>CM062811.1:61500926-62700926 GCA_031772625.1 Pinus tabuliformis
AATAGGACCAAAAAAAAAACAATCGGATCAAGCATCTAGTATCACTGATTGGAAGCCTGTGACTACAAAACCTACGCAGCTAGGAGAAACAAAACAACCAAAAAAAGACGTCACAACCACTTGTGAGAATGGGGCCGAAGTTTATCTTGTTGGCACTTGTCATGTTTCAAAAAAGAGTTCACAGCAGGTTAAACAAGTAACCAAAAAAAATGGGTAAGCGTGAAACCAAAGAAAAAAACATTGTATAATTAGATGTTTTTTTTGTTTTTATTTTAAATTAGTACCTCCATGCATCTAAATTTATTTAAAATATATATATAATTATTTTAAAAAGAAAGGTTAGATTTGTATTTATTTTTCTCAAATTTAGTTTGACTAAATTTTTTCTTGATTATCACAAACAAAATAATTGAAAAAATAATTTAGTATTTTTTTCAAAAATTTTACTTAGAGGTCACACAGAGTTGAAACCCGCTCTGATACCATATGTAACAGCCCCGAAATAACAATACGTAATTAATTATATTAATCAAGCGATTTATAATCCACACGTGATTTATCAACTAGTTAACATTAAATTTTAAAAGAAATGTGAGGAGAGACAACTTACCTGTGTAGTTGAATTCTTTTAACTGCAACAAAGTCTTGGGAACGTCTCTCCACCCAACCGTAGGCTCAATTGCACAAAATCTTGCTACAACTGGCCACCCCCGAGCCCTTAATCAACGTACTACTGCCAAAGTATCCTTTGTCTCATAACACTATTCTCCCAAGAGAATGGATGATGGAATCATGGAATGCCTCTCATCTTCCTCACCATCTATTAAATAGAGCAAACATTGGAAGGGGAACCACATGCACACACTCCATGTGTCAACATGCAACTTTACTGCTTTCTTGTTTTATTCTTTTGTTTTTATTTTTTGATAGCTTTATTGATTTTTACTATTTTTGTTTATTCTTATTTATATTTATTTAGAGCATGTAATTAATTTATTATTATTTATTATTTATTTACTATTACTATTTTTTATTTATTTAATATTATATTATATTATTTATTATTTATTATTAAGGGACATTACAATAAGATTATTGTATCCCTTGTGGCAAGGGTGTGAATGATGCATATTTTTTGAGTTTGGTGGTGATGCAATTCTATATGAATGTATTTCTTTGTGTGTGACTTCCCCTGTAGAATTGATACGTCAGTCTCCCATCGATCTTCTTGCTAAACATTACATCAAAAAATTAATGTTGGTTGTGCCGTTTTATCTTAATGGTGAGTTTGAAGTAATATAAGAAACTATTGATGTGCTTGAAGACGCTTTGAATATCCTCTCCATCATTTCCCCATTTGGTGAAAACATTAATCATGTGCCATTTCCATACTCCTAGGATGAGTGGAAATGATTTTAAAGCTCTTCCTTCAAATTTCTCCATGTTGAACTATTAATTCACCACGAATTTACTTAGAGATATTTCCTTTGTACTCGAAATATGTTGAATTAAGGCGTATGTTCACCAATTTGTTAGTTTTGATGTTTGTGATGTTTTTTATGACATTAATGATATGGTCCACTAGGATCTTCGTGCAAAAAGGAACAATGTCAAAGCTTACTAGACTTTCATCATATTCTAGATTTTTGTATTTGATACATTCTATGAAGGATGATGAATTGGATTACCAAATGGGAGGATGAGGAACTTAGCAATAAAATTTTCTAGAGAGTAAGCAAATATCTTATCATGTTTATTGCCAATACTAAGCGGAAAACATCTTTATAAATTTTGGGTGCACCATATATCTTAGGCATGATAACATTATTTGGAGTGAGCTTCTTAATTCAGTCACTGAGGGATGATCACTTGATCATTATGGACATTTCACACATTTGTTTTTTACCATGATCTTTATTGATTACTTTATAGTATCTGCATGTGAGGTGCTTCATTAGTTTGTTATGGTAATCTACTTCATCCATTATGATAGTAGTGCTCCCCTTGCTAGCCTTTGTTATATTAACATATTTATAATTCTAGATTCCCATTGAGCTTTTATCTCATCCTTAAACAAGTTATTTTTTGTGGTTTTGAGGATCTTAGAACCGCCATGCAATACTACCTAATCATTCCACTATGTTCTATTTTTTTAGGTATTAGGGAATATTTAGTATTGCACATCAACTCTTACACAAGGATATTGTTTGCGACAACCATAAACATCAACCTTTTCTCTAAAAGAGTGTGTACTAGTTTGTTCAACATGAACTTTTATAAATTCACCAAAGTGCTTTGCTTATTCTCTAATAATATCAATGATCTACTATTATTCTTCTACGTGTGTAATACATTTGTCATGCTTCTATAAGATGTTTATGAGAATTATTGTATAATTTTGTTGTGATTATATAGTTTGTTGTTTTAGATAATTATGAATGATGTCCACATTTGATGAACAATTCACCCCATTCCCAAGGATCATTTGTCTAGTTAAATTTTTCTTAAATGTGAAATTTCTTATCTATTTTGGTTGAGTTTCATGTTTTTGTACTAATAAAAATATTATAAATGTGTATGTAGGTTGGTTCATTTTTTTCTCAGTCACCTATACCACCATTATACCATTTATCACTACCCACATTCCACCCTTATACCATTTCATCACCTATGGTACTTTCGTCCCTCATACAACCCATGGGGGTTTATCATTGTCCACCCACACCACCTTTTCCATCCCATCGATCCATAGTGTTTGTACTTGTACACCACCCACAATTCCACCCTATTGTATCCCGCGTTGTTTCAACCATTGTGACTACACCATTTTTCCTTCATACATCCCCTTATCCGTCATCTGATGTGGATACCATAGTTGATGCAACAATAGATGTTGTCTAAAAGTAGACTATACAACAAAATGCTCCACTTATTAGTGAATCCACCATTTCCTAAGTTATTCATAGTGATATCATCTCTTGATTAATATTTGATGTATCATGAATGGAAGTGACAATAGGAATTTTGATTAAATTTCATGCTATGTCTAGATTTATAATTATCGCAAGGTATCATAGCAAGAAGATTAGTATTATTAAGGAGGGAAACATACTCGTGGATGATAGTATCATCCACAATGAATTTTCATGGCATAAATTGTAAAGTAATATTTTGTAAGTGTGTTAATTCAATGTGGAAAACAAACTTATAAGAATGTTTTCATGTCCAATCTTTAAAGAGATGAACCACATGTAGATGCAAAAGGGCTTGACCTCCTACTTTGAGTAAGAGGAGAAAGATTAACTTTTGAGATGCATATGATAATGGTGAGGGTGACAATAGTCAATGAATGACCACTAATCTTCATGTTGTATCTGTGGCACCATATGCCGTTTTGTACGAGATGTACATTTGAGCCTATTTTTCATATATATATATATATATATATATATATATATATATATATATGAATTGAATGATTATGATGATTTACACCTATAGGTTCACAAACACAATAAGTATTAGCTCATCTAATTAACATCATAATGTTATCTGATTGGCCATTGGTTCTCACTATTTAGATGGAAGACATTAGTTGATAGATAATAAACCAATTATGTTAGAAATCATGTTGTAGCTTGATGCAATTTTTATATTATGTGTAAAATTAAAAATTGCTATTGAGAGGTGAAGAAATCATATTATGTCTACTTATTTGATTAATATAAATCATTCACTTCATTAATTATTATCATGTGTGTAGAAATGTAGTTGTTACTACAACCATATAACATTGGTTTCTATTATTGGTATTACTAATAACTTTCTTTCCATCATTAAAATATTTATGTCACACTTCAATGGAAATAATGTTGATGTATCTAAAGAAAAATCAAGAATTGTGGATTTAAAGGATTAAAAGATACCTCTTAAATTATGTGTAATGCATGCAATATTTCTTATTGTTGGAAATAATGCTGAGAGGGGGGGTGAATCAGTATTAGCAAGTCAATAATATTTGTTTTCACAATCAGATTTGTATATGCCACTTCAATTAATGAAACTTGCGTATATACGCAACTATTGTTAAGAAAACTAGCGTATATCCTGCAAAATTATAATTTAGTTAATTTATCAGATGTTGATTTTTAATCTGTGTATCAGAACCATATAATAGTAACCAGGTATAGTAAAAATAGAGTAGACAGTCACACACAAGAACACAAGATATAAGGTGGAAACCCAATGTGGGTGAAAACCACCTGCTGAAATTCGTCTCTATCTTCTTTTAATAAGAAACTTATTTTTACAATATTTTTGTACTAGTGCAGTATTATACCAGTACGTAGGCTTCTACCTGCAGAAGGCTACAACCTTCTCTCGTTGTCTAGCTTCTCCTGGAAGGGAGCTACAACCCCCTTAGCTCTTGTAGTACGTAGGTGCTGACCTACAGAAGGCTACAACCTTCTCTTTTCTTCCAGGGACCACGTTTCATAAATTTTCAGACTGGATCCATCAATAGCATCAATCAAACATCAAAATATATCTGCATCAATCAATCTCCCTTGCACTAACCAAATCTGAATCAAACAATCACTTCTCTGAATGTTGTAACCAGAATACAGTAACAGTACTAGAACCCAAACCAGAACCCAGAACACTGCAATCAATAAATAGAAGTAGCTAAAACATATTTTATGAGACGTACGCTACTTCGATGTGTCAAACCTGCATGCATATGTTGTTATATGAAGGAAAACCTGCGTATACGCTATTTTGACTTGCCGAACCAGCGTGTATACGCACCTTTGCTATACTGAACCTGCATATAGATTTACCCTTTTCAACTATTCAGACATCAGTTATACCCAGATCATTAGATTTACAGATCAAGACATGCGCTAATTATAAAAGATCAAAAACCACACAAAGATACTTCTCTTCAAGCCTTAAGATCTTGACCCATCAATAGAACTTATCCTTCTTCAAGCGCTCAGGTTCCTCCTTAATTCAAATCCAACTATGCACCGTAACTCAATCACCAGTATTCTAGATCTTGCTCTTCATTAGATATTCAATACTTGAGTGCCTTTGCCTAATGATCTCCTCCTCCTTCTATAGTCTTAGGCCTTACTTAATACCATGGTCCAAAACCACTTAGAAGCAATACCTTGGACCAAATACCTAGGGTCAACATTCCGGTCAAGATACCTTGGATCAATACCATGGGTCAAAATACCAGGGACCAAATACCACAAACCAGAAACAAGTTTTCCAACATGTACGTGCTTTTCCTTGCATGAAAGTGTGTGTATACGCATACGCGCCTTCTAGATTGCGAACCCGCGTGTATATGCGGCTTAGTCAAGGGGAACCTGCATATATCTCTTTTCCTTCATTCTGAGAGCCTAAACTGTGATCTATCATCTGAGTGAATTGCCATCAAGGACAACACCTGTGTCATAGCGCCAAACCTGTGTCATAATGCCAACAATCTCCCCCTTTGGACTTGATGGCAACAACCACACCAAGTCACTCTCCCCCTTTAACATCAAGGGCAAAGGGCGGACCAAGGTATTTTCTCCCTTGATATACATTTGGCTTTCAATACTCCCTCTGAGTACATGCTGAAATCTCTGATTGAGCTCCCCCTTTGTAGATGCCAAGATGTACCAATCCATCCATGCTCCAACTGAGCACATACAAAGTCTGCAAAGATATTAAAGAATAACATGACTATACAACTCAACTAAGTGAGTATGACCTTCCTATCACCAACGAATCATACATGCATCCATCTCCCAACCAAGTGGGGATAGACCAAGATTGACTCATCCACCCAACCAAGTGGGGATACATCAAAAGGTTATACAAAATAAGAACATTACATCATCCATCCCAGGCACAGTGGGGAAACAAATAGGTCGTTACATGACCTTGATAATAAAAGATATACATGACATAGAGACAAAATATTTAATACAAGATAGTTATCAGCAACTATCATCAACAACATCTGTCAATCACCATCAGCAACCATGATCTCCCTCTGCACCTGTTCCACCTGAACCAAAAACAGCTATGAAATTGTACCAAAGTCTTCTAAGATAATGCCAACAATGTATTATTAGAAGTATATGCTCCCCCTAAACCTGTGCCAGATGATCACTATCAGACCCATATCAGACTCTTTTCATCCTGAGTCTGTCCCACTGATATTCTTCAAACCAACATATACGTGATTGTATCCACTGCAACTGGCGTATGTACACGGATACGCTTCATGAAACTCGCGTATACCCACTTTTCTCTGAAACAGATAAGAATTAATGGCAAGAAGATGCATCAACTACTCCCAACTTCTATCTGAGGTATTCAAATGTCTCTCTGGGTAGTGGTTTGGTGAATATATCAGCAACCTATTCCTTGGAGGGAACATACTCCAATTTGACCTTTTGTTCAAGCACTTGTTCCTGGAGAAAATGATATTTGATAGGTATGTGATTGGTGTTGGAATGCATGACAGGATTCTTTGAAATACTAATTGCACTTGTATTATCACATAGAATGGAGATGGGTGGAGTACATGTGATTTGAATGTCTTGCAATGCTTGCATCATCCAAAGAAGTTGTGTGCAGCAAGATGTAGCAGCGACATATTCTTCTTCAGCTGTAGATAATGCAATTGCACTTTGTTTCTTGCTGAACCAAGACACTAATCTATAACCCATGAAGAATGCACCACCACTTGTTCTTTTTCTGTCATCCACGTTTCTTGCCCAATATGCATCTATATATGCATGAAGTGTAAGATCTGTATCTCTAGGATACCATAAACCAAAGTTTTGTGTCCCTTGAAGATATTTAAAATTCCTTTTGACTGCTTGAAGGTGTGCTTCCTTTGGATTTGCATGGAATATTTCGACAATTCCCACTGCATGCATGATGTCTAGTCGGGTACCTGTTAGATAGAGCAGATTACCAATCATGGATCTATAGGTTGGTTGATGTACTGCTACTGATTCATCATTTGCGCTAACGCTGCATCCTATTACCATAGGAGTACATATTGGTTTAGAATCTTCCATTCCATATTTCTTCAAGATCTGCTTGAGGTACTTGGTTTGTCATAGAAAAATAACATCTTTATTTTGTTGAACTTGTAAACCAAGAAAATATGTGAGTTCACCAAGGAGGGACATTTCAAATTCTTTCTGCATCACCAAAGCAAAGTTTTTACTCATGGCTTCTTCATTTCTACCAAAAATGATATCATTGACATACACAACAAGTATTAGCAATTTATCATTGTCAAGTTTTATATATAGATTGTTATCAGCCGATCCTTTTGAAAAACCTTGTTGATGAAGGTATTTGTCAAGACGATAATACCAGGCTCTTAGAGCTTGTTTTAGACCATAAAGAGCCTTTCTGAGTCTGCATACAAGTTTTGGATCATTTCCAAGGATGAATCTGTCTGATTGCTCAATATATACTTCTTCTTCTAGATCTCCATTAAGAAAGGAAGATTGCACATCCATTTGATATACTTTGAACTTCTAAAAGCTAGAAACAGAAAGGAACATTCTTATGGCTTCAAGTCTAGCAACAGGTGCAAAAGTTTCTTCAAAGTCTATACCTTCTTGTTAAGCATACCCTTTACAAACAAGTGTGGCCTTGTTTCTAATAACTTCTCCATTTTCATTCAGCTTGTTTTTGAATATCCATTTGGTTACTATGACATTCTTATCATGAGGTCTAGGAACTAATTCCCAAGTATTATTCTTTTCAATTTGCTCAAGCTCTTCATTCATAGCCTTGACCCAACATTTATCTTTGCATGCTTCATTTACATTTTGTGGTTTGATGGAGGAAAGCATTGCTAGATAACTTGAAGCTTATGTAATAGTTCTTCTTGTCTGCACACCTGCCTCTTTCTGTCCCAAAATTTGAGTCTCTGGATGATTTTTCTGAACATATCTAGATGGAGTCTTTTCTTCTGCCATTATCTGCTCTTCTAGTGCTTCATTGGTTTCTTCGGCATTAGTCTGATTTGATGTGGAAGGATAATTCTCATCTTCTTCCCACTCTTCAGTTTTTACCTACTTTGGATTTTCACCCGCTTCATCAACCACAACATCAATACCTTCAACAATTTTCCCAAGTCTTTTATTATAACACTTGTATCCTTTATTCCAGGAAGAGTAACCAAGGAGAATTCCTTCATCTACTCTAGGTTCAAACTTGCCAAGTTTTTCATCAGTCCTTTTGATGTAACATTTTCTTCCAAAAACTTTGAAGTATTTTACAGTAGGATTCTTACCATACCAAAGTTCATGAGGAGTTTGAGTTTTGTTTACCCGAACATTAATTTTGTTGAGAATAGTGATGGTAGCAAATGCAGCTTCACCCCAGAAGGTTGCAAGAGTTCCAGACTCATCTAGCATAGCACGAGCCATTTGTTGAACAGTTCTATTCATCCTTTCTACCATTCCATTTTGCTGAGGAGTCCTTACGGTAGAGAATGCCTTCTTATTCCATGTTCTTCACAGAAGTCAAAGAATTCATTCGAGGTAAATACCCCTCCTCGATCAGACGGCATTTGATTTTACGATCTGATTCGTTTTCAACCGAAGCTTTGAATGCTTTGAACTTTTCAAATGCTTCGTCTTTATGCTTTAGAATTCCTATCCAACACATTCTGGAAAAGTCGTCAATGAACAATATAAAGTATTCTTCTCCACAAGGTGACTTTTTGCTTGATGGACCACATAAATCAGTATGGACAAGTTCAAGCAGCTTACTAGCTGATCCTTCCTTCTCAGGGAAATGTTTTTTGGTTTGCTTACCAAATTGACATGATTTGCATATTGTATTTTCTGGAATTCTGATGTCAGGAAGATCGCGTATAGCCTGGAATTTGCATGCTTTCCTTATCTGAGGGAAGCTTAGATGCCCCAATCTTCTGTGCCATAGCTAGTGTTCATCATTTTTGCTTAGATAGCATTTTTGCTGTCCTCCCTTGAGTATGTATAAATTATTTGGAGTTCTTACGCCTTTGATCACTGTTTCTCTTGTATCAAGCTCACCAATAACACATCCATTTAATCGAAATACTACCTCATTTCCTTGATCACACATTTGACTAACACTCAATAGATTATGCTTTAAACCATCAACATACATAACATTCCCAGCTTTGACCTTTTCTTTTAAGAGAACAGAGCCTTTACCTTTTATGACTGCAGGGGTGTCATTTCCAAATGAGACCTTCCTTTCCTTTTCTAAGGCACCATATGACTGAAGTTTTTCTTTATCACCTGTCATGTGTTTTGAGCATCCACTGTCGATGTACCATTGATTTTCTTGTCCTTCTGCATATAAGGCTATACCACATCTTTCAGTTTGCGGTTCTTTCTTTTTCCAAGTTTTGGGACCCAATGAAGCTTGCTCCTTCTGAGATGTTTGCCGAAATTTACTCCTGCATTCAGAGTCTTCATGACCGAAGTTGTTATAGATAGAGCATTCTATTTCATTTTCAAGAGAAGAAAAGTTATTGTAGGTCCTTTTCATGATCCCAATCACATTCCTTTGATTTCGTGCTTCTCTAGTCATGATGGTCTTGTAAGCAACACATTGAGTAGCTTTGTGTCCAAAGTTATGACATGAAAAACATTGGCCAGTAAATACATTCCTGCGATTATCGAATCTACTGACCTGATGATTGTAGTTTCCATTGACATTCATTCTTGAAGAAAATTGAGAATGATTTACCTATGGTTGGTTATAGCTTTTGTTCATCCTTGAAGTAGATTGAACTCGATTTACCTGATGATCTGCTTTAAGCCTCTGCTGACGATTGTCAACCTGTTCATTTCTCCTTGCTACATCAAGATCGCTTTTGGAGGTTGATGGCTTATGTGCTTATGGTTCTTCAGTATATCCAATACCTGTCTTTATCAGAGGAGAACGCTGCACTTTGATAATTTAAACTAAAGTTTCTGATCCTTTAGCAAACTTAAGATTGAGAGCTTTTGTTTTCTCAATTTCTTTTCATAGACCCACAATTTCACATTCTAACTTTTCATTGTGTTTTTCCCTTTCAGAAAGTTGGAATGTAAGAGTATCTATAATCATACTCTTTTCTTCTAGACAGATTTTAAGTTTAGAAATTTCTTCATAGAGACCATCTTCATCTAAAGCATCCAAGAAATCATCATCTTCAAAAGCCATCAGAAGTCTATAATCATTACTATTTTCATCTTCATCACTATTTGATAAACCATCACTATCTTCATGTGTATAGTATCTCTTCTTATTTACATTTTGTTTTCTATTCCATTTTGTTGATTCCTTACCTTTATCAAGCTTATCTTTGTGAGGACATTTGGTAGCATAATGACCTACTCTTCCACAAGCAAAACATTTGAAAGGTAGTTTACCTCTGAATCTTCCAAAACCCCGTTGAAGGTTCTTGACAAAGTTTGATTCTTCCTCTCCTTCTGACGTATGTCCTGACTCATTGAGTTCTCCCTTTCCTGAAGCTTTGAATGTAGCTTCTCTCATATTTAATGGACCCCCTTTTCTCATTTCGAATGCAGTTAGGATTCCGTGCAGCTGTGACATAGTAATACTCTGAAGATCCTACTTTCTTCTATGGCAGAAACTTTTGATTCAAATTTAGAAGACAAGGATCTTAGAACCTTTTCAACTAAAGTAACTTCTTTTATCTCTTCACCCAAGTTTTTCATGCAATTAACAATCTCATCTATACGTAAGAAATAATTAGCTATACTTTCATCATTGTGCATTCTAAGAGTTTCATATTGAATTATGAGAGATTGTAGTTTTGCACATTTTACCTGATCATCTCCTTCATAGCTTAGAATGATCTTGTCCCATATTTCTTTGGCGGTTTTGAGCTACATAACCTTGACAAATTATGATTGTGACAGACTCCCCAATAGAGTATTGACAACCTTTGCATTTGTTTCATACTACTTTTTTCCTGCTGTATCTGTAGGAATTACTAATGGAAATTTGTATCCTCCTTCCACGATTTCCCAAACATCTATTCCAAGAGATTGAAGATAGGCTATGGTTCTTACCTTCCAATAGACGAAGTTTCTCCCATCAAAGATTGGTGGCTTGATGGATGCCTCTCTTTCATAGTTACTCATGATGATAGATCTTCCCTCAAGCAATCAAGCTTCTTCTGAAGGACCTTCTCTGATACCAATTGCTGGAAATAATACTGAGAGGGGGAGGTGAATCAATATTAGCAAGTCAATAATATTTCTTTTCACAATCAGATTTGTATACGCTACTTCAGTTAATGAAACTTTCATATATACGCAACTGTTGTTAAGAAAACTAGCGTATATCCTACAGACTTATAATTTAGTTAATTTATCAGATGTTGATCTTTAATCTGTGTATCAGAACCATATAACAGTAACCAGGTATAGTAAAAACAGAGCAGAAAATCACACACAAGAACACAAGATATAAGGTGGAAACCCAATGTGGGTGAAAATCACCTGCTGCAATTCGTCTCTATCTTCTTTTAATAAGAAACTTCTTTTTACAATATTTCTGTACTGGTGCAGTCTTATACTAGTATGCAGGCTTCTACCTGCAGAAGGCTACAACCTTCTCTCGTTCTCTAGCTTCTCCTGGAAGGGAGCTACAACCCCCTTAGCTCTTGTACTAGTTGATGTACTAGTACGTAGGTGCTGGCCTACAGAAGGCTACAACCTTCTCTTTTCTTCCAGGGACCACGTTTCATAAATTTTCAGACTGGATCCATCAATAGCATCAATCAAACATCAAAATATATCTGCATCAATCAATCTCCCTTGCACTAACCAAATCTGAATCAAACAATCACTTCTCTGAATGTTGTAACCAAAATACAGTAATAGTACCAGAACCCAAACCAGAACCTAGAACACTGCAATCAGTAAACAGAAGTAGCTAAAACATATTTTATGAGACGTACGCTACTTCGATGTGTCAAACCTGCATGCATACACTGCTATATGAAGGCAAACCTGCGTATACGTTGTTTTGACTTGTCGAACCAGCGTGTATACATGCCTTTGCTATACTGAACCTGCGTATAGATCTGTAAAAGATGATTTACCCTTTTCAACTATTCAGACATCAGTTATACCCAGATCATCAGATTTATAGATCAAGACATGCACTAATTATAAAAGATCAAAAACCACACAAAGATACTTCTCTTCAAGCCTTAAGATCTTGACCCATTAATAGAACTTATCCTTCTTCAAGTGTTGTTGCACAAAAAATTGTCACCTTGACATTCTGCAATTTGTGTGAGTCCATTACCACTCATACTTTCCTCCTTTGCAAGTCTTAAGCCTCAGTTCTTCATATCAAGCCTTGAAAGTAAAAGAAAGCCCTCAAAGTCTCTAAAACTCTGGTTCCGTACTTTCTCTTAGCATTGCTTGCGGTCACGCACCTAAAAGTCATGTCTCCTGTGCACCTGACCACTCTGTCTCTGTGTTATGGGTGCGGACCCCTGTAAAAGTTAAAAAGGTGCAAGTATATTCTTAAAAACTCACTTTGAGTCATTTCTAGAAGCTTTTGGAAGGAACCTTGAGGTGGCAAGTTCCCTCCCTTAAGGTTCATGCATCCCATACCTTAAGGAGCTAACCCCTTGATGTGAGGAGCTTATCCCTTTGAAGGAGGACTCTATCCCTTCATAGGTGGACCTGTAACCTCCTTCCTTTGCACTATAAAATGAAGCGTTGGGCTGGTTACTTGGGAGGTTAAAAGCTGAATATTTTTTATGTGAAATGCTGCTGGAACTTAGTCTTCTTAGTTGAGCTTTTATGAGGAGAGATTACATACCTCTAAGATCTCATTTGGAGGAGTGCAAGGCTTGTAAAAGTAAAGGAGATTCCTGTTTCAGACCCTGGGAAGAGCTTGTTCAACATCAAGGCTGAAAAGGTTGTAAGGTTCTTCTACTTCAAAGTTAATACAAATAAGTTTGTTTTTCTCAATAAGCTGTGTTTTATGCTTTATTTTATGGATTCATTGATCACTATAATGGACATGAATTATGATATTAGCTATGCAGGTGTTATTTGATGTTTGCTTATTTGTGTTTGCAGGTTCTCAAAAGGAAACTCTTTCCGATGCTTGAAGGATGGCTGCTACAAACTAGCGTTGGACTTAAGGTAGGGTCTAAACACCTCTATAGTTTTTCTTTATGAATCGCATATGTCTAGAGAAAGATAAATTTATTTGTCTGCTTGTTGCTAGATATCTTTTGATACTAGGGAGATCGGCCTTGTCCGTAAGATCGATTTATCCGGCCAACAAGCGCTCAAGTTCCTCCTTGATTTAGATCCAGCTATGCACCATAACTCAATCACCAATATTCTAGATATTTCTCTTCATTAGATATTCAATACTTGAGTGCCTTTTCCTAATGATCTCCTCCTCCTTTTATAGTCTTAGGCCTTACTCAATACCATGGTCCAAAACCACTTAGAAGCAATACCTTGGACCAAATACCTGGGGTAAAAACTTCGGTCAAGATACCTTCGATCAATACCATGGGTCAAAATACTAGGGACCAAATACCACAGACCAAAAACAAGTTTTCCAACATGTATGCGCTTTTCCTTATGTGAAAGTGTGTGTATACACATACGCGCCTTCTAGACTGCGAACCTGCGTGTATACACGGCTTGGTCAAGGGGAACTTGCGTATATCTCTTTTCCTTCATTCTGAGAGCCTGAACAGTGATCTGTCATCTGAGTGAGTTGCCATCAAGGACAATACCTGTGTCATAGCGCCAAACTAGTGTCATAATGCCAACACTTATGTACACTTTTATGTAACTATGATGTTATTCAAGGTGCATCAATTCCTTTATCCTATTAAGTTGCACATATGTTCAATGTTATATTCCTCAAATGGGCCAAAATGAAACCTAATTCAGGTGTCTTGTTGATTCTTCAAGTCACCTATCTTAGGTTGATTCCTTTTGCATTGATTATTTTAGGTCTTGAAATTAGTATAAGTTGATTAATTTAATATATTAAATTCATCATTGAAACATGCTCAGTCATCAGGGAGGCTGGGTAAGCCATCTTATGTCTTAATATTATAGATGATGGTATGATTTAGAGTCGAAACCACTTAAAGCCCCAAATTCTCCCACATAATTAATTTAGCCTAAAAAAATCCAAAATCATGTTGTATAGAACAAGATGATTGACTGTGGAATCCTACATTCTCAAAATCCCAAATTATTCAAATTGGAAAGAATCATATATTTATGTGTGTAAGACTCTCCCATAACCAAATCTAGAGTGGGAACTATCCTACAACTAGGCCATGTGGTAGTGTTTAAGTAATCTAATTACATACATGAGTATTCCACACTCACATACAATCTATTGGTTTTGTTTCTATGTAGTGGGTCAACATGTATATGTAGGTTTTAACCCTGCACAATTATAGTTAATGCAAAGAGATTCTTAATTATGGCCCTCAGTAATGTAACAACAATGTTGAACCCCCCAAGGGTCTTAAATTTAATTGTCAACCCGAGGTTCATGAAAACTTAAGAGCGGATGAAACCACATGACCAACATGCACTATCTCTTCCTTTTGCTAACTTTTATGTAGGTGGAAGAACTAAGATGAAATTTGGTTATATAGAGACAAATCTAACATTTCTATGCTACGAGAAAAACTAAAATTGCAAGAAATGAAAGACAACAAGCAAAGTTAAGTTTAATGTAATAAAGGAAAACTATTTTAATTGTAATGAAGTGAAAGAACACATATTATATCTTGCAAGGAATGCAAACATACTGCTGAAATAAAAGCTGATAAACAATAAACCTTATTTATGTAGAAAAGGAAATTTCTACAGCAATTCAAATAGAGGCATATATATGGCATCTCTACTTCTAAATTCCATTACTAGGGTTCCAAGAGCATTATAATACATAAAATAAGGGTAAATCATGAGTTGGATGCAAATGTAAACGAGTTTTAGGGGCGAGTTGCAAACTGCTATAGGAGTTCCTGTTTTGCTACAAGAGACAGTCCAACGAGCAAGGAAATATGCTAAATGCAAGGATGGAAAGAAATTAAGCTAAGGAAAGGATGTAAAACAATAAGGAACACATATCCAAGTCATCACATCAACTATGGCAAGGTTAATCCAACAAGTTGCATGGTTGTATGGTTTCCTATAGCTGCAAAATAGGGGATTGTACATAAACAATTGAACAACGAATGATGGATGATAAATAAACAACAACAAATTGAGTGAACATAGTGAAAAAATAAGATTTATATTTGAATACCATAAACACTACCAATATTGTCATCTAATGTGCAAATAATTTGTAAGGGAATATTCTTCATAAGTCATCTAAATAATGATCCATAAAAGAAATATTCAGAAATAATTTACAAGGATAAACAAATGCATGAACAATAATGGTATGAGAAGGATCTTGAGCACTTGGGGTGGGCACTAACCCAAGGAAGCTCATAAAACTTAAGAAAAATCTAGACTAAGAGCCGAAATCAAAGATCACGTCCATTAATTGAAAAGTTGCTTGTACAAGGAAAAAGTTAAAGAACTTGAACTCTAAACTTCTCTTAGTGCTTTACGATGTTATTTAGATGTCCCTATTTGATATACTAGGATACTTGATCCCTCTATTTATACAAAATGAATATAGGAGAAGCCTCCTTGAGGGGAGGACTACTTTCCCTCTGAAATCCCTAAAAAGTTGGATAATGTTCCCTAGGTCACTGCACAGTTGTAGGAAGGAGTATTTGTTGTTCTCATCCAACTGAGTTGGGAATCTTCTAAAGCGGGGAGTATGCCCCACGAATATATTTGGATGGATCTCCTTGAAATTTATGCAAAATCCCCTTAATATCCCACACAATAGTCATGTTAGGCACATAAAGCATGAAAAATGTCCTTGACTCTCCCAAGAACTCATTAATATAGGAAAGTTATATTAAATGAAAAAATGAAGGTTTAATGTATCCTTTGTGTTCTTAGGATTGGTTATATGGGTCTTGTGTTTTACCTATTTGGGAGGACCATCATATGCCCCAACTGGAACTATCTTATGTCTTACCTATTTAGGAGGACTATCATATGCCCCAACTACAACTATTTCTCACCCTTTGAGAAACTTTACTCCTTTCCCCTTCTACTCTTTCTCATTCATTTCTCTAACAACTTGCTTGACATTCCATGTTGAGCTAGAGGTGGGTGTGTTTGTTGGGTGTAAACTTGCATTCTCTTCAATTGATTTCCATTCCCTAGACTCCTCTTCCTAAATCTGACATTCTTGGAGTCCTATCAGTAGGGGTGGATTGATTCTAAGCCAAATTCATTGGACTTGAAGCCTTTGAATAATTATTTTATAAAGGAGTCTTAGAAACTATAGTTTGTAATATGTCAGGAGAGTGGTACTCTCTAATTTTCATGATATGAGGTAGTTATTGCCATATCCTTTTGAAATCCTACAAGAATTCTTCTCCTAACAATTTGAAATCATCCTCAAAGTGGAAGATGGTCTCTACTTGCCTATGCTTATAGACTTCCACTACTTTAGGATTTCCTCCTAGAATTACACATGTGAAGGTGAGGATAGATGGGTTTGGGTGTTTAGGCCTAATCCACAATGGCTCCATCAACACCCTATTCATGGTATTCTTCACCTCTTCAGATCTGATCTCCTCATTGATTAGCCAATATGCTATGGCCAATAATTGTGTCTCTCCTAGATATGGGTTTGGATCGCAGATGGTAACATATGAAAGCACAAGGTGGTGAAGGTATAATTCAACAACCATGGCTTTGTCCTCCATACTACATTGCATGAAAAATTCAATGATTCCACGACTTTTTATAGAGGGTTTTGTGCCTCCGAAATGGGTATAATTTAAATCCCATATGACCATCCTATGGCACATTTTAACCTCTCCTTTTGCATTTGATAATATATTTTTCAAGTTATAATGTGTTCTTAGGAAGGTTAGGAGATATTTTCTATATCATGTGGCCTAATGCATTAAATGTGCAGGACATTGAGGATTTATTGTGTAGAACACGTTGGAGACCAATAGGAGAGAATCAAGGAGGTTTTTTCCTTGCTATAGGCTCATCAACAAATTGGTTGGTTCATGAGTAGTTACTACGTCTCAGTGGTTGCAAGTATACCAAGAGAGTAGATCCACCTTTTTAGGAGTTTTGGAGGGAAGAAGTCCTCCCTTAAAGGAGGATTTTCTTCCTCCCTTAAAGGAGGCTTCCCATCAATCACTTTTTGCATAAATAAGAGAGCCTAGTAGCTCAATAGGGATTCAAATTCTTGAGGCAAGATAGTGCCTCTCAGGGAAGGATACTTCTTCTTATTATTTCCATTGTTATGTTGCATGTTTGAACACTTTTGAGGTTAAATAAAAGCATCATTTTTTTCTCAGCCTGAGTTTGCTTCAAGGGATTTGAGTCTCCTTAGGTTAGGTCCCAACCCAAGTGCTCAAACCCCTTCCTTTATACATTTCTTTTGCATGCATTTAGTCTAGCTATGATTTCTTAGTTTAGCTATGATTTTCTTCAAATCTCGTTTATGAGAAAATAATTTTCCTTGTAGGTTTATACGTGATATAATTATTGAAGCTTGGTTGTGCACCTTGTGATGATAAGCACCAAAAATAGTTTTCTTTATGCAATATTGATTTCCACCATAATGTTAAACTCATCCTTCATTAGAGAAATTTTGAGGTCTAAAATGATCCTCAAAATAGAAAATTACAACCAAAACCAACTTTGCAAGAACCAATAGGATTCAAGATGATGATTTCAACCATGGGGGATGATTCACCATTTTTGGAGTAAAAAAATAAAAATATTAAAAAAAAAAAAATAAAAAAAAAAAACTACCTTTTTAACTCGTATTTCAAACTTCTCTTCCTACTGTTTTACTCAAATTTTGAGCGGGAGCACTCGTTGGATGTGAAATGTAATTCCTCATCCAAGGAGTACTCATGTTGCATACTTTCAATGGACCCTGCTACATGAAAAATGAAAAACACATGGAAAATGTGATTGCAATAATGTTTTTTAATTTATTTCTCATTTTTTGTGTAGCAAGGACCATCGAAAGTATACAACGTGGGTACTTGTTGGATGAGGAATTAAGTTTTGCGTCCATTGAGTGCTCCTTCTCCAAATTTGAGTAAAACCATAGGGAGATAATGTAACATCCCCGGGTTAAAAGTACAAGTAATAAAGTTAATAAAGGAAAAATAAGACCAAGGTCATGGGACACGTATTCCAAGTTGAACGTTGGGAAAAGTATCCTAGTGGGCATCACTTGTTTCTTAATATGGCTAAATGGAAATTGGAAAAGGATTTGAAAAGGAAAATAGGAATTAATTGGAAATTTATTTATGAAAATAATTGAAAATAGGAGAAAGGAAGGTGAAAAGTCACAGGTTGCATGTGAAGAGGAAAATGAAGGAAAAATAGAGGGAATTGAAGAAAATAGAGGCATCGTTAATAAAAAGGCTTCTAAGGATAAGTTCACAGTTTTTTGTCAACCTTTTGTCAATTTTGTTTTGGAATTAATCTCAGAGAGGAGAAGAGAATCAAGAGGAGAAGGAAAGCAAGCAAGCAAAGGAAGGACAAGGAAAGAAAAGGAAAGAAAGGATCAAGTAAGGAAAGGTTGGATCAAGAATTTTAAATGGGAATACTGGAAGGTAACAGATTGCACGTATGATTTCTTAGCTATTTTTGGTATGCATGGTTTATGCACATATGTATTTAGTTCATTATTTTCATTGACATGGGGTTTTCCAAGTTTGAATAATGGTTTTAGCCTTCCATTTCCATTTCCAGATAAAAATGGTGTGATGGAATTCATTCTTGGTTGAGATTTGGATTGACAAAAGGTTTTGGATTCAAGTGAGGTGGTCTTAGGAAAATCCCAAGGGTTGGGGGTGGATATGGTTTTCTCCAGGAAGCCCTCAATAGGTGGGTGGAGTTAGGAAAAATCCTCAAGGGATGGTGAAGGAATTCTGAGGTATCCAAGCTTGGTTTGGTTTTGTGACCACGGGATCAGTTTAGGTGAGATCACAGTAGTGTGAGGGTGGAGGTGTTTTAACCTCTGGAATCCCTTGGTTGTTTATGGATGGTTTATCCCATGAAATCCCACATTCATGCTTTGAATATGGCATAGGAGGTTATTGGTTGACTTGGTTGGATTTTTCATATGTCAATAAGAGCTAAGTTCCTCCTATATTTTAGTAGATAATGTACTTGTTATTATGTGGATTTAATGGCTATTCTATCATTATTAATTATCTAGTTATAAGCATGGTTTTATGACATATCCAAGTTATGGCTCTTATCATGTTTGATTGATAAAGGGATGGTTAATGAATGCATGACATAATAGATGTTATTGCAGCTATTGTGAGAAGGCGTTAGTCCTTCTTGGTAAATCTCAGATAAGTTTCAGATCCCTATGTTTAGATATGCATTCATGACTTGTAGATCTCATGTTCTCAATGTGTTTGACAAAATGATTTTCATGGTTAGACCAGGCTAGGTCAAGTCCTTGGTTAAGTTTTTTGTTAGAGACTTTGTCTCTGTCTTATTTATCATTTTTGGAAGTTTCCTTAAGTTCTGGGAAGAGGTATGGATCCTAGCCCTGAAAATGTGGCTCAAATATTGGGGTCACTAGCATAGAACTGAATGAAAAAGACTACAGTCATTGGGAAGCAAGCTGTGGGAGTGACTGAAGGGTTCCAGTCACATGGAGGCCTTTTCATGGGAGTGACTGAGGCTCTAGGTCAGTGAAAAATAAAGTTAACTCAAGGGTTGGGCACCTGGAGTGGTTGGTTAGCTCCTGTGGATCTTGTATCAACTAAGGGAAGTTAGTAAGGTCTTGTTTGTTGGCTCCATTTCCTTAAGTTTATATAGGAGGTTGAGTCATGGCATAGAAACCCTCAACTCATGTTTACCCTAGGAAAGCCTATGAAAGTAGGTAGATATGGGAGGAAGTGTGTTATAGAGTGGTATTAGAGAGGGTTCTGTTCTCTTTGGGTAATATCTGGTATTTGTTCTCTTTGGGTGATATCTGATACCACAAAGTGGTATCAGAGCATGTTTCAAACACTTAGATTGGACAGGCTAGATGCATGTGGTTACACATGAATTTTCATGGCTATGGTTTTCATACATGAGGTCATGATATGCAGTTGGTATTGTCATGCATGATGTTGACATATTGATATGATTATGATTATACATGTATCGTGATAATGTGGATTGATTTTTTAGATGAGATAAGCCTCCCATGAACATCATTGAGGTATGATTTTGGTTATGGTATCTATTTGATTTATATGACATGGTATACTTGCCGGAAGAAGAGAATCAAAGGTGACGAGCAAAATGGTAGACTATAGCTCACATGACTCTCCCTACAAATAAGCTAGGCAACAAACATATGAGTATTCTCCTGATATAGGAGACACATTGAGGAGTTTTAGGGTAGATATCAGAAGTTTAAAAGAAAGAATGATAGGTTGGTTGAGGCTCAAGAAATATTTGCAGGGCTAAGGAAAAATAGGCAGAGGTCAATGAAATCATCCTTCAAAGTTTGTCAAACTTGCAGAGATAGGGACAGTTGAGGATTAGTCAAGAATATGAAGAGAAGACTAATGGAGTTTATGGTAGCAGGTATCGGTCAGGATACAAGTTGGATAGAGGGGACACAGTCAGAGGTGGCAGATCATTGGATACACCTGACAAGAGGACTGGTATGTATGGGTATCACTCTATTTCCTCATCCAGGAGACATCATCACAGTCGTCACCACCATCATCCTTATAGGAGGAGTGAGTACTTTCCTGAGGAATTCAAGAAATTCAAGCCACCTACATTTGATGGAGAGATGAATAAGTCAGAAGATGCATAGGCATGGTTGCTTGGGATGAATAAAATTCTTCAGATTTCATAACTATTGAAAGAACATGAAAGCCAAAATAGCCACCTTCATTCTTAAAGGGGAAGCAATTATATGGTGGGAAGATGTGAAGAATATCAAGGGAATTTAGGAGGAAGAGTTGATTTGGGATGATCTCGAGAGACTCTTCGAGAAGAACTAAATGTATGAGAGATATTATGATGAGAGAGCTAAGGAATTTTATGAGTTGCAATGGGTTCCATGATAGATAATGAGTATACTAGCACGTTCCTGGAGTTGTTGAGGTATGTGCCTTACCTCAAGGATGAGAAAGTAAATATTCAAAGGTACATCAGTGGGTTGCCAAAAACATATAAAGACTAGATTGAGTTTGATGAGCCTCGGTCATTGGAGGAAGCCATCAGGAAACTGAAGCATTTTTATGAGCAACCAAAGTGTAAAGTTGAGCCTAAGCGTGATTTGTAGGGAAATGAGAAAGTTAAAGGGAAGTGGATACCAAAGTGGGGAAGACCTCAGGATGTAGGTGAGAAAAAGAATGTGGTTTCTTACAAGAAGTTTAGTGCAGCTGACAAGGGACATGGGTCATCCTAGAGAGTAACAAAATAGAGGTGATGGTAGGGGACTGTTTTAGTGTTGTGTATGTGGCAAAGATCATCGCAAGAAGGATTTTCCATTGTACCAGGGTGGCAGACTTCAAATCTACAATGCTCAGGAGGTGCATATGGTTGGGAATGTGGGCCATAAAATTCCTTGGATTTATGCAGTTGTGGACAACAAGTAGGTAGATCACCATGCATCCATTATTAATATGGAAGGTAAGCTTTGTGGTCAAGTTGTTTCTATTTTTATTGAACCTGGATCTAATTATAGTTATGTTAATCCTGACCTAGTGGATAAGTGTGGTTTGAGGAAAGAAGTGCATGCAGAGTCTTGGTTGGTGCAGTTGGCTATAGGTTCTAAGAAGAGAGTTCATCATTGGGTAAGAGCTTGTGCATTTGAGTTGAATGATATGCCTACAACAACGCATCTAAATGTTCTTCCATTAGGGTCATATAGTATGCTTCACTGGGCATGGATTGACTATACCTCCACAAGACCAAAGTGGATTGTTATGACAAGGTTATTGAGTGTCTGGATGATAATGGGGAAAGAGAATCTTGTAAGGAAATAAGAAGCCTACATCAGTGAGGATGATTACAGTTATGCAAGAAAATCATAGTCGTAAGAAGGTGATCAGGTAATCAATTTTTAGCTCAAAAATGAAAGTCCCAAAAAGTCTTGAAACTAGCATTAAGTCGAAGTGCTCATATTTCTATATCCAATGACGTTCATTCCACCTCAATTCGACACCGTATGATCCATATATCGTGTTCTGATCATTTTCCCAAAACATGTCAAACTTAATCAGGTTTTTTGACTGGGTAGTTGACTTGGTTGACTGTATCATTGAGTCAATAGGGTGACTATATAGGGTACGACCCAATGAAAAGCTAACACTTGGCATCCTCTAGTTCGTTGGTTTCGTACACATTTTATTGGCTTGTACATGTTGATGTGGACCAATTAAATGGTGCGGCCATGTGGCACCCCAATAGAGGCCAAAATTTTGGTATGGGCCGAATGGACCTCCTGGGATTCAAACTGTTGACCTTCTACTCAGCATTCCAGTGCTCTACTGTTGGGCTATTCTTTGGTGCTTATTGTCATATGGTAAGAACCTATATATAAGATTTTTATGGCACCTTTTGGAGGAAGGGGTCGGGGCTAAGCCCCTGGCCCTCGACCATACGCACCCACGAGACTGAAAGTAGAGGAGTGAAGGGCTAGGAACTTACGCTGAGCCCAAGGTCACAGGTGGTGCATCGTACCATAGGCCAAAGGAGAAGGCACTAAGTGGAGGGGCTCAAGACATTAGCTTGGTCCTCGGTCACCACTCCATCCATAAGACCATTGACAGAGCATTAAGCACTATGAGGGAGGGGCTAGGGATAAGCCCCAAGTCGTGATCCCATGCATGCCCACAATATCATCGGTTCCAGACTTAAGCACCAAGGCAGATGTCCTAAGGTGAGGGGGCCAGCCCCAAGGTCATATGATGACCCACATGACCCTAGGCTCCAGCAATTTGGCGCTAAGCCAAAAGAGTGCTTCGACATGGGGGCCAATGCAGGTCCTATGGACTATGAATATGACCATGTGCTGATGTTTTTGGGGCCCGATGGGAAGGGCAGGTAGTTAAGCCCAACTCGTAGACCCGTGGCACCCATGTAACCATGACCTCATTTTTAGGGGCTAAACTGACAGGGGTGGGTGTTAAGGCCTAGCCCTCGACCCCATGTGGCCATATGGCCATGATTTTCAAAGTTAAGGGGCCATTGGGAAAATTAATTAACCTACAAAATGCACTGGTAGATGGTGATTTTATCACTTGGTTAGTGGAATTCAGGGAAGAATTGTAGGACCATTAGACATATGGTCCAATTTGTAAGATGATTAACTGTAAAAACTTATATGGAGCTTTGGAGAGCCATATCTTTTGGAGTTTTTTGCCAAATTGAGCTGAGAAAGAGTGCACCTAAGGGTTTTTAGATGTTTTAAATCCATTGGTGAGCTTTGATTTCTGATTTGAGCATAGCTAAGAAGTATTTTTGTAGGTTTGAGACAATAGTTGTATGGATCAATCAGGGTTTGGAAGTAGTTTTGAAAAGTGTTTGGGCATGGAGAAGGCCTTGTAGCGGTATTCTCACCTTCAGACATCTACTGCAACAACTGCAACTTATAGAGTTCATCTCAGGTTCAATTTTCTCATTATGTTATGTTGAGGGAAGTTTTATTACGTGCTTCAATGTGGAATTGAAGTGCTCACATGCTCATTTTAGCTCATTTCAGTTGGAGTATGACATCTTTGTAGGAGATGCTTTGTGTTGCTCCTATTTGTGAGAGTTCTTTGCAAGAGAAAATTACCTTTTAGCGGTAATAACCACATGTTTACCATCAGCTAATTGTTTATGTACTCTCATTTTTCTACTGAATATATGAGTGGTATAGCTATGTTGGCAAGCTCGAAGATGTAGCCCAGGAGGGGTGAACTCTGTCAACAAACATTTTGTTATCTCTTCATTATTCCTACATGAGTTATGTGTTGTTATGTTACTTATGTTAATTGACATGTGAAGAATAATTCATGACTTGAAGTGATCCGAATTGGATCGTAAAGAACTCTCTAAGTTTTCATAACTCTGTAAACATCATGCCAAAGTTTCAAAGACTTACAAAGTTCGAGCTTATGAGAAATATCCTCGAACAATTGTAATTTGTGAGCAGCGCCAAGCAACGAGGACCCTCGGTCAAGTGCGCCAACCATTGGCCCATGGTAATGTGCGCTGCCACAAAACAGCAAAAAGGGAAACCTTTTTGAGAAATGGAGGAGGTTTCTGATATGCAATTAGTGACAAGTCGTTAATCGCATATCGCTAGGCAAATCCCTCAAAGATGGAAAAACCCCAAGTGACCCGGACCCAAAAAGTCAAAAACTGTACGGAATTTGTCGATTCTGTCAGAGGCGGGTCCCACATGAAAACTGGTAGGATATTGGAAGGGCTTCGAGTGGTAATAGGTTTCAACCAAGTCTTTCTCGATGCCACACACTGGGTGCCATGCGTTCGGCGGAAGAGAGAGAAAACCACTCACATCATACGGGTAAACAACATGCAACTTACCTGCCCGATATGGACGAAGACCGTAGGATCTGGAGGCTCCAGATCGACAGTGGACATGCAATCCGACGGATGACGGGATTCAACGGGGCAAAGAGGCCGAGTTGTATAAAGGTTTGAAGTCCGGCATGAACAATGAGTTGGCAGAGTAATCATGTTCGTAGGCATTTTGGGAAGTTAAATGGAAATAACGGCAGTTCAAACATTTCCAAGAGAACTGACGCTCAGGTTGTTATGAAACAGGTGGCCACCTCCCTGTAAGGTGTTACACAGTGATGATGATGCAGAATAGAGTAATTCAAAAGGAAAGAGGAAGGAGAACTAGAGCGCCAGGAAGCAGAAATGAACAGTCAAAAAGCAGATTGGCTTTAAAACCATGAACTGACAAGAACAAAGCAACCAGTGAGAAAAGCGAGCTAAGAAAGCTAAGAGCAAAATAGAGGGAAGAAGCCGAGTTGACTTGAAGGCAACATCGAGCTAGACAGAGCCAGAGAGAGTTAGAGAGTCTGTGTACTCTAGAGAAGGTTTGAGAGGTTCAAGCGAACTCCTTTGTACATGCCTGTCATGTATGAGTCTCAGATTGGGCTCATACTACTGTGACCAATAGAGGTCAATTTTCAGTAAGGAGAGTCTGTGTACTCCAGAGACTTGGGGGATCCAAGTCCAGTCCTACTGATTTATATCTATTGAGTGAGACTCAAATTGAGCTCACTGTTGTAAAAACTCTGCTTTGAAAACATAATAGAGAGGCCACCACTGAAGGCTAGACCAGGAGACGTAGCCCAGGAGCATTAGGTGAACTCCTTATTAAACTTGTTGTGTTTACATGTTTGCCTGTTATGTTTTCTCTAACTGATTCAATGTCTATGTATTTCACAATCTTATCGATCCATTGCATAAAGTAACATAGGCACATCCATGCACATGAGTTTGTAATACCTTAAATTCTTTGTCCTGGATAAATTCCCGATCAAGTGGTATCAGAGCTCTAGGTTACTAAGGTTAGAAAAGCTTGTGCTGGATTTTTTTGTTGAATGCTAACTAGATCAAAGCTTAAACTAGGAGAAGGAGAGTTGGTTGAAACTAACCCTGAAATTGGAAGAGTATATCCTAAGAGGAAAATGTCAGAAGAAATTCCCTTGGAATCAGATCCTCAATTCATGGATAGTTTCATGACCATGAGAGCCATGGTAGAGGAAATGTATAGAGAATTTAAGAAAGGTAGAGAGGAAGATTCGTCAAACTCCAAACGAGATAAAGGAGTAGAAGAATCTCTCCTTCATGACCACTCTAAAGGCAAAGGGAAAGAAGAAAAACTTCCCACACCTCCTAGTAGCCCTGAAAACAAAAAGAAGACATCTTTGATTAAATTAGATGTTAAATTTGATTTACCAATATATGACGGAGAGTTGAATGCAGAGAAGATGGATAATCGGATTAGACAGATTGATGTTTATTGTAGAGTGTGGAGCATTGATTCAAACAGTAGTAAGATTCAGCTAGCCAACCTACGCCTTGGAGGCACTACCTTGGTATGGTGGGAAGGCTGGACACAAGCTGACATGAAGAAGCATGGTAAAATTCTTTTTGTCTGGAGTGAATTTGTTTCTGCAATTAAAAAATAGTTCTATCCACTAGCTTATATGCAGCAAGCCATGATGAGTTGGAAAACTCTTCGACAGTTAAAAGGGAAAAGTGTACAAGGCTACACTCAAGAATTTAGGAAAAGAGCTTTGATTCTAGGAATTTCTTTAGACTCACTTGAAACTCTGCTGAAGTATATAGGTGGTCTACACAACTATTTAAGGCACACTATTCTCATGTTTAAACCCACTAGCATAGATGAGGTATTTGTTCAAGCTACACATCTAGAGGCTAGAGGTAAGAATGTGAACCCAAAAGTTGGAGGATCATCAAAACTCACTGCAAGCAAGAATAAGGAGAAAAGAAAACATAGATGGAAAGAGAGGAAGACAAATACTGTACAAAATACCAAATCTTCATGCACTCACTGTAAGAAGGATGTGCATGATGATGAACATTGTTGGATTCTACATCCGGAGCTAAAACCCAAGAAGTACGATGGCAAAAAGAAGAAGAATGCTGCAGCCATTCAAAAGGATTTTGGGTTAGACTCAGGAGATGAAACAACAATTGCAACCATAGGTATAAAAGGTAAAAATTATGACGCATCTACTAGTAATTCTGCACAATCTACTGACAATGAAGAAAATGAGAGGAAAAGACGTGAGCTTTTTCATATTCTAGTTGTTTCCAAGCATCAAAAAATTGATACTTTGTTTGATAGTGGCTCACCAGTAAATTTAATTTCTGAAGAAATTGTAAAGAATTTGGGATTACTAACCACACCTCACAAAAATCCATATCCATTAGGTTGGTTATGTGATAAAGCACACCTACAAGTGACTAGACAATGTAAACTTAGGTTTTCTTTTGGGTCAGCATTTGTAGATGAGATTGAGTTTGATATTGTTCCCTTGGATATATGTGGAATTTTTTTAGGAAGTCGTTACTTGTATGATAGAAAAGCTATTTTCTATAGAGCTGAAAACAAGTATCAACTCATTAAAGATGGAATCGAATATATTGTAAGAGCTCATAAACTCAAGAATAATTATACTCTCATAAACTCAAGGCAGATGAAAAGAATTGTAAATTCATGCAAACAATTTTTACTAATGGTTGTAAAGGAAAATAAACCTGATAAAACCAATGTATTTGAGGGCTATAATGCTAAACCGCAAGATGATTTAGAAAAAGTTGTTTCAGAATATGATATACTATTTCAAGAACCTAAAGGTCTGCCACCCAAAAAGGAAATAGTACATGATATTAATTTGCAGCAAGATGCTCCATTGCCTAACATCAGAATGTATAGATTGTCTGCTTTAGAGAATGCAGAAATCAAGAAGTAGGTACAGGAGCTGCTTGAGGAAGGGTTCATAAGACCTAGCACATCGCCTTGTGGGTCGCCAATTGTCTTGGTGAGAAAGAAAGATGGCTTATGGATAATGTGCATTGATTACTGAGCACTGAATAAGATAACGATCCAAAATCGTTATCCCCTTCCTTGAATAGATGATCTACTAGATCAATTGAAAGAAGCTGTTTATTTTTCCAAGTTGGACCTACATAGTGGTTATCATCAGGTCAGAGTTGCAGAGCAAGATGCATGGAAGACTGCTTTCAAAACAAAGCGGGGATTGTATGAGTGGTTGGTTATGCCTTTTGGCTTAACTAATGCTCCTGCTATTTTCATGAGAATAATGAATGATGTACTCAGACCTTTTATTGATGATTTTGTCATTGTATATTTAGATGACATTCTTATATTTAGTAAAACATGGGAAGAACATTTAAAGCATGTCAAGCAGACTCTAGATGTTTTGAAAAAAGAGAATCTTTATGTTAATCTCTCAAAATGTGAATTTGGCAAAACATCTTTGAATTATTTGGGTCATATTGTAGGGGGTGGTGAATTAAAGATAAATCCCTCTAAGGTTGCAGTCATTGTAAACTGGCTTAAACCCAAATCTGCTACAGAAGTTAGAAGCTTCTTAGGAGCAGCACAGTATTGGAGAAAGTTTATTTATAACTTTTCCTTGATTGCGGCTCCCTTACATGCTTTAACAGGATTGAACAAGGTGTTTTAGGCGGGAGGCAAACAACATAAAGCCTTCGACACCTTAAAAGAAAAGATTAGTACAGCACCAGTACTAGCACTGCCTGATCTTCAAAGACCATTTGAGATTGAAAAACCCATATGTTATCATTCTGAGACATTTAATTTTGTAGTAGTTAATTATCCCACATATGATAAATAATTGTATGCATTAGTATAGAGTGTGAAAAAGTGGAAACATTATTTAATGGGCAAAGAGACAGTTATACATATTGATCACCAACCACTTCAATATTTGCACTCACAAAGTAAGTTGCAGCAATCAAGACACTATAGGTGGATGAGTTTTCTATAACAGTTTCATCTTATCATCAGATATAAAAAGGGCATACGCAACAAAGTTGCAAATATGTTGTCCAGATCAATCATAAATGCATCCACTATACTTAAGCATAATTCAGTATTGCATGAAAGCTACATTGAAAAGTATGCTCAAGATATAGATTTTAAACATGTATATGCAACTTTAAGTCATGGAAAACAAATGGAAGAATTGGATTACCATGCTAAGTACCAACTCTTATATCATTTGGGAAAGTTATAGATTCCTCAAACAGAAAGAGTAAAGATAATTCAAGAAGCACACACTTCTCTAATATCAGGTCACTTTGGTGTAAGTAAAACAGTTGCACAGCTGCAAAGATTTTGTTATTGGCCAAAAATGAATGAGATAGTTTTTAGATATGTAAGAGGGTGTACCATGTGTGCTACAAGCAAGCCCATCAATAGAAAAATAGGCTTGTACACTCCACTACCAGTTCCTTCTCTGGGGACTGCCTAAATCTAGAAAAGGGCATGACTATTTATATGTTGTTGTGGATAGGTTTAGCAAAATGTGTATTTTAATACCTTGTAACAAACAGATTACAGCTGAACAAACTGAAAATTTGTTCTTTCAACATGTATGGGTTCATTTTGGATTACCCACTTCCATTATATCTAATCGAGACACCTGATTTGTTGGGAAATTTTGGTCAACTTTGTGGGAATTGATGGACACCAGACTGAAGAAGAGCACAACTTTTCATCCGCAAACAGATGGCCAAACAGAAGTGGTCAGCAGGATAGTGATCCAGTTGCTCAGTGGCTATTGTAGCAAGCATCCCAAGCTTTGGGATGAACATTTATGTTATGTGCAACATGCTTACAACCGAGCTAAACATTCTTCTACACAAATATCTCCTTTTGAGACCTGTTTTGGTTTCACACCAAGGTCTCCCTTGGATTTTGTCTTTGGTAAAGACATAGCAGTTTATGGACACAGTGATGTGGATAAGGCAACCAAGTTCATTGAAAAAATCTAAGAGATTCATCAGGCAGTACAGGAATAGCTGGAAAAGAGCAAAGCCAAGTACAAGGAAAGACATGATAAGCATCATATTAAACATAGTTTCCAAGTTGGTGATCAAGTCTGGTTGTATATCAGTAAAGAAAGAATGCAAAGTGAAGGTAAGAAGCTGAAGCCAATAAGGTATGGACCTTTCAAGATACTTGAGAAAATTGGTGAGAATTCTTTTCGCCTTGATTTACCAGCTTACATGCACATCTACTCACTTGTTAATGCAGATGGCTTGAGACTATTTGAACCTTCATTGATTGAAGATCCCAAAGAGCAGAGTCAATTTCCTTCTATTGATGATCTGTTACCTGAATATCTCAATGAGTTGTAGGAAGATACAATTCTAGACAGGAAGGTGAGAACTACGTACAAGGGGGATGTTGAGTACCCGAGGGTTGGACTCAAAGGTTCAAAACCAAGCAGTGTGAAATGGATAGAAATTAGGCAAGCGAGGAATCTGTACCCTCACTTGATTGATGCTTAAAAACCAACTTTTGGTGGTCCAAAATATTTTTCAGTGGGAAGGCCATGATCCGAATTGGATCCTAAAGAACTCTCTAAGTTTTCATAACTCTATAAAATTCATGCCAAAGTTTCAAAGACTTACAAAGGTCAAGCTTATCAGAAATATCCTCGAACAGTTGTAATTTGTGAGTATCGCCAAGCAACGAGGACCCTCGGTCAAGCGCATCAACCATTGGCCCATGGTAATGCGCACTGCCACAAAACAACAAAACAGGAAGCCTTTTTGAGAAACCGGGGAGGTTTCTGATATGCGATTAGCGACAAGTCGCAAATCGTCGCTAATTGCATATCGCTGGGAAAATCCCTCAAAGATGGAAAAGCCTTGAGCCACCTGGACCCGAAAAGTCAAAAACCATACATAATTCATCGATTCCATCAGAGGTGGGTCCCACACGAAAACTAGTAGGATATCGGAAGGGCTTCAAGCGGTAAGCGGTTTCAACTGAGTCCTACCCGATGCCACACACTGGGTGCCACGTGTTTGGCGGAGGAGGGAGAAAACCATTCACATCGGATGGGTAAATGTCATGCAACTTACCTGCCTGATATGGACGGAGATCGTAGGATCTGGAGGCTCCAGATCGACGGCGGACATGCAATCTGACGGATGATTGGATTCAATGGGATAAAGAGGCCGAGTTATAAAAGGTTTGAAGTTCGGCATGAACGATGAGTTGGAAGAGGAATCATGTTCGTGGGCATTCTGGGAAGTTAAATGGCAATAATGATAGTTCAAACATTTCCAAGAGAACTGGCACTCAGTTCATTATGAAACAGGTGGCCACCTCCCTGTAAGGCGTTACACAGTGATGATGATGCAGAATAGAGGAATTCAAACGGATAGAGGCAGGAGAACCAGAGCGTCGGGAAGTGGAAATGAACAATTAGAAAGTAGATTGGCTTTAAAGCCACGAACTGATAGAAACAAAGCAAGCAGTGAGAAAAGCAAGTTAAGAAAGCTAAGAGCAGAGAACAAAGGGAAGAAGCCGAGCTGACCTAAAGGTAGCATCGAGCCAGATAGAGCTAGAGAGAGTCAGAGAGTCGGTGTAATCTAGAGAAGGTTTGAGAGGTTCAAGCGAACTCCTCTGTACATGCCTGTCATGTATGAGTCTCAGATTGGGCTCATACTACTGTGACCAATAGAGGTCAATTTTCAGTAAGGAGAGTCTGTGTACTCCAGTGACTTGGGGGATCCAAGTCCAGTCCTACTGATTTATATCTGTTGAGTGAGGCTCAAATTGAGCTCACTATTGTAAAAACTCTGCTTTGAAAACATAATAGAGAGGCCACTAATGAAGGCTGGACTAGGAGACATAGGCCAGGAGCATTGGGTGAACTCCTTATTAAACTTGTTATGTTTACATGTTTTCCTGTTATGTTTTCTATAACTGCTTCAATGTCTATGTATTTTGCAATCTTATTGATCTGTTGCAGAAAGTAACATAGGCACATCCATGCACATGAGTCTATAATACCTTTAATTCTTTGTCCTGGATAAATTCCAGATCATGAAGAGACATTGGAAAAACATGTTACTTTGTAGACCCATTTTATCTTGGAAAGCATCAACACGATCCCATTTTTTCTTTTATTTTATTTTGGAAAAGAGGAAGAAATCACCTACTACAATTTCAGATAATTTTGGTATTCGAGCACCAAGTTGACCAAGTTGCAAAAATGGGCAGCAGAAAGAGTCTCCAAAAGCTAGAGGGGCAGAATTTGGCTCTTCGTATGGAGAACATAGAGTTGAGAAGGATGTTAGAGATGACAAAAGAGGAGAAGAGGCACATGTGACTTCAGCTGCAACATGTGTTTGAAGAGAAATTTGTTGAAAGTTCTACTCTTGTACTAGCTAGAGAAACCTCCAAAATGAAGCCAGTATGTGGTCATGGTTCAAATAGTGGTTTTGGACCATATGTGGAAGATGATGCATGTGCATTTTGCAAACATATTCAAGAACAAAACCATATGCCAGTTGATTAGAGTGGGTGGCTAGAGTCATCTGCAATATCATTGCCGTCATCATCAGAAGCTGAAAAGATGAATGGAAAGTTTAAGGACGTAATTATCATTTCAAGTACCATTCCTTCCATTTATGTACATAACACTTATTTTGTAGTGTTTGAGAAACATACCAAAGGAATAGGTACAAAGTTTCTTTCCAAGATGGGTTATGAAGTTGGAGGCCTCGACATAAATGGCCAAGGTATTACCAATCCAATTATGGTTGAGGAGAGACCGAAGTATCCTGGATTGGGATACGTCGAAGGGAGTTTGGAGAATGCTCCAAACGACATGAGGCACATCAACCATCTGAGGAAGAGATGTCACCACCTTGTGAAAATGTTCATTCATCTCCCAAGAGAGATTAATTCTTAAAGGGACATTGCAAGGCATCGTCCACTCCACTCTGTCAAATTTGCAGCCCTAGAGAAAGGTATAACTCTCATGGGTGTTTTCCAATGCATGGTAATTTTGAATACTTGTGGAATAAGTACCCTTGTACTTTTTGTGATGCATTTGAGCATTGCATGGCTATATGTGAACAATTGATTTGAATTGAATCCATGAAGATTATCAAAGTTCCATGACTATATCAAAACATGACAAACTTCGAATTTATGAACACAGAGTGATCAGGAAGACCTCTAGACAGTGGCAATTTGCAGCCAGCAAGGAACGATGAGGACCTCGGTCAAAGCACACTGACTGATGCCGATGGAGACCATGCAGGAGGCAAAACTGGCAACTGGGAAGCCCGGATCGGGAAACGAAGGCCATTTCTGATGTGCGATCGCCAGGCAAAACCCCTTGAGAAGGAAAAGCCCAGAAGCACTCGGTCGAATGGGAAGCCAGGAAACCGTGGGGAAAGTGCTAAGGCGAAAGGCGAGTCCTGTGCTCCAAAACTAGTGGTATATTGGAGGCATCCTCGGGCGGTAAGCAGATTTGGAAAAAAACGAGCGATTCCATTCAGTGCATGATGCGTGTCCGGCGAATGAGAGAGAAAATTACCTCTCATCGCGTGCTAACGGTAGAGAAATTCAACCGCGTGGAATGAGCAAACACTGTAGGATCTGGGGGCTCCAGATCTGACGGCAGAGGTTGCACTTGATGCAGAAACCAAATTTGACAGGGGAATTAAGCCACGACATAGAAAAGTTGGACATTTGATTTGATCGCTGAGTCAGCAGATGAGTCATTCCACAGTGTAACTGAAAAACCAAGCTGTTGACGAAGAGCTGGCGCAGTTCATGAGAGGACAAGTGGCCACTTCCCTATGAGCTAATGAAGATGACGTAGAGGCAGGGAAATCCAAGTGAACAGTAGCAGGCGATCCGAAGGGGCAGAAGAGGAAGCGAACGGTCATGAGACAAATTGGCTTTAAGCCATGAACAGACAGAGAACTGAATAGAGAAGAAGAGAACGAAGACAGAGAGAGCGAAGAAAAGATAGTGAAGAAAGAAGCAGAAAACAGAGAGCTGATCTGACCTTAGGCGGCATCGAGCAGACAGAAAGCTTGAGAGGTTCAAGCAATCCCTGAGAGGATCTATCGGGAATTGAGTACCACATTTGGCTCCTCCCATTAAAGACCAGAGAGGTCAAGATTTGGTAAGGAAAATAGTCTGTGCACTCTAGTGGCTTGGGGGATCCAAGAACCACCCTACCAAAAATTATCTGTTTCAGGAGACTCAAATTGAGCTCCTCATTATAAATCTCTACTTTAAAGACACAATAAAAGAAGGCCACCACTGAAAGCTAGACCAAAGATGTAGCCCTGGAGAATAGGGTGAACTCCTTATTAATTGTTGTGTTCTTGCATTTTATTACTGTGTTTTCTTTACTGTTTTCCATTTTCCAGTGTCTGTGTATTTTGCAATCTGATCGATCCGTTGCCTAAAATAACATAGACACACACCAACACATGAGTTTGTAATACCTTCATTCATTAATTAATTAACTGAGGTCACTCACGAGTGATTTTCAGATCAAGTGGTATCAGAGCTCTAGGTTGTTAAGGTTAGACAAGATTGTGTTGGTTTAGATGTTGAATTCTAAATAGATCAAAGCTCAAATTAGGAGAAGAAGAGTTGGTCGAAACTAATCCTGATATTGGGAGAGTCTATCCTCGGAAGACAATGTCAAAAGAAGGTTCTGTAGGGCCAGACCCTCAATTCATAGATAGTTTCCTAGCCATAAGGTCCATGGTAGAAGAAATGTATAAGGACTTTAGAAAACACAAGGATGAAGATGCATCAGGCTCCAAACAAGACAAAGGAGAAGATGAGTCCTTCCTCCATGACCACTCAAAAGGAAAAGGGAAAGAGGAAAGATTTCTCACACCTCCTAATAGCCCTGAACATAAAAAGAAGGCACCTTTGATTAAACTAGATGTTAAATTTGATTTACCTATATATGATGGAGAGTTGAAGGTAGAAAAGCTGGACAATTGGATTAGACAAATTGATGTTTATTGCAGAGTGTAGAGTATTGATTCAAACAAGAGCAAGATTCAGCTGGCAAGCGTACGCCTTGGAGGCACTGCCTTAGTTTGGTGGGAAGGCAAGATCCAACCTGGCATGAAAAGACATGGTAAGACTATCTCTGTCTGGAGTGAATTTGTTTCTGCAATCAAAAAGCATTTCTATCCATTGGCCTATATGCAGCAAGCCATGATGAGCTGGCAAACTCTTCAACAGTTGAAAGGGAAAAGTGTGCAAGGGTACACTCAAGAATTTAGAAAGAGAGAATTTATTCTAGGAATCTCATTAGACTCACCTGAGACTTTGTTGAAGTACACTGGTGGTGTACACAGCTACATGAGGCACGTTATCCTCATGTTTAATCCCACTAGTATAGATGAGGTATCTATACAAGCTACTCATCTAGAAGCTAGAGGAAAGAATGGAAGTCTAGAAGTTGGGGGAGCATCCCAACCCACTACAAGCAAGAATAAGGAGAAAAGAAAGCAGAAATGGAAAGCAAGGAAGGCTAACACTACACAAAAAAGTAAGGCTTCATGCACTCATTGTAAAAAGGATGGGCATGATGATGAGCACTGTTGGATTCTGCATCCAGAGCTGAGACCTAAGAAGTTCGAGGGAAAGAAGAAGAAGACTGCTGCAGCTATTCAGAAAGATTTGGGGTCAGACTCAGGAGATGAAACAACTATTGCAGCCACAGGTATAAAAGGTAAGAATTCTGAAGCATCTACTAGTAATTCTGCACAATCTATTATTGATGAAGAAAATGAGAGAAAAAGACATGAGCTTTTCCATATTCGAGTTATTTCCAAACAACAAAAGGTTGATACCTTGTTTGATAGTGGCTCATAAGTAAATTAAATTTCTGAAGCAATTGTAAAGAAGTTGGTATTAGTAACTACACCTCACAAGAAGCCATATCCATTAGGATGGTTGAATGATAAAGCACAACTACAAGTGACTAGACAATGCAAACTCAAGTTTTCTTTTGGGTCAACATTTGTAGATGAGGTTGAGTTAGACATAATTCCTTTGGATATATGTGGAATTGTTTTAGGAAGTCCTTAGATTGTATAACAGAAAAGCTATTTTCTATAGAGCTGAGAACAAGTATCTACTTGTTAAAGATGGAATCAAATACTTTGTAAGAGCTCATAAGCTCAAGAATAATTATACTCTCATAAACTCAGGGTAGATGAAACGAATGATAAATTCATGTAAACAATTCTTACTAATGGTTGTAACGGAAAAGAAACCTAATAAAACCAATGTATTTGAAGGCTATAATGCTGAACAACAAGCTGATTTAGAAAACGTTGTTTCAAAGTATGATATCTTGTTTCAAGAACCTAAAGGTCTGCCACCCAAAAAGGAAATAGTACATGATATTATTTTGCAGCAAGATGATCCATTGCCTAACGTTGGAATGTACAGGTTGTCTGCTTTAGAGAATGCTGAAATCAAGAAGCAGGTGCAGGAGTTGCTCGAGAAAGGGTTCATCAGACCTAGCACATCACCATGTGGGTCACCAATCGTTTTGGTGAGAAAGAAAGATGGCTCATGGAGAATGTGCATTGATTACCGAGCACTGAATAATATAACAATAAAAAATTGTCATCCCCTTCCTCGCATAGATGATCTTTTAGATTAATTCAAGGAAGCTGTTTATTTCTCCAAGTTAGACTTGCACAGTGGATACCATCAGGTCATAGTTGCAGAACAAGATGCATGGAAGACTGCTTTCAAAACAAAGCAGGGATTGTATGAGTGGCTGGTTATGCCTTTTGGCTTAACTAATGCTCTTGCTACTTTATTGAGATTAATGAATGATGTACTTAGACCTTTTCTTGATGATTTTGTTATTGTGTATCTGGATGACATTCTGATATTTAGCAAAACACGGGAAGAACACTTAAAGCATGTTAAGTAGACACTAAATGTTTTGAAAAGAGAAAAACTTTATGTTAAACTCTCAAAATGTGAATTTGGCAAAACATCTCTGAATTATTTGGGTCATATAGTAGGGGGTGGTGAATTGAAGATAGATCCCTCTAAAGTGGCAGTCATTGTGAACTGGCCTAAACCCAAATCTGCTACAGAAGTTAGAAGCTTCTTAGGAGCAGCACAATATTGGAGGAAGTTTATTTCTAACTTTTCCTTAATTGCAGCTCCCTTACATGCTTTAACAGGATTGAAAAAGGTGTTTCAGTGGGGAGGTAAACAACAGAAAGCCTTCGACACCTTGAAAGAGAAGATTAGTACTACACATGTACTAGCACTGCCTGATCTTCAGAGACCGTTTGAGATCCAAACAGATGCTAGTGACTATGCCATGGGAGCAGTGTTGACACAACATGGTAAACCCATATGTTATCATTCTGAGACATTTAATTCTATAGTAGTTAACTATCCTACATATGATAAAGAATTGTATGCATTAGTACAAAGTGTGAAAAAGTGGAAACATTACTTAATGGGCGAAGAGACAGTAATACATACTGATCATCAACCACTTCAATATCTACATTCCCAAACTAAGTTGTAGCAATCAAGACACTATAGATGGATGGGTTTTCTACAACAGTTTCGTTTAGTCATCAGATATAAAAAGGGCATACATAATAAAGTTACAGACATGTTATCTAGACCCATTATAAATGCATCTACTATCCTTAAGCATAATTCTATGTTACATGAGAGTTACATTGAACAATATGCTCAAGATATAGACTTTAAAGATGTATATGCAACTTTAAGTCAAGGCAAAAGAGTAGAAGAATTGGACTATCATGTAAAGGACCAACTATTATACCATTGTGGGAAGTTATGCATTCCACAAACTGAAAGAGTAAAGATAATTCAAGAAGCACACACTTCTATAATATCAGGTCACTTTGGGGTAAGTAAAACAGTTGCACAACTGCAAAGATTTTTTTATTGGCCAAAAATGAATGAGACGGTTTCTAGATATGTAAGAGGGTGTGCTATGTGTGCTAAAAGCAAGCCTAGCAACAGAAAACTAGGCCGGTACACTCCATTACCAATTCCTTCTCAACCTTGGGAAAGTGTTTCCATGGATTTTGTTGGAATATTGCCTAAATCTAGGAAAGGTCATGATTATCTATATGTTGTTGTGGATAGGTTCAGCGAAATGTGTATTTTGATACCTTGTAATAAACAGATTACAGCTGAACAAACTACAAAACTGTTCTTTGAACATGTATGGGTTCATTTTGGATTACCCACTTCCATTGTATCTGATCGAGACGCCCGATTTGTGGGGAAGTTTTGGTCAAGTCTGTGGGAACTGATGGACACCAAACTGAAGAAAAGCACAACTTTTCATCCACAAATTGATGGCCAGACAGAAGTAGTTAACCGGATAGTGATCCAGTTATTTAGGGGATATTGCAGCAAACATCTTAAGCTTTGGGATGAACATTTGTGTTATGTGCAGCATGCTTACAGTAGAGAAAAACATTCTTCTACACAGAGATCTCCTTTTGAGACCTGTTTTGGTTCCACACCAAGGTCTCCTTTGGATTTTGTCTTTGGTAAAGACACCACAGTTGAGGGACACAGTGATGTGGATAGGGCAACTAGGTTCATTGAACAAATCCAAGAGATCCACTAGGAAGTACAGGAACAGTTGGAAAAGAGCCAAGAAAAATACAAGGCAAGGCATGACAAACATCGGTTGGAGCATAGTTTCCAAGTTGGTGACCAAATCTGGTTGTATATTAGCAAAGAAAGAATGCAAGGGGAAGGTAAAAAGCTAAAACCTATCAGGTATGTACCTTTCAGGATACTTGAGAATATTGGTGAGAATGATTTTCACCTTGATCTACCGGCCTACATGCACATCTACTCAGTCATGAATGCAAATTGCTTGAGGCTGTTTGAACCTTCACTAATTGAAGATCCCAAAGAGTAGAGTCAATTGCCTTCTATTGATGACCTGCTACTTGAATATCTTAATGAATTACAGGAAGACACAGTTTTGGACAGGAAGGTGAGGACGACACGCAGGGGAGATATTGAGTACCTTAGAATTGGGCTCAAGGGTTCAAAGCCAAGCAGTGCAAAGTGGATAGAGATTGGACAAGTGAGACAATTGTACCCTCACTTAGTCGATGCTTGAAAACCAACTTTTGGTGTTCCAAAAGCTTTTTCAGTGGGAAGGCCATGATCTGAATTGGATCCATGAAGATTATCAAAGTGACATGACTGTATCAAAATAGGACTGACTTCAAATTTATGAACATAGAGTGATCAGGAAAACCTCTAGACAGTGGCAGTTTGCAGCCAACAAGGAATGACAAGGACCTCGGTCAAAGCGTGCTGACCAAGGCCCATGGAGATTGCGTAGGAGGAAAAACTGGAAACTGGGAAGCCCGAATCGGGAAACGGAGGCCATTTTTTATGTGCTAATTGTGCATCACTGGGAAAAACCCCTCGAGAAGGAAAAGCCCCGTAGCGCTCGGTCGCATGGGAAGCCGGGAAACCATGGGGAAAGTGCCAAGGCGAAAGGCAGGTCCCACTCTCCAAAACTAGTGGTATTTTGGAGGCATCCTTGGGCAGTAAGCAAATTTGGTAGAAAACGAGAGATTCCATTCAGCGCACGATGTGTGTCCGAAGGATGAGAGAGAAAATCGCCTCTCATCATGCGCTAATGGTCAAGCAAGTCAACTGCGTGAAATGAGCAAACACCGTAGGATCTGGGGGCTCCAGATCTGACGGTGGAGGTTGTGCTCGATGGAGAAACTGGATTTGACAGGGGAATTAAGCTGCGGCATAGAAAATTTGGACATCCAATTTGACCACTGAGTTAGCGGATGAGTCATTCCACAGTGTAACTAAAAAACCAAACCGTTGAGGAAGAGCTGGCGCAGTTCGTGAGAGGACAAGTGGCCACTTCCCTGTGAGTCGACGACGATGACGCAGATGCATGGAACTCCAAGCGAACAACAGTAGGCAATCTGAAGGGGTGGAAGAGGAAGCAAATGGTCATGAGACAAATTGGCTTTAAGCCATGAACAGACAGAGAACCGAATAGAGAAGAAGAGAATGAAGACAGAGAGAGTGAAGAAAAGATAGTGAAGAAAGAAGCAAAAAAAAGAGAGATGGGCTGACCTTAGGCAGCATCGAGCAGACAGAAAGCTTGAGAGGTTCAAGCAATCCTTGAGAGGATCTATCGGGAATTGAGTACCACATTGGGCTCCTCCCATTAAAGACCAAAGAGGTCAAGATTTGGTAAGGAAAATAGTCTGTGCACTCTAGTGGCTTGGGGGATCCAAGAACCACCCTACCAAACATTATCTATTTTAGGAGACTCAAATTGAGCTCCTCATTGTAAATCTTTGCTTTAAAGACACAATAAAAGAAGGCCATCACTGAAAGTTGGACCGGAGATGTAGCCCTGGAGAATAGGGTGAACTCCTTATTAATTGTTGGGTTCTTGCATTTGCTTACTGTGTTTTCCTTACTGTTTTCCATTTTCTAGTGTCTGTGCATTTTGCAATCTGATCGATCCATTGCCTAAAATAACATAGACACACACCTGCACATGAGTCTGTAATACCTTCATTCATTAACTAATTAACTGAGGTCACTCACGAGTGATTTTTAGATCAACAATCTATGATAATGGTTAAAAGAATGAATCAAATTCTAGGCATTAAGAATAATGACTATCTTTCGCACGAGATAACTTCTATGTTGGCAAACAAGAGAAAGTTCTTTTGTACTCATTGCAAGATGCATGGGCATGACACTGAATGATGTTGGAAGTTACATCTAGAGCTTTGTTCAAACAAGGGAAAATAGATTGTGCAGCATAATTCAAGGGAAATAAGAAGTGACAAAGAGGACTGACAACAATCCTAAGCAACCTTCAAGGCAAAGATAATGTAAGAAGAGAACCCATAAGCCTAGGAGAGGAAAAGTTTGGGTAGACTTCTTGTAAAGTTGCTTTGTAAATTTTGTAATTACTTGTTGTCGTTTACCTGTTTAGGTATTTTTTAAAATTGAACAATCATTGTCACTATGTTCAATAGGTAGATGTTTCAATTGATGTATGTATCGGCTTATTTATAGCCCACATGTTCACAGACTTTTGTGAATGTACAACATTGTCATTCAAAGTTGTCTACAAGTTTCATGTATTCGCTAATACAAGTATTCGATATGAAACTTGTGTGAATGGAATTTTTTTTTTAAGATTGTACAAGATGACTATGTTTTGTAGGCAAGGCCAATTATATCATGGAAAATTTTGCAGTAGTGTACTCTTGATGTACAATCTCAGCTTGAAGACATTAAAGAAAGTTTATGTTGTTTCTGAATTCTAAGATGGAATCAAGTTTGTCTTCAATAGTTTAACTTCAAGATGAAGTGTCTTTGAGCCATGTAAAGATGATATTAAAGAGAATGTTCAAATTCCACTCATCAGTATTTTCTCTCGACATCAGAAATAAGAATGTTGGCTCAATTTTTAGCAGGACAATAGATATTCATGAAGAAGATAGGTGAAGTGCCTTGATTGGGTCTTGAAGGGCAACAAATGAAAAGTATATATTTTGGATTGAGTTTTTGGGTGTTTTTGAGTTACAACCTCTTTATCTTGACTAGGGAAGTAAACTTTTGGAGTCCAAAAGTTCCTAATGGGGAAGTGTGATTAGGTGTTCAACTTTTAGCTCAAAAATGAAAGTTCCCATAAAGTATTAAAACTAGCATCAGGTCAAAGTGCTCATCGTTCTAAATCCAATGAAATTCGTTTCATCTCAATCTAAAACTGTATGCTCCAGATATCACGTTTTGATTTCTTTCCCAAATAGGTAAAATTTTAGTAGGTCTGTTGACAGTGGAGTTGATTGGGTTGACTGTACTACTGAGTCAGCACGATGATTGTGCAGGGTATGACCCAAGGACAGGCTGACACTTGGAATCCTCTGATTTTCTTGTTTCAGGTGCATTTGGTTGGTTTGTACAAGTTGATGTGGACAAATGAAGTGGTGCCATGTGGCACCTTAATAGAGGCCAAAATTTTGGTATGGGCTAAATGGACCTCCAAGGATTCGAACTCCCAACCTTCTACTCAACATTCCAATGCTCTATCATTGGGCTATTTCTTGGTGCTTATTATCATATGGTAAGAACCTTTATATAAGTTTTGTTATGGTGCCTTTTGGAGAAATGGGCCAACGCTAAGCCCCTTGCCCTTGACCACATGCACCCATGAGACTGTAGGCAAAAGAGCCAAGGGCTTGGGGCTTAGTGCCATCCTAAGGTCACAGGTGGTGCACTTGACCACAGGTCAAAGGAGAAGGTTCTAGGTGCAGGGGCTTGGGACCTTAGCCCAGCCTCGGGTCACCACTCCATCCATAAGACCACCAAAGGAGCTTTAAGCACTATGAGGGAGGGGCTAGGGATAGGCCCTAAGCTGTCATCCCATGCGCACCCACAAGACCATCAATGCCTGACTTAAGCACCAAGGCAGATGCACTAAGGTTAGGGAGCCATCCCTAGGGTCATATGCTGACACATACGACCACAAGGTCTGATATTTTGGCACTAAGGCGGAAGGGCGCTCTGGCAAGGGGGCCAACCCCATGTACTATGGACCATGAATATGACCACGTGCCCTTGTTTTTGGGGCCCAACAAGAAGGGTGGGCAGTTAAGACCAACCCTTAGACCCGTGGCACCCACATGACCATGACCCCATGTTTAGGGGCTATACCGGTGTGGGCGGGCGTTAACCCCAGCCCTCGGCCCCATGTGACCCATATGGCCATGATTTTCAGAGTTAAGGGGTCGTTGGAAAAAATAATGAACCTAAAAAATGCACTGATGGAGGTTGATTTTGTCGCTTAGATAGCAGAATTCAAGGCAGAATTTTAGGACTGTTATAGATATGGTCTGATTTTTAATATGATTAACTGTAAAAACTCATATGGAGCTTTGGAGAGCCATATCTTTCGAAGTTTTTTGCCAAATTGAGCTGAGAAAGAGTGCACCTAGAGGTTTTTAGATGTTTTAAAACCTTTGGTGACCTCTAATTTTTTATTTGAGCACATCTAAGAAGTCTTTTTGCAGGTTTGAGACAATAGTTGTATGGATCAATCAGGGTTTGGAAGCAGTTTTGAAGGGTGTTTGGGCATGGAGAAGGCCATGTAGGGGTATTCTCACCTTCAGACATCTACTGCAACAACTGAAACTTATAGGGTTAATATCAGGTTCACTTTTCTCATTATGTTATGTTGAGGGGTTTTATTACGTGCTTCAATATGGAATTGAAGTGCTCACATGCTCATTTTAGCTCATTTCAGTTGGAGTATGACATCTTTGTAGGAGATGATTTGTGTTTCTATTGTTTGTGAGAGTTATTTGTAGGAGAACATTACCTTTTAGGGGTAATAGCCACATTTTTACGATCAACTAATTATTTATGTACTCCATTTTTCTACTAAATATATGAGTGGTCTAGCTATGTTGGCAGGCCCGAAGATGTGGCCCAGGAGGGGTGAACTCTGTGAAAAAATCTTTTGTTATCTCTTCATTATGCCTACATGAGTTATTTGTTTTTATGTTTCTTATGTTAAGTTACATGTGAAGACTAATTCATGACTTGAAGAGACATTGGAAAAAATTGCTTGTTTTAAGACACATTTTATCTTACAAAGCTTTAACATGGTGATATTTTTGTTTTTATTTGATTTTGGAAAAGAGGAAGAAATCACCTACTCCAATTTTAGATGAAAAGGAGTGTGTACTGTTTGTAGTTCATATTTCCAGTGACAAGGGTAAGGATGTTGTGGATGCAGAAATATTCAAGAGATACCTTGTATTGAAGTAGTTTCAAGATGTGTTTTTAGTAGATATTTCATAGTTTCGTCCCCACTGGGAAGTGGAATTTTCTATTGAGTTGGTACTGGGGGTGGCACCAACATCAAAGGAACCTTACAGGATGAGCACTCTAGAGCTAGTGGAATTGAAATTTTAGTTGAAGGAAACGCTTGACAAGGGATACATTAGGCCAAGTGTGTCACATTGGGGTGCATCAATGTTTTTTATGAAGAAGAAGGATGGTACTCTTAGGTTATGTATTTATTAAATGAAACTAAACAAGGTAACCATCAAGAACAAGTATCCATTGTCAAGGATTGATGATTTTTTTTACCAGTTGAATGGAGAAATGATGTTCTCAAAAATTGATTTGAGATTAGGATACCATTAGGTACACATCAAAGAAGAGGACATCTAAAAGACTTCTTTCCGGACCAGGTATGGGAACTATGAGTTTGCTTTGAGCCCTTTTGGTTTGACTAATGCTCCAACTACTTTTATGTGCTTGATGAATAGTGTGTTACATTATTATTTGGACAAGTTTTTTATTGTATTCATTGATGATATATTGATATATTCTAAGAATGAGGAAGAGCATGTCAAACACTTAGCAATAATATTGAGATTGCTAAGATAACATCAGTTGTATGCCAAGCTTAGAAAATGTCATTTATTTCAAACAAAGGTACATTACTTTGGACATGTTGTTTCCAAGGAAGGCATAGTAGTGGATCCGAAAAAGATAAGAGATATCATGGAGTGGGCAGCTCCTAAGAATGTGGATGAGGTCAGATCATTCATGGGGCTAGCAGGTTACTACATGAGGTTCATCAAGAACTTCTCACAGATTACATATCCTATTACATCCTTGCAGAGGAAAGGAAATAAATTTGAATGGACAGAAGAATGTGTGACAATTTTTTCTCATTTGAATAAATTGTGGACAAATACTCTAGCATTAAAGATTACAGATCCAGATAAAGAGTTTGTGGTGTGCATAGATGCTTGCAAGAGAGGAATTGGTGGAGTCTTGATGCAGGAGGGACAAGTGGTGTGTTATGAGTCAAGGAAAATGAATGAGCATGAGAAAAATTATGTGACTCATGACCTTGAGTTGGAAGTGATCATTCATGCATTGAAAATGTGGAGACATTATCTTCTTGGCAAGAGGTTTGTATTGATGAGTGATCACAGTGGGTTGAGGTACTTGTTTGACCAACTGAATTTGAATGTTGGAAAATCTAGATGGTTGGCCACAATTAATGAGTTTGACTTTGAGATTAGATACATTAAAGGAAAGGAGAACATGGTCGCAGATTCTCTTAGTAGGAGAGTGCAGGTAAAGCATGATACATCGGTGAGATTTTATGGGACATATTTACAAGATCGGATCCTATAGGCAAGACAACAAGATGATAGGTACCAAAAATATAAGTATAGGTTACAACAGGGTATAACTGAACAAGATGTGGACTATCATCTCATGGCAGATGGCTTGGTCATATTTAGGGACAAGATCTATGTGCCAGATGACAGTGAGCTCAAGAAGCTTATCTTAAGGGAGTTTCATGTCAATCCATACTCAGGCCACTATTAGAAGGCATTGACAATAGTGAATAAGTTCTACTAATGGCCAAATTTGAAGAAGGAAGTGGTAGAGTTTGTTGCTAGATGCTTGGATTTTCAGTAGGTGAAAACTGAGTGTAATCACCTAGCTAGTTTGTAACACCCTAGTCCTATTCCTATTCCAGAATGAATCTGGGAGGTAATTTCCATGGATTTCATTACTGGTTTGTCGAAAACATTGAAATAGCATGATTCCATCATGGTTTTCATTGACAAGTTGAGCAAGGTAGCTCACTACATTCCAGTGAAGACTACTTATTCATCTAGTGAGGTAGCACAAGTCTTCAACAAGGGCATAGTGAGGTTGCACCATGTTTCGAAGATGATTGTGTCAGACAGAGATGCTAAGTTCACTTCCAGGTTTTGGAAGGAGTTATTTGTAGGTTTGGGTACATATTTGGCCTTCATTACAACTTATCATCCACAAACAGAGAGGGTGAACAAGATCCTAGAGGATATGTTGAGGATGTATGTCATGCATCAACATCAAAAGTGGGAGGAGTATCTTCCACTGGTTTAGTTTGCTTACAACAATGGGTATTAGGAGTCGCAGAGGATGAATCTCTTCAAGGCACTCTATGGGGGGATTTGTAATACTCCCATCAGTTGGAGTGATCCAGTGAATAGGTTGTTGATAGGACCAAACATGTTGGCAGAAATGGAACAAGAAATACAGTTTATAAAGAAGAATCTAAAGGTAACAAAAGACATGCAAAAGAGTTATGCAGACGAACACAGAGCATTTAAGGAGTTTTAGGTTGGGGGGCATGTACACTTGTGCATCAAGCCCAAGAAAATATCCTTGAGGATTAGATCATGTACTAAGTTGGCACCTCAATATTGCGGACCTTTCAAGATCGTTGAGAGGATTGGAACAATGGCCTATAGACTTTCACTTCCTCCGACAGTGAAATTCCATGATGATTTCCATATTTCATTGCTTAAGAGGTATGTAAAAGATGTTTATTATGTTATTGATTGGTTTATATTGTAGGTGGAGACAAAAGGATAATTCCAACCAGAACCTCAGTGCATATTGCCGTGGAAACAACTCATGCTCTGGAACAAAGAAATCAAGCAAGTTAAAGTGCATGGGAAGCACTTTGGGCCCGAAGAAGCTACATGGGAGATAATTGATCAGATGCAGGCTATGTATCCTTCAATGTTTATTGGTATATGTAAGTATTTATGTATGGTTGATATTATAAATTTCACCATGAGCTGTGATATAAAGCTCCAATAAGTGGTATGGCTATCATGTTGTCATGTTTGTCATGATGGATTTGCTTTTGAGTAGGTTGCTCATTGTAAATACTACAACTAGTTGGGTTATAAAACTCCATGGACAATATGTTTTGGTGTTCAATGATTTTGCTGGTTGTAGGTGTTGAACACCGAGGATGGTGTTCCCCTAAGGGGAATGGGTCTATAACATCCCCAAGTTAAAAATACATGTAATAAAGTTATTAAAGGAAAAATAAGACCAAGGTCACGGGACACGTATTCCATGCTAAATGTTGGGAAAGGTATCCTAATGGGCATCACTTGTTGTTTAATATGGCTAAAGGGAAATTGGCAAGGGCTTTGAAAAGAAAAAGAGGCATTTATTGGCATTTTATTTATGAAAATAATGGAAAATAGGAGAAAAGTAAGGTGAAAGGTCATAGGTTTCCTATGAGGAGGAAAATGAAGGATAAATAGAGGAAATTGAAGAAAATAGAGGCCTCATTAATAAAAAGGCTTCTGAGAAACAACTCACAACATTTTTTCAGCCTTTTGTCAGTGTTTTTTTAGAATTAGTCTCAAAGGGGAGAAATAATGAAGAGGAAAAGGAAACAAATTAAGCAAAGGAAGGACAAGGAAAGCAAACGAAGGACAAGGAAAGTAAAGGAAAGAAAGGATCAAGAAAGGAAAGGTTAGATCAAGCAGTTTCAACGGGAATACTTGTAGGTAACAGGTTTCATGTATGATTTCCTAGATGGTTTTGTCATTCATAGTTTATGCATGTGTGTATTTGGTTCATTATTGTAATTGGCATGGGTTTTTTTAGGTTTAGACACTAGTTTTAACCTTGCCTTGCCATTTCTAGATAGCTATGGTGTGATGGGATTCATTCTTGGTTGAGCTTTGGATTGTCGAAAGGTTTTGGATATGGGCGATGTGGTCTCAAGAAAATCACAAGGGTTGGGGGTGGAGATGGTTTTAGCTGGGAAGCCCTCAATAGGTGGGTGGAGAGAGGAAAATTCCTCAAGGGATGGTGAAGGAATTATGATGCATCCAAGCTCAGTTTGGTTTTGTGATCTTGGGACTGGTTTAGGTGAGATCATGATAGTGTGAGGCTGAAGGTGGTTTAACCTTTGGATTCCCTTGGCTGTTTATGGATTGGTTTATCCAATTAGATCCCACATTCATGCTTACAATACGACATAGGGGTGATTAACTGAAAGAAATATTTAGTTCAGCTCAATCTATGGTTAGGTGGCATGGAAGTCCCTGACTCGGTTGGATTTTTCATATGTCAATAAGAGCTAAGTTCCTCTTGTATTTCATAAGTAAATGTACTTATTATTATGTGCCTTTAATTGTTATTCTATCATTGTTAATTATCGGGTTATATGCTGGTTATAAGTATGGTTTTATCACATATCCAAGTTATGTTTATTATCATGTTTGATTGATAAATGGATGGTTAATAAATGCATGACCTAATATATGTTATTGTAGCTATTGTGATAGGGCATTATTCCTTCTTGGTAAACCTCAGATAAGTTTCAGATCCCTATGTTCAGATATGCATTCATGACCTATAGATCTCATGTTCTTAATGTGTTTGATGAAATGAATGTCATCGTTGGACTGTGATAGGTCAAGTCCTTGATCAAGTTTTGTGTTAGATGCTTTGTCTCTATGTTATTTATAATTTTTGGAAGTTTCCTTAAGTTCTGGGCAGAGGTATGTATCCTAACCCTGAAAAAGTGGCTCAGATCTTGGGATTGCTGACATAGAACTGAGTGAAAAGGACTACAGTCACTGGGAAGGAGGTCTATGGGAGTGATTGAATGGTTCCAGTTGCCTGGAGGCCTTTTCATGGGAATGACTGAGGTTCTAGGTCAGTGAAAAAGTAAGCTAACGCTGGGGTTGGGCACCTGGAGTGGTTGGTTAGATTGTGGGGGTCCTGTAGTACCTGAGGGAAGTCAGTAAGGTCTTGTTTTGTTGGATTGTTATCTATTAGAGAAAACCATGGTTGTGGGAAAAAAATCTAAGGTAACCTCTAACCAATATTTGATTCAAAATTTAGCCCTTTCAATCTGAAGGGGGATCCCTTCTATAATTCAATCAAATCTGACTGGTTATGTACTTAGAACAATGGCTAGATCTGATTGGATCATACAAAATTGGTCTGGAAAAGGAAAGGTAAAACCATTGGGAATGGAGTCTTTGATACAAAGACACTAGCTACATGTCATACAAACCAGTCTAACAGAGGCAAGATAGCTGTAGGTTTCTTAGACAAATCATTAATGCAAGATGGTAGGAGACAATAGAAGTAAACATCAAAAAACAAAGAAACCATGTGATTTATGTAATTGGCATTTAAGATGGAAAACACATAAGACATATGAATAACTTGAAACAAAGAATTTACACCAAATTCTGATTCATAAACTTGATTCAAATACTAAATATTTATGGATTCAATTTTTGACTCAGAAGGAGGAAAAACATAACAGGAGACTGACTAGAAATATTCAACACATGAATCTCTAAAATTCTGTAATACTGCTTGCAGAGATTTCTATTAATATCAAAAATAATATACACTAGGTTTGCTTTAAAAAAAAATATGAACCCTTCTTCATTATACAAAGCTTGTCTTTATAGAAAAGATTACAACTTCTAATAGGTTTCTCTTATGAACTTAATTATAAATTTCTAAATGTAAAAAATGAATAACAAATACATGCATATAATATATAAACTAAAACATATATGTATCCAAACTATAACAATGTTCTTAAACATTGGCTAGAAAACTAGGTAAAAAAACATGGAATGATATTCTGCTTGATTTGTTGGAACTTATTCCTCGTCTTCCTTCTAAAAATAATATTTGGTATGAAGCTCCTCTTTTTAGGTTTCCTAATATGACAATGCTAACAATTTCATTGATATCCTTTAAAAACCAGAGAATGATCTGGATCACTAACAGGCTGGTTGTCATCGCTTTATAGATATCATTTTGCAAAATTGCGCTGACACTGAAACTGTCATTGCTCTTCGAAATCTTCATAGTGGAAATTGCTTACACTGAAACTATCAGTGCTCATCAAAATTTAACCCTGCAAAAATTGCTGGCATGCTATTTATCAGCCTTCAGTCAAAATTCCACCTAGATAGTTGGCAATCAAAACTATGTTGTCAAAAATTAGCCAGCTAAGTTTGCTAACTGCCTCCAGTAGGATATCAACATTATTTCTCCCTTGTCTCTTGGTCCTATGGGCCTCTGTAGAAACCCCTTACTATGAGTCTTTCATTTTCTTGGATCTTTTTGAGATTCTTGACTCTTCCTCGTTTATGATTAATTATTGTTGAGGGGTTTTATCTACATCTATGACTTCTTTCTCCAACTCAGGATTCTGCTTCAATTTGATGTCCAGTCTCAGCTTATTCCACAGCCTCGTGTGTGGTTTTTTTCCACCTTTAAACATCTCTGCTAAGGTGGGTTCCTTGTCAACTGGTGTCTTCTTTTCTTCAGGCTTAATGATTTTTCCCCTGGATATCTCTATGTGCTTGTTGACCTCTGTGTCTATAGGTAGTGGCACATTGGAAGAAGGGGCATCCATTATTTTCTTCAGCCTATCACTTTTTGTGGTATACACCTTGGGAAATTCGGGAACTAAGGGAGGAACTTGTTCTTCTTTTTGTTGGCTTCCTGTTTGCACATATGAGGTCCCGATGAGTCCCATCAATAGGTATTTTTTTAAGATCATCATGCCATCCTACAGCCTTAAAACTATCCTTCTCTCACCTTAATTTATATTTTTTGTTATATTATGCTTAGTAAGAGGAGTAAAAGGTGTTTTTCATAGTATGTGGCTTAATGTGGTTTAATTGTAGGAGAAAGAAGTACTTTTGAGGAAATTACTATGAAGGGGATTGATGGAGACAACCAGGAGAGAATCTAGGGGGTTTTTCCACCTCCTTAACTCCCTAACTTGGCTTGGGATCACAACATCCTCTCTCACTAGTTTGAATTCATTGGCAGTCGAGTAACTCCTAGTACAAGCAAAGATCAAGAGGGACAAGATCCACCATTTCCGAGATCAAGGAGGGAATCACTCCTAATTCCAAGGAAGTTGCTGTTAGCTACCCTTTTGTATAAATAAACAAGATTAAAATCTCATTAGGATTCAAATTTTTGATTCAACTAGGTGTATCTATTGAGCTTAGAGCTTCACATTGCCATTTTGAACTTTTATGTGATGTATGAGACCTTTACCTTTTGATAATGAGAAGTTGGTCATTAAGTTACATCCGAGTTAGTTTCAGAGGGATGAGACCCTTGGGTTTGGGCCCAACCCAGAGGCTTTGGACCCTCTTTTGTACCTTTATTTTGTTCTTGATTCCAAGTAGTTCATAGTTTCTTTCATTTCAGTAGAGGCTAAGCTATAAAAACTTGTGGTTGTGAGCTTATACATCACCTCTCTTGTGGAAGAATGGGTGGAAGGATTCAAAATTTTGGTCCAAAAATATTATGTTTATGATTTCTTGGGAATAGATGAATGTTAGTTTTCCTTCTCTACATTTGGTTTTTGTATCTTAGAAGTCACTTTAGTGATTAGAATAGTGTTATGGCATAAAATAGATGTTATATAAATTCAACTCATATTTTCAATAACAAGTTATATCACTTTGTTAATTATCATTGGATGGATGCATGTGATTTGTTGCAGGTCTATGTTTATTTGTAGGGGAGGGAACCTCTTCCACTTCCATCTTGGACTCCTCTATCTTCTCTTTCCACCCCTTAATTTTGTCCAAAAACTCAGTTTCTATAAGTCACTTTGCCTACTAAACTTTGGACACTATGAGCATTCATCCTAGTGCAAGACAAAATTTTGAGAGGTCTTGGTCTCGGATAGGGGTCTCAACCCAACCTTCCTTCCTTTTCTCCAACCTCCATCTTCTTCTCTGTCTGGTGTTGGATATTCGTGGTTTTCTTGATGTTGGTGGATGAGTAAGAAACCACGAATATCCAACACTCTGTCCAATCCTGGTCTTCCTTGGTAGCACAAACCATAATCACTAGTGCCATGCAAATACCTGAAAACCCGCTTCACTATTGTCCAGTGCTCCTTCCCTGGTTTTGACATAAACCTGCTCAATACTCCCACTGCATGTGAAATGTCTAGTCTAGTATAGACCATCACATACATCAGGCTATCGACTGCACTTGCATATGGAACACAGGACATGTCCTCTTCCTCTTCTTGTGTCTTGGGACACTGTTCAGCAGATAACTTTATGCCTATGGGAATAGGAACCTTCACTAGTTTACTATCCTGCATATTAAACCTCTGTAATATTGTCTCAACATACTTCCTCTGGTTTAACCAGAGCTTCCTATTTGTCCGATCTCTTTTAATTTCCATGCCCAAAATATAGTTTACAGCACCAAGATCTTTCATGTCGAATTTGGAGGACAAATGGGTCTTTAGACCCTGGATAATTTCTTTGTCATTTCCAACCAACAACATATCATCCACATACAAGACCAGATAAATAACATGGTCACCAATTAATTTGAAATACACACAGTGATCTGCTTTGCTTCTGGTGAAGCCAAGTCCCTGTATAAATGTATCAATTTTCTGACACCACATCCTTGGTGACTATTTTAACCCATACAGAGACTTATTTAACTTTCATACCAGTTCTTTCTTACCCTTCACCACAAAGCCTTCAGGTTGCTTCATATAGATATCGTCTTCTAGATCCCTGTGAAGAAATGTTGTCTTCACATCCATCTATTCTACCTCAAAATCAAAAGCAGCAGTAACAGATAAAAGTAATCTAATAGAAGTTACCTTGGCAACAGGAGAAAAAATATCACCAAAATCAATTCCCGACACCTAGAAATAACCATTTGCTACCAACCGAGCTTTGTATTTCTCCACCTTTCCTTTTGCATTTTTCTTCTTCTTGAACACCCATTTGCTACCAATGGGTTTCCTTCCAGCCGGCAACTCCACTAGATCCCAAGCCTCATTTTTGTGCAAAGATGCCATTTCATCAACCATGGCCTCTTTCCAAAGTTTTCCATCCTCTGAATCTACTACTTCCTTCACAATTCTGGGATCATCATCAGTAATAGATAAAGAAAAATTTGAACAGAAAGCAGATGGACTATACCTTTCTGGTTGCCTTCTTTCTCGAACTGATCTTCTCACACCCAGAGTTTGTGGCTCTTCATCTTCTGATTCCTCCTCTGCTGTAGAGTCTAATTCTTCCTCCTTTAGCTCAAACTCTATCTTCTCAGGTTCCTTTGGTTGGACTTCATGTTTAATAACATCTTTCACCTCTCTGAACACCACATCTCAGCTATACACAACCTTCCTTGTTACTGGGTTCCAAAGCTTATAACCCTTTAAACCATCCTTATACCCAATAAAGATGCACTTTTCATATTTACTAGCCAACTTGGTTCATTTCTCCTTTGGTACATGTACATATGTATCACATCCAAATACCCTCAGATGTGAAAGAGAGGGTTTCTTACCAGTCCATACCTCTTGTGGAGTCTTATCCTCCAAAACTGATGAAGGTGATCGATTGACTAGGTAACATGCTATCTCCACCACCTCTGCCCAGAATTCCTATCCTAACCTGGCACCACTAAGAATGCTCCTTGCCCTTTCCATTAATGTCTTGTTCATTCTTTCTGCAACTCCATTTTGCTGAGGTGTATATGGAGTAGTCTTCTTTCATGCTATACCACACTTCTTACAGAATTCTTCAAATTCCTTACTGCAAAACTCTCTACCGTTATCTGTCCTCAACACCTTTATCTTCTTCTCTGTCTGGTTTTCCACCAGAGCCTTAAATTCTTTAAACCTATCAAAGACTTCAGATTTCTTCTTAAGGAAATATATCCATGTATTCCTTGAGAAGTCATCTATAAATGATACATAGTACACAGACTTACCTAGTGATGGAACATTCACAGGTCTAAACACATCACTATGCACAAGCTCTAATATCTGTTTCGCCCTCTTATGACCAGAGGGGAAACTCACCTGATTTTGCTTCCCATATACACAATTTTCATTGAAATCAAAATCCAGAGAGCTATTACTCATACCTTCTACCATACCTTTACCATGAAGTATTCGAAGGTCCTTCTCTCCAATATGTCCAAGCCTTTGATTCCACATCATGGTCTTCTCTCCAAAGACCACTAGATTTTCTACTCCACTTTTGAGAACCACAAAATTGTTACACCCATCAACAATAGTGCTACCTTGCAGCTTGTACAGAGTTCCAATCCAAACTCCCCACATCAATACCAGTGCTCCCCAAACCATCTTGTAGGTATCCTTCTCGAACACTATTTTTACACCTGCATCATCCAACGTGCTTATAGAAATCAGATTTTTGGCCAATGTAGGAATATGTAGAACACCTGGAAGTGTTCTAACCCTTACACCTTGCAACTTCAACTTTACTTTTCTGTGACCAATGATTCTAGCCTTCCTATCATCCCCTAAGAAGACATCACTACCATTGTATTTCTCATAATCGCAGAACCACTCTCTATGGGGAATGAAGTGAAAGGATGCAGCTGAGTCAATCAACCATGCCTCATTATCTACATGTGTACTTGAAGAAGCCAAGTACACATCCCCACCTTCATTTGAGGTGGTTTTCGCCTCTGTAGAAGAAGCATCATCAGATCCCTTTCCTTTTTCAGGAGCTTTAGATTTACAGTCCCTTTTGTAGTGCCCTTCCTTTCCACATTTACAGCACACCACCTTTACAGGTTTTCCTGGAGATTTACATCTCCCTCTAGATTTAGATCTCCCACTCGATGACTTTTTTTTTTTGTTTTTCTGTTCTAGGACTGTCCTCATATTGACAAGGCATCACCATTCTGGCTCTCCATATTTTTCCATCTCATCTCCTCCATCAGCAAGGATGAGACTATTTCATTAAACTACAAGGCAGTTGCATTGCTACCTATTGCAATAACTAGACTATCCCACGAATCTTGTAGAGAACAAAACAAACTAATGCATTTATCTTCATCTTAAATTTTGATATCAACAAATGATAATTGACTTACCACAGTATTAAACGCATTCAAATGCTCTATCACTGAGTCTCCATCTTTCATCCTTAGATTATAGATCTTTTTCGGTAGGAATAGTTTATTCACCAGAGACTTAGATTGGTACAAAGCCCTAACTTGTCCCACAAAGCCTTCACCGTAGCTTCTCCTGATAAATTCAGCAATACTGAATTTGAGACACAATCATATTGTGCTCTTTGCCTTCCGATCCAACTTCTTCCATTCTTCATCAAACACTCTCGTTGGTTTAGTACCTGGATCTACTGCGATCCACTAATCTTTATCCACCAACAGATTCTCCATCTTGAGTTTCCATAGCTCAAAACTTTGACCATTAAATTTCTCGATCTCTATATTTCCATTGCTCGCCATCTTCTTTCACTACCAGAATTGATCCCGCAGATCTCCCACTGAACAGGGTCTACCATAGGCCCAAGCCAAACCCCACAACAAGAAAGGCGTCCCCTTGAAGCCAAAACAGCTTTGATACCAAATGTAGGTTTTAACCCTTACAGAAATTACCTGCATAAAAATTCTAAAACATAGAAAATAAACAATGCGAGAGCATAACACATAAAACACATATACACAAAGATTTCTCCTAGATCCCAAAACCGGATCTACCGACTTGATTTTTCATTATGTTCCTTTCAATGTTACAATACATATTTATACATGCCAAAGAATCCAATACCATGGACTTAAAACCATTGCATCCAAAACCATGGACCAAAAACCATCACGTTCAAAACCATGTGCGAAAAATCATGCACAAAACCATAAGTAGGTTTGACCAACCTAATATAGGGTCCAAAAACAAAATTTTCTGGGGCGCTGCCCAAGACCCCATAGATTGGGGTTACCTAAACCCCTCAAAACCCCTATGACTTCCCTCACTACGCAATCGACGCAATGAAGGGGGGGCTCCATCCCCCTTCTAACCCCCTAGTTAACTACGTGGACTAGTTGTGGAAAGAATATAACACAACCCAACATTATGCAAGATAAAGTAGCTTCATTTTTGTAAGTATATTAGCCCTTGTCCTTTCATGAATTGATTAATTAGCATCTACAAGTTGAGAAAATGGCATTTCCACTTTCATAGATAGAATTGGTTTTCAATTTTACTTTCATTAGCAATATTTCATTATATTTCAATAGGAGGAATGGTTTATGAGCACTTTGATATACTTTCATGACTGAGGGTGGCACGAGTAGAATCCAATTTGTTGTGCATATAACACTGTCACCTTTAAAATTGTATGAACCTGTTGATAGTGCTAGACCTACCAACATCTCAGGGGATCTCCCCAGTAAGAAGTCCCAACTAGACCTCAGACCGTTTGTAGTAGGAGTCCCAGCAGTGGCTAGTACAATAGTGAATTGTCTGCGGTAGCGCACAGAAGTAAGCAAGATATATTTGTCAGAAGCAAGTGTGTGACCTTGGAGTGAGTCAAGAGAGATGCATGGGGAGGTTCTAACACATAAAGGGGGGAAAAAGTGTATCCCTTGGAAACCTGTAATAGTATGTAGCCTGAAAGGAACACACGAGATGAATGACATCACAACATAGATATTAGGTCCTTATACTACTAGTGTAACCCCTTATTTTTATTTGTGAAACACCCTTATTATATTTTTGTGCCCATGTAGTCCCCATATTGTTATTATTGTGCCCCATAGAAGCCCACTATTGTTATTTTTGTGTCATTACTTTATTATTGTTATGTCGGCTCTTATTACATTATGACCCCTTAGACCCCTATATATAGAAACGAGGTCTTGTCATTTGTATCATCCAAGAATTATTCATTTTTGTAATGTAAAGGAGGTTTCCCCTAGAAGAGGCTGATTTCTAAGGCGTTGATATTTCTTTTCTATCTTTTTGTGAGCTGGTTTCATAACATTTGGTATCAGAGCTTTGGATTCTAGGGTTTCGCTGCTCTAACTAGGTGTTTGTGGAATTTTCACTATAAAAATTTTTATGTGACATTTCAAAAGATAAAAAAAAACACATTTGAGATGAAATCGTTCTGAACCTCGGGTCCAAATTTCATATATTTTCTCTCTATAGTTGTGGAGATATGATCTGAGGAAGTTAGGGGTTTTGCAAGCTCCATAATTCCATCTCAAATAGGTCATCGTGGAATTTTCGCTATAGTTTGTTTTCTATGAAGTTTTAGATTCTGAAATTAAAACCCATTTGAGCAGAAACCTTTATGAAGCTCAGACGCTAATGTCAAAACTTTCTTCACTATATTTTCGGAGATATGGTCCAAGACATTTAGAGTTTCTCTAGACCCCCAAATTACATCCCAAACATGTGACCTTGGGAAAATCGCCATAGCTCTCTCTCGGAGAATCTGATTCAAATTGCGTAAGGAGTGAGAGAAAGAAGATTGACTTTAGTTTGTTGGGTATTAGTTTTAGAACCTAAGGTCGAAACAATGAAACATGGCATGTCGTACAAGTTCACTCTACTGAACTATTCTATAATTAGCTCATTGCGGGAGATTGGGAATAACTCTTTCTTCGAGAATCCAATTGCAATCAGACTTGTGGGGTTAGGAAGAGGACTCAGAAGGGCTATCACAAGACAATATTTCAAAACTTAAAGATCCAAAATTAGAGAGTTAGGATCGTTTCAAGATCGAGCTCCTAAAATCAAGAAAAAATGATATGAGGAAGTTTGATGGCAAAGATTTGGTAAATTGGATACTAGAGATAGAGCAATATTTTGATCTACATGACGTGCAATTGTTACAAAATGTATGTACTTCATCTTTATATTTAGAACCAAATCAATTTTTATGGTATAAAGGGCTTTGTTCTTGTAAACCACTTGCCACATGGTCAATTTTCATGGAGGAAATGATAACACATTATGAGGATACAAAGAACAACACCTTATTTAGCCAATTGATAAATCTCAAACAAAAGGGTTCAATGGCAGAGTACATTGAGGACTTTCAAAAATTTAATATAAGGGTAAATAATACTCCAGAGAAGCAGAGGATTGATGTCCTCATAGGAACTTTAAAAGATAACATCCAACATGAGGTTCACCTTCGGGAACGTGATTGATTGGAGAAGGCATACATGTTGCCAATAAAAGTGAAAAGAAAAATTATGGCAACAAGGAAGTCTACCCCTCACAACTATAAAGATGAAAGTGGTGTTTCTCCTAGCCTTCCACAACCTACAAGGTTGACACCACAACAATTGGAAGAAAAAAGAGCGAAAGGGATTTGTTACAATTGTGATAGAAAATACATTAAAGGTCATAAGTGTGATGAGAAGAAATTATTTTAAATAGATTGTGAAGAGGAGGAAGAAAAGTATCAAGAAATTTCAAAAGAACATGATTTACACTAGGAACCAACCCTAGAGAAAGAACAAATGAATTCGACCATATCTTGTACTGCATTTGGCAGGAATTACCACTCAAACTCTCAAGATAGAAGGACATATCAAGAACAAGAAGGTTGAAGCAGTGAAATATCATGAATAAAAGGATCAAGAAACGTCAAAAGAAAAGCATACTCACCAGGAACCAATCCCAGAGAAAGAAGAAATGAATCCGACCATATCTTGTACTGCATTGGATTATGACTCCTCAAACTATAAAGATATAAGGACATATGAAGAAGAAAAGGTAATAGTGTTGATTGATTTGGGTAGTACCCATAATTTTATTCATTGTAAGATAGCCAAGGTATTGAATTGCTTCCTATATCCAGCACCAGAGTGTCAAGTGACATTTTCAAGTGGAAGAACCATAAATTTCTCTGGAAAGTGCCATAATATCAAGCTATCCATGGGAGAATATGTTTTGAATAGTCCAATGCTTTCCATTCCAATGGGTGGTGCTGATGTTGTACTAGGAGTCCAATGGCTACAATCTTTGGGGAAACTAGGAAAGATAATCAGCTCTAACAGCATGACAAAGCTTCTAAAGGAATAACAATGTGGCATAATTGCACAATTATGTTCACTAGAGGTTCCCACATCGAAATCATCTATTTCTCTAGATCTCCAAAAAGTCTTGGACAATCATTCCAAGGTATTTGAGACTCCCAAAGGCTTCCCACCTATTTGTGATCATGATCATGCTATTCATTTTTCAGGAAGTGTTCCTCCAAACATTAGGCCTTACAAATACCCCTTTGCACAAAAGAGTGAAATTGAATGTATGGTTGCAAAAATGCTAGAGGCTAGTATAATTCAACCTAGTCAAAGTTCTTTCTTTGCTCCAGTAGCATTGGTGCACAAGAAGGATGGATCATGGAACATGTGTCTAGATTATAGAGAGCTCAACAAGCTCACTATTAAAGACAAATTTCCCATTCCTCTCATTGATGAATTATTGGATGAATTTCATGGAGAAATTTACTTCAGCAGGTTGGACCTTCATGTAGGATATCATCAATCAGAATGAAGACTAAAGACATTTTGAAAACAACATTTAGAACTCATGAGGGTCATTATGATTTTTTGGTCATGCCTTTTGGCCTTACCAATGCACCTTCTACATTCCAAGGTTTGACGAATTCCATTTTCAAACCCTTCCTTACAAAATTTGTGTTAGTATTTTTTACGATATACTAATCTACAACAAGTCTTGGAAGGATCATGTTCAACATGTTGATAGAGTGCTCAGACTATTGGACGAGAAACAATTATATGCAAAAAATTCCAAATGTTTCTTTGGAGTACAAGTGGCGGAATACTTAGGTCATATTGTATCTCATGAAGGTGTTAAGGTAGACCCTCAACAACACCAAGTTCTCTGACTCTTAAAGGATAACCTCACTTTGCAATAAAATCGAATGAAACAAGAAGCAGATCAACATCGCAGTGAAAGAAGTTTTGATATAGACGACTGGGTATTTTTACGAATACAACCATACAAACAAATGTCCCTCAAGCAAGCTAAGAAGGATAATAAATTATCACCAAAGTACTATGGTCCTTACAAGGCGCTGCAAAAGATGGGTACTATGGCATATAAATTGGAGCTTCTTGCATCTTCCTGAGTGCCCCTAGTTTTGCATGTTTCATTCTTAAAGGGGTTTATAAGTGACAAGCTCCCAGTTCAAACAATATTGTCGTAACTTGACGAGGAAGGAAAAATCATATTGGAACCTGAAGCAGTAACGGAAACAAGAACCCGACAGCTACAAAATCAATTAATTTCAAAGAACTTACCTGTTGAAGATTCCACATGGTAGGAAGAGAATTTTATACAGAAGCATCTAGAACTACTCAAGTGTTGAGAACAAAACTTTTTGAAGGAGAGGGGCATGTTAGGTCCGTATATTACTAGTGTAACCCCTTATTGTTATTAGTGAACCCCCCTTATTATATTGTTGTGCCCATGTAGTCCCCATATTGTTATTATTATGCCCCATAGAAGCCCACTATTGTTATTGTTGTGCCCTTACATTATTATTGTTATGTCGGCTTTGATTACATTATAACTGCTTAGACACCTATATATAGAAAGGAGGTCTTGTCATTTGTATCATCCAAGAATTGTTCATTTGTGTAATGTAAAGGAGGTTGCCCGCTCGAAGAGGCTGATTTCTAAGGTGTTGATCTTTATTTTCTATATTTTTGTGAGTTGGGACCTACCAACATGTTAGGGGATCTCCCTGGTAAGAAGTCCCAACTAGACCTCAGATAGTTTTGAGTAGGAGTCCCAACAGTGGCTAGTATAGTAGTAACTTGACTGCGGTAGCGCACAAAGGTAAGCAAGATATATTTGCCAGAAGCAAGTGTGTGACCTTGGAGCGAGTCAAGAGAGATGCATGGGGAGGTTCTAACACATAAAAGGGGGAAAGTATATCCTTTAGAAGCCTGTAACAATACGTAGCCTGATAGGAACACACAAGATGAATGACATCACAAGATAGAAAGCAAAATAGTTGACAATACAAAGTGATGGGTTAAACCAACAACACAAATTCAACAAGATTCATACAATCGTATACGAAATAGTTCATACACAAATGCTTAATTTAAAAAACATACATTTCTAAAGTAACTAGAATAGTCAAACTACGATAAAAACATATGCATGAAGACATGTTGGCTTTGTTATGTTATATAAAGTGAAAGTTACATCCATACATACAACCATAATAACCCCTAGCCCCAATGGTGGAACGTTACAGTCAACACCGCCCTCTCCTCCAAATAGATGTACTCGCTTTGCACTATGGAGAAGCCAATGCTTGTCACAATAATCTCCACGCCCTTTCGAAGAAATTCCTCGTAAAATATTGGCTCCCAAAAGCCCGTTGTATGAGTTATGAGGTTCTATTTATAAAAAAGGGTGGGGTGACCCTTGATATTCCCATTTGTGACTCTTGGACTACCCTCACGACTCTTCAACTTCATTACATAACTATTTCCATTACATATGATTGTTTTCATTCCACTAATGACACTTGGAATTTCACTTTACATCATGTTTACAATAATAATACATTTTCCACTTATACCCATGTGGGAAAAAAAATATGCTTGAGTTAGCCAGATAAGAAAACACTAAGACTCAGACAGCTGTGGAAAGACCAACTCGTAAAGATCCTCTCCATGATCCTCAGTGATGAAATGATGCCAAGCTTGGTATTGTGCAATGGCGTTTGCATATTGTTTGATGATGTATTTTTGGAAACAAACTCTTTCCTCCATCGCTTCCAGGCATACTGATCTAGAACCTCTGTCAAACTCATCCTGTAACATGCGCAACTTAGTCTTGAGCACAGACGAACCAAGGACATATCTCTGCATGTTCTCTACACTGATCTACAATTTTGTGCTGGTGGCAATGTGCATCAATTGATCAAAGTACGCGTCGAGATCTAGTCAGACTTGGTCCTTGTCTTTTGCTTCCGTGAGTGTTCCAATTGATGGGATGTCGTACTTTCTCACCAAAACATCCAAACTCCTGAACAACCATGCGTATGAAGCCTCAACATTGGTGATGAGCGGCGGGAGTTCCTCATAGTTCTGAATTAGACTTTGGATGTGTGATTTGTCCAACTCTACCTATGGCTTCATCATCTTATGCAAGTGAAGCAAAGCTCTCTTGTACCTCATTTTCCATGTCTATACATGATCAATAATGACATGTATGTCTGTGAGTGTTCACACTATCTTAGTGCAGTGTTGTTGATGACCATGTATATGGAGAACTACCTTGTACATGGTGACGAACCTATCATACAGTCTCCGGGTGACTCTCTCAAGACCCAATACTTCAACGAGTATCACTTTCTTCATCTCTGCTCTGGTGGATCCTATTGATTTCTCTTCTCTCTACATGGCTACTTGTAATTCCTTATCCATGCTCTCATTGTTTGCTATCAAGAACTTCACACTTGAGCTCATGGTTGCGCCATAATCCTTCATAGCATCGGCCAGGGTAGCTAGATGTCTTTGCACAACTGACACAATCATGCATTCTTCAAAGTGCGTAGGTGATGCATTCTCCTTCGAGATTTGCGCTCTACATGCCTGTACAACTTTGCGTTGTGACTTGCCAAAGGCTATGTTCTACACATCTACTCCCGGATCATACTCAAGGAGAACAATATCCCCTTATTCACTTGGGAATTTCTCTGCTGCTGGAGCTAGTGAAGCCTATGGGGTGACCTAGGCTTCTTTTGGTATGAGATCAGTGTCCTAATCCTATTCTGGTTGTTCCATATCCACATCCATCTGTTCATCCATCGGTTCATCCTACTGAGCAAGTTCTTGTTCCTACAACTTCTCACCCTATTCATCATCTGCTGCTGGTGGATCTGATTCTTCAACCTATATCGATGCAATTGTTTATGTCTATTCACCCTGCACTTCCTCCTGTTCCTGTTTCTGTTCCTGTTCTTGTCCCTGTTTCACTTCCTTCTCTCTTTTCGCAACTCTTTTTCTTCTTTGAGCTTCTTCTCTACTTCCTGCATCTTCCTCTCCGCCTCTTCCAGTATTTTCTTATCTATCCTTTTCAACAGTCCTCTCCTATCACGTTGTTGCCTCTTTGCTTCTATCTCCAAATGTACTCTCTTAACAAGTGGATCTTCCTTAAACTTGGAGCTTTGCTATGCCTCTGTGCTTTCGGAAATCTTCCTCTTGCATTTGTCTTGCATAGGCTTTCTGCTTGCTACTACTGTTGTTACTTCTCCCTATGGTTTTGCTACCTTGAGTGGTGCTAGCCACTCTACTACCATGTTGATCGGTTCATTGAGTCTAGAGGAGTTATAGCAATATCCCTGCATAATCCATGTGGATCATACATATTGAAACTCTTGTTGCTGAAATTAAACTTCTAGAAGTCCTCGACCTTGGCATCCACTTCTTTCAAACTCTAGATCAAGTACAACGCTATTCACAAAGGAAGCATAGGCCATGGTGCCTTATTCTTCCTATGTAATCTAGCTGATATCCCTATTGATATGTGGTATGAAAGCTCCTGCATGACCAACTAGTCTGTGGAAAACTTTGGAAACAAATGCAGAGCCTTCAACAACACCTCCATTGCTGCCTGGGACATGTAAGGCAGATCTTGCTCAAAGATCACAATGTACAGAATGGAAATGAAGTGGTCATATATTCTAGCAATGACTCCTCAGTAGTTGTATTATGAGAGCAACTTGAAGTATATGTTCACAACATTCTTTGAAGGTGTCCATATTGAACCTAATCTAGGTAATTGTTGATGGGCATAGATTTCATCGAGTAGTTAGGTGAACATGAAGAATCTTTCTTGTTGATCCTTGGGTGGACTTTGGGCATTTGATACATGCACTTTTAGCTGGAGAGACAACATGTTAGACCAGATAAAAGGTTTTCCTTCACTTTCCAGTTGATTGAACATAACAACCCAACTATGCGGGAAGGTATCCATACTCTCTTGGCCATACAAGTGACATGCAAAGAAAACCAAGAGTTGGTAAGCCTTCCTGAGTGTATTTTTCTTGTAGATCTGGTTGGGTGTCATCTTGAAATTTGATGGCTCCCTTACCCAATTCTTCAAGATGTCTCTCGTGTTCGTGTTGCTATTGGGAGTGTAGAAAGGTACATCCCTCTTGTTCATCAGTTGTGGGAAATGATACATTTGCTGATAATATTTCATCCTAAAGGTAGCAAGCTCAACTCCACTGATACTGCTCAATATCGTCGTCTCAGGATCAGTGTGTGAGACAATCCAATGGCTCATGTTTGCACATGGGAAGGTGGGATACCTGCATCCAACCTTGTACAATCATGAATTATGAATGTTGACATAGACATGATGGTCCTCCAGATTCTCCTCGAAGTTGCCTGCGAATACAGTGTTGATGTCTTTCTCAAAGAATAGGTATGTGTCTGTACAAATAGGCAATCTCATAGACAACTGTTCAACCACATCTCTAGTACTTCTTTCAATTGTGTCCTTTGATCCAACTCTCTTAGAGGCCATGTTACCTATACTACCGAGAAACTATTCAATATTTTTTTTACTTGGAGATAGAGAATACACTCACAGCAAGCCAATGTTAGCTAAAAACATAAAGCAATTCGAGAATCAATCATGCAACAAATTGGGTGACTGTTGGGTAGGATTGCATAGCATTGACTCTGAGAGGCTGGGATATTGTCAGTAGGAACTGCACATTGCACAATCCCAACTGCCAGTGAGGCCTGCTGCTAATGGAACTGTGCAGAGCACAATCTAAAGAGGCTGACTGTGGACTGGAACTGTGCAATGTGCAGTTCGGTCTAGCTGAGTTTCTAGTTGGAAGTATGCATTGTGCAGTTACAGTGGGAAAGACTAGGATGCTTCCTCCCAGGATTGTGTAGAACATAGATGGGAGCAAGCGTGGACAACCTCTACACAATTCCTGGAGGTAAGGCAGGGCCTTGACTTTTGGGAATGTGGAGTGTATGCTGAGAGAAGCAGGATCTAGGCCAAGGCAGCCTAGATCTGCCCAAGGGAAACCTGAAAATGAGAGGGACTGCATGAGTGCGCAAATATGGTATAGATATAAGTGAATGTTCACGCATGAAATCCAAGCAAGTGTACAAATCAGTGAAACAACAAAATAATGAAGCTCATGAAGAGAGTCATCGTAACGACAACTGTTAGTTTAGAAACAGGGTCATGCATGCGACACTAAGGAAATGCAATGAAAAACTAGAAATGAAACTTCTAAAAGTTAAAACACATTGAAACAGCAGAGGTCATTCAATAAAACAAGGGAAACAACACTCACACAAGCTAGGAAATCAAAAGCGACAGAAAAGTGGCAAAAGACATGAAAATAAAAACTTACACAGAAAAGTAGCGTCGACTGTGCCGAAGGTTCCTAGATGCCTCGAGAATGCCAGAGCTCCAAGATTGAATGTGAAGAATGAGCTCTAGGATACCCATTAAATATATATTTTTAGATTTAGGCTTTATGATGAGCATGCCACTAATCTAGGAAAAAGTGACACTTGGCAAGAAGTTTCTAAAATTGAATTTGCATGGAACTCCCAGCTTCTAAAATAGATCCCTAAAATCTAGGGATGCTTTTTCTCTTTTTTATTTTTTGTTTTTCAGGAAACGTTTCCATGCATGCAAGGAAGAATTGCACTGATCTGGAGGAAACTGAGCAACCTACCAAGACATGTTATAGACAAGCACTGATGGGAAGCTTTTGCATTATTTCTGGGCTGAGTGGCCCCGAATGTCTCACTAGTTTTGCACAATTTTCTAGAGAAATGTTGTTGGCATGCTTTGCACATTTCTGGAAAGAAGTGTTGATAGGCTACTCTACGCAATTTTCTAGAGCAAGGTTGGCTAGCCCGCTCTACACAATTCCTAGAGCAAGGTTGGTTGGCTTGCTCTGTGCAATTTCTGAGTGCAGGGAAGCTGCTGGGCTACTCTGCGCAATTCCTAAGTGCAAGGTTGCTTCCCTCTAGGATGGCACAGTTTTCCTAGAGAAACAAGACCAGTTGTGAACCAAGTGCTGGGTCAACTTGTGGTTAGTTGACAGAACGAGTAAGTGAACACAAGTTATAAAGCAAAAGCTAAAATCAAAAGAAACACCAGTACCTGAGCAGTGCAAGATGGATGCTAAGATTTCAAGGAGGGAGGCTCCAAAACGAAGTGAAGGAGAAATTTTGGAGGGTGGTTGTAGCCGCTACAACTTTGGTGACACATTGGTAGAACTCCAACTCTGTGTATGAACCTTGTTCGATGAAAAGTGATTCTAACTCCTCTAGAAGTATTGTTTGATTCTTTGATCGTCATGACTTCAACACTAGCTTGTGTTAAAGATATAGTCCCTGCCATTCTCTTGATCTGTCAACACATATACCAAGGCAAGACAACTGAGCTATTTTGATTGGGGATGAGGGGTATATTGGTGCACAAGTAATATAAATATCAGAGTCTTAGTTTCATCTCTGGTGTTGCTCCACTTCCAGTGAGCCTGGATAGTACCCTTGTGGAGTCACGCAAAAACACATGCATCGATCTGCTGCTAGTGAGCATGGTCAGTACCCTAGTGGAGTTACTTGCATCACCTTTATGCACAGGAAGCCTTTCTTGTCTTTTGCCTTATTTGTTTTTCCTTTTCCATTTTTTTCCATTTTCACATAATTGTGCATACGCCCTTATTTATTTCAAAGGTGGAAGAGGGATCCTGACTTATTGAGAGTAGAAGAGGTTGTCCCTTCGGAGAAGTATGTTATAAATACCTCTGTCAATACTTGATAGGGTTTTCCCCATCACCTTACTCTACTCAACTGAGCTGATAAGATTTAACCCAAAACAAAGAAAACCGTTTAGAGTAGGTGGTACTAGTTATAAGTGCAAGCGTTGTGTTTTCACCAAGACTCATTTTGAATAGAACATATTTTCCATCAGTGTATCATCAACTGAAGATAATAAGCTCATCATAAAGAGAGAGGACAATAGATAACCAAGTGTTTATAGTTGTACATGTCCTCTTGTACTTCACCCTGCTTGTCTCGAGAGCCACACATGGTTTCATGCAAAACTAAACCTTTGGGTGCATAACAAGAAGAAAAACAAACAAGTAAAGATTAGAAGTAAAAGAAAGAAAACAAAGTAAGAAATAAAGAAATACAAACAAGAAATCAAAGAAAACATGCAAACAAAGCAATCAAAATAAAATACTACTCCTACTCCTAAACGAAACACTACATGGGCCTATTCACATAAATTGATATTTCCAATGCAGCGACCGACGCATTGGTTGACCCATATTGGTGAGGGCCTAGTTACCAAGAAAGATAAGCATGTAAGGAAGCAAACAAGAAAGATAAAATAGTGAAGGCAAAAATGCTCCGAGTTTAAAAACGTCCATAGAAAAGAAAAGAGTAAAAGCACAAGATAAGCATTATGTGGATGTATCATGGTTATGCAACACACTGTGCGTAGACAATGAACACGCCTGCTATTTTGACCAAGAAAAATGAACTAACATGAAAAATAAAGACAAATTATGTTTCTCAAGAGTGTTCATTGTGTATGATTCCTCCAATGCATGAACGATGAGATCATGTGATTCAGGTGGAGGATGTGAAATCTATGAACTAGATGGATCTTCAATATAAATAAGAGAGTGATGAAGTGCCTTGGGTGTTTCAATTTTTTTTTATCTGAAGTGGAATCAACCTCAAGACAATGAGGACTTGACATAACCATCAGCTCATGTTGAAGTGCCTCGATAGCTTGCAGGGTTTCGCTTCATCTAACACCGGTGGCTTAGGAAGATCAACAAAAAATGAATCAACATCGTGATTGAATGGAGTAAATATATCACGATAGGCATGATCATAAAATTCAATATGTTCATTGACATCCTCATGATCTGATGAATTGTACAGAGGGTTTGATGAAAAACAAGAATGCTCACCCTCCACTTTTCATGAAATGACAGATGAAATATTGAATGGATTTGCAAAGAAATATGTGTCCTCTCCACAATGTAACGAAAAAATGGCATCGACGTGTTCTGTGAATGATCGGAAGTAAAAGCATATGACGATGGATTCTTAGAAGACAAATTATAAATGGAAAAATCACAAACGCTGTTAGGAAATAACAGATGAGGCGCAGATAGAAGGAGGTCATCCTTCATTGCATGTTTTTCTTTAGATTCCCACACATACTCATCATAAATGACAATGTTGGTTGGCTTTGCAATGCTAACTCTAGCGATAGCTTGATCCTCGTGAACAACAAGTGTGGAGTCTGGAACAGGAGAACACAACACAGTACAATCCGAAGGATCAACAGAACGAGAGGACGGAGGTTGAGAAGATAAGACATTATGGCAACCAACAAGCTTGCAAGCTGAATCTGTGGAGATTTCCAAAGTAGGTGTGGTGGGAGGATGTGACAGTTCAACAGATGGGTGCGCACCTTCTCCCACCTCACACTACGACGCTAGAGCTATTTGATGAGAAGAGGATGGATAGTCACTTTTGACAGTGGCCTTGTCGATCTCATATTTGGCATATCTAACACCGAGGTATGCTTGGAGGGTTTTGAAATATTCTAACACTTGTGTATTTTTAGATATGTGAAGAAGATCCTGAAATATTTCATCGAGAAATTTCCAATCAATTTCATCTTCAGGAATTTGAATTGCAAGATTACAAAATCATTTGTGAAATTGCTCAACGAATTCATCAAGTGCTTTTCGTAATTCCATTTTTTTTTATTGAGTTCTCTACGATTGTATCGATAGAAATCACATGCCAACTCTTCGATCAATTGATCAAAAGAGTGAATAGATGTTGTTGGAAACGTGACACACCATTGTAGTGTGTTCCCTTGAAATGTGAATGCAAACAACAAGCATCCAATGTGATCCTCATGGATTTCATTCCTTTTAATAAAACCCATGTATAGGCAAGGCTACTCCACCTTCACCATCATACAAGTTACGTGACAAGTCATTCTAGAGATCCTTCGACACTTCAAAATCATGTCCATGAGATAAACATGTCAGAGGTTAAATTGTAATGTTAGTCATGAAATATGTGCAGATATTCAAAATAGAATTTAAGGACTTAGCTTTTCATCTGCCACTCCTTATAATGCTAGAAATGTTGATGGCTCTGGACCCGCCAACATGTCAGGGGATTTCCTCGATAAGGAGTCCCAACTAGACCTTAGAATATTTGGAGTAGGGCTCCCAGAAGTGGGTAGTAGAGTAGTGCCTTGACCGTGGTAGCGCGTAGAGGTAAGCAAGATATATTTGTCAGAAGAAAGTGTGTGACCTTGTAGTGAGTCAAGAGAGATGCATGGGGAGGTTCTAACATACGGAGGGCAAAAAGAAGTGTATCCCTTAGAAGCCTGTAATAGTACACATCTTGAAAGGAACACACAAGTTGAATAACATCACAAGATGGGAAGTAGAATAGTCAACAATCCAAAGTGATGGGTTAAACCAAAAACACGACTTCAACAAGATTCATATAATTGTATACGAAATAGTTCATACACAAATGCGTAAGTTAAAAAACATACATTGCTAAAGTAACTAGAATAGTTGAATTACAATAACAACATATGCATGAAGACATGTTAGCTTTGTTATGTTATATAAAGTGAAAGTTCCATCCATACATACAACCATGAAGACCACTAGCCCCAATAGTGGAATGCTATAGTCAACACTATCTACTCCTCCAAAGAGATGTGTTCACTCTGCACTATGGAGAAGCCAAGGTCCATCACAATACTCTCCAAGCCCTCTCTAAGAAATGCCTCACAAAATCTTGGCCCCAAAAGCCAGTTTTATGATTTATGAGGTTCTATTTGTAACAAAAGGTGGGGTGACCCTTGACATTCCCCTTTGTGACTCTTGGACTACCCTCATGACTCTTCAACTTCATTACATAACTCTTTACATTACATATTACTGTTTGCATTCCACCAATGACACTTGGAATTTCACTTTATATCATGCTTACAATAATAATACATTTTCCACATATACCCATGTGGGATAAAAAATAGACTTGATTCAGCCAGATAAGACAACATTAAGACTCAGACGACTGTGGAAATACCAGCTCATCAACATCCTCTTTGTGATCCTCGATGACGAACTGATGCCAAGCTTGGTATTGTGCAATGGTGTCTGCGTACTGTTTGATGATGTCTTTCTAGAAACGAACTCTTGCCTCCATCGCTTCTGGGTATAGTGATCTGGAACTTATGTCCAACTCATCTTGTAACATGCGCAGCTTAGTCTTGAGCACGACTAGACTGACGACATATCTTTGTGTTTTCTCTACACTGATTTGTAAATATGTGATGGTGGCCATGTGCATCAACTAATCAAGGTACACATCGAGCTCTAGTCAGACTTGGTTCTTCTCTTTGGCTTTGGCGAGTGTTCTAATTGACGGGGTACCGTACTTTCTCACCATGACATCCAAACTCGTGAAAAACCATGCGTACGAAGCCTCAACATTGGTGATGAGTGTGTTGGCTAGTTGAATTGTTTATGAATTAAACATTCAAGTACCACATTAATTGTCGACCAGGGAAAGTCTTTTTATTTCAAAGGCACTGCATACTGTATGTACTTAAAGTCTAAAAGCATCGAAAGCTGTAGTATACGTAATTCTTACGCTATATCATTACAGTACTTGTTAAAATGAAAGCAATTAATTAAAACTACGAATCTGGAAAGCAAAATAATGGACGCTCTGTTGGCAAAGGATCAGGACCCTATCCTCCAGATGGGGACGTTCAACACCTGCCCCTGTAACCAGAATTACTGATGCACACTGCACTCTCATTCACCGGTGAGAAACAAACTCAAAGATCAATGAAACAGAGTACTAGTAAAACAAAGAATACCAGAGGTAATGCTATCAAATCCAAACAGAGTACCAAAGAGAAATTACTGCACACTTACACACTTAACAGGAAAGTAAATGGGTGAATCTTGTGAGGAAGGTGGGCCCAGTCCCTCTCACAAGATTCCCCAGAAAAACGAAGACGGGATTAAGTGCTCAAAACAGTTTTATATTCATCTGCCAAAAGGATTAAATACAAATAGAGTTCGGACTTGCTGATGTTCTCAGAATCTCAGTTACAGACTGACCATAGACACCGACTAACTCCCGTTTCATGTAGATGTCTCCTCTTTATAGAGGAGACATCTATTACAATAGAATATTATAGCCTGTTCAGTTAACCCATTTTGTCAAAAATAAGCAATTCAGAGTGTTGTTGCAACAGTATGATAATACATTCTTTTCTTGAGCTTTAGCTGTTACTCGGCGGGTACTGACTTTGACTGTCTTCTCGGGATCTTCATATTCCTTCGCCATTTCCCCATGTTGTTCATGCTGACTGTGTTCTTCTTTCTTTAGACTTTCCGCTTGATTATGCCACGTCACAATTCTCTAGATAGCTGCCATCTGTTGTTCGTGGCTGTTACAAAATGGCTTGCTTTAGGTAATTGCTGTTGCTGGTGTTGCAGCAACTGCGTAGTTGCTGTTTCTGGTGTTGTAGCAACTGCGTAGTTGCTGTTTTTAGTGTTACAGCAACTATTCATTATAACTCCTGCAAGCTTAAGACAATTATTTGACAATTTAGTCAGCGTTTTCCAAGGATAAGTATAAAGATATTCACGAATATGAAATAAACAATTAAACATAGACATGCGGAAGGTTACTTCATACCTTGGGGTTAATATGTCATTATAAAATAAAAGCTTTCACTTATGACTGCAAAAAGGGTAATTACACGGCAAAAGATAAGGTCAAAAATAGGTCAATTGTGAGTCCCAACATCCCCCCCAACTGAAGAGATTGCATGTCCCCATGCAATGTCTACTCTGAGTCTGAGTCGGAGAACTGGGACGAACAATGAAGATTACTAAGACAATAGCTGTAGGGAGTAACATCAAACTTGTCTCTGTAACCACAAACAGTTCGCAATTGTTTCCATACTGCTGCCTCTTCTCTGTTAGAAAGTCCAAACTGACCCTTATACTGATCACCCGGCAACCATAAAAGTGGGAACTTGAATTTGTAACCTATCCAGTTTTCTGCACAGATTTGCATGCTTTCAACATATCGAGGTACCCTTGATAATGCTACTTGCAGATTTGCTGGGTTATACGGGTGATATTCTTTCCTTTCTGCGGGGCAGTTATCCCAAAATAGTTTATTTGCTTTCACAGCCAATGATGCTTTGGTTTTTATATACTGCTGACAGTCTGTTAGGACCTCTGTTCGCAGTCTCATAACATGATCCTTCATCTTATCATTTTCTATCATTTTTAAATGTTGCAAAATGAAAGTGGCAGCGTTCTGTGGTTCAGCCCGAATCCACAAAAGGAAATTCTGTTCGTTCTGGACGCCTGAGACATAGGCATTTTGCCAGGTGAGCTGATTTGCCAAAAAGGAAATGAAAGCTCTCAGTTGTATATCACCTGCTACAGGTGTCATATTCATGTTTCTTTCTTCAGATACTGCCTCATTATGGAGGTATAATTCACATAGCAGGTTTTGGTCACTTTTGGGTGCTTCTGCAAAAGTTTTCATAAACTGATCTGCTGTGACCACTTGATAAGGCCTCCCCTCCTTGATGGCCTTCAGCTGAATAAATGCAAGCCTTTCCCTTAAGAATGTGGCATAGTTGAAGGAGGGTTTCCTTGCGGCGAGCATCCTTTGGCATAACTCAAACATCAGGGACATCCTGTGTTTCAGCTCCTTAATTTCTTTATACTGGGCCCTGCACTGTTCCAGTGCTTCCCAGTTCCTATAGGCATGATCAAACCAGGTCCCTTTCTGTTGTTCAAATGCTTTCCCTTGGGATTGATGATATTCTCTCCACCATATGCGTTTCACTTCCAGAAAACTTTTTGTTTCTACACATGCATCTTTAACAGTGGGAGGCTCTGTTTGCATACAGGCGTCAACCAAAATCATCTGTTCTGTCGAAATGGGCTGGGATGATCCAGCATCTTTTTCTTCATCTTCCACCAGAACTTCTTCCTCTTGCTGGTCTAATTCATTGTTCTCCAGATTGATTTTGGTGGTCCGGGGTGAATCTGTCTCTTTTTCTTCTTCTGCTCCTTGCTTCAATTCTTCCTTGTTTCCTTCTGAGACTGTTTGCTCTTTTTCCATAGTAGTCTGGGTAGGCCGGGGTGAATCTGTATCTTCTTCCTTTTTCTCCTGCATAGCATCGAGAAGCTCCTTTGTTTGTTCTTGTGCAGCCGCTGAGGAACTTACTGGTTCTTGTGTGTCAGTAAGTTCTTGATCTTGTACAGCTTCAGGTGGACTTACTGGTTCTTGTGTATCAGTAGATCTCACTGACTGCATTTCTTCTAAGGATCCTGTTGGTTCTTGTGTAACAACAGGGTTCTCTTTCTGCACTTCCTCTGAAGCTGGTTCTTCTATCTGCACATGCTCAGGGTTTTCTGACTGTAATTTTTCTGAAGCTCCTGTTGGTTCTTGTGTGTCAACAGGGCTTGCTGGCTGCGCTTTTTCTACAGATCCTGTTGGTTCTTGTGTAACAATAGGTCTTTCTGTTTCAGCAGAGAATTGTGAGATTTTTACTTCAGCATCAACAAACTCCTTTGTTTCATTTTCAGCCTCGGGGGCTTCCTCTATTGGTTCCTGCACTAACCTATACCCTGCCTGAGCATATATCTCACCACAGCTTGTACACAGATATTCAATATCTTTGCTTTTCTCTGCTACCGAGGCTGCTCTTGCTAAAACATGCAGACTAAATTCTTCTTGATATGCCTCCTTGATTCCTATTATCTCTTCCTGGTAATCCTGAATCTGAGCTTTCAGAAACTCGATTTCCTCTTGCAGGGCGGGTATAGTAGGCTGATCCTTTGAGACAGTAGATTCCAGTGGAGGCAGAGGTTCTGCTACGTCAATTTGGTCAATATTTCCCACAGGTGGTTCTTGTGTGTCACCTGGGGTAGTGGCTGGTTCTTGTGTTGCAGCCACTTGCTCACTATCATTCTGGGTGTCGGCAGCTGGTTCTTGTGTATCAGCTGTCTTAGGATATGATGCCACGAAGCTATGAACGCTCTGCATCTCAGCCTCTGTGGGTGAGGGAGAAGGGTTTCGGGAAGTGGCCGGAGTACGGGGTTTTAAAACAATGGATGGTGGGCTGGAGGGATCAGGGGATCCAACTACTGCCGATTTTCGTTTTGGTAAAAAGGCAGGGAATTGAGGTGTTTTTCTCTTCCTGCTGGCTCTTGTGACCGGAACAGTAGTCGGGGTGGTGGGTGCTTTGGTCGAAACCCTCGTTCTTCTTCTTTTTACTGAGGTTTTCTTTGCCTGCTGCTTTTTTCGTTTAAGCTGCATAATTGCGATATTATCTTTAGAATCATCAGTGGAGATACTGAGTATGGGGGCGGGAGAATTGGTTCTTTTGGGCGACACAGTTAATTCCACTGCTTCTTGTTCATTTTTTGTAACATGCAGAGGTATTTGCTGGGATTGTTCGGGGGTATGTTCTGTCTGCTGAGGGTTTTCCGAAGGGGTTTGCTCAGGGGTGTCGTCCGTTTGTTGAGGAGGCTCCTGGTCTTGCTGAGGTATATCCTTAGCTTGACGAGGAGTTTCCTCTTCTTGATGAGGACTACCCTGCGCAGGCTGTGGACTTCTTTCCTCCGGATGGGGATTAATGGGGGGTGGAGGGATGTTCAGAGGAAGAGCTCTGTTAATCAGTAGTTGAACTAGGCGATGGTGTTTTAGGGAGAGGGCTGGATTCTTCGCTTTCATAGCATATCGTGCCATATTTTTAAGACAACCCAGCAAATAATATGGAATATTCAATAATTGACCATTTCTTAAGTGATTTAACAAAACGAAGTCGTGCTGGTAGATTACCTGGTAACGACCTTCGCATGTTAGATACTGCTTGACGAATTCGGCGACTCTTGGCCATGGTTGAGGTAGCGACCGCAATGCTACACCTCTGCCCTTGGTTTCTACTTCCTCGCCCGGATGGAGAAAGTCTTGCTGCGCGTTCAGAATCAAGTGCTTCCTGCTGAACCATCTCGTACCAGTGGTTGGGAGTCCGGTGACTTCGGCTATGAATTCTTCCGTAACTGGAACTTGAATTCCTTGGACGACAGAGAATCCTTCTGTCAAATTGCATGTGAATTCCAGGACTTGTTGATCGTCAAAGTCCGGAAGTCGCCTGAAATATTCTATCCATCCAGCTTGCAAGAAAAATTGGTAAATTTCCGGGAAAAGCTCCAGAACTGCTGTCGTGCCTGGTTCATGAGTGATAAGGGTTCCTCCCATGGCTATTGTTTCGGTAAATCTTCAGAATTCAGAGCCGAGCTACCGATTTTTAACTCAGAGTATACATCACAATTGGTAACATGCTGTAGTTTTTACATACAACCGGGAGAATTAAGGGTGGCAGTGGTTGGCGTGGTTATCCATTATGGAAATTGCTTTGGTAACCCCCCCTTTCCTACGTGTGAATGATATGATTGGGGAATGTAATCATTTGATGGACCTATCACCCTTTTTCCGCTTATCTATTATTTAATGCTTATTCATAAACGTGCGTACCTTCGTCCTTTACCTTTTTGGATCGCTGCATCAAAAAGTCTTTTCTCGTCTGCTGTCAAATTATAATCATTACCGCGGATCTGAAAGCACGGGAATATGATAATGACGGGAAGTGACGGTGAGGTTCTGTAATCATCACAAAAGGTGATATGTTTCGTGTGGAAAGGATATTTCGGATCAGGGAGCACTGTCGTGGCACCGAGATTGGTGTTGCAGCCGCAGAGAATTACCGTTGGGCAACGGGAAGTGGTGGAATAATGGAACTAGTGTTACAGCAACAGGAATAATGTTGGGACAACGGGAAGTGGTGTTGCAGCAACGGGAAGTGGTGTTGCAGCAACAGGAAATGGTGTTGCAGCAACAGGAAATGGTGTTGCAGCAACAGGAAATGGTGTTGCAGCAACAGGAAATGGTGTTGCAGCAACAGGAAATGGTGTTGCAGCAACAGGAAATGGTGTTCGCCCTATAGTTTCTTTTGAAACCTTGCTCTCAGCTACTTTCCATGCTACATCTGCAAAATCTGGAAATATAATATTGCAATCCTTGGCAGGATTTATTAGTTCCTAAAAAAAATTTCTAATCCTAATAATTACATAAATAATAGAAATTCAAGTGTTCTGAGGGACGGCAAGTTCCCCTGGAAAAGAATACTGTTTTATTTCCATGCAAGTGGCTTTAAAGTCCTCTTTGGAAATCGGCCGCTGATACAACCGAAGTTGGTAGCCATTCACCAACAGTGGTGTTCTGCTTCCATCGATTGTTACTAGTCTAACTGTTCCATTTGGGAAAACAGTATCCACTTCATACGGTCCCAGCCACCTTGTTCTCAGCTTCCCTTGAAAGTTTTCGAAACATGAGTCGTAAAGAAGAGCCCAGTCACCTTTCTAGAACTGCTTTTGCTTAATGGTTCTGTCATGCCATCTGCTCCTTTGTTGCTATATCATAGTTGTTTGGTGGACGCCATCCAGTCTTTTCTCGTCCAGTTCCTACAACTGCTGCAACCTGGCTGTCTGTGCATCAGTTAAATCAAGGTTAACAGCTAAAGCAGTTCTTAAGGTTTTAATTTCAAATTCTACGGGAAAAATAGCATTCTTTCCATAAACCAATTCATAGGGTGAGAATCCTGTCGTGTTTCTCCAGGTAGTTCTGTAGGGCCAAAGAGCCTCGGGCAAACGCTGAAACCAGTCCCTTCTATTCTCCTTTATTGTTTTTGTTAGGATAGCTTCTATGACCTTGTTTGTGCTTTCCTCCTGCCCATTTGCTTGGGGGTGGTAAGGTGTGGTCATCTTATGTTTGATATGATATTTCTGAAGTGTATCTTTGAAACCGTGGGAATTAAAAGGAGGTCCTCCATCAGTGACTAATTCTCTGGGTAGTCCAAATCTAACGAAGATTTCTTCAAATAGGAATGTTAATACTGCTTCTTCATTAGCTTTGATGAGTGCTTTGGCCTCTACCCATTTAGTCATGTAATCTGTGCATACTAAAATGTAAACTCTTTGATTGGATGGAGGGTTAATGGGACCTACAAAATCTAATGCCCATTTCTCAAAGGGTTCGAGAGTTACCTGAGGGTTGAGTGGCATTTCATCCCTATGGTTGGGCTGGCCCATTCTTTGGCAGCTGTCACAAGCCTTCACATATTTTTTTGCGTCTTTAAAAAGTGATGGCCAGTAATATCCCATTCTAAGTACCTTGTGAGCTGTTCTTTTATCTGCAAAATGTCCTCCACAAGGACCATCGTGACAAGCTTTCAATATGTCATAAATCTCATCTTCCCCAACGCATCTCCTGCTTTCTTGATCTATCCCTGTATGGAACAGACACCCACTATCCAGCTGTACCTAGCACTTTTCTAGATGATCTTTCTTCTTTCTCTGTGTGATAGGTGGGATGGCAATTTTCCTGCAACTAAATAATTAGCAATGTCTGCATACCAAGGTGAGTGAGCAGATACTGCAAATAGATACTCATCAGGAAAAGAGTCATCTACTGGAATATTTTCATTGGTTTTTAACCGAGAAAGAAAATCAGCAACTACATTTTCTTTTCTTGGCCTATCTACTATTGTGATATCAAATTCCTGTAATAGTAATAACCACCTGGTGACTCGAGCATTAGTAATTGATTTATTCATTAAATACTTGATGGCCGAGTGGTATGTATGCACAAAGGTAGTATAGCCAGTGATATAGTGCCTAAATTTATTAATAGCATAAATAACTGCTAAAAATTCTTTCTCGGTTACTGTATAATTTAACTCAGCTGGTGTCATGTTTTTGCTAATGAAATAGATAGCATAGGGGAGGTTGTTTTCTTCCTGACCCAGGACAGCTCCAATTGCCGTGTCTGAGGCATCAGAGGAAATGTGAAAGGGCAATGCCCAATCGGGTCCTCTCAAAATAGGAGCTGTGGACAACTGATGCTTAAGTTTATTGAATGCAGTCTCACAGTCATCAGTCCACTTGAATTCAGCATTTTTCATTAATAACACAAACAAAGGGGAGGCTATTTTAGAAAAATCTTTAATAAATCTTCTGTAATAACCGACATGTCCTAAAAAACTTCTCACCTCTGTCTGTGTTTTGGGGATAGGAAGGTTCTGAATCACCTGAATCTTAGCTGGGTCGACTTGGATTCCTAAAAATGAAATGAAATGACCTAATACAATGCCCTGATTCATCATCATGTGGCACTTTTCAGTGCTCAAAGCGAGGTGTGCTTCAATACACCTCTTGAGTACTTTTTCAAGGTTTTGCAGGGCATCTTCAAAGGTCACTCCATAAGGAGTAAAGTCGTCCATGAATATTTCTAATGAATCGTTTAACATATCAGAAAAGATTCCTATCACCGCTCTCTGAAATGTCGCTGGAGCATTACACAACCCAAATGGCAGTACTCTATAGGCAAAGGCTCCTCATGGGCTGGTAAATGTGGTTTTGTCCTGATCCTGGGGTGCAATCCTGATTTGGTTGTAACCACTAAACCCATCCAAGAACGAGAAAAATTTCTTACCTGCTAAATTATCCAATACTTGATCAATAAAAGGTAAAGGGAAATGATCTTTTTGCGTTGCTTTATTTAATGATCTATAGTCTACACATACTCGCCATTTCCCATTCTTTTTTGGTAAAATTACGAGTGGAGAAACCCACTCGCTGTCAGATATTGGGTATATAAATCCTGCATTTAGGAGTTTTTGGAGTTCCTCCTTCACAATTTCTCTGAGGTTAGGGTTCATTCTTCATTGGGGTTGGCAGACTGGTCGGGATCCCTCTTTAATATATATACGATGAGTACATAATTCAGGGGAGATTCCTTTCATGTCTGTGTAGTCCCATGCGAATGCCTCTTTGTTTGCTTGGAGTAACTTTATTACTTTCTGTTTTTCATCCTCAGTCAAATCAGGATTTATATTCAGCGTTTTACCAGGTTTGATTTCAACTGTTGTGCTCTTGGAAGAGTTACCTAGTGCTGTTTGGCATAAGTTTTCATCATTCATATTCTGCTGGGATTCCGGTTCTAGGATTGCAGCGAAGTGATTAGATGTTTCTGGGTTAACCGAAGAGGGTTCAGAAATAAAACTACTAATTAGCTCATCTTCGGTGGAGTCTTTAAAGGTCAAAGCTTGTCCAACAGTTAATATTGGTTGGGTTTCCTCATCCTCATAGTCTACCCATATAGAATTATCACTGTTAATCATGGGGGTGGCATGGGGATAGAGGGTCAGCTGTTTAGTTTCTTGTCCATTGGAGATGGTCATCGATCCAGATCTACAGCTGATGAAAGCATCTGCTGTAGCCAACCAAGGTCTCCCTAGAATCAACGAATGACCCCCCAACTTTGTTTTGGTTTGTAAGACCACAAAGTCAACCGGGTAGTTCCATGATTCTACAGAGATTATAAGGTCTTCAATGACCCCTTCAGGTTTGATCGTAGAACGGTCAGCTAGTTCTAAGATAGTAGGAGTTTCCCTGATAAAATTTTTCAGTTGGAGCAATTGAGCTGTTTCGAGAGTCATGATGTTTATTGCAGCTCCTAAGTCTACTAAAACTTTAGAGATGAAGGTTTTTCCGACCTGGACTGTTACCGTAGGATGACCAGGGTCACCATACTTGACAGGATAATCTTTTTCAGTCATTAAAGCAGTTAATTCCCCCATCACATGAACTGTGAGGGGGTCTTTAGCCTTCCTTCCAGGCTTCTTTACACAGATGTCTCTAATAGTTCTAGCGTATATAGGAACATCCCTCAGTGCTTGCAATAGTGGGATTTTGACATACAAGTTCTGTAACTCTCCTAACAGATTGAAGGTAGGTTGTTCAGGTACTTTAGTGAGAGCTAATCTTTCAAGGAATGGTGGGTCTACCGTTTGGTCATTATTGTTAAGTGCTGTTTCTATTGTTTCAGTATTGTGGTTAGCTGGTTTCTCTTTTCTAGTTTCTTCTTTATCAGAGTCCATGACATCATCTATAATAGGTTCAACTATTCTCCCTGAGCGGAGATGAATGTCATTACATTGCAGGGGAGGAATAGACTGACTCTGAATGTCAATAACTTGCAAGGCTTTATTATTCGGGTTAGGGTTAGGTTGTACAGGCAGTTGTGGTCTCATTGCCTGATTGTTCGGAGGATTATTAGGTGGTAAGGAAAGAGATTGTTGTTGTTGAGGAAAAGGTATCTGTTGGGCTGCCCAGTTTGGGTTCCATTGATTAAAGTATGGTTGCTGGGGGGCCCAAGGATTCCACATAGTAGGGTCAGGAAAAGGTTGCTGCATAAGTGGAAAGTTCATTGTGTTGAAGGGTGGGTATTGCATTTGATTCATGGGTGGGTAAAAAGGAGAACTATTATTCCAACGATTGAATGTTGTATTAGAGGTCGTACCTTGTCTTTGCGGCCATTTCCTCCTCTGAGTCATTAGATACACCGCTTCAGCTTCTTCTTCAGTTGTTTGCAGTGCTGCTTTGATTCCAGGCAAAGAGGGGCATTGCTGTGTTTCATGATCCTTCTCGCAGATTGTGCATATAGGCATCCTGTCCAGTGGGCATTCTCTAAGTGGATGTTTCTCTCTGCATTTTGAACAGAAAATCGCCAGCGCAGCTTCTACTTCTGCCTGTTTCTTCTTGACCTGCAGAGAGTCAATCTGTGAAGCAAAAGAGCTTAGCATTTCAGTTTTAAATTCTTCTAATAAGTTACCTATCTCTGCTCTTTTTGCTCCTCCACTGGCTGACTTTTGAACCCTTGAATACACATTATCTCTGCCTTTCGATCTGCCTGCCGCTCCCCTTGAACACCGCATACAGAGCTTAATAATTTCATCAAAGGGTTCTTTAGAAATGTCCCCTTTTCCAAGCATGTTCAGCATGTCCAGGCAATCATCTCTTACCCCTTTTAGCAGTATGGTCTTCAAAATATCTTTGCTCATATTAGGATGATCAGACCACTGCAGATTATACTGTAATCTTTCCACGAAATCTTCTAAATTCTCGTCCTCTTTCTGGACCATTTTAAACAATTCTTCCTTTCTCTCTCTTGTCTGACAGTAGTCTTGATACTTAGCCAGAAATCCCTCTTTCATTTGGTCCCAGGTGGTGATTGCCTGAGCTCCCAAGCTCATAAACCACCTCAATGCGTTCCCTTTTAGTGTTGCTGGAAACAATTTCAGCTTCTAATTAGGACTTATGTAATCATAGCTTCTACACAGTATGTCGAATTCGAAGAGGAATTCATCCAGATCTTCGGAGGAAAACCCATGGAAATTGGGTAATGCCGAGAGTGGAATATTTTTCATGGGAGTCATTCCTCTCGGAAGTTCCCCAATAGGGAATTCCAGGGTAGAGAGCGAGTTTTCCCCTCTCCCTTCTGTTCTGTTATCCTCCATCGGGATTTTCCCTGAATCACTTGCCTTGTCTTCTGTGTCTTTTGTTTCTTCAGGTTCCTCTTCCAGTTCCTCGGTGTACTCTGGTGCTTCCAGCTTCCTCTCAGGTCCTATCACTTCCTCCGTCTGCTGGTCTGTTTGTGAGGAGTATTGGATCTGGGGTCTCCGGGAACTCGTCCTCTGTGATGCTTCGGCCTTAGAGATGATTTCGTCAATGTAAGTCTTCCTTCCTCCTTTGCCGCCTGTAAAATTAGGTTTCTTGCGTCCTCTCATACACCTGTTATTTTCACAAAGAAACCATTAATGCTTTTAGAATTCTTTAGTTGCCTTCCCCGGCAACGGCGCCAAAATGTTGGCTAGTTGAATTGTTTATGAATTAAACATTCAAGTACCACATTAATTGTCGACCAGGGAAAGTCTTTTTATTTCAAAGGCACTACATACTGTATGTACTTAAAGTCTAAAAGCATCGAAAGCTGTAGTATACGTAATTCTTACGCTATATCATTACAGTACTTGTTAAAATGAAAGCAATTAATTAAAACTACGAATCTGGAAAGCAAAATAATGGATGCTCTGTTGGCAGAGGATCAGGACCCTATCCTCCAGATGGGGACGTTCAGCACCTGCCCCTGTAACCAGAATTACTGATGCACACTGCACTCTCATTCACCGGTGAGAAACAAACTCAAAGATCAATGAAACAGAGTACTAGTAAAACAAAGAATACCAGAGGTAATGCTATCAAATCCAAACAGAGTACCAAAGAGAAATTACTGCACACTTACACACTTAACAGGAAAGTAAATGGGTGAATCTTGTGAGGAAGGTGGGCCCAGTCCCTCTCACAAGATTCCCCAGAAAAACGAAGACAGGATTAAGTGCTCAAAACAGTTTTATATTCATCTGCCAAAAGGATTAAATACAAATAGAGTTCGGACTTGCTGATGTTCTCAGAATCTCAGTTACAGACTGACCATAGACACCGACTAACTCTCGTTTCATGTAGATGTCTCCTCTTTATAGAGGAGACATCTATTACAATAGAATATTACAGCCTGTTCAGTTAACCCATTTTGTCAAAAATAAGCAATTCAGAGTGCTGTTACAATAGTATGATAATACATTCTTTTCTTGAGCTTTAGCTGTTACTTGGCGGGTACTGACTTTGACTGTCTTCTCGGGATCTTCATATTCCTTCGCCATTTCCCCATGCTGTTCATGCTGACTGTGTTCTTCTTTCTTTAGACTTTCCGCTTGATTATGCCACGTCACAATTCTCTAGATAGCTTCCATCTGTTGTTCGTGGCTGTTACAAAATGGCTTGCTTTAGGTAATTGCTGTTGCTGGTGTTGCAGCAATTGCGTAGTTGCTGTTTCTGGTGTTGCAGCAACTGCGTAGTTGCTGTTTCTGGTGTTGCAGCAACTGCGTAGTTGTTGTTTTTAGTGTTACAGCAACTATTCATTATAACTCCTGCAAGCTTAAGACAATTATTTGACAATTTAGTCAGCGTTTTCCAAGGATAAGTATAAAGATATTCACGAATATGAAATAAACAATTAAACATAGACATGCGGAAGGTTACTTCATACCTTGGGGTTAATATGTCATTATAAATTAAAAGCTTTCACTTATGACTGCAAAAAGGGTAATTACACGGCAAAAGATAAGGTCAAAAATAGGTCAATTGTGAGTCCCAACAGAGTGGTGGGAGTTCCTCATAGTTCAGTATCAGACTCCGAATGTGTGCTTTGTCCAACTCTACATGTGGCTTCATCATCTTGTGTAAGTTAAGCAGGGCTCCCTTGTACCTCATCATCCATGTCTGTACATGATCAACAATGGCATGTATGTCTGTGAGTGTTAACACTATCTTGGTGTATCGTTGTTGATGACCATGTAGATGGACAAATACCTTGTGCACGGTGATGAACTTATCATACAGTCTCCACATGACTATCTCAAGAGCCGATACTTCAGCGAGTATCAATTTCTTCATCTCTGTCGTGGCAGATCGTGTTGATTATTCCTTTCTCTGCATGGATGCTTTCAATTCCTAAGCCATGTTCTCATTTTCTACTATCAATAACTTCACACTTAAGCTCATGGATTTGACATAATAATCTGTAGTATTGACAAGGGCAGATGGATTTCTTTGCACATCTGACACAACCACCCATTCTTTAAAGTGCGTGGGTTATGCATGCTCCTCCAGGATGTTCTCTCTACATTCATGTACAACTCTATGTTGTGACTCATCAAAGGTTATGTTCTACACATCTACTCCCGGATCATCCTCAAGGAGGATAGTATCCCCTTGTTCACTTGGGACTTGGTCTGCTGTTGGACCTGGTGAAGCCTGTGGGGTGACCTTAGTTACTTTTAGCATGAGGTTAGTCTCCTAATCATGTTCTAGCTTTCCATCTCTACGTCCATCTATTCATCCATCAATTCATCCTGTTGAGCAAGTTCCTGTTCCTACAACTACTCACTCTATTCATCATCTGTTGCTGGTGGATCTGAGTCTTCAACCTATATTGGTGTAATTTTATTTGTCTGTGTGCCTTGCACTTCCTCCTATTCCTATTCATGTTCTTGTTCCTATCCCTACTACGCTTCCTTCTCTCTTTTGTGAAGCTCTTGTTATTTTTTGAGCTTCTTCTGTACTTCTTGCAACTTCCTCTTCATCTTTTCAAGTCTTTGCTTGTCTCTCCTTTTCTATGCTCCTCTCATGTCGCAATGTTTCCTCTTTCATTCTATCTCCAAAGCTACTCTCTCAAAAAGTAAATCTTCCCTAAACTTGTAGCTTTGCTCCACCTCTGCGCTTTTGGTAATATTCCTCTTTCCTTTGTCTTGTGTAGGTTTGCTGCTTGCTACTTCCTATGGTGCCGCTACCTTGAGTGGTGCTAGCCACTCTACCGCCATGCTGAATGGTTCATTGAGCCTAGAGGAGTTATAAAAATATCTCCAAGGGTCTTCCTATGGCCAATGACATGCCCCATGGAGCCAAGGATAGTACACTCTTGTACATTGGTCCCTGTATAAGCCATGTGGATCATACGGATTGAAAATCTTGTTGCTGAACTTAAACTTCTTGAAGTCCTCAACCTCAGCATCCACTTAATTCAAACTCCAGATCGCGTACAAACCAATTCGCAAAGGAAGCATAGGCCATGGTGCCTTCTTCTTCCTATATAGTCCCACTGATAACCTTGTCGAGATGTGGTATGCAACCTCCTGCATGACCATCTTGTCCGTGGAAAAATTTGGCAACAAATGCAGAGCCTTCTCCACGCTGTACATCCCGATGAAGATGCCATCGGGTGAGGCATACCAATCTGCAATGTTCAACAATGGCTCCATTTTTTTCTTGGGACATGAAAGGTGGATCTTGTTCAAAGATCATAATGTACAGAGGGGCAATGAAGTGGTTAGATAGTCTATCCATGAATCCTCGGTAGTTTCATTCTGAGAGCAACTTGCAGTATACGTTCACAACATTATCTAAAGGTGTCCATGCCAAACCCATGCTAACAAACTGTTGATGGGAACATATTGCATCGAGCAGGTAGGCGGAGATGAAGAATATTGCTTGTTAATCCTTGGGTAGAATCCGAGCATTTGATACATGCACTTTCAGCTGGAGAGCAACATGTTAGACCAGTTGAAAGTTTTTCCTTCACTTGCCAGTTGATCCAACATACGAACCCAACTCTACGGGAAGGTCTTTGTACTCTCTTGCCCATACAAGCGACATGCAAAGAGAACCAAGAGTTGGTAAGCCTTCTTGAGTTCCTTTTTCTTGTAGATCTAGTTGGGTGTCGTCCTTAAATTTGATGGCTCCCTTACCCAACACTTCAAGACGTCTCTCATGTCCATGCTGCTGTTGGGAGTGTAGAATGGTGCATCCATCCTGTTCATTGACAGTAGAAAATGATACATTTTCTTATAATCTTCTATCCTGAAGGTAGAAAGGTCTACTCCACTGATACTGCTCAATATCATCATCTCAGGATTAGTGTGTGGGACAATCTAGTGGATCTTGTTTGCGCATGGGAAGGTGGGATACCTGAATGCAACCTTGTACAATCTTGACTTATGAATGTTGACATAGACATGATGGTCCTACAAATTTTCCTCAAAGTTGCCTGCAAATACAATGTTGATGTCTTGCCATGTGATCTTCATGTCTTTCTAAATGAACAAGTGTGTGTCTATATAAATGGGCAAACTCATAGACAATTGTTCAACCACATCTCCAGTCCTACTTTCAATTGTGTCCTTTGATCCATCTCTCTTGGAGGCCATGTTACCTATACTGCTGAGAAGATTCTCAATACTTGTTATACCTAGCGACAAAGAAGAAACTCATGGAAAGCCAATGTCAGCTAAAAACATAATCTAACTGGGGAATCAATCATGCAGCAAACTGGGTGATTGCTGGTCAAGATTGCGCAACATTGAATCTGAGAGGCTTAGAGACTGTTAGTTGGAAATGGGCATTGTATAGTCGCAACTGTTAGTGAGGCTTGCTGTTGACTAGAACTACACAGAGCGCAGTCTAGAGAGGCTGACTGTGGACTGGAACTACGCAATACATAGTTCAATATAGGTGGGTTGTTGGTTGGAACTACGCATTTCACAGTTCCTATGGGCAGGACTAGGACATTACCTCCTAGGATTTCATAAAGCACATTGGGAGCTAGTGTGGGAAACCTTTGTGCAATTCCTGGAGGCAAGGCAGAGCCTTGCCTTCTGGGAATGCATAGTGCATGCCAGGAGAAGAAGGATCTGGGCCAAGGCAGTCCAAATCTACCCAAGGGCAACCTGGAAACAAGAGGGACTACATGAGTGTGAAAAGATGGTGCAGTTATGAGTGAATAGTCATCCATGCAATCCAAGCAAGTGCATAAGTCATTAAAATGGAAAAATAATGAATCTCATGAAGAGAGTCGCCGCAACGGAGACTGTTAGTGCAGAATCAGGGTCATGCATGTGACACTAGGGAAATGCAATGCAAAACTAGAAATGACACTTCTACAAGTTAAAACACATTGAAATGCTAGTGGTCATTGAATAAAACAAGGGAAAAAACATTCATATAAGACAAGAAATCCAAAGCGATAGAAAAGAGGAAAAAGACATGAAAATCAAAACTTACCTGAAAAAGTTGCATCAACCATGCTGAAGGTTCCTAGATGCCTCGTGAATGCCAGAGCTCCAAGATCGAATGTGAAGAATGAGATCCGGGCTGTCCATTAAATAGATTTGCTACATTTAGGGTTTATGACGCACATGCCACAAATCTAGGATAAAAGCGAAACTTGGTGGGTTGTTTCTAGAATCGAGTTTGCATGTAACTCCTAGCTACTAAAATAGATCCCTAAAATCTATGGATCCTTTTTGGCTTGTTTTCTTTTTATTTTTGGGGAAATTTTTCAATGCATGCAAGGAAGAATTGCGTTATTCTAGAGGGAACTGGGCAACCTACCAGAACATGCAACACACATCCACAAAGGGGAAACTTCTACATTGTTTCTGGGGTGAGTGGCCCTGGAAGTCTCACCAGTTCTACGCAATTTTCTAGAGCAAGGATGCTGGCTTGCTCTGTGCATTTTTGGAGAGCAGTGTTGACAGACTGCTCTAAGAAATTTTCCAAAGAAAGGCTGGCTGGCCTGCTCTACGCAATTTCCAGAGCAAGGTTGGTTGGCCTGCTCTGCATAATTTTTGAGTGCAGGTCAGCTGCTGGGTTTCTTTGCACAATTCCTGAGTGCAAGGATTCTTCTCTCTATGATGGCACAATTTTCCAAGACAACACAAGACCAGTTGTGAACCAAGTGTTAGGTCATCTTGTGGTAGAAACTGAACACAAGCTGTTAAGTGAAAGATAAAATCGAAAGAAACACAAGTACCTGAGTAGTGCAAGATATCTACTAAGATTTCAAGGAGGGAGGCTCAAAAATTCATTGAAGGTAAAATTTTGGAGTGTGGTTGTAGCCTCTGCAACAGAACCCCAGGTTGATAATTTGAGTTGAGGAACCCTTGGGAGCTGCAACATTCTTAGTGCAATACCAGGGCTCACCACTTTTTGGTGCTGTTTCCGGGGAGGTGTCTATGTAGATGTTGTTTCTTCTTGAGCATTGTTTTATGTTTTGCATACAGTTTTTGAAAAAATGGAAAAAACAAAAATAAAATTCTTTCATGCCTCGTAGGAGTAGGGATAATCAAGGAAAATTCTTACCAAAAACCCCCACACCCTCAAGTAGTCAACCTTCACTATTCTTCAGTGACTCTAAGGTTCCCTCTCTGACTACAGGGGAGTTAGAAGATCCTCTAGGTGAGAAACTTGAACTTTTTGAAGGACCTATTAGGGAAGATGAAGAATGCACTTCAGCTACGCAATCAATGGCTGAAAATAAGGAAAATTAGGTTTTCCCTATCAGAGAGACCAATGCAGAGGCTAGAATGAAGAATGTAAGCCCAAATTCCTTTCCACACTTCCATGGCTTAACCTCTGAGGATCCTAACACCTTCATGTTTTAATATTCTGTTGTCTATAGGACCTATGACTATGCCTCTGATGAGTAGAAATTGAATTTATTCCCCTCTACCCTTAAGGATGCAGCCTTGCACTGGTTTATGGGTTTGCCTCAGGGTAGCATCACTACTTGGGCTGAAATGCAACATGCATTCAATAGAAAGTACAGTGACTACTATAGGTCCAAAGAAATAAAGGAAGAAATATTTAGGATGACTCTTGGACCTAATGAATCCCTAGAGGACTATGAGGAGAGATTTCAACTTAGTTACAGGAGGGCCAATGATCCTGAGTCACTCAAGCTAGTTCTTCTCTGAGGGAACAAGGAGGATGTGTTGGTTTTACACAACATTTTGTCACTGTCCCTGTACTCCCTATCCACGATCGTGGAGGACCTTTACAATGAACCCTAATGGTTTCCCATCATGAAGAAACTCCCAGTATGTCCCTTTTCATGAGCAGAATAATTCCCTTTTGCATAATTTCCCAAGAACATTCCTTTTACCCAAGTTTATAAGACTGACGCTATTGACTAGTTTCTTCCTCACGCTGATTTGCAGAGATTAAAACTAGCACTAGCGCCGTACGGAGTGACTGAGCCAATTTTCAGTTGCGTTGATCCTCTTTTGGCAGGTTTTTTAAATATGGAGTTGAAGCTTCCAGGTCTAGAGGCTTCGTAACAGAAATATGGTAGATGGTTGGGCAGGATGGAGCCGAGGAAGTCAGTTTGGGCTCCTTTCCGATATTAGGATGGAACAAACCCAAGAGATAAGGCCTTCTCCCATGATAAGGGGCACCATCTCCCCTCCATCCAAGCTATATAAACCTCTCTTTTCCCAAGCTAAAATAGTTTTGGAGTGAGTTTAAATGATGAGCAAGATATCTATAGCTTATATCTTTCTAGTGTATAATTGAGGGAGAATAGTGTGTTTGGTTTGGTTTGAGACTAAAGGGAAGAGGCCTTAAAACTTCCATTGTTGGGGCTATCCATGAGATGCTAACAAAAGTGTGGGAACCCAGATATGTCAGAGGAGACCCGTAACGCCAAGTTATTAGTTGTAATCTCTTTCTGAATTTATATGAATACAACTATTGATTGATTTCCTACATGAAGTGTTATCTTACATCTTTATGGATTAATATTCCTTGACCTATTAAGTAGGCTGAATACAATATTGTATGCTATCACATTTTTTGTTGTTGTTTGTTTGCTTGTTTCAGGTATTCGAAGGAAGGAAACAAAAGATAGTTGGAGTAAGGACACAGGATCATCACCAAGCGAAATAATCTTCTAAGAGGTAGGGCCTCTTATTTGATTCTAGCTTAAGGAGATTTTCCATATATTATTTGTTTGTGGCTAGACCCGCTCTCTCAGGCTAGAGGAATTGTTTATGACCGCACTGAGAATTTACCTGCACCACAAATTGGTGACTCCGCTGGGGAGCCAATCCTTCTGTTTGATTGATTGTCATTTTATGGTTTTGTGTGAACTTTTCTAGTATCAACTTTTCCATTTAGTATTCTATTATTTGCCTGGTTTACTGCTCTAAGCCTAAAATTTACAGTGGCAAGTCTGGTTTTAGCCTTTGATTTTTTTTTTTTTTTCCTTGAATCCTTGGTCAGCGTGTTTATTTTTCTGACAATCACGCCGATCAGCGCGAGTTTCTCAAAAACAGTCACGCTCACCTCCTTCTAGCACATTTTTTCGTTTAGGCAGTCACGCTGATTCCTGTAGGTGAAGATCAGGGTTTCCCTTAGATCATAACCAATGTGTCTTGCCCTTCTGATTTCTATCTCTTAGCTTGTTTTGACTGTGTTCTCCCTGGCTAGAAAGCTCTTTTAGCTTGGTTTATATGCTTGTTTCGTTTGCATTTTCTTCACTTTATTTCTTGAGTTCTTAGATGGTTTATAACCCTAGGGCATCTAGGTCGTCATCCATTCACTTGTTTGTGTGCTCAAAAAATCAAGTTGATAGTCAAGTTGCTCCTTGCATTTCGTTTGTTAGTTCTTTTGTTTCTTTGATTTCCATTTAACAAGTTTGAAAAGTTTAGTTTGTTGTTCTCTTGATTAAGCATCTCTTTTCGGGCATAGATTAAATTGATCGTCTTGTTCTTGATTGAATTGTTTCATCAATGGTTTGGAAGGAATTCTCTTTCCGTGCTTTCCACTTGGTTGATGTTGATTGTTTTGAAAATTTTTCATTGAAGTGTTTGTTAATATTCATGTTATCATTCCATTGAAAACTAAATAATTCTAGTTTGCTGAATCAATATGTTACATTAACTAGTATCATTGAAGACTAGAGTCGCATCATCATTTGTATTCGAGAAGAAATCAATTCTCTTTACTATTAAAAGGACTATTTGAAGTGCATTCGATAGGAAGATTGAATGCATTTTGGAGATTTATTAGTGAAAGATTTTATTTTTTGATTTTTGCATTGATTGTGTGTTCTCTATCTCTCAATTAGTGTTAACTTTCATCCAAGACAAATATTTCCTTTCTCATATAGCTGCATGTAGGAGTTTTTTTTAGTTGATAGTGGTAAGGCCTTGTAATTGAAACCAAATTCAAGATCAACTGTTAAAATCTATTGAATTAACCTAAGGAAGCGTTGAAACTTAACACTTATATTTAGAGGTCTAGGCTAGAGACGTGTTTTGGTGTCTTTAAACCTAGCAATTGTTGTTCGCTTCGGCACTAGACAACGCTAGTATGAACTTGTGCTCCCCATACTGTCGAGAATATAAAGGGAGACCCCACTAGGTCTACAATCCTTTATCCATTGGAAGCCAAGTCTGCTGCCTTGTAAACATGATACACCGAACACAACATTCGAGGAGATTTTCTGCCTATACTTATCAGTTTGTGAGGAGCTATTCTGCAGTTCACAGTTATCTGGTAATTATTTTGCCTAGATTATCCTGAGTATTCATTTTTGATCTTTACTAACTCTTTAAATTTGAAAATATCATCGAGAACTTGTCCTTTCAAGCTCGTTAAATCTGAAAGCGACTAGAGTCACCTTTCATCCTTTTCTCGACTCTTAAAATATGAAAAGGAAAAGTTTTGTTTTAGTGTCTTAAAATTAACTACCCACAAAATATTCCTGGTTAAAGTAATCTTCCTTAGTGATTCTTTAGGGTATATTCCAATGGCAACATTGCTAGAGTCTACTAGTCAAGGATTCCCCTCGGATGGGAATCCTGGTCTTTTTCCTTCTTTTGGAAACGGTGGTGCTCCTTATATGGCAACGTTGTCCCTCCCTGGGTTAACCATTGGTTTACCTATCTGGTTATTTTCGACCTCGGTGGTCCCGAGTGTTGCAACTCCTGTCTAGCCATCTCCTTCATTCGAATCACATCATGTTGATTCTATGGCTGACCTCTCACCTTCTTTCCCTATTTCTTCATCTTCCTCTTCTACTTCTCCAGGTGAAAGTTTGAAATCTAGTAACCAGGAAGCTAAGACGAAGACAAAGAAGATGAAGAAGAAGAAGTTTGATAAGCAAGAGGCCAACCGTGCAACTGTTACTCCAAATGCACCTCTTGTAGATAAACCTTCTGAATCATCACAAAAGGTCATATTCCCTTGCAAGTTGTGTAAAGGCGACCATCTCCTTCAAGACTGTCCTGGCATTCCCAGAGTCTTAGAGGTATGCTCTCAAAATTTGGATCGAGCATCCCCATCGACCTCTGGAGATCATGTCGATGCTACACCCTCAGCTAGCGATGGTAAGAAGAAGGGGAAAATTAAATTCCCCTGTAGGTTATGTGAAGGAGAGCATCTTCTTCATCTTTGTCCTCTTATGGATAAAGCTTCCAAAGTTATGGGAAACCTTGCAGCTCCTCAACCCCAACTTCCTGTTGGTTATCAGAGGTTTTCTTCTAACCCTCTCCTAGCTGGTAAAGAGATTGACTTGGATTCATCTCTTGCCCACCCTGATCTTCCTGAGCATGACTCTCTTGTGTTAGTTGTCGAGCAACCTTTGGTCAAAAAGAATGTCGACATGGCTCTGCCTTCAGTTTTTCACTCTATCCCTGAAGAGAGTAGTGATCATACTACTCATGTTCATCTCGTCTCCTCATATTCTCATGAGTCGAAGGGTGACCCTCCCGTCCCAGTTGTTCAGGAAAGTCCTTCTCCTTCTCCTGCAAGGTGGGGAAATCATATGATACCCCCACCAAGTAATTATGTTGTTTCTTTTGATTGGAGTCAACTGACTGCTTTCCGCCTCCCATCTTATGTGCCTTTCCAGATAACAGTAAAAGCCTATAATATGGTAGTACATGGAAATATATTAGATGAGGGCACGTCTGTTAGCATCATGTCTTCTATTACTTGGCAAGCTTTGGGTTTCCCACAACTTGTGCCTGTCATCCAGAATTTGTTGGCTTTCAACGGAGGAACCAGTCAACCCTTAGGGATCCTTCTGAAGTTCCCTATTACTTTGGGAGGAAAGACTGTCTATATGGATGTGATGGTAGTCCAAGGTCCCTTAGATTTCAATATTCTCCTTGGACACGACTATGTTTATGTCATGGGAGCCCTTGTTTCTTCGCTTTTCTATGTGGTTTGTTTTCCACATGAAAGGAGAATAGTGACCATTGATCAATTGTCATTCATTGGCCACCAGGTGACTCTTATAAAACCATTGTCTCCTACTGGTTCTTGTTTGCAAGCAGTACCCTCCCCGCCATGGGTCAATTATGTGGCTACATGTTCCATCTCCACATCTGTTGATGCTCACACAAATGGTATAGTACATTATTTACTGGGGGCATTGGAACTCGACCTGTCATTTGTACCAGTTGACATGTGTTCCTCCCAGAGTGTAGTTCTCCTGTATAGTGAGGATCTCTTGGGAGCCATGTTCTTGTATGGTCCATGATCAGATTATGAGGATAGTTCTTGGTCTTGTGTCAACCTCATTAAAAAGTGAAACAAAACATTGGAGCAAAGTTCCTTGTCTTATGTCAAGCTCGTTAAAAAATGAAACAAGGATCTGAGCATAGTTCCTTGTCTTGTGTCAAACTCGTTAAAAAATGAATCAAGGAGTCTGATGACATTTTCTTCCTGTATTAACCTCATTAAAAAATGAAACAGATGTCCGAGGATAGTTCTTTTACTGTGTCAACCTTATTAAAAAATGAAACAACTCCCTTTTCCAAATTGAGTCTTTGATTAAGATCTCGTAAAATCCCAGTTGAGTCTTTCTTAGATCTTGAAAGTGGACCTTCATTCCATCCACCTAGCTGAATGAAATGAATTTTTGGGGGCATGTACCTCGAATTGAGTAATTATGATGGCGGTATGCAAACTTAACTAAAACATAGTTTGTCCTTGTTTCAAGCTTGTGTAAAAATGAAACCAAACTCAAGCATAGTTTTTTCATTTCAAGCTTGTGTAAACATGAAACTAAATTCAAGTAGAGTTCCCCATGGTTCAAGCTTGTGTAAAAATGAACCCATGCCCAATTTACACCTCATGATTTCCATTTTTATTAGCCTCTCCCATCAGATAAGCCTTGGGTTTTACTCTAGTACATCTACACCATCTCTTTGGCCGATCATTCGCTTTCACTTGGTTGTTTTACCCTTTCTTGAGGAACCACAACAATGAGTGGTTTTACTAGCCAGCCTCTTGACCTCTTAGTTTTTAAGTAGTTCCACCATAACTGGAACCAGTTGCTACCATTTATACCATTGGTTCCTCCAAGACGAGTCACCTTTAAGCTCTTTTATGACTCGTAAAAAATGAAAAGGTTGTCGAGTATTTTTCCCTTTTAGACTCGTTAAAGAAAATAAAAGTAGGGAGTCTTCTTTGAGCTCTTTTCCAACTCTTTAAACACAAAAAGATTGCCAATCTCTTGTCGTTTTGAACTTGTTAAAGGCTGCGAAATGTCATTTATCCAGTATACATTTACCCCCTTTTAGGGTTGGGATAAACTATTTATGAAAAAGGTACTCCTTGATTGAAATGGTCAAGCAAATCTCTCAAGTATCATTTTCTACGTTTTTAGACTAGGATAAACTATTTATGAAAAAGGTGCTCCTTGACTGAAATGGTCAAGAAATTCTTTCAAGTATCATTTTCTACCTTTTTGGGCTCGAGAGACACAAATGCATGAAAAGGGACCATGTGGAGTTTTCTTTTCTGTGTCTTTTTCAAACTCTCTAAACATGAAAAAGATACTGAGTTACACCTTTTTCGGACCCGTTAAAGATTAAACGACATCAAATTTGTCATCGTGACGGACATGAGCTTCTCCTTCCTAGGGCTCATTAAAATTACTAGGTCATATTCATCCAAAGGATGAACTTACAGTGCAAGCACATGCTATCCCTTTCAAGCTTGCGATAAAAAATAATTGGGGTACCTACCAGAAATGGTGGGGGAAAATCAGAAATTCTATCAGTCGTGTTGGTAACTCACTCTTGAACATGACCCTTTCTTCCTCGTGTTGGGTTGGGATATCCTCCTTTTCATCATTGACCTTCCTGGGTTGGGCCATTCATTTTTTCCTTCCATTTGATCTCTACCACATCATCATGACCACCGATCCTATGGATCCAAAAGCTACCAAACTCTGGAGTTGTGTCACCGATATGTTCAAGAGTTGGTCCCTTTGCAATTACACTTACTCCTGATTCTTTGTATCATCTGAAATCATTTGCATCCCTTTGTCTCGTGTTGATGATGTGGGATACATCATGGCCCTCCTTCGACACGGTTGCTTCCTGTCAACTTCAACTCATTATCCAGGAAGCTGACCAAGAGACTCCCTTCTAGTACCTTAGAGCTTGCATGCCCTAATGGAAAGTTCTTCACACTCGATGATAAGTTCACATCATCGGATTTCAATTGGGTGATTTCATGGGTGTTCGGCATCGGTTCCTTTATTCACATTCCGTGAACTATGCTGCCAGTACCTTGAGAGCCATTGTCATTATTGGTGGTTTCTCTCATGCTTGTTAACGGTTCACATCATTGAGTGGTAGTCAAGAGACTTTCTAGCATGTTCGACTTCGACACATTCATTCACATGTTACACCAGTCTAGGTTGTGAGGCGATGTGACATGATAATGTTAATATACATGTCTCTTTCAGATGATGGTTGCGACCATACCATGAGTTGTTATATGTGATCCTTCTCATTATTGGATAGTTGTGACCATACCTTGGTTTCGTTATGATCCTTTCTATTGGATGGCTGCGCCCATACCTTGGATCCATTTACATGATCATTCTCTCAATGGTTGTTTCCATAATACGATTCATGTATCATTTGTCATAGTTTTCAATGATGTATATGTATCTATGCTTGCTTGCAGGTTTTCTGACAATGGACTCTAGTTCCTCAAATCCACTTGTAAAGCATTTCACCCCACTCTAGTTCGGCCTTCATGGTTTAGGGGGCATCTATTACACAACATTTTGTCACTTTCCTTGTACTCCTTGTCCACGATCCTAGAGGACCTTTACAGTGAATCCTACATGCTTTCCCATCATGAAGAAACTCCCAGTATGTCCCTCTTCATGAGCAGAATAATTCCCTTTTGCATCATTTCCAAAGAATCTTCCTTTTACCCCAGTTTACAAGACCGACACTACTAACTAGTTTCCCCCTCGCACTAATTTGCATAGATTAAAACTAGAACTAGCGCCATATGGAGAGACTGAGCCTTTTTCCAATTGCATTGATCCTCTTTTGGCAAGTTTTTTAAATATGGAGTCGAAGCTTCCAGGTCTAGAAGTTTCATAATGGAAGTCTGGTAGATGGTTGGGCTGAATGGAGCCAAGGAAGTCAGTTTGGGCTCCTTTCCCCTATTAGGATGGAACAAACCCAAGAGATAAGGCCTTCTCCCATGATTAGAGGAACCATCTCCCCACCATCCAAGCTATATAAACCTCTCTTTTTCGAAGTTAAACTAGTTTTGGAGTGATTTTGAATGATCAAAAAGATATCTATAGCTTATAGCTTTCTAGTGTATATTTGAGGGAGAATAGTGTGTTTGGTTTGGTTTGAGACTAAAGGGAAGAGGCCTTAAAACTTCCATTGTTGGGGCTATCCATGAGATGCTAGCAAAAGTGTAGGAACTCGGATACGTCAGAGGAGACTAGCAACATCAAGGCATTGGTTGTAATCTCTTTCTGAATTTATATGAATACAACTATTGATTGATTTCCTACATGAAGTGTTATCTTACATATTTATGGCTTAATGTTCCTTTACCTGTTAAGTAGGTTGAATACAATATTTTATGCTATCATGTTTGTTGTTTTTGTTTGTTTGCTTGTTTTAGGTATTCGAAGGAAGGAAACGAAAGATAGTTGTAGTAAGGAAGTAGGATCATCACCAAGCGAAATAGCATTCTAAGAGGTAGGCCCTCTTATTTGATTCTAGCTTAAGGATATTTTCCATATATTGTTTGTTTGTGGCTAGACCCGCTCTCTTGGGCTAGAGGAATTGTTTGTGTCTGCATTGAGAATTTACCTACACCATAGTTAGAAACCCTCAACATGCTTTATGGAGGATATGTCTATCAATTATTCTATGATGACATCAAAATTGTATTCAATAATCACTGTAGGGCTTCCAGGAAGAAGGGTAGGGCTAGTCAAGGCTTGGTCAGTTCCTCTCCCTTCGCAACATCCATCAAGAATGATATGGGAACATGTTGGAGGATTTCAAGAGTGAAATTCTACATAAATTTTCATTGAAAATGGATACCATGCAAATAAAAATAAATAAGGAGGAAGAAAAAAGGGAACTAGCTATTTTCCTCCCTAGATGCACCAAAAGACATCCTAGGAATGAATCCCCATTGAATGTCATAGAAGGATGCCTAGTCTGTGATCCGGATTTAAACAGGAACGCAACAAATTACAGAGATAACCATATATACAAAGATGCAGCGGAAATAATACTTCATTTCATTAATGGAAAATACTGAAATATGCTTACAACCAAAAATGGAAATAAACCAGCTAGGGCGATGGTAGCCTATCTCTGAGAAGAGATGTGAGGGCTACATGCCTCTGAACTGTGTTACAATGAGGCTCGAAGGCCTATTTATTGTTGAGAAACAATGGAAAACCCTTAACATTCCAAAACCTAACCCTAGGAGATGAAACGCCAAACTGTGGGCCCCGTTTGGGGTAAATTGGTACATCAACTTCCCGGGGTCGTAACTTTGCCATATGATCTCCGTTTGACACGTACAATAGCTCATTAGAAAGATCTATCTGAGCACTATCATTGTTGGAACAGGCAACATTGGACCCATGTTGCCCCCGGATTCCCCAAAAAACGTCGTTTAGGGCCTCAAAACGGCTCTGGAAGTTCAGGACCTGAAAAACTGCTAAAAATAGTAAGTTGTGCTACAATTAAGGAAACTGAAAATGCTGAGAAAGACAATGGTGGGGGTCCAGGTGGACTTGGCAAGTGGCCACTAATATCCACCTGGATCATTCCTCCCCCCTTAGGAAGCAATGGTCCCCATTGTGTTGAGCTCCTCCATGAGATGAGGAAACTTCTGCTGAACTTGTTCCCTGGTGAGCCACTTGCCCTGCTGAAGGAGTTGGCCTGCTTTGACAACTCGATACAGTTGGATATTCTGTTGGCGAGTGTTCTTGATCTGTGTGCCCATGATCCGATCAGTTGTAGCTTGTTCCATGCAATCTGGATTTAACTCTGTGGGTTTGAGTTGTTCTGCAATGTCGGATGTGTCTAGCAATGGTGGAAAGTATGGCCGAAGGCGGTCCACATTGAACACTGGATGCAGGCCAAGGAATGGGGGAATGCTGAGCTCAAATGCATTGTCTCCCATAGCCTTAGTAATGGTGTAAGGACCATATTGGAGTGGTCTCAATTTCCGATAGGCTCCAGTAAGGCATTCCTTCAACTCCCTGAATGCCTTCTGTTGAGATTCAGACCAAAAGAATTTTGCTTTCGCCCTTCCCTTGGTGACTTGACTCAAGGGCCAAGAAATATGAGAAAACCCCAACAAAAACCTGCGGTAGAAGTTGGCAAGACCTAGAAAGCTGTGGAGCTCTGTTAGAGTGGTTGGAGAGGGCCAATCCCGAATGACTTGGATCTTGGCTGGATCGACATGCACCCCCTGTTCATCAATGATGTATCCCAGATACTGAACCTGGGTCATGCCAAAAGTGCATTTCTCCAAATTGGCACATAGCTTGTGTTGCCGCAGTGTTTGGAGAACCTGTCGGATGTGGTGGAGGTGCTCTTCCCAACTCTGGCTGAAGATCAGAATGTCATCCAAGTATACTACTACAAAGGAGTTGGGGAATGGCCGCAAGATGTCATCCATTAGCCTCATAAAGGTTGCAGGAGCATTCGTCAATCCGAAAGGCATGACCAACCATTCGAAGAGGCCCTCCTTGGATTTGAAGTTAGTCTTCCACACATCAGAGGGTTCGATTGGTACCTGGTGATATCCTGACTTCAGATCGATCTTGCTGAAATATTTCGCCCCCTTTAGTTGGTCTAGGAGGTCATCAATCTGCGGGATCGGGTACCTATTATGGACAGTGATCTTGTTCAGCGCCCGATAGTCAATACAAAGTCTCCACGTCCCATCCTTCTTCTGTACCAACATGATCGGGCTCCCACAGGGCGATGAACTTGGACAGATGTGACCTTTCTGCAGGAGCTCCTGAATCTGCCTCTTGATTTCATTGTTCTCCAGAACGGAGTGCCGATAAATTGGTCCATTGGGTAGCGGCGCACCTGGAGTCAGATCGATGGAGTGCTTGACTTGACAGTGTAGAGGAACCCCTACCAGGGAGGTGAAGATGTCCTCGTACTCCTCCACAATCTTGTCCATCTGTAGTTGTCGTGCAGAGGGACCCCGTCTGGAGGCCGCGGCCACTATCTTCTTCTTTCCTTGAGGGCGTATCATCAGGAAAACAAATTTCCTGGTTTTGGAAATGATCTTACTGCATTGTTTTGCAGTAATCAAAGAGATGGCGGCAGGTGGTGCTACCTCTGGTATCCTGAACAACTTATTTCCCGATGTAATAATAATAGCACGGGGCCTTGATTCATACACAGCATGTCGCTTCCACAAGTATGGTTGTCCTAGTAATACATCACAAACTTCAAGGGGAGCAATGTCACACAATACCTCATCCATGAAGGGCTTGATGTTGTATGGAAGCGACACTGCTGGCTCACGCGAAGATCTCGTCCTTGGTGAAGCCACCCAATGGTGTATGGTTGTGGATGTGCTGTGGTCGGTAAGCCCAACCGCTTCACGACCTCTACCGAAATGAGGTTCTTTTGACTCCCGCTATCAACAATAAACTGAATCGGGGAGCCCTTTACCCACATCTGGGAGTGGAAGAGACGCTCCTCCTCCTCTGGATCTTCGGGTTCATTTTTCTGGATCTTTGCGGTAGCAACAGTGGCGCTGGGATCCGCATCAATGATCTGCTTCCCTTTTTCATACCCCTTATCGGGTTCTGACTCAGAGTCGGAACATGCATCTGATTCTGAAACCTTTAGCTCAGCCACCAGTGACTGCTTGGCCCGACACTCACTTGTGTTGTGAGTGGAGCTCTTATGGAACTCACACCATTTTCCAGTGTCCTTTCTCGGCTTCGCGGCGCTGTTCTTTGCTTGCAGCTTCGGCTGGTTGTCTTGGGTTGTCCCGCCTTGGCTTTGTCCTTTGTTCTGTGGTTTAGGGGCACCTTTCCCCTGCTTTGGATTCACAGATCCAAAGTCTCGCTTCTTTTGTTTAAACTTCTGCTCGACCTTGACGACATATCGATATGCTGCACCGAGCGAGGGGATGTTTAGGAATTGTATTTCTTCCTGGATGTACTTGTGCAGGCAGCCACGGTATTTGAGTATCAAATGTTGCTTCGAATCCTTGATACCCAACTTTGTGCGAAGGGTATGGAAAAGATTGGTGAACTCCGGCACGTCTTGGTCCCTTCCTTGCCGCAGCGTGGTCCACTTTATGTATTCATCCTCATAGCTTCCGACAGGGTAGTACTGCTCCTTGATGGCATCCCGGAACGAATCCCAGGTGGGTGCAGCTGAAAATAGTGAGCCAGTACTTTCATCCTTCTGCTCGCAGTAGGTTTCCCACCAGTCCTTGACATGGGGGGCTGCTTTGAGAAGAGCAAAAACAATCTTTTCCCGACTCGAAAATTCATGAACAGAAAAATAACCCTCTAGCAGATTTAACCATTTATCTACGGCATCTGCGTCTATCTGACCCTCGAATATGGGGATTTCAAAATTAACTTGTACCTTAAAGGGTGTGGCGTTTCCAGAGTAGCTGCTGGAAGCCGATGCGTCGCTTCTGGGTAGCCGCTGAAGGATCTGGGCAAAGCTGTCCATCATCGCGTTCCGTTGTCGCTCGAGGGCTTCTTCGAGCAAGGTTTTGATGGGATCTCCTGCCCCCTCGTCTTTCTTCTCGTCCGCCATGGGAGGCCGTCGGGATTTGTGAGGCTGGTCTTGCAAAGGTTCAACCAGTTCAAGCCCTAACTCCTTATATCCCAACCTTGTTGGGGACATGCAAAGAAAAACAGAGAAAAAGCAGACCGCTCTGATACCACTGATCCGGATTTAAACAGGAATGCAACAAATTACAGAGATAACCATATACACAAAGATGCAGCGGAAATAATACTTCATTTCATTAATGGAAAATACTGAAATATGCTTACAACCAAAAATGGAAATAAACCAGCTAGGGCGATGGTAGCCTATCTCTGAGAAGAGATGTGAGGGCTACATGCCTCTGAACTGTGTTACAATGAGGCTCGAAGGCCTATTTATTGTTGAGAAACAATGGCAAACCCTTAACATTCCAAAACCTAACCCTAGGAGATGAAACGCCAAACTGTGGGCCCCGTTTAGGGTAAATTGGTACATCAATTTCCCGGGGTCGTAACTTTGGCATATGATCTCCGTTTGACGCGTACAATAGCTCATTAGAAAGATCTATCTGAGCACTATCATTGTTGGAACGGGCAACATTGGACCCATGTTGCCCCCGGATTCCCCAAAAAACGTCGTTTAGGGCCTCAAAACGGCTCTGGAAGTTCAGGACCCGAAAAACTGCTAAAAATAGTAAGTTGTGCTACAATTAAGGAAACTGAAAATGCTGAGAAAGACAATGGTGGGGGTCTAGGTGGACTTGGCAGGTGGCCACCAATATCCACCTGGATCAGTCTGTGAAGAAAATCATTAAACAAACAAATGCCCCTCTTTGTCAGGACTAAAATTTGTATACCAAGGGGCAGAAGGTGGGTCAGAGAAACTTTGTTTCATTAATAAAAGAAGACCTCAAGGACCTTGACCATATTAACAAGACATGAAAGGTGCACACTACTCTTATTATAATCCAAATCATAATGAACCTTTGTAACCTTCGAACTCTTACACACATCCATCATGGTCCACACCTCCTTGGCCTTATTCTCTTCCATATCCTCCTCAACCTATCAACCATCCTTTTCAGCCATATCCACCCCAATATCTCAATGGGGCAACCCATTAGAAGGGTGGAGGCCTCAAGTCATCCAACCTCCTTCTTTACTACCTCCACCCCAACCTCACCCACAAATCACTAATCCTACTCCACCTAAGCAACCTCAAATTCCTATTCAACATGATATGAACTTGAACAATAAGCAAGCACAATAGGTATATAGTGGAGATACATCCTATCCTGCTTATGTTGTGGAATTCTAGGAGATCAACCTTCGGTCTGGGAGAGTGCTCCCATATAATGAGCCACCTTCTCCATCTGAAGAGAAGGAAGAGAGTTCTCCTCAATTCAATCCACCTCCCTTTCCTGAGAGTTTGATCCACCCTAGCCAACACACCCCAGAATAGGTTGAACTTCTGGGAGAATTGAAGAATTTGTGTGTTAAGATACCCCTTCTCCAGGCCATTAAATATGTTCCCATCTATAATAATCTTATCAAGGAGAAATGTTTCAAAAATCCTAGGAGAAGAAAAAGAGACACCCCCACCATAAATTTGTTGGGCAACTATATGATTTGATGCTTGGGAGGGTGATCTTCCTAAAATATATAGACCGTGGCCTAGTAGTGGATGTGAACATTGATTGCCTTATAGTCCCTAATACCCTAATTGATATTGGGGTTGTAATCAATGTGATGATGAAGGAAACCATGCTAAAGCTAAATCTCCAAGGGGCTTTGAGGAAGACCACCACAATGTTGCAACTTGCAGACATATCCATAGTAGCTCCTGAGGGAATTGTTGAAGATGTTATTGTATCCATTTCCTCTTGCGAGTATCATACTAATTTCCTTGTTCTTCGGCCCAAAAACAATTTTAATGGCTATCATCTCATCTTAGGAAGATCGTGGTTGGCTACTGATGATGCCTACATTAGTTGTAGGGCTAGGAACATGACCTTTATGAATGGACGTTTATCAAAACAATTGGTATTGTATCCTCCTACTCAACCTTCTATTGAACATGAATTACCCTTATGGTTAGATGAGGAGGAAGATGATGAGTTGTATCACACCACCCCCTACCCAATATACACTCTAGATATTATTACAGGAGGGGAGCAACCTGACGAAGATGAACTCATTGACCATACCCTTTATAACCAACCTCCCACTACCATACCAATTAATGAGTTTATGAAAGAATATGGGAGTAGTCCTTCGCAGGGAAAATTTTAAGGATGAAAATTTATTTTAAAGTTTAGAAACTATGGCGAATCTCACTAGTACATAATATGTAATTTGTAAAATGTTTGGCGATATTTTTCTAAAAGTATTCAAATTTCTTGTAATTTTTTGTAGTCTCTATATAAAATTTTGGTGATTTTTAAGGTAAAACAATATTATAATATAAAATTTGGGCAAATAATGCTGAGAAAAAATGGAAAATAACGAATATTTTTTTTGGAAAAAGCATGGAAAATTAGCCCACTTGCGAATATTAGACCCTAAACTTTTCCCTGGTCCTTGGACTGACTTATTCCCTATTGAATCAAGTCCATAACATGTCAATATTGTAGAGTTTGGCCCATCTAGAACCTTAAAGATCAACCCTTCTCTCTCAGCCAAACAGGAAGAAAAATTGTGCAATGTGCTGAGGAAACACCTGGATGATTTTTCTTTGGGATTACAAGGAAATGAAAGGTGTACATCCCTCAGTTTTTACTAATCATATTTATATCAAGGATGGATGGAAGCCTATGTGCGAACCCTAGAGAAGGATGAACCCAACTCTTATGGACATTGTGAAAGAAGAACTACAAAATCTACTAGATGCAGGGTTCATATACCCCATTTCAGATAGTGAGTGGGTGTCACCTCTTGTTTTAGTTCCCAATAAGAATGTGAAGTGGACAATTTGTGTTGATCATCGGGAACTTAACAAGGCTACAAAGAAGGATAATTTTCCTTTACCTTTCATTGACCAAGTCCTAGATGACCTTGTATGGAAGAAATTATTCTCCTTAGATGGATTCAATGGATACAACAAAATCCATATCAGCCCTGAAGACCAAGATTAGACCACATCTACATGTGCTTGGGGTAACTTTTCTTATAGAGTTCTTCCTTTGGGTTTGTGCAATGCCCATACTACTTTCTAGAGGGAAGGTCTGAGTATTTTTGTTGAACTTGTTCATGACTTTGTTGAAATATACATGGATGATTTCACTCCTTATGGATGTGACTTCCATGAAGCTCTCTCCAATCTGTGCAAGGTATTGAAGAAATGTATTGAAATGAATCTCTCATTGAGCCTTGAGAAATGTGAATTCTTGATGAATGAAGGGATTGTCCTTAGCCATTCCATATCCAAGGAAGGGATACAGGTTGACCCAAACAAGATTTCCATCATCAAAAGGGTCCCTACCCCTCAAAAGCAAAGAGATGTTAGGAGTTTCTTAGGATTAGCTGGGTATTATAGGAGATTCATCAAAGACTTTAGTAAAGTGGCTTCACCTTTGTTTGGATTATTGGCCAAGGATTCAAATTTTTGTTGGACAAGAAACTATCAAGAGGCCCTTGAAGTGTTGAAATAAAATTTGACCACTGCACCCATCCTTAGGGGTCCCAACTAGGCATTTCCTTTCCATATCCATATTGATGCATTAGATAAAGCTATGGGGGGAGCCTTAGGAAAAGTAGAAGATAATTTCCTTATTCTATCTATTTCATTAGTAAGAATTTGTCTAAAGCTGAGTTGAATTACACTGTCACTAAAAAAGACTCTTAGTTGTAGTACATTCTTTAAAAGAATTCAGGCACTATATAACTGGGTATCAAACTTTTGTTCACACTGATCATGCAACAACTAAATATTTGATGAATAAGCTTGATGTCAATGTCAGGATAATTAGACGGTTTCTATTTTTCAACGATTTGATTTGACTATTATTGACATACCAGGGAAAGAAAATGTGGGTGCAAATTTTTTGATTTCACTCCTTATGGATGATCAACTTCCAGATGAACACCTCTTTTCCATCTTGGTTCTTTCTCCTTGGTTTTTTGACATAGCAAACTACTTGGTAGCTAGGAGGTTCCTTCCTAATCGATCATCCAGATATTAAAGCAAGATTGTAGGGAATAGCTCTCCTTTCACTTGGATTGGGGGAAATATTTTCAAATTGGGACAAGATCATATCTTGAGGAGATGTGTAAGAGAATAAGAGGTCTTTGAAATCCTCTCAACATGCCATGATGGAACTTGTGGGGGTCATTTTTCTACTAAAAGGACAACCTTTAGAGTTTTAAAATATGGTTACTATTGGTCCAATTTACATCAATATGCAAGGAGATACACCACTAGGTGTGATCAGTGCCAAAGGATGGGTAAACCCACACCCAATGATGAAATTCCCCTACAACCTCAAGTGGCCTTAGAGACATTTGACAAGTGGGGCATGGATTTCATTGGGCCAATTGATCCACCATCAAGACATAAGAGGTACATCATTGTGTGCATTGATTACTTGACAAAGTGAGCGATGACAAAGGCAGTCAAAGTAGAAGCTGAGCAAAAAGTGGCTGAGCTTTTAAGAGAAAACATATTCTACAAATTTGGGTATCCAAGGTAGGTAGCCACTGATCAAGGAGCATAATTCACATCAAATTTGATTCAAGATCTCATGAGGAAACACCATATCAAGCACAAGACATCCACTGCCTATCACCTTCAAGTAAATGGGCATTGGAGAGAATCCTCACCAAGATTGTTAGAAACAATAAGAAAGATTGGGTAGAAAGACTAGTAGAGGCCACTTGGGTCTACAACACCACTTGGAAAACCACCACTGGGTTTATGGCAAGAAGGCTTTGCTTTATGGAATCTTAGTTGGACTTAGACATCACTACAACACAACAAGAAAGGCTTCTCCAACTTCTCCTACACACTAAAGTCATGCAACTAAAAACAAAGGTATGACATGAAAAGCATATCAGGGAAAAGAATCTTCAAGAAGGATATTGGGCCTTGTTATATGATTCTAAGTTCAAATATTTCAAAGGGAAGCTAATGACAAGATGGTTGGGTTCATACCTAAAAGTGTCATGAAAATGGATCTTTCGAGATCAGAACCATTGATGAGGAAGGCATTCCCTTGTAAATGGTTATAGATTGAAGCTATATAGAATACCTCTATCCAAGGAAAAATTTATCAGTTCAATCAACATAGAATTAAATGTGATGGGGAGTTTCATAGCTTCCATTCCACAACATTCCTAGAAATTTCAAAAAATAATAAAAATAATAAAAATGCCTAAATGAAAACCTCTATGAGGCATCTAAGGCCAACTCCACGGTTGAAGACCTCTTTGAGGCATCCCAAAAGAAAAAAAGAGAAGAAAAAATAAATATCCATGGGTAAAAACCTCCTTTGAGGCACATAGGGAAGGTATGCAAGTTGAAAACCTCCACAACAACATCCTGTTGTCTAAAGAAAAAAAGAACAAGAAGAAAAAGAAAAAGAGGAGCACAAGGAAGAATCTTACGCCATGCCTGCTAACCTTTCTCTTCTTTTGTAGGATTGCACAAAGTGGAAGATTTGATGTCCATATAACAAAACCTACAAGCTATCATCCATCCTTCCATCCATACACCTCATCTCTGTTGGAAATAATACTGAGAGGGGGGTGAATCAGTATTATCAAGTTCTTTTAACAAATCTTCCTTATTTATACTTTGAATTATTTTTGCATATCAGTACCATAAAATAATGAGCATGAACAAGAAAAACAGATAGTCACACCAAAGAACACAAGATGTAAGGTGGAAACCCAATGTGGGTGAAAACCACCTGCTGCAATATGTCTCTATCTTCTTTCAAATTAGAAACTCCTTTTACAATGATTTTGTACTGGTGCAGTCCTTTACCAGTACACAGGCTGCAACCTGCAGAGAGCTACAACTCTCTCTCGTTTTCCAGTCTTTCCTGGAAGGGAGCTACAACCCCCTACTTCTTTTCTTACAAGGACCACTTTTCATAAATTTTCAAACTCTGCACCTACGCCTTCTATGGCGCCGCGACCACCGCACTTGCGCCTTCTGTGGCGCCTCCGCACTGCGCCTTCTGTGGTGCCTCCGCACTGCGCCTTCTGTGGCGTCTCTGTGGCGTCTCCGCACTGCGTCTTCTGTGGCACCTCCGCACTGCACCTTTTGTGGCGCCTCTGCACTGCGCCTTCTGTGGCGCCTCTGTGGCGCCTCCGCACTGCGCCTTCTGTGGCGCCTCCGCACTGCGCCTTCTGTGGCACCTCCGCACTGCGCCTTCTATGGCGCCTCTGTGGCGTCTCCGCACTGCGCCTTCTGTGGCGCCTCCTCACTGCGCCTTCTGTGGCGCCTCCTCACTGCGCCTTCTGTGGCGCCTCTCTGGCATCTCCGCACTGCGCCTTCTGTGGCACCTCTGTGGCATCTCCGCACTGCACCTTCTGTGGCGTCTCCGCACTGTGCCTTCTGTGGCGCCTCCGCATTGCGCCTTCTGTGGCGCCTCCGCACTTCCGCAGCTGCAGCGCTCGAGAGATCACCCTTCACAGATTCGCTTTCAACTTCCCTTTCATAGATCAAACTTTTAAAACAATAACCCAATATTTCAGATCTTAAGATATTCGATTTGCAAGAATCAATTAGCCAAGTGATCTCCTTTGCTTTATATAGGCTTAGGCCTTTCACAATACCACGGGCCAAAACCATAGGATCAAAAAACTGATGGACTAATACCATGAACCAACCATGAAAGTACGTGAGATCAACACTTTTGACGAAGTACCATGGTCCAAAACCATAGGTTCAAATACCAAGGACTAACTACCATGGACCAAAGGTAAGTTCTCCAACATATACGCGCTTTTCCTCATAGGTTCAAATACTAAGGACTAACTACCATGGACCAAAGGTAAGTTCTCCAACATATACGCGCTTTTCCTCATAGGTTCAAATACCAAGGACTAACTACCATGGACCAAAGGTAAGTTCTCCAACATATACGCGCTTTTCCTTGCATGAAAGTGCGTGAACTTTTTCTCTACATGAAATTTATTATCTGAGATGAGTGGGTTGCCATCAAGTACAACATATGTATCATAATGCCAACAATCTCCCCCTTTGGACTTGATGGCAACAACAACCAAACACTCTCCCCCTTTGACATCAAGGGCAAAGGGTTATGCTCCCCCTAAGAACATGCTCCCCCTGACTATAAACCAGATCTGCAAAGAAGAACCATAATCCATGACCATGAAAGAGATAGAGACGTATTGCAGCAATATTCAGACCAGCATCCATGATCTCCTTTTGTACTTCCTCCATAATGCCAACAATGCATGATATGCTCCCCCTGAACCTGTGCCATTCGATCTTTGACCAATCCGCAACCCAGCACATGTACGCATATACTTCAGATGAACCTTGCGTACAACCAACAATCAGAAGAGATTCAACAACAAGATGATGCATCAACAACCCCCAGCTTTTGCCTGAGGTATTCAAAGGTCTCCCTAGGCAATGGTTTGGTGAGTATATCAGCAACCTGTTCCGTAGAAGGAACATACTCTAACTTGACCTTTTGTTCAAGCACTTGTTCCCGGAGAAAGTGATACTTGATTGGTATGTGCTTGGTTTTTGAATGCATGACTGGGTTCTTTGAAATGTTGATTGCACTTGTATTATCACATAAGATGGAGATGGGTGGTGTACAAGTGATTTGAAAATCCTGCAAGGTCTGCATCATCCAAAGGAGTTGAGTGCAGCAAGATGCAGCAGCAACATATTCTACTTCAGCTGTAGACAAGGCAATCGAACTCTGTTTCTTGCTGAACCAAGATACTAATTTGGAACCCATAAAGAATGCACCACCACTTGTGCTTTTCCTGTCATCCACGCTTCCGGCCCAATCTGCATCTATATAAGCATGAAGTGTGAGATCTGTATCTCTAGGATACCATAAGCCATAGTTTTGAGTCCCTTGAAGATATTTGAAGATTCTCTTTACTGCCTGAAGATGAGTTTCCTTTGGATTTGCCTGAAATCTTCCAACTATTCCCACTGCATGCATGATGTCTGGTCGGGTACCTGTCAAATAAAGTAGACTTCGAATCATAGATCTGTAAGTTGGTTGATGCACTGCTGCTGATTCATCATTTGCACTGAGGTTACATCCTGTGACCATGGGTGTACATACTAGTTTTGCTTCTTCCATACCATATTTCTTCAAAATCGGCTTGAGATACTTGGTTTGAGACAAGAAGATCCCTCCTTCATTTTGTTGGATTTGCAAACCAAGAAAATATGTCAGTTCTCCCAGCAAGGACATTTCGAATTCTTTCTGCATCACCAAGGCAAAGCTTTGACTCATAGCTTCTTCATTGCTGCCAAAGATAATGTCATCTACATTCACAACAAGTATCAGCAATTTGTCATTTTCAACTTTTATATAAAGATTGTTGTCTGCTGATCCTTTTGAAAAACCTTGTTGATGAAGATATTTGTCCAAACGATAGTACCAAGCCCTTGGAGCTTGTTTGAGGCCATAGAGAGCCTTTTTCAATCTGCATACAAGATTTGGATCATTTCCAAGAATGAAACCATCTGGCTGCTCAATGTATACTTCTTCTTCCAAGTCTCCATTCAGAAAGACTGATTTCACGTCCATTTGAAATACTTTGAAGTTTTGAAAGCTTGAGAGAGCAAGGAACATTCGAATAGCCTCAAGTCTTGCAACAGGAGCAAAGGTTTCTTCAAAATCTATTCCTTCTTGCTGCGCATACCCTTTACAAATAAGTCTGGCCTTGTTTCTAATTACTTCTCCATTTTCATTCAATTTATTTTTGAAGACCCATTTTGTTCCTATAACATTCTTATCTTTTGGTCTAGGAACCAACTCCCAAGTGTTTTTCTTTTCGATCTGCTCAAGTTCTTCATCCATTGCTTTGACCCAACATTCATCTTTGCATGCCTCTTTCACATTTTGTGGTTTAGTGGAAGAGAGTAATGCCAAATAGCTTGAAGCTTCTGCAATTGTTCTTCTTGTTTGTACACCTGCTTCTTTCTGCCCCACAATCTGAGATTCTGGATGATTCTTCTGAACATATCTGGATGGAGTCTTCTCTTCTATTCTTGTCTGCTCCTCTGGTTCTTCTTGAGGTTCTTCTTCTTCATCATGCTGTCTTTGAGGGTAGCCTTCATCTTCTTCGATGTCTTCATGATGTACTTGCCTAGGAATGTATCCCTTCTCATCAACCACTACATCAATGCTGTCAACAATTCTGCCAAGTCTTTTATTGTAGCACTTGTATGCTTTGCTATGTGGAGAATAACCAAGAAGAATGCCTTCATCTGCTCTAGGTTCAAGTTTGCCAAGTTGCTCATCAGTATTCTTAATATAACATTTGCTCCCAAAGATTTTGAAGTGCTTCACCGAAGGAGTCTCACCACACCAGAGCTCATGAGGGGTTTGAGTGTTGTTAACACGGACATTTGTTTTGTTGAGAATAACAACCGCAGCATGTGCAGCTTCACCCCAGAAAGTTGCGGGAGTACCCGACTCATCAAGCATAGCATGAGCCATTTGTTGGAATGTTCTGTTCATTCTTTCCACAACTCCATTTTGCTGAGGAGTTCTAGCTGTAGAGAATTCTCTTCTTATCCCATGTTCTTCACAGAAATCGAAAAATTCATTTGAGGTAAACTCCCCACCTCTGTCGGATCTGAGACACTTAATTTTGTGTCCTGATTCATTTTCAACCAAGGCTTTGAAGGATTTGAATTTTTCGAATGCTTCATCTTTGTGCTTCATAAGTCCTAACCAAACAAACCTGGAGAAGTCGTCAATGAATAATATCAAGTATTCTTCTCCTCGAGGTGTCCTTTTCCTGAATGGACCACATGTATCTGTATGAACTAGCTCAAGAGCCATGCTAGCTGATCCTTCCTTCTCTGGAAAGTTAGTTCTGGTTTGCTTTCCAAACTGACATGATTTGCATATGGTGTTGTCTGGAATTTTGATATTTGGAAGATCGCGAACTGCCTGATATCTGCATGCTTTCCTTATTTGTGAAAAGCTTAGATGCCCCAACCTCCGATGCCATAACTAGTGTTCATCATCCTTGCTCAGATAGCATTGTTGTTGTCCTTCTTCAAATATGTATAGATTATTTGGAGTTATTTTACCTTTGATAACTGTTTTACCTGTATCAAGATCACGAACAAGACATCCATTTGATCTGAATATCACCTCGGTTCTTTGATCACACATCTGGCTGACACTTAGAAGATTATGTTTCAATCCATCAACATACAAAACATTTCCAGCTTTGACCTTTTCTTTTGACTGAGCAGTGCCTTTTCCTTTTATAGTTGCAGGAGTATCATTTCCAAAAGAAACTTTCTTTCCTTTTTCGAGAGCAGAATATGATTCAAGTTTTTCTTTATCACTTGTCATATGCTTCGAACATCCACTGTCAATGTACCATAGATTTTCCTGTCCCTCTGCATAAAATGCTATCCCACATCTTTCTGGTTGTGGTTCCTTTATTCTCCATGTTTTCGTGCTTGAGGCTTGTTCCTTTGTCTGCTGAAACCTGCTCCTGCATTCAGAATCTTCATGACCAAATTTATTGCAAATAGAACATTCAACTTCATTTTGAAGAACCGAAAAGTTGTTATAGGTCCTTTTTGTAATCTCGGTCATACTTCTTTGTTTTTGAGCTTCTCTAGTCATGATCGTTTTATATGCAACACATTGAGCTACTTTGTGACCAAAGTTATGGCAAGAAAAGCATTGTCCATTGAAGAAACTTCCGCGGTTATCAAATCTACCGGCCAAATGATTGTAATTTCTATTGTCATCCATTCTTGAACCAAATTGAGAAGATTTTACCTGTGGCTGGTTGTAGCTTTTGTTCACCCTTAAGACGGATTGCCCCTGATAGTCTCTGTTTGCAATTCGTCCCTGCTTTACCTGATGGTCTCCATTGTGCTTTTGCTCATTTCTTCTTGCTGCATCAAGATAACTTTTTGAGGTGGATGCTTGAGAAGTTTCTCCATTATAGCCCAGACCTGTCTTGTTTAGTGGAGAACGTTGTACATTGATAATCTCATCCAAAGTTTCAGATCCTTTGACAAACTTAAGATTAATAGCTTTTGTTTTCTCAATCTCTTTTCTAAGACCAACAATTTCACCTTCTAATTTTTCAAGATGTTTTTCCTTTTCATCAATTTGAAATTGTAGAGTATCAATGATCATATTATTTTCTTCTATACATCTCTTGAGTCTAGTAATTTCTTCATAAAGGCTATCCACATCTATAGCATCCATATAATCATCATCTTCAAATGCCATTAACAATTTATAGTCATTACCTCGTTCATCTTCATCACTATTTGATAGACCATCACTATCTTCATGAGTGTAGTAGCTTTTCTTATTTGCACTCTGTTTCTTGTTCCATCTAGCAGGTTCCTTTCCTTTATCCTTATAAGGACATTTTGCAGCATAATGACCTACTCTTCCATAAGCAAAGCATTTAAAAGGTAACTTACCTCTGAACCTTTCAGAACCCCTTTGAAGATTTCTGACAAAATTTGATTCTTCTTCTTCTTCTTCTGGCACGTGACTTGCTTCATAATAATCTCCTTTGCCTGAAGCCTTGAAAGCAGCTTCTCTTCTGTCTGAGGGACCTCCCTTTCTCATTTCATAAGCAGTTAGTATTCCGTGAAGCTGAGACATAGTAAGAATTCGTAGATTTTCCTTTTCTTCTATTGCAGACACTTTAGATTCAAACTTGGGGGACAATGATCTTAGAACTTTTTCAACCACAATAGCCTCTTTTATTTCTTCACCCAAATTTTTCATGCAATTGACAATCTCATCTACCCGAAGAAAATAGTTAGCCACACTTTCATCATTATACATCCTGAGATTCTCATACTGAATCCTGAGAGTTTGAAGTTTAGCACGCTTTACCTGTTCATCTCCTTCGTAGCTCAAGACAATCTTGTCCCATATTTCTTTTGCGGATTTATATTGCATAACCTTTACGAATTCTGTTTGAGATAAGCATCCCAGCAAAGTATTGACTGCTTTAGCATTTGTTTCATATTTCTTCTTTTCGGCCGCATTTGTAGGAGTAGCTGAAGGAAAAGTGTAGCCTGTATCTATGATATCCCAAACTTCTGTACCAAGAGATTGAAGATAGGTAGTAACTCTTACCTTCCAATAATTGAAGTTTGTCCCATCAAAAATTGGTGGCCTGATTGATGCTTCCCTCTCGTAGTTGCTCATGATGAATGATCTTCCTTCAAGCGATCAAGCTTCTCCAAAGGACCTGCTCTGATACCAATTGTTGGAAATAATACTGAGAGGGGGGGTGAATCAGTATTATCAAGTTCTTTTAACAAATCTTCCTTATTTATACTTTGAATTATTTTTGCATATCAGTACCATAAAATAATGAGCATGAACAAGAAAAACAGATAGTCACACCAAAGAACACCAGATGTAAGGTGGAAACCCAATGTGGGTGAAAACCACCTGCTGCAATATGTCTCTATCTTCTTTCAAATTAGAAACTCCTTTTACAATGATTTTGTACTGGTGCAGTCCTTTACCAGTACACAGGCTGCAACCTGCAGAGAGCTACAACTCTCTCTCGTTTTCCAGTCTTTCCTGGAAGGGAGCTACAACCCCCTACTTCTTTTCTTACAAGGACCACTTTTCATAAATTTTCAAACTCTGCACCTGCGCCTTCTGTGGCGCCGCGACCACCGCACCTGCGCCTTCTGTGGCGCCTCCGCACTGCGCCTTCTGTGGCGCCTCCGCACTGCGCCTTCTGTGGCGCCTCTGCACTGCGCCTTCTGTGGCGCCTCCGCACTGCGCCTTCTGTGGCGTCTCTGTGGCATCTCCGCACTGCGTCTTCTGTGGTGCCTCTGCACTGCGCCTTCTGTGGCGCCTCCGCACTGCGCCTTCTGTGGCGTCTCCGCACTGCACCTTCTGTGGCGCCTCCGCACTGCGCCTTTTGTGGCACCTCCGCACTGCACCTTCTGTGGCGCCTCTATGGCGTCTCCGCACTACGCCTTCTGTGGTGCCTCCGCACTGCGCCTTCTGTGGCGCCTTTGTGGCGTCTCCGCACTGCGCCTTCTGTGGCGTCTCCGCACTGCGCCTTCTGTGGTACCTCTGTGGCGTCTCCGCACTGCGCCTTCTGTGGCGCCTCCGCATTGCGCCTTCTGTGGCGCCTCCGCACGTCCGCAACTGCAGCGCTCGAGAGATCACCCTTCACAGATTCGCTTTCAACTTCCCTTTCATAGATCAAACTTTTAAAACAATAACCCAATATTTCAGATCTTAAGATATTCGATTTGCAAGAATCAATTAGCTAAGTGATCTCCTTTGCTTTATATAGGCTTAGGCCTTTCACAATACCACGGGCCAAAACCATAGGATCAAAAAACTGTTGGACTAATACCATGAACCAACCATGAAAGTACGTGAGATCAACACTTTTGACGAAGTACCATGGTCCAAAACCATAGGTTCAAATACCAAGGACTAACTACCATGGACCAAAGGTAAGTTCTCCAACATATACGCGCTTTTCCTCATAGGTTCAAATACCAAGGACTAACTACCATGGACCAAAAGTAAGTTCTCCAACATATATGCGCTTTTCCTCATAGGTTCAAATACCAAGGACTAACTACCATGGACCAAAGGTAAGTTCTCCAACATATACGCGCTTTTCCTTGCATGAAAGTGCGTGAACTTTTTCTCTACATGAAATTTATTATCTGAGATGAGTGGGTTGCCATCAAGTACAACATATGTATCATAATGCCAACAATCTCCATACTCTCCACTCATATACCCTTCTCTCTCCACGATCCGATCAAAAAGAAATTCGAATATCACCTCCTCACTGTGATGTTATAGGAAGGACTTTTATTGCTACAGGAGGTCCTGTAATGCTACAGGAGGATCCTGTAAAGCTACAAGAGGGAGATTCGATGAGGAGAATAGCCCAAAATACCATGATGCCTCTAGGAAATGATAAAAATGGTCCTCCAATGATTTAATCATCATCCATCCATCACCCATCCACCTCATTTCACCAAAACTTTCTCAAATTTTCCACTCTGTCCTACCTCTAAAAAAAGACAGAAGCCACTATTTTTTATTTCTCCAATGTCTGCACTACTTCCTCATGACTCTAACCATGTCCTCATGGCTTGTCATCATCTCCCTCAACACCATCATGCAAACTAAAGACTTCAAGGGATGATCAAAATACTGCTACAGGAAGAAATATCCTTCTGTAGCAGCCTATCCAGTCACAACATAAGTCACTGATGTTTTTTATCCACCACTAGAAGACATGATGGAGCCTTTTCTGCAACCAGGAAGGGACACATCATCCTCAGGAAGGATTTCCAACAACAGCAACAACTTGGACATCAGAGAGGTACTTTCACATGCACAACAAAGTCAACAGTCAAGGTATCATCAAGTATGAAGACATGCACATGAAACAATTCAAAGATTCGACTCCCTGGATCATAATGATTATATGGCCCCACTTCATCATGCAACCATTTGTAGCAATTCAATCCATAGGAAGGCTCAGGTATGGAAAACATCACCTCTTCCCTATGCATAAAATGACTGAAACGTGTAATGGTCAAGAGAGGTGTTTTAATAGGTTGGAGGTGGCTAGTGAACTTGGCCACCCTTGGCTAGTAAACTTAAGTTTGAGTTAAGTCACCCATGCAACGTGGAGATGTCAACTCAAAATGAGGTGGTGTCCTCGAAGAGTGGGGTGATAATCACGAGGAGAGAGAAATGATTACAAGGAGTGGGGACAACGGTCCAAAAGAGGAAACTCATGTTAATGCCATGTCACTAGAGCGCTCCAAGATTTTAACCCAAAGAGGATATTATGTATTGGGATTGACTTCATTTGCACCATAATTCATTCCAAAAACAAGTAGAGGAAGGATGAGCTATTGTATCAGACCACCTAGGGTGCCACCGAGAAGTTTCGAGCCCATTCTGCCAGTGCTACAAGAAGGCTTGTAATTGCTACAGGAGGGATGGGAGGAGCTACAGGAGGAATTGGAAGGTGAAAAAGGAGCCTCAATGGCTCAAAATTTTCTCAAAGCTATCATGCACACAAAAAATTGTTTTGAAAAGAATTAAGTGACATCCTCCTTCCTCGTTTATACATCCATTTGCATGAGAAGTATGCTTTAAATTAAGAGCCTGTAACAATCAATTGAGAAGTATGAGGTATTTTTGAAAAATATTGTGGTTAAAAGAAGAGAAAAGTAGTTTTGTTGATATCAATTCGAGCACCCTTCTCCCTCACTACTACCAAGAAACTAATATTGTTTCACCATTGAGATTGTTTGAATCTCTTTTGAATTCCACACCTAAATAGCACCAAGGAGGAATAGTAGAAGAAATGGGCGAAGGATTTAACAGAAGAGAACCCTTGTACACCAAGAGGATTCACCAACACCCTCATGTAGTGGACATCTTCAGAAGAACCAATGGTTGGTTTTATTTGAGTTGTTAAAGGGGTATGATGATGATCTTGCTCATGAATTCTCCATGGAATTACACTCTTAAGAGGAAGATAGTGTGTTGGGTCCCTATAATACTAGTGATTACCCCATTACTATTGTAGTTATAACCCTTATTTATATTGTTGTGCCCCTATTAACCCCATATTGTTATTTCTGTGCCCCATAGAATCCCTCTATTGTTATTTTTGTGTCTTTATATTATTATTGTTAGGTCGGCTAGATTATATTGTGACTCCTTAGACTCCTATATATAGAAAGGAGGTTTTGTCATTTGTATCATCCAAGAATTGTTCATTTATGTAATGTAAAGGAGGTTGCCCCCTCGAAGAGGCTGAATTCTAAGGCGTTGATCTATCTTTTCTATCTTTTCTTGAGCTGGTTTCATAACATTTGGTATCAGAGCTTTGGATTCTAGGGTTTCGCTGCTCCAAACAGGTCATTGTGGCATTTTCGCTATAACTTTTTTCTGTGACGTTTCAGAAGTCGCAAAAAAAACTCATTTGAGAAGAAATCACGCTGAACCTTGGGTCTGAATTTCAGATCTTTTCGCGCGATATTTGCGGAGATATGATCTGAGGAAGTTGGTCTTTTTGCAGACTCCTGAATTACATTCAAAACAGGTGACCTAGGGAAAATCGTCATAACTTTCTCTTTGGGGATCGGATTGAAATTTCGTAAGAAGGTACAGAAATAGGACAGACTGTAGTTTCTTTTTTGTGTGTTTCAGATTCATAGGTTGAAATAGTGACTCATGGCACGTCGTACAAGTTCGCTCTGCTGAACCAGTCTAAAAGCAAGTCACTGTGGGAGATTTCACATAACTCTTCCTTGGAGAATCTAATTTGGCTCAGACTTGTGGCATTGGAAAGAGGACGCAGAAGGATACTACAGGTAGCAATTTCAGAACTCGATGATTCGAAAACATAGAGATACATCAGATTCAATATCAGGCTTCTATAAAGTGAAAAAAGGTGTGTAGTTTTTTTTTAAATTTTTGTGTAAGCTTGGTTTAACGGAATTCAAAGGGCATAGTAAAGCATTATTATCGGTAACTGATGCCCCGAGGAAAGAAAATTCAAACACCTAGTAAGGAACCTAAAAGCTCTAGCATGACTCATGAAGAAGAGGAAGAAATGCTACATGATATATCAAAATTACAAGAACAAGTGCAACAAATGTCATGCTCACAAAAGCTAACAGAAGCTAAGATAAGTGGTGTGGAATCTAAGGTAAATGGCGTGGAATCTAAGATAAAAGGCATGGAAGCTAAGATGGATGATTTGAAGATATATTTGAAGACAGACATGGAAGAATTGAAGAAGTTGCTACAAGAAAGGGTCACTAATGGTGAAAAGGTTGTAAAGGAAACTCATGATGAGAACAAAAGAAATGTTAATCATGATTCCATAGACGCTAATGTTGGATCGAAGAATCACCATATTCCAAAAATCGATATGAGTAAGTTTGATGGCAAGGATCCCGCCACATGGATATTACAGATGGAGCAATTCTTCGATCTCAATAATGTGCAAAACGCACAAAAGGTACGTATGGCAACTGTATATTTAGAACCAAATCAGTTTGTATGGTATCAATGGCTTTGCTCTCGTAAACAACTTATCACTTGGGCAATTTTTACGGAAGAATTGATAGCACATTATGAAGATACAAAAAGCAACACTTTTTTTAGCCAATTGATAAGTCTCAAACAAAAGGGTTCAGTAATGGAGCACATTGAGGAGTTCCAAAAATTGAACATAAGGGTAAAAGATATTCCAGAGGAGCATAGGATTGATGTGTTCATAGGGTCTTTAAAGGATAATATCCAACATGATGTTCACCTTTGGGAACCTGATTCATTAGAGAAGGCATTCAGGTTAGCAAGAAAAATGGAAAGCAAAATTATGGCAACCAGGAAGCATACCACTCACAACTATAAAGATGGAAGTGTTGTTGCCCCTAGTCTTCCACAACCTATAAGGTTGACACCACAACAATTGGAAGAAAAAAAGAGAAAAAGGGATTTGTTACAGTTGTGATAGCAAATACACTAAAGGTCATAAGTGTGCTGAGAAGAAATTATTCTACATAGATTGTGAAGAGGAAGAAGAAAAGGAGCAAGAAAGGTCAAAAGAAGAAGATATACTCCAGGAACAAAGCCTAGATGAAGAACAAATAAATCCGACCATATATTGTAATGCATTGGCGGGAATTACCACTCCTCAAACCATCAAGATAGAAGGACAAATCAAGAAGAAAAAGGTAATAGTGTTGATTGATTCAGGAAGAACCCACAATTTTATTCATTGTAGGGTAGCAAAAGAATTGAATTGCTTCCTATATCCAGCACCAGAGTGTCAAGTGATGATTGCAAATGGAGGAACAATAAATTGCTCTGGAAAGTGCCATAATATCAAGCTATCCATGGGAGAATATGTATTGACTAGCCCAATGCTTTCCATTCCAATGGGAGGTGCTGATGTTGTACTAGGAGTCCAATGGCTACAATCCTTGGGTACAATAGCTTTTAATTTTCAAGAACTTTTCATCAAATTTTCTACGGAAAGAAAGGAAGTTGAATTAAGGGGTATTGCAGGGAAACCAGGAAAGATAATCAGCTCTAATGGCATGACAAAGCTTCTAAAAAAGGAGCAAAGAGGTGTAATTGCACAATTATGTTCGCTAGATGTTTCCACATTGGAATCATCTATTTCTCCAGATCTCCAAAAAGTCCTGGACAATCATTCCAAGGTATTTGAGACTCCAAAAGGTCTCCCACCTATGCGTGATCATGATCATGCTATTCATCTGATTCCAGGAAGTGTTCCTCCAAACATCAGGCCGTACAGATATCCCTATGTCCAAAAAAGTGAAATTGAACGTATGGTTGCAGAAATGCTAGAGGCTGGTATAATTCAACCGAGTCAAAGTTCTTTCTCAGCTCCAGTAGTATTGGTGCACAAGAAGGATGGATCATGGCGCATGTGTCCGGATTATAGGGAGCTCAACAAGCTCACTATTAAAGATAAGTTCCCCATTCCTGTTATTGATGAATTACTGGATGAATTGCATGGATCAATTTACTTCACCAAGTTGGATCTTCGTTCGGGATATCATCAAATCAGAATGAAGATTGAAGACATTTCGAAAACGACATTTAGAACTCATGAGGGTCATTATGAATTTTTGTCATGCCTTTTGGCCTTACCAATGCACCTTCAACATTTCAAGGTTTGATGAATTCAATTTTCAAACCATTCCTTAGAAAATTTGTGTTAGTATTTTTTGATGATATACTAATCTACAGCAAGTCTTGGAAGGATCATGTTGAACATGTTGACAGGGTGCTACAACTATTGGAGGAGAAACAATTATATGCAAAAAGATCCAAATGTTTCTTTGGAGTCCAGGAGGTGGAATATTTGGGTCATATTGTATCTCATGAAGGAGTTAAGGTAGACCCTAGCAAAATTAAAGCCATTAAGGAATGGAAAATCCCCACATCCATAAAGCATCTGCGAGGATTTCTTGGGTTGACAGGGTATTATCGCAAGTTTGTTAAGAATTATGGGAGAATAGCAGCACCTCTAACAACATTATTGAAGAAAGATTCATTTTCATGGACTCCGGAAGCAACAAAGGCCTTTGAACATCTTAAAGAGGCAATGTGCCAAGCACCGGTCTTAGCTACACCGGACTTCACAAAAACCTTTATTGTGGAATGTGATGCTTCAGGAAATGGAATTGGTGCTGTTCTAATGCAAGATGAAAGACCCATTGCTTTTGAAAGTCGTCCAATCAAGGGAAAGTTTTTAAGCAAAGCTATTTATGAGAAGGAAATGTTGGCAATACTCCATGCACTTAAGAAATGGCGACCCTACCTAATGGGAAGACACTTCAAGGTAAAAACGGATCATGATAGCCTTAAATACTTTTTAGAACAAAGATTATCCTCTGAAGAGCAACAAAAGTGGGTCACAAAGATGTTGGGTTATGACTTTGAAATCATCTACAAAAAAGGGAAGCAAAATGTGGTGGCAGATGCACTCTCAAGAAAGGATGAGGATGTGGAAGCATTGTTGTGTGCCATTTCTATTATCCAACCAGATTGGATAAACGAAGCAAGGGAGGAATGGAAGAATGACGAAGAAGTGTGGGCACTTATTCGAAAGCTACAACAAGATTCCAGTACTTCTGATACATTTAGCTGGAAAAATGATTCATTATGGTACAAAGATCGCTTATACCTCTGTAAGAATTCCCAGCTAAAACAAAAGATTCTTATGGAATTGCACACTTCTCCCTTAGGAGGGCACTCAGGATTTTTAAAAACTTACCACAGGGTTAAGAAGGAATTTTTTTGGGATGGCCTTAAATCAGATATTCAAAAGTTTGTGGCAGAATGTTTGGTTTGCCAGCAAAATAAAGTTGAAACAATTAAGACACCGGGTCTATTACAACCTTTTCCATTCCAAGCCAACGTTGGGAGGAGGTTTCAATGGATTTTATCACAGGTTTACCCAAGTCTGAGGGAAAGAGTGTCATCATGGTGGTAGTTGACAGACTTACCAAGTATGCACACTTTTGTGCATTATCACATCCATTTAAAGCCAGTACAGTTTCTACTGCATTTATGGAAACAGTTCAAAAGCTACATGGAAACCCAAAGATTATTGTAAGTGACAGAGATCCCATTTTCACTGGAAATTTTTGGACAGAATTATTTTCTTGTCTTGGTACTCAGTTAGCTCATAGCTCATCTTATCATCCTCAATCTGATGGGAAAACTGAGATAGTAAACAAATGTTTGGAAGGATATCTTCGTTGCTTTGTATCTGATAAACAGACACAATGGGTCAAATGGTTGCCTCTGGCTGAATGGTGGTATAACACTTCCTTCCATACAACAACAAAAATGACCCCATTTATGGCACTTTATGGGTATCAACCACCATCCATCACATCATATTTAAGAGAAAATTCTAAGGTTCAGGCAGTGGAACATCACATCGAACATCAACAACAAGTCCTCCAACTCTTAAAGGATAACCTCGTGTTGGCACAAAATAGAATGAAACAACAGGCAGATCAACATCGCAGTGAAAGAAGGTTTGATGTAGGTGATTGGGTATTCCTACGGCTACAACCATATAAGCAAATGTTCCTAAAGCAAGCTAAGAAGGATAATAAATTATCACCAAAGTATTATGGTCCGTACAAGGTGTTGCAAAAGATTGGTACTATGGCATACAAATTGGAGCTTCCTGCAGCTTCTCGATTGCACCCAGTTTTCCATGTTTCATGTTTAAAGAAGGTTATAGGTGACAAGCTCCCAATTCAAACAATATTGCCAGAACTTGACGAGGAAGGAAAAATTATATTGGAACCGGAAGCAGTCACAGAAACAAGAACTCGACAGCTACGAAATCGATCAATTTCAGAGTATCTTATCAAGTGGAAGAACTTATCCGCTGAAGATTCCACATGGGAGGATGAGAATTTTATGCAGAAGTATCCAGAACTACTCAAGCGTTGAGGACAACACTTTTTTGAAGGAGAGGGGCATGTTGGGTCCCTATAATACTAGTGATTACCCCATTACTATTGTAGTTATAACCCTTATTTATATTGTTGTGCCCCTATTACCCCCATATTGTTATTTTTGTGCCCCATAGAATCCCTCTATTGTTATTTTTGTGGCTTTATATTATTATTGTTAGGTCGGCTGGATTATATTGTGACTCCTTAGACTCCTATATATAGAAAGGAGGTTTTGTCATTTGTATCATCCAAGAATTGTTCATTTATGTAATGTAAAGGAGGTTTCCCCCTCGAAGAGGCTGAATTCTAAGGCGTTGATCTATCTTTTCTATCTTTTCTTGAGCTGGTTTCATAACATAGTGCCATTACTATTGTCATAGGGTTATCCATCTCTCCCAGTCCTGAAACCATAAGCATAATGACCACCTACCTCTAGGAATTAGGTGGAGCAAAGAAGACAAGGCAGTGAGTATCACAACTAGTAAAAAATTCTTCATTTCAAAAGAGAAGACTGTAGAAGATAAGAGTGGACTAAGAAGAGAAAGTCTACCTTACCCTTGGGATGAGGTGGCTTACGATATCCTCAAGTATATATCTTGTGAAGGGAGATTGAGTGTGGCTTATACATACCACTTCAGATTTCTCCATGATCTTAGATTCAAGGGAGAATGTCCTCTCCCTCAAAGACTTAGTGTCCCCCATTTCCTCCTACATTCAATCATGGAGATGATCTAGAAGGTGAGGGAAGAAAAGCACCAACACTTAGCTCACCATGGCCTCATCAAGTTAATAGTGATGGATGTTTTAAACCACTTGAGGATCCCTGTCCTATGGAATAAATTTGTGGACATGGATAGGGAGACTTTCATAGAAACCCAAGCCATCACACCTAGAGAGACACCAACCTCTAGCATTGGAGGTAAAGAAGGAAAATCAGAAAAATAAGGAGCAAAAACATAGGAGGAAGAGGCAGCAAAAACAAAAGAAGAGGAGAGAAAAATAGAGGAAAAAGAGGCAATAGAGACAGAGGAAGGAGAAGCATAAATCAAAGGAGAAGAGGGGGAGAAGAAAGTAGAAGAAAGAGTAAGCCTTGAGGAGACTTCTAAACCCCAAGGAGCAGAGGAAAAACCACATCAAACAAGTCTATCTCCATGGGATACTGAATAGGAAGTAGTTGCAACATTAGCTACATTGGGAACTCCTGTCAAGCCTAAGAGGAAGAAATCAAGAGAAGGTCCCATATATTTCAGAACCAGGAAGACCACCATAATTAGACAAGGGAAACCAAAAACTCCTACAAAGGACCCTATCATTATATATGTATCACCAAGTAAAAAGGAAGAAATAGGAACCAATGAAGGAAATACGGAGGAGGTCACTCCTTCTAAAACCAAAACTAAGTCACCTGTAGCATCTATTGGTAGGCCCACCACTAGGTTAGTGACCTTCAAGAAGCTAATATCACAATCTATCTTTGAGAAAATAGAAGAAGAGAAGCTACAGAAGGAACAAGAAAAGCTACAAGAGAGACAAGGTTTGCTACAGGAGGGGCAGAGTCTGCTACATGAAGAATAATGGAAGCTACAAGAGCACAAAAAAGAGATACAAAAGGAAGAAACCACCTTAAATTCAGTTATAAAATACCTACACGATCTCCAAGGGCATAAACCACAACCTATATTAGGGTCTTAATACAAATTTATTGAAGGAAGAGGGCTTATCTCTAAAAAATTGGCAATCCCACTCCTCTATGATTTGGAAAGCAAGAGAGGAAGAACCCACAGGTGGATGCAAATTTCCAAATCCAAGAATTGTGAAGATGTGTGCCTCATGGAGGAGAAATTCATTGAAATGGGTAAGGAATTAAGTGATTTGAGACTAAGATATTCTATTTTTATGGAGCAACTATAGGCAGAAAATGAAATGTTGAGAGAGAGGTTGTAGGAGAAAGAAAGACACCTTTCCATCATGACAAGGCTCTCTATGGAAGCCCTGCAATGCAGACAACCATCAAAATCTTATTCTATCTTCCTCAAAGAACAATGGTTGTAGTTCCAAATAAAAGAATTATCATAATATGGGTCTCTACCTTTTCAAGACTATAAGCAGTTTATTGAGTTTTGCAACCAGACTAGTATGGAAGACAAGGAAAATTTAGCTGAATTCTATATGAATAATTTCACTTCGACAAATTTAAATTTTTGGGATCCCAATTCAAGATTGGGAGACATGCAGATAATGGATTTAGCATCTTGGTTGACTCATGAGGAGACAAGGGTTGAGGAGGTGAAAAAGGTAATGAAAATGAGGAGATGGAACCCTTGTATATCAGAGTAGATCTAGTGATCTCTAACGCTATCATCAAAAATCATAACCTCATCTCCAATGATGCTACTTTAGTACCCAAATACATTTCTACCTAGGAGCAATCCATTCTACATTTTGAGGACACCTTTAGAATGTTGGGAACAAAGAGTCTACAAGCTAGTTAGAGAATATGGCGTGCCTTACCCCACAATATAGAAGTTAGAGAATATCATTCTCCTGAAAATGCATGGAATGCTTTGGAGAGAACACCATTGTACAAGATAATCATGCAGAGGATGAAAATCAGGTGGATAGGACTCAAAATCAATCCACCTTTGCTGCTAGGCTTACAAGAAGGAAGATATGAAAAAAATAGCAAAGGGAGTGGAATGAGATAGTCTAAGGAAATGTAGTTTTTTACCCACAAGATAGAACACCATCTAAGGAGCCTTGGGATGTTAGAGAGGCCACCAAGGCCATGAAAGAGCTTCACATGGATGACTAAGTTTCTTAGAGGATGAGAAACACCTTCAACAGGGGGTGATGATGAGTCCCATCAATAGGTATATTTTGAAGATCATCATGCCATCCTCCAACCTTAAAACTATCCTTCTCTCACATTAATTCACATTTTTTGTTATATTATGCTTAGTAAGAGGAGTAAAAGGTGTTTGTTGTTGGAAATAATACTGAGAGGGGGGGGGTGAATCAGTATTATCAGATCAATAAAACTTTTTCAATACTCAGAAACATATACGCTACTTCAGTTAAGTGAACCAGCGTGTACACGCTACTGTGTCTAAAGCAACCAGCGTATAACCAGAAATCTTATGATTCAGTTAGTTTATCTTCAGTAAATGCATCATGACATTATTAACCATATTAAAAGTAAACAGGTGCAGTGTAACATAACACATCATCACACAAAAGCCACACACATGAACACCATGATATAAGGTGGAAACCCAATGTGGGTGAAATCCACCTGCTGCAAGTCGTCTCTATCTTTCTTTAATAAGAAACTTCAGTTTACAATCTTTTGTACTGGTGCAGCCTTATACCAGTACACAGGCTACAACCTGCAGAAGGCTACAACCTTCTCTCGTTTTCCAAACTCTCCTGGAAGGGAGCTCCAACTCCCTTTGCTCTTGTACTAGCTAAGATACTAGTACGTAGGTGCTAGCCTACAATCTTCTTTCCTTCAGGTACCACGTTTCATAAATTTTCAGACTGGATATTCCTGAAGCACAACACATAATCTGAAGGCCACGTTTCATCAAATTTTCATACTGGACCCATAACTATCATTGAAGCTCAAAACAATCACTACTAACATCATCAATTTCTGAATCACTGAAACACTGAAACCCTGTCAATAACACAGTCACCAGAACACAGAGCAGACACAGAACTCTGCAAAATCATTCAGACCCAACTGCAACTTCAAATATCAAACTTCAAAATGTATACGCTACTACGCTGAATCAAACCCGCGTACATACGCGCTTTTTCCAAAGACAACCCGCGTACAGATCTAAAAATAATTTCTCATAACTTGCAGCTGTACCAGACATCAGTCATACTCATAACACTTATAGAACAATACATGCATCAGTATGTAGATCTAGAATAAGCATCATAAAGATAGTTCATTTCAAACCATTTGATCCCGATCTCTCCTTAGATCTTGTTCTCCATCAATCAGTGAGATCCCTCCTTAGCTCAGATCAAGACATGCATCGTCAACCCATAACCTGCATACTAGATCTTTTTCTTCATTAGATATTCAGGACTTTTCGATACAATTGCCTAATGATCTTCTGCTCCTTATATAGCCTTAGGCCCTTCACAATACCACGGTCCAAAACCATAGTAACACAATACCATCAACTTAAAAAACTCGGGATCAACACGACTGTTGAGATACCTTGGTCCAAAAACATAGGCTCAAGTACCAAGGACTAACTACCACGGACCAAAAGAAAGCTTCTCGACATGTACGCTCTTTTCTGTTCATGAAACTGCGTGTATACCCTACTTGGTATATAGCGAACCTGCGTATACGCGACTTGGTATATAGTGAACCTGCTTGTATACGCGACTTGGTATATAGCGAACCTGCGTATACGCGACTTGGTATATAGTGAACCTGCTTGTATACGCGACTTGGTATATAGTGAACCTGCGTATATATATTTTCTCTTCATACTTGTAGTCTGATCATCAATTCCTTGTTGTTATCCTTCTGCACTATGATTTGTCATTAGTGTGATTTGCCATCAAGGACAACACTTGTCTCATAATGCCAACAATCTCCCCCTTTGGACTTGATGGCAAAGCTAACTTGTCACACATAGAACTTGACCTTCTTGTTCTTTTGAGCTGTCCTGCATCCCATGCATTTAGTCACATCTGTAGATTGATCTAGTTATATGTAATTGAGATGTTCTTCTATGAGAGGGTTGCCATCAAGTACAACACATGCATCATAATGCCAACAATCTCCCCCTTTGGACTTGATGGCAACAACACCAAATCACTCTCCCCCTTTGACATCAAGGGCAAAGGGTGGACCAAGATATTCTCTTTCCTTGATAAACATTCTGCTGTCCATACTCCCCCTGAGTACCTGCTGAAATCTCCAAATGTGCTCCCCCTTTGTATATGCCAAAGTGTACCAATCTGTCCATGCTCCCCCTGAGTACATGCCAAGTCTCTGTACTGCTGAAGTGTGCTGTTCATGCTCTTCCTGACTGAAGGCAAGATCTGCAAAAAGATGTTCTTCAAGAAGAACCATGACTTATACATTATAAGAGACCTTCCTATCACCAAAAGACTCAATACATACATCCATCACCCAACCAAGTTGGGATCATCCACCCAACCAAGTGGGGATACATCAGAAATTTACATATGACAACCAATCACATCTATCATCCCAGGCATAGTGGGGAAACCAAAATAGGCCGTTACATGACCTTGATAAAATAATATACATGACATAGAGACGAAATATCAAGACTTATGCAAAACACCAATAACTACTATCAGTAGCATCTGACAATCACTGTATATATCAGCAACCATGTTCTCCTTCTATTCTCCCTCTGCCTTTGTTTCACCTGAAACCAACAACAACTGTGAACCAAAAGCTTCTAAGATAATGCCAACAATGCATCATTGGAAGATTATCTGCTCCCCCTGAACCTGTGCCAGATGGTCTCTGTCAGACCCATATCAGAATCTTTGCAACCAACATCTGTCCCTGCTGATTTCCTTCAAAACTCCATATACGCGTCTGCATCCACATAAACAAGCGTATATATGCGGATAGGCCTTATGAAACTCGCCTACAACCATTTCCATATCAGCAACCTGTAAATGTCCTGCAACAAGGTATGTATGAACATAGATGTCAACTCCTCCTTTTAAACATCATCATGAAATCATTCACATTATATGTGAAACCACCATAGCCATTACATCAATTCAAGATCTACATGATCCAAGTATCATTACTTGGGAACATCTGCATCAATCAACATATGTAAGTATCAACCTATCATCATATAGACAAGAACTCAGCACCATGTCTCCAACAAAGCAACTTTGAGTAGTCATCCATGTATCAGCACTATGTATCTTGAGCTCAAGCTCATTTGACAAAACTTACTGATATCATCAACAGCAACAATCCTTATCCACAAGAGTGCCTGCATCATAACTGTATGCATATGATGACTGCAGCATATGAGTGACTCATCATCAAGTGAGAAAGATGTGTATTCAAGATATGTACTTCTCCTTATCCTTATGAAGATCACCATGTAAGCATCATATATGCATCACCATAAGTCTGATCTAAACATCAACTATGTATCCCCAAGAATCATATGAGATTTCATCATGGACAACTCATAACCATATCATAGCAAGATATATCATTTAGCCATATAAGCATCATCACTAAGGACTATCAACCATAATGCCAACAATGCAATATTAAGGGCATATTCTCCCCCTCAACCTGTGCCATCTGTTTGCTGTTAGATCTGAACATGCATACATCAGTAGTAAACATCAAGACATCATCATCATCAAGTTAGGATTAAAACACTTCTAGCATCTTACAAGTATCAAGACAGTTCAAGACATTTTTAGCAGACTGTAACTGTTAACCAATAGAGCAGATACTAGATAGAATCATATCAGACCCCTTTTCTGAGCCTGTCCCCACTGCTTTTCCACAGACTGACATATACGTGACTTTGCAGTGTATAACTCGCGTATATACGCGACTTCCATTTATGAAACTTGCGTATGAGTTTCAGGACACTGAAGTTTTACACCTTCAGCTCCCTCTGAGTCTGTTATGTCTGTGTTGTGCTGTATCTGAGTACATTGTGTTGTGCCACATCTTTCTGACTGTACTTCCTTCTTCTTCCATATCTTCAAGTGTGATGATGTTTTCTCCTTTTGGTGTGATGTCCGTCCTTTGTTCCTGCATTGCTTTGCTATATGTCCAAGTTTGTTACATGCATAACATCTTACATGTTTCATATTCCTCCTGTAGCAATCAGCAGCTTTGTGACCAAACATATTGCAAGCAAAGCAATATCCATTAAAGTACCTTGAATGTGATGATCTTTCTGCATGATGGTCTTGAACTCTTTTTCTTCCACATCTGGCTGCAACATGTCCAAGATTATGACATACATAACATTCAACATTATTCATAGGAGGAGTAAAAGATTTTCTTTGAGGAGTCTCTTTCCTTGATTGTTGATGGGGTTGACCTTTCATCTCCTTGTTGATCATTTTACATTTCTCTTTAGAGATCCTTGCCTCACCTTGTGAACTAGATTCACCTTCAACAGATTCATGAAAACCAAGACCAGTCTTGATAGCAGGAGACCTTTGACTACTAAGAATATCATCCAAGGCTTTAGTACTATCTTGAAATCTCAATAGTTTATCCTTTTCTTCTAATTTACCTTTCAAGATATTTACCTCAACTTGAAGTTGTTCCTCCTTTTCTAGACATTGCTTCTTCATGTCTTCTTCAGCTTTCCTTCCTTCTTCCAACTGATGCCTTAGTTTGAGAATCTCATTTTCTTGTTCTTCATTCAGATCCTGCTGCATTTGACAAATTCTGAAGGCACATTCTAGTTGAGATTTTAAGCTGATATCTTCGTTTACCTGTTTTTCAATAGCTTGGAGTAGATCTTTATTCTGCTTCTTTGATTCTTCAAGATCTTCCTTTAGCGAGCGGATCGTGGCTTCAAGACTTTCATAGTAACTGGATCTATCTTTGAGTTTCTTGATGGTTATGCTTCTTTCATTGACTTCGTCTCTTAATGATGTCACTTCACCCTGCAACTTTTGACATTGATTTTCCTTGTCCTTGAGTAACTTTCTTACCTTGTTTCCTTCCTCTGATTGAGCTTTTAGTTTGGTAACTTCTTCTTTGAAAGCACATTCCCTTTTGTTCAATAGATCTTGTTGATCTTTAATTTTTTCTGTAAGCCTTCTAAATACTGCCTCTATTTGATACTTTTCTTGCTCACCCATAAAAGCAAATTCAGTAGTTTCACTATCACTTCCATCTCTTTCACAAGGAAATATAGCTGGAACATCAGAGGATAACACATTCATACGTGATAATGATTCTGAATCTGATTCTAAATCTGAAGAGCTTCTTATACATAATCCCCAATCGATTCTCCCACTGTCATAGTCCTTCTGGGATGACTTCTTCTTCTTATGGGCTTTCTTCTTAAGCTTCTTTCCCATTGTTCCACGGATCTCCTTCAAGCGATCAGGCTTCTATCAAAGGACCTGCTCTGATACCAATTGTTGGAAATAATACTGAGAGGGGGGGGGGTGAATCAGTATTATCAGATCAATAAAACTTTTTCAATACTCAGAAACATATACGCTACTTCAGTTAAGTGAACCAGCGTGTACACGCTACTGTGTCTAAAGCAACCAGCGTATAACCAGAAATCTTATGATTCAGTTAGTTTATCTTCAGTAAATGCATCATGACATTATTAACCATATTAAAAGTAAACAGGTGCAGTATAACAGAACACATCATCACACAAAAGCCACACACATGAACACCATGATATAAGGTGGAAACCCAATCTGGGTGAAAACCACGTGCTGCAAGTCGTCTCTATCTTTCTTTAATAAGAAACTTCAGTTTACAATCTTTTGTACTGGTGCAGCCTTATACCAGTACACAGGCTACAACCTGCAGAAGGCTACAACCTTCTCTCGTTTTCCAAACTCTCTTGGAAGGGAGCTCCAACTCCCTTTGCTCTTGTACTAGCTAAGATACTAGTACGTAAGTGCTGGCCTACAATCTTCTTTCCTTCAGGTACCACGTTTCATAAATTTTCAGACTGGATATTCCTGAAGCACAACACATAATCTGAAGGCCACGTTTCATCAAATTTTCATACTAGACCCATAACTATCATTGAAGCTCAAAACAATCACTACTAACATCATCAATTTCTGAATCACTGAAACACTGAAACCCTGTCAATAACACAGTCACCAGAACACAGAGCAGACACAGAACTCTGCAAAATCATTCAGACCCAACTGCAACTTCAAATATCAAACTTCAAAATGTATACGCTACTACGCTGAATCAAACCCGTGTACATACGCGCTTTTGCCAAAGACAACCCGTGTACAGATCTAAAAATAATTTCTCATAACTTGCAGCTGTACCAGACATCAGTCATACTCATAACACTTATAGAACAATACATGCGTCAGTATGTAGATCTAGAATAAGCATCATAAAGATAGTTCATTTCAAACCATTTGATCCCGATCTCTCCTTAGATCTTGTTCTCCATCAATCAGTGAGATCCCTCCTTAGCTCAGATCAAGACATGCATCGTCAACCCATAACCTGCATACTAGATCTCTTTCTTCATTAGATATTCAGGACTTTTCGATACAATTGCCTAATGATCTTCTTCTCCTTATATAGCCTTAGGCCCTTCACAATACCACGGTCCAAAACCATAGTAACACAATACCATCAACTTCAAAACTCGGGATCAACACGACTGTCGAGATACCTTGGTCCAAAAACATAGGCTCAAGTACCGAGGACTAACTACCACGGACCAAAAGAAAGCTTCTCGACATGTACGCTCTTTTATGTTCATGAAACTGCGTGTATACCCTACATGGTATATAGCGAACCTGCGTATACGCGACTTGGTATATAGTGAACCTGCTTGTATACGCGACTTGGTATATAGAGAACCTGCATATACGCGACTTGGTATATAGTGAACCTGCTTGTATACGCGACTTGGTATATAGTGAACCTGCGTATATATATTTTCTCTTCATACTTGTAGTCTGATCATCAATTCCTTGCTGTTATCCTTCTGCACTATGATTTGTCATTAGTGTGATTTGCCATCAAGGACAACACTTGTCTCATAATGCCAACAATCTCCCCCTTTGGACTTGATGGCAAAGCTAACTTGTCACACTTAGAACTTGATCTTCTTGTTCTTTTGAGTTGTCCTGCATCCCATGCATTTAGTCACATCTGTAGATTGATCTAGTTATATGTAATTGAGATGTTCTTCTATGAGAGGGTTGCCATCAAGTACAACACATGCATCATAATGCCAACAATCTCCCCCTTTGGACTTGATGGCAACAACACCAAATCACTCTCCCCCTTTGACATCAAGGGAAAAGGGTGGACCAAGATATTCTCTTTCCTTGATAAACATTTTGTTGTCCATACTCCCCCTGAGTACCTGCTGAAATCTCCAAATGTGCTCCCCCTTTGTATATGCCAAAGTGTACCAATCTGTCCATGCTCCCCCTGAGTACATGCCAAGTCTCTGTACTGCTGAAGTGTGCTGTTCATGCTCTTCCTTACTGAAGGCAAGATCTGCAAAAAGATGTTCTTCAAGAAGAACCATGACTTATACATTATAAGAGACCTTCCTATCACCAAAAGACTCAATACATACATCCATCACCCAACCAAGTGGGGATCATCCACCCAACCAAGTGGGGATACATCAGAAATTTACATATGACAACCAATCACATCTATCATCCCAGGCATAGTGGGGAGACCAAAATAGGCCGTTACATGACCTTGATAAAATAATATACATGACATAGAGACGAAATATCAAGACTTATGCAAAACACCAATAACTACTATCAGCAGCATCTGACAATCACTGTATATATCAGCAACCATGTTCTCCTTCTATTCTCCCTCTGCCTTTGTTTCACCTGAAACCAACAACAACTGTGAATCAAAAGCTTCTAAGATAATACCAACAATGCATCATTGGAAGATTATCTGCTCCCCCTGAACCTGTGCTAGATGGTCTCTGTCAGACCCATATCAGAATCTTTGCAACCAACATCTGTCCCTGCTGATTTCCTTCAAAACTCCATATACGCGTCTGCATCCACATAAACAAGCGTATATACGCGGATAGTCCTTATGAAACTCGCGTACAACCATTTCCATATCAGCAACCTGTAAATGTCCTACAACAAGGTATGTCTGAACATAGATGTCAACTCCTCCTTTTAAACATCATCATGAAATCATTTACATTATATGTGAAACCACCATAGCCATTACATCAACGTCAATATCTACATGATCCAAGTATCATTACTTGGGAACATCTGCATCAATCAACATATGTAAGTATCAACCTATCATCATATAGATAAGAACTCATCACCATGTCTCCAACAAAGCAACTTTGAGTAGTCATCCATGTATCAGCACTATGTATCTTGAGCTCAAGCTCATTTGACAAAACTTATTGATATCATCAACAGCAACAATCCTTATCCACAAGAGTGCCTGCATCATAACTGTATGCATATGATGACTGCAGCATATGAGTGACTCATCATCAAGTGAGGAAGATGTGTATTCAAGATCTGTACTTCTCCTTATCCTTATGAAGATCACCATGTAAGCATCATATATGCATCATCAAAGAATCAACCATAAGTCTGATCTGAACATCAACTATGTATCCCCAAGAATCATATGAGATTTCATCATGGACAACTCATAACCATATCATAGCAAGATATATCATTTAGCCATATAAGCATCATCACCAAGGACTATCAACCATAATGCCAACAATGCAATATTAAGGGCATATTCTCCCCCTCAACCTGTGCCATCTGTTTGCTGTTAGATCTGAACATGCATACATCAGTAGTAAACATCAAGACATCATCATCATCAAGTTAGGATTAAAACACTTCTAGCATCTTACAAGTATCAAGACATTTCAAGACATTTTCAGCAGACTGTAACTGTTAACCAATAGAGCAGATACTGGATTGAATCATATCAGACCCCTTTTCTGAGCCTGTCCCCACTGCTTTTCCACAGACTGACATATACGCGACTTTGCAGTGTATAACTTGCGTATGAGTTTCAGGACATTGAAGTTTTACACCTTCAGCTCCCTCTGAGTCTGTTATGTCTGTGTTGTGCTGTATTTGAGTACATTGTGTTGTGCCACATCTTTCTGACTGTACTTCCTTCTTCTTCCATATCTTCAAGTGTGATGATGTTTTCTCCTTTTGGTGTGATGTCCGTCCTTTGTTCCTGCATTGCTTTGCTATATGTCCAAGTTTGTTACATGCATAACATCTTACATGTTTCATATTCCTCCTGTAGCAATCAGCAGCTTTGTGACCAAACATATTGCAAGCAAAGCAATATCCATTAAAGTACCTTGAAAGTGATGATCTTTCTGCATGATGGTCTTGAACTCTTTTTCTTCCACATCTGGTTGCAACATGTCCAAGATTATGACATACATAACATTCAACATTATTCATAGGAGGAGTAAAAGATTTTCTTTGAGGAGTCTCTTTCCTTGATTGTTGATGGGGTTGACCTTTCATCTCCTTGTTGATCATTTTACATTTCTCTTTAGAGATCCTTGCCTCACCTTGTGAACTAGATTCACCTTCAACAGATTCATGAAAACCAAGACCAGTCTTGATAGCAGGAGACCTTTGACTACTAAGAATATCATCCAAGGCTTTAGTACTATCTTGAAATCTCAATAGTTTATCCTTTTCTTCTAATTTACCTTTCAAGATATTTACCTCAACTTGAAGTTGTTCCTCCTTTTCTAGACATTGCTTCTTCATGTCTTCTTCAGCTTTCCTTCCTTCTTCCAACTGATCCCTTAGTTTGAGAATCTCCTTTTCTTGTTCTTCATTCAGATCCTGCTGCATTTGACGAATTCTGAAGGCACATTCTAGTTGAGATTTTAAGCTGATATCTTCGTTTACCTGTTTTTCAATAGCTTGGAGTAGATCTTTATTCTGCTTCTTTGATTCTTCAAGATCTTCCTTTAGCGAGCGGATCGTGGCTTCAAGACTTTCATAGTAACTGGATCTATCTCTGAGTTTCTTGATGGTTATGCTTCTTTCATTGACTTCGTCTCTTAATGATGTCACTTCACCCTGCAACTTTTGACATTGATTTTCCTTGTCCTTGAGTAACTTTCTTACCTTGTTTCCTTCCTCTGATTGAGCTTTTAGTTTGGTAACTTCTTCTTTGAAAGCACATTCCCTTTTGTTCAATAGATCTTGTTGATCTTTAATTTTGTCTGTAAGCCTTCTAAATACTGCCTCTATTTGATACTTTTCTTGCTCACCCATAAAAGCAAATTCAGTAGTTTCACTATCACTTCCATCTCTTTCACAAGGAAATATAGCTGGAACATCAGAGGATAACAAATTCATACGTGATAATGATTCTGAATCTGATTCTGAATCTGAAGAGCTGCTTATACCTAATCCGCAATCGATTCTCCCACTGTCATAGTCCTTCTGAGATGACTTCTTCTTCTTATGGGCTTTCTTCTTAAGCTTCTTTCCCATTGTTCCACGGATCTCCTTCAAGCGATCAGGCTTTTATCAAAGGACCTGCTCTGATACCAATTGTTGGAAATAATACTGAGAGGGGGGGTGAATCAGTATTATCAGATCAATAAAACTTTTTCAATACTCAGAAACATATACGCTACTTCAGTTAAGTGAACCAGCGTGCACACGCTACTGTGTCTAAAGCAACCAGCGTATAACCAGAAATCTTATGATTCAGTTAGTTTATCTTCAGTAAATGCATCATGAAATTATTAACCATATTAAAAGTAAACAGGTGCAGTATAACAGAACAGATCATCACACAAAAGCCACACACATGAACACCATGATATAAGGTGGAAACCCAATGTGGGTGAAAACCACCTGCTGCAAGTCGTCTCTATCTTTCTTTAATAAGAAACTTCAGTTTACAATCTTTTGTACTAGTGCAGCCTTATACCAGTACACAGGCTACAACCTGCAGAAGGCTACAACCTTCTCTCATTTTCCAAACTCTCCTGGAAGGGAGCTCCAACTCCCTTTGCTCTTGTACTAGCTAAGATACTAGTACGTAGGTGCTGGCCTACAATCTTCTTTCCTTCAGGTACCACGTTTCATAAATTTTCAGACTGGATATTCCTGAAGCACAACACATAATCTGAAGGCCACGTTTCATCAAATTTTCATACTGGACCCATAACTATCATTGAAGCTCAAAACAATCACTACTAACATCATCAATTTCTGAATCACTGAAACACTGAAACCCTGTCAATAACACAGTCACCAGAACACAGAGCAGACACAGAACTCTGCAAAATCATTCAGACCCAACTGCAACTTCAAATATCAAACTTCAAAATGTATACGCTACTACGCTGAATCAAACCCGCGTACATACGCGCTTTTGCCAAAGACAACCCGCGTACAGATCTAAAAATAATTTCTCATAACTTGCAGCTGTACCAAACATTAGTCATACTCATAAAACTTATAGAACAATACATGCGTCAGTATGTAGATCTATAATAAGCATCATAAAGATAGTTCATTTCAAACCATTTGATCCCGATCTCTCCTTAGATCTTGTTCTCCATCAATCAGTGAGATCCCTCCTTAGCTCAGATCAAGACATGCATCGTCAACCCATAACCTGCATACTAGATCTCTTTCTTCATTAGATATTCAGGACTTTTCGATACAATTTCCTAATGATTTTCTTCTCCTTATATAGCCTTAGGCCCTTCACAATACCACGGTCCAAAACCATAGTAACACAATACCATCAACTTCAAAACTCGGGATCAACACGACTGTCGAGATACCTTGGTCCAAAAACATAGGCTCAAGTACCGAGGACTAACTACCACGGACCAAAAGAAAGCTTCTCGACATGTATGCTCTTTTCTGTTCATGAAACTGCGTGTATACCCTACTTGGTATATAGCGAACCTGCGTATACGCGACTTGGTATATAGTGAACCTGCTTGTATACGCGACTTGGTATATATAGAACCTGCGTATACGTGACTTGGTATATAGTGAACCTGCTTGTATACACGACTTGGTATATAGTGAACCTACATATATAGATTTTCTCTTCATACTTGTAGTCTGATCATCAATTCCTTGCTGTTATCCTTCTGCACTATGATTTGTCATTAGTGTGATTTGCCATCAAGGACAACACTTGTCTCATAATGCCAACAATTCAATAGGTATATTTTGAAGATCATCATGCCATCCTCCAACCTTAAAACTATCCTTCTTTCACATTAATTCACATTTATTGTTATATTATGCTTAGTAAGAGGAGTAAAAGGTGTTTGTCATGATATGTGGTTGAATGTGGTTTAATTGTAGGAGAAAGAAGCATTTTTGAGGAAATTACTATGTAGGGGATTGATGGAGACAACAAGGAGAGAATCTATGGGTTTTTTCCACCTCCTTAAGTCCCTAACTCGGCTTGGGATCGTAACATTCTCTCTCACCAGTTCGAATTCATTGGCAACTAAATAACTCCTAGTACAAGTGAAGCTCAAGAGGGACAAGATCCACCATTTCCTAGATCATGGAGGGAATCACTCCTAATTTCAAGGGAGTTTCTATCAGCTACCCTTTTGTATAAATAAATAAGCTGAAAATGTCATTAGGATTCGATGTTTTGATTCAATTAGGTGTAGTTATTGAGCTTAGAGCTTGACATTGTCATTTTGAACTTTTATGTGATGTATGAGACCTTTAATTTGTGATAATGAGAAGATGGCTATTAAGCTGCATTTGAGTTAGTTTTAGAGGGTTGTGACCCTTAGGTTTGGGCCCAACCCAAAGGATTTGGTCCCTCTTTTGAACTTGTGTTTTATCCTTGATTCCAAGCAGTTCATAGTTTCTTTCATTTTAGTTGAGGTTAATTTATAAAAACCTATGGTTGTAAGATTCTACATCGCCTCTCATGTGGGAGAATGGTTGGAAGGATTTGTTAGCCTTGTGGGCAAATGGTCCAAAAATGGATCCAAGTATGCCCTTTAAGGTCTCCATAAGCCATCATAATCATGCCAAAGGATCCAAATATGCTCTTGATGGCTTCAAAATTTGCATGAGGATCGCTCAAAAAATCCCAATAGTCGCATGGAGGAAAGCCCTTAAAAGGGCACAAAAGCCAAATATCGCAGGCTTGAACATGGAAATGCATAGTAGCTGTTATATCTGGCCAATCAATGACCTAGATTTAACTAGCTAATCACAATCGGCCAAGCAGAAGGGACAGTTTAAAGGTGGGTGCATGACACCGCCGATCAGCGATCGCCAATGATCGGATCGGTGGGTCGCATTGGTTGGGAGTATATGTTATATTATATAAAGGCTCGGGGAGTGAGTGACGCATGACTACGATTTATCGCATCAGCAATATACCACGGGCAGGGCCTATGCACATACATATGGGCGACCTGATGAGGCAGAACCGACAACATTATAGTTGGGAATTCATAATTTTTTAAGTCCACGCCAAAGCCGTTTTCAATGGTTTTTTTGTGTATTTTCGTTGTATAAATGAAATACAAAGGGTGGCTTGGTTTGCGATATGCGATAAGACCCGGACCCGAAAGGGTCTAGGAAGTAAAATATATATGATTTCAGGTCCACTAAAGCCCATATGTTAATGTTTTTGTGTATTTTCATTGTTTCGACGAAATACGAAGGGAGCATTGGCCAACAGTGATTGTGATGAGTCCCAAACCCAAAAGGGTCCGAGAAGTGAAATAGATACTATTTGAAGTCCGCCAAAACCATTTTCATGCATTTTTCAGTGTTTTCGCATATTTCATAATATAAGGGAAATACACAGTAGCAAGCCTTTTGTGACTTGCAATGGCGACAAGGCCGGACCCAATAGATAATTAAACCATATTTTAGGACTTTTGAAGTCTGAAATGAACAGTGATGGGTGGGATTTATCAGTGTTGTAGTGTTTTCGCTATTTATAACATGAACAGTCACTGTTTGTAGTTTAAAGGGAAAAGAAAAGGCCCGAAGACTCATTCCACCATATAATAGAGCCTAGGAGACAGTTTGTCGGGAAACACAACATGCTATAGCCCAAAAATAGAAATATCAGGGAGCACAGACAGCACAATAGCCACACCAACAAACATAATGGAGCATCTCTGGCATAGGAGAACACCCAGACAATGCAACAAGCTACCAAAAATATCTAAAAACGGTTACTCTACTGTCAGAAGAAGAAAACTTCGATCCCATGCTTGCCTAGAGGGCATCAAATCAGTTAATAATGCAGATCAAAGAGATTAGGACTCCAAGCCTCTTAGAACTCAGGAGCATTGTAAACAGGCTATAAATAGCTGAAAGTAAGATGTAATACAGGTTAAAGTTTTGGAGATTATCCCTCCTCTGTTCATTCAAGCTTCTCATCTTCATTCTAGCAATATAAGCTTCTTTTGCCATTATATGTTCAATGTCCATTCTCTTTTTTGTTCTATGCTTGCACTTGAATAGTTTGTTCATGTTTTCTTTGTGTCTAAGGCTAGATAACTGTCATCTTATCTCTGCTTTGATATATTAGATTTGCAAGCTTCTTCACTGCTTGTAGGTAGCCATCCATATGTGGTCATATATGCATCTGCCAATACAATCAATATTCTCTTTTGCTGCCTGTAGCTAGCCATTGATGTATATTTATGTATGTAATCTGCTGGTATAGTCAGTATTCTCCATCTATCCATTGAATTTATAACTTATTGAGCATTAGTGGTCTAAAGCCTTGTATTGATGAGAGTGTTCATGCATGCATTGAGTGAAAACAGAGCTAAAATGGTTATCTAACTTGATCCAAACCATCATTTATTCCAATAGTTCAGAGAACAATATTGAAGATTATATGTTACCAAGCATCTCCGAGCTACAACCTAGGAGAGTTTCTTGGAGTGATAACATAATTGGTGCCATTGTCGGGGAGTGGAAGAAGCTCAGCTTCCCTGGGAAACAACATAGATGCAACTTTGATGATAGACAAATTCTGGGCACATTTTTGGTTGTAATCATCTATCTCGCGACTCTACTGGAGGCCGAACCTCTTGGCGACTCCACTTCATATTTCTGGCTCAGTTTGTGAGGCATACTTGGAGAAATCCTTAGAAGCTATAAGCTGACCCAGTACCTAACCCTGAAAAAATCATCAAAGAGAGAAAGGTATTGCAGAAAGGAGCATCAGGTTCAAGTAAACCTAAACAATCTCCTATATCTCTTCAATAAAGGCTTGTAATAGAACAAATACATGTTAAGAGTATAGAATCTAATACTAGGAGTGAAGAAAAACTCCCATAGATTCATAGAGCTCCTTATTCTTTAGGTTCTCCTTTTGTTGTAAGCCCAAAGGAAACCTCACCTGCTATCCATCATACTCCTTTAGTCTTATCAGTCACTCCTTAGCCCTCTATCATTAAGACTGCTAGTACTCTTTTAGCCACCACAGCTATGGCAGGCCCACAAGCACCTACCAAAATGGAAAGAATCATAGCTGCTAGGTATGGACCTCTAATACTACCCACTCCTTTGAATGCCATGCTTAGTAGAGAATATCAGAAATATAGGCCTAAGTTCATTGGGACTGAAGGTGTTACTGATGAAGAACATCTTGAGTCATTCTATAGCTATGCGGATAATTTGGACACTAGTGAAGATGATGTGTGGATGAGAGTCTTTGTCCAAAGCCTAGATGGAGAGGCTAGAAAATGGTTCAGAGAACTAACCCAAAGATCTATAGCAGATATTGAAGCTTTAGATTATGCATTCCTAAAGTATTGGGGGGATAAGAAGGATCTCCTCTCCTACCACATTGAGTTTGGTAACTTAAAGAGGGAAAATCTTGAGTTGTTGTCTGATTTTAATAAGAGGTTTAACCATATGTACAACAAGATACTAGCTGAAGTAAAACCCACTACTACCTCTGCTAAACTCACCTATGCCAGTGCTTTTGATTCTGACTCCTTCCTACTGTTGAGGGAGAGGCGATGTGCTACTTTGGCTGACATGTAGGATGCAGCCTTGGAAGTGGAATCAAACATCATGGTTGCAAAGAAGCTCAAGGGAAATGTTGATAGAAGAAGACAGAGGGGCGAGTCTTCATCATCCTTTGATCCTAAGATAGATAAAATGACCAAAATGATCGAGTCATTAGCCTCTAAAATCTCCAAATTGAAGGTTGAGTAGCACCCAGGGAAAGGAAGAGTGCCTAATACCTTTGCTCCTAGAAATCCAAATCCAAATCCATATAGAGGAACAAATAAGCAGTTGCAGATTTTGCAAAGAAACAAAGATGCTAATGAAGACCGAAGGGTGAAGGCTCCTTTTCAAAATGCAGTCATGGAAGAAGAGCAGTTTGAAGAAGATGATGAGATCCATTGTCTGGAAGACAAATGCAATGCTTCCTTTTTGACCTCAACTGCCTATGAAAAGTCATTATGCAATGACCAAATCAGCCAAGAAAGGGATGGTAAATCTATTCTACAAATTATAGATCAGCAAAGATATAATTTGAGGTCAAAGATAAATAATGCCAAGGAAACTCTTGTTCAAAGAGTTTCTGTCCCTATAGTACAACAAGCTAATAAGCAAAGACAACCGGCAGTTTATCCCATCGTGCTCAAAGCTCCAGTTCATGAGGTAAGAGGCCTTGACAAGACTCCTTCTCCTTTCAGTTTTCAATCAGAAATTCAAAAGCTAAGAATACCTATGCCTCTGATTGAACTAGTGAAGAATGAGTCCTTCAAAAGATCCATCCTGGAGGCCCTTGAGCCTAAAGCCATCCAAGCCTCCACAGACCATGTAAATCTACAAGATGACAAGCCAGTTGTTATTCTCAACCCAATGATTGAAAATTGTGAAGATGAGTCCCCATCATTCTATGTCTCTCTGACTATTCATGAAAAAATCCTTCACAACTGCCTTTTGGACACTGGAGCCAGCCATAATCTAATGCTCAAGGCTTTCATGGATGAGTTGGGTCTTAAAATCACCAAGCCTTATCATGACCTATTCTCTTTTGACTCTAGAAAAGTGAAGTGTCTAGGATTAATCAAGGACCTAGCCATCACTTTGTCTCAACTGCCTATGAAAAGCATGATGATGGATATTGTGGTAGCAGATGCACCTCCCAAGTTTGGAATGTCACTTTCCCGAGGTTGGATCAAGAGATTAGGTGGATCATTACAAAATGACCTGTCTTATGCTACTGTCCTAGTTTTCACAGGTGAGAGCGAGAGATTATATAGAGAGGCACAGTTGGCTTATATCATCAGCGATGAGAAGAACCCTACTAATCATCCCATATATGCTGTTGACACTGATTTTGGAGCATGTATTCTCCATATTGAAGAATCCAATTTGGCCTCCACGTAGCTCAAGAAAGAAGTGTTCCAGATCGTAGAGCAAGGCCCACAGATTTGGGACATATTTTTTGCTGGATCTTGCTCTAAGGAAGCTACTGGGGCAGGTGTAGTCCTTGTGTCCCCAACACAAGAATACATTCATTGATCTTTCAAATTAACCTTTCAGGTCACAAACAACATAGCAGAGTATGAAGCTTTGATTCTGAGCTTAAGCGCTGCTAAAGAAATGGGTATCAAAGGCCTGAAAGTGTGTGGAGATCCAAACCTCATTATTCAGCAGACAAATAAAACTTTCCAAGCTAAGCATCCAAGGCTGAAAGCATACAAGGATGAGTTATGGAGGCTCAAGGATTCTTTTAATGATTTCAACATTTCTTACATTCGAAGAATGAAGAACCAGCTTGTCGACTCCCTTGCTATGTCTGCTAGCATGTTTATTCCTCCTTTGCCTCCTAAATTGACATATGAAGTTCAGGTAAAATATAGACTGTCTCTGCCAGACAATGTCAAGTATTAGAGAGTTTTTGAAGATGATGAGGAAATTAACAGGTTTTTGCAAGTCGTTGAGGAATTTTCTAATGCACACATTGATGAAGAAAATGAAGCCATGGGAGAATGTGGCTAGCCCAAGCTAAAAAGCGAGATCGGCCGAGAAAGCATCGTCCAGCTGCCTAGTAATCACATACCAAAAGGATTAGTGCCTCCAGAGAAGCTTTGCAATCATAACGACATGCCCTATAAGCCAACCAAAACAAATAATGAGTATGCTGTCTGTAAACATAATATAGGGAGCCCAGCCCATCCGAAATTCATCAATCTGTCCACTCATTTGTCTTCTACCCAGAATTCCGAGTATTGCACCCTCATGAAGCAATTCGCTGATATTTTTTCCTGGGAATACAATGATCTTAAAACCTATGATACAAACATCATTCAGCACAAGATCCCACTGGAAAATAACACTACCCCTTTTAAGCAGAAATTAAGACCTATCAGCCCTCTCTTATTGCCTTTGATTGAGAAAGAGATCAAGAAGCTGTTGGATGCCAAAATTATAGTTCCCCTAAGGTATTCAAAATGGATAGCTAACCTTGTGGTACTAAGAAAGAAAAATGGAGAAATCAGGCTTTGTGTTGACTTCAGAAATCTGAACAAATGCTCTAAAAAGGATAATTATCCCTTGCCTCAGATGGAACACTCGCTACAAAGAGTTTAAGGGGCTAGAGTCATGTCTTTCTTAGATGAATTTTCAGGTTACAATAAGATTTCTATACATCCTGAAGATCAGGAAAAGACTGCCTTCACTACTCCTTGGGGCACTTTCATGTACTCCAAGATGCCTTTCGGACTGATGAATGCTAGGGCTACTTTTCAGAGGGCCATGGGCATAATATTTGTGGGAGAAAAAGACAAGTTTGTCCTTATTTATTTTGATGACATAACAATCTTCTCCAACAGCCACAAAGACCATGTACAACATTTGAAGAAGGTCTTCCTAAAATGCAGAGAGTTTGGAATTTCAGTGAACCCAAAGAAGTCACAGTTTTCTCTAGAAGAAGGAAAACTTCTGGAACATATTGTTTCTGTTGAAGGTGTGAAGATTGATCCAGCAAGGGTTCAATCCATTCAAACATTGTCCATCCCAATGTCAAAAAGGGACATTCAATCCTTCCTGGGTAAGATAAACTTTGTAAGGAGATTCATTCCAAACTTTGTAGAGTTAGTAAAGCACATCACTTCCATGCTGAAGAAAGGATCAGAAATAAAATGGACAGATGCTTCAAGAAACTCTTTTGAAGCCATCAAGCAAGCTATCATGGAAGCTCCCACTCTAATCAACCCAGATTACACTAAGGAGTTTTGTATCTTCTCTTTTGCCTCTTATGATACACTTGAAGTAGTTTTGTTGCAGAAAAATGATGAAGACATAGAGCACCCCATGGCCTTTTTCAGCAAAACTTTAAGGGATGTTGAACTAAGTTATGACCTTATTGAAAAACAAGCTTACGCTCTCATAAAATCTTTAAAAGCATTCAGAATTTATATTTTGCATTCCAAAGTGGTTGCATATGTACCTTTAGACTCAATAAAAGATGTCTTAACTCAGCCAGATATTGATGGGAAGAGAGCTAAATGGATTGCAAAATTCATAGAATTTAACATAGAGGTGAAGCCCACTAAGCTTGTCAAAGGCCAAGGCTTGGCTAAACTTATGGCTGAAGAAAATTGTAGCTTGTTAGACATACATTCCATGGGTCTAAATTCAGATGATGAGCAGATAGAGGGAGCAATAGAAGAGAAAAAGTAGAATCAGTCTTTGGCTAAAAATCTAGTCACATGTGAATGGTAATACAACATAGTTCATTTTTTGCAAAAGCTAGAAGTCCCTCCAGGGATTATCTCAAGTCAAGCTCGTGCCATTAAACTCAAATTAGCGAAATTCTACATTAATGAAAATCTATTTTTTTGGAAAGACCCATCAGGAATCCTCTTGAGGTATCTAGATAAAGAACAATCTGTGGAGGTCATACACCAGTTCCATTCTAGCATCTGTGGAGGGCATCACTATTGGAAAACCACAGCTTGCAAAATCTTGAGGGCTGGATATTATTGGCCTACTCTATTCTCTGATGTGTTTTCTTTTGTAAAAGCTTGTGACAAGTGTCAGAGGTTTGCAGGAAGACAGTAGCTAAAATATCTGCCCTTGAAGCCAATACATGTTAGTGGTCCCTTCTAGCAGTGGGGCTTGGACATTATAGGTGAGATCAACCCACATTACAATGGCCAACACAAATGGATCTTAGTAGCCACTGATTATTTCACCAAGTGGATTTAGGCTATACCCACTAAGAATGTGAATCATCAAGTTATCATAAAGTTATTGAATGAGAATATTTTCACTAGATTTGGTTGCCCAACCAAACTAGTCACTGATAATGCAGTAACTTTCAAGGCAAAAGAATTGATGGACATGACTCAATCCATGGGCATTCAAGTGGTGCATTCTACCTTATATTATCCTCAAGGCAATGGCCTAGCATAATCATCTAACAAGTGTCTGGTAAGGGTAATCAAAAAACTATTAGAGGACAACAAAAAGAGCTAGGATTCCAAGTTGAAGTTTGCACTATGGGCTGGCAGAGCTACTATCAAAAATTCCATAGGGAATTCTCCATTCAAACTGGTTTATGGTGCTGATGTTATTTTCCCCATCCAGCTGATTCTCCCTGTGGCTAAGTTCTTTCAGAAGAACAAGATGAAGAAAACGACATGGTAAGAAGAATGAATAACCTGCTTGAACTATAGCGGATCAGAGAGAAGCTGTTTAAGAAGTCAAAGGCTCATCAGAAGGTTATCAAAGAAACCTTTGACATGAAGGAAAAAGTGGAAAATTTCTAAGTTGGTGATTGGGTGCTTAAATGGGATGCATTTAAGGAAAAGAAAGGTAATCATGGCAATTTTGACTCCTTATGGACAGGTCCTCTTGTCATTGCTCAAGTTCAGCAGAACAATACATTCATTCTGCACAGTCTGGAAGGAGGATATACTTTTGGTAGCCCAGTAAATGGGCGATTCTTGAAACTTTATCTCATTTAAGGCCTTAAAGCCTTGGTATCATAAATATGTTTTTCTTTCAGTTTTTATTTCATGCTAAATAGACTCTATGCCCAATGGAACACTAGGAGGAAGATTTGATCTTGTTTTTGCAGGAAAGGCATTGTTTTGCAGTTCTTGAAAGCTCACAGGGAGGCTTTCATCCCCAGAAGGAGCCAATGTTAGCCTGGTGGGAAAATGGTCCAAAAATGGATCCAAGTATGCCCTTTAAAGTCTCCATAAACCAGCATAATCATGCCAAAGGATATAAATATGCTCTTGAAGGCTTCAAAATTTGCATGAGGATCACTCAAAAAATCCCAACAGTCGCATGGAGGAAAGCCCTTAAAAGGGCAAAAAAACCAACTATCGCAGGCTTGAACATGGAAATGCACAGCAGCTGCTAGATTTGGCTGATCAATGGCCTAGATCTAACCAGCTAATTGCAATCGGCCAAGCAGAAGGGACAGTTTAAAGGTGCGCACATGACACCGCTGATCATCGATCGTCGATGATCGGATCAGCGGGTCACATCGGCGGGGAGTATATGTTATGTTATATAAAGGTCCGGGGAGTGAGTGACGCGAAATTGCGATTTATCGCATCGCTGATATCGCATCGGCAATATACCACGGGCGAGGCCTATGCACATACATATGGACACCCGATGAGCCAGACCTGATGGCATTATAGTTGGGAATTCATAAATTTTGAAGTCTGCGCCAAAGCTGTTTTCAATGGTTTTTTGTGTATTTTTGTTTTATAAACGAAATACAAAGGGAGGCTTGGTTTGCGATATGCGATAAGGGTTCAGGAAGCAAAATATATATGATTTCAGGTCTAATAAAGCCCATATGTTAATTTTTTTGTGTATTTTCGTTGTTTCGATGAAATACGAAGGGAGCACTGGCCAGCAACAATTGTGATGAGTCTTGGACCCGAAAGGGTCTGGAAGTGAAATAGATAATATCTTAAGTCCGCCAAACCCATTTTCATGCATTTTCCAGTGTTTTCGCATATTTCATAATATAAGGGAAATACACAGGAGCAAGCCTTTTGTGACTTGCGACGAAAAGAATGCCGGACCCAATAGATAATTAAACCATATTTTAGGACTTTTGAAGTCCAAAATGAACAGTGATGGGTGGGATTTATCAGTGTTGCAGTGTTTTCGCTATTTATAATAGGAACAGTCACTGTTTGTAGTTTAAATGGAAAAAAAAAGGCCTGAAGACCCATTCCACCATATAACAGAGCCCAGGAGACAATTTTCCGGGAAACATAGCACGCTGCAGCCCGAAAACAAAAAGATCAGGGAGCATAGACAATGCAACAGCCACACCAACAAACATCATGGAGCATCTTTGGCACAAGAGAATGCCCAAACAGCACAACAAGATACCAAAAATATCTGAAAATGGTTACTCTGCTGTTAGAAGCAGAAAACTCCAATCCCATGCTTGCCCAGAGGGCATCAAATCAGTTAACGATGTAGATCAGAGAGATTGGGACTTCAAGCCTCTTTGAGCTCAGGAGCATTGTAAACAGGCTATAAATCGCTGAAAGTAAGATGTAATAGAGGTTCAACTTTTGGAGATTATTCCTCCTCTGTTCATTCAAGATTCTCATCTTCATTCTAGCAATAAAATCTTCTTTTGCCATTATATGTTCAATGTCCATTCTCTTTGTTGTTCTATGCTTGCACTTAAATATTTTGTTCATGTTTTCTTTGTGTCTAAGGCCAGAAAAATGTCATATTATCATTGCTTTGATATATTATATTTGCAAGCTTCTTCACTGCATGTAGCTAGCCATCCATATGTGGTCATATATGCATCTTCCAGTACAGTCAGTATTCTCTTTTGCTGCCTGTAGCTAGCCATTGATGTATGTTTATGTATGCAATCTACTGGTATAGTCAGTATTCTCCATCTATCCATTGAATTTATAACTTATTGAGCATTAGTGGTCTAAAGCCTTGTATTGGTGAGAGCGTTCATGCATGCATTGAGTGAAAACAGAGCTGAAATGGTTATCTAACTTGATCCAAACCATCATTTATTCCAATAGTTCAGAGAACAATATTGAAGATTATATGTTACCAGGCATCTCTGAGCTACAACCTAGGAGAGTTTCTTGGAGTGATAACAGTATTCACAGTCTCTGTCCAAAAATATTGTGTTTATGATTTCTTGGAAATAGATGAATGTTAGCTGTCCTGCTTTACATTTTGTTTTTGTAGCTTAAAAGTCAGTTCAGTGATTAGAGTAGCATTATGGCATAAACATAAATGCTAATTAAATTCAACTAATTTTTTCCATCATAGGTTATATCACTTTAATAATGATAAATGGATATATGCATGTGATTGGTTGCAGGTTTGTGTTGATTTCAGGGGAGGGAACCTCTTCCACTTCCATCTTGGACTCCTCCATATTATCTTTCCACCCCTCAATTCTGTCCCAAAACTCTGTTTCTGTAAGTCACTTTTCTTAGTAAACTTAGGACACCGTGAGAATTCATCCTAATGCAAGACAAACCTTTGAGAGGTCTTGGGATCAGCTAGGGGGCTCAACCCAACCTTCCTTCATTCTCTCTAACCTCCATCCACCTCTACATACCCTTAAGACATCATTTTCACCCTAAAAGCCTCTCAAAATTCCTCTTGTGGCATTACAGGCCCTCCTGTAGCTATACAAGACCTCTTGTAGTAGCCACTTGTAGCAAGCCTGTAGCACCACGTTTCTTCACCATTTTTTATCCCCACTTCAACTTTATCTCATTAAAGATGAATAATGACCCCAAGTTGTGATTTGATGATCAGGGGAAGCTCCTAGGCCACTCCAACCATTCCTTTTCCTCACTACAAAATAGAGTAGAATTAGTTTTTTTAATCACAAGTATGATGCAAGTTAGGTTTCTGTTTTTCAAGCAGCTGTGAACTAGGTAGATGATACATGCATGTATGGTTGTAGTTTGTTGAATTATGCAAGATAAAGTAGCTTCTTTTTTGCAAGTATAAGATCCCTTGTCCTATCATGAATGGATTAATTAGGATCTACAAGTTGAGAAAATGGCATTTCCATTTTCATAGCTAGAATTAGTTTTCAATTGTACTTTCATCAGCAAGCTTTCATTATAGTTCAATAGGAGGAATGGTATCTAAGCACTTTGATCTAATGTCATGACTGAGGATGGCATGAGTAGAATCCAATCTGCTATGCATATAGCAATGTCACCTCTAAGTTTGTACAAACCCCGAGTTGATAATTTGAGTTGAGGAACCCTTTGGAATTGTAACATTCTTGGTGCTATACTAGGGCTCACTAGTCCCCTGTTCTAGGTTTTGGGGTTGCTTGACTTTATTTTTTCTTCCTTTCTTCCTACCCCTTTTCGGTTTTATAGTTTGAGTTTCAAACCCTCCCCAAAACAAGAAATGTTCCCAAGTCCTCCCAACCTTTCTCAAATGACTTTCAATTAGAAACTTAATCATACTTTTATGATATATGAAATGGGTAGATGAATTTGGTCTAGACTTAACCCTAACATACATATTCTTTAGAATTTCTAGCAGGAAATAAGGAGTATTTATCCTTAATTGACTTGTTATGTGAGCTAGGAACTGCAAACAGTAGAGTTTCACTTGATTGTAGTGTCCTTCACATGTGAAATAGGATTGGGTAATCTGTAGAAGACAATGCCACTCATCCTTCAACCAGGACCTCTGAACTCTTGAACGCCAATCCTTGTCTTTAAACTCATCCCTCAGAAAGAATGGCACATCAATTCCAGCCAAAACATGGCTCTTGAAGGTTATTTCTCCATCGACAGGGAGGCCCATGACCTCTGCAATTAGCTCCTCGGTGACATGAAATGAAACTTCTCTGACACTAACTTGTTGACCATCAAAGCCCTCAGCAAAATCTCTAGAAACTATATCGTGGTAGCCTGCACAATGAGAGAAAAAAATCCCCCAAATTTCTTCCTGAAAACATTGTTGAATCTCTGAATAAACCTCGAGCAAATCAAGTGCTTTAGGTTTGCCTCTGTATAATTTTCCACTTCTTCCCATAGTTCACACTGTAAAATTTTAAGACTGGAATCAAGAGAGGGATTTGATACTTGGTATTTGGGATAGTAACAACTTTCTCTCTCTCAGCGTAAACACATAACAGTTAACCATCATCATACGGGTTTAACCATTCAAAATAAATGATTTTACATTGTGGTAATGAGAAAATGAATTAACAACTTGGTGCTTACATAAAAATCTCCCGTGCAATCATAAATTTTTAACTGGATGTTACCTCTTGGTGGCGGAACTAGATACCAATCATGTCACATCACCATCTGACTCATCAGTGTTTTCTTGACACATTTTCTTATGAAACCAGCTCACAAAAGATAGAAAAGAGAGATCCACGCCTTAGAATTCAGCCTCTTCGAGGGGGCAACCTCCTTTACATTACACAAATGAACAATTCTTGGATGATACAAACGAAAAGACCTCTTTTCTATATATAGGAGTCTAAGGGGTCATAACATAATCAGAGCTGACATAACAATAATAATGTAAGGGCACAATAATAACAATAGTGGGCTTCTATGGGGCACAATAGTAACAATATGGGCACTACATGGGTACATCAATATAATAAGTGGGTTGTACTAATAACAATAAGGGGTTATAATAGTAGTATAGGGCCCTAACATGCCCCTCTCCTTCAAAAAGCGTTGTCCTCAACGCTTGAGTAGTTCTTGATGCTTCTGTATAAAATTCTTGTCCTCTCATGTGGAATCTTCAGCGGGTAAGTTCTTCCACTTGTTGGGATACTCTGAAATTGATCGATTTCATAGCTGTCGGGTTCTTGTTTCTGTGACTACTCCAGGTTCCAATATGATTTTTCCTTCCTCTTCAATTTCTAGCAATATTGTTTGAATTGGGATCTTTTGCAACTTTTGAATAAGTGGCCATACTGCTTCGTCCTTCTTCCATTCAACCCTTGCTTCGTTTATCCAATCTGGTTGGATAATGGAAATAGCACAAAACAATTCTTCCACATCCTCATCCTTGAAGAGTCTTCCCATTTGGTAAGGTCGCCATTTTTTAAGTGCATGTAGTATTGCCAACATTCCCTTCTCATAAATAGCTTGCTTGAGATGTAGCAGTAAAAATACCCAATCACCTACATCAAAACATTTTTCACTACGATGTTGATCTAACTGTTGTTTCATTTGATTTTTCACCGAAGTGGCGTTATCCTTTAAAAGTTGGAGAACTTGTTGTTGATGCTCGATGTGATCTCTCATTGCTTGAACCTTTTTCTTCTTGATATGTCCTTCTGTCTCTAGAGTTTGAGGAGTGGTAATTTCTTCCAATCCTTTACAAGATATGGTCGGATTCATTTCTTGATGCTCGATGTGACCTTTCACTTCTTGAACATTTTTCTTCTTGATATGTCCTTCTATCTTGATAGTTTGAGGAGTGGTAATTTCGACCAATGAATTACAAGATATGGTTGGATTCATTTCTTCTTTCTCGATGTGATCTTTCACTTCTTGCACCTTTTTCTTCTTGTCCTTCTATCTTGAGAGTTTGAGGATTGGTAATTCTTGCCAATGCTTTACAAGATATGGTTTGATTCATTTCTTCTTTCTTTAGGGTGGGGTCCTGGCGTATATCTTCTTCTTTTGATGTTTCTTGATCCTTTTCTTCCTCCTCTTCATATTCTATGTAAAATAATTTCTTCTCAGAACACTTATGACCTTTAGTGCATTTGCTATCACAATTGTAACGAAGCCCTTTTTCTCTTTTTTCTTCCAATTGTTGTGGTGTAACCCTTGTAGGTTGTGGAAGGCTAGGAGAAACAACACTTCCATCTTTATAGTTGTGAGGGGTATGCTTCCTGGTTTCCATAATTTTTCTTTCCACTATGTCACAAATCCCTTTTACTCTTTCCAATTGTTGTGGTGTTGCTCTAAAGAAGGTGTTGCTCTTTGTATCCTCAAAATGTGCTATCATTTCCTCCATGAAAATTGACAACGTAACAAGTTGTTTATGAGAACAAAGCCCTTCATACCATAAAAATTGATCCGGTTCTAAATATCAAGATGCAATACATACCTTTTGTAACAGTGGTACACCATGTAGATCAAAATATTTCTCCATATGAAGTATCCAATTTACCGGATCCTTGCCATCAAACATCCTCATCTTGCTTTTTCTTGATTTTAGGAGCTCGATCTTGAAATGACTGTAACTCTGTACTTTCGGATATTTAAGTTCTGGAATTGCAACCTGTAGTAGCCCTCTGTTTCCTCTTTCCAATGCCACCAGTTTGATCCAAATTGGATTCTCCAAGAAAGAGTTATGCACAATCTCCCAAGATGACCTAATTATAGACCTTTCCAGAAGAGAAAACTTGTATGAAGTGCCACGTGTCACTGTTTCGACCTTTGGAACTGAAAGATATATATAAGAAACTACAGTCCGTTCTATTTTTGTACCTTCTTACAAAATTTCAATCTGATGCTTAGAGAGAAAGTTATGACGATTTTCCCCAGGTCACCTGTTTGGAATTTAATTTAGGAGTCTTCAAAAAGACCAACTTCCTCAAATCATATCTCCGCAAATATAGCGCAAAAAGCTTTGAAATTTAGACCCGAGATTCAACGCAATTTCTTCTCAAATGGGTTTTTTTTAGCTTCTGAAACATTGCAGGAAAAAAGTTATAGCGAAAATTCCACGATGACCTGTTTGGAGCAGCGAAACCCTAGAATCCAAAGCTCTGATACCAAATGTTATGAAACCAGCTCACAAAAAGATAGAAAAGAGAGATCCACGACTTAGAATTCAGCCTCTTCGAGGGGGAAACATCCTTTACATTACACAAATGAAAAATTCTTGGATGATACAAATGAAAAGACCTCCTTTCTATATAGGAGTCTAAGGGGTCATAACATAATCAGAGCCGACATAACAATAATAATGTAAGGGCACAATAATAACAATAGTGGTCTTCTATGGGGCACAATAGTAACAATATGGGCACTACATGGGTACATCAATATAATAAGTGGGTTGTACTAATAACAATAAGGGACTACACTAGTAGTATAGGGGCCTAACACGTTTTGACTCATTTGTTGACATGTGCTCCATCAACACATTATTTGGACATAAGACAAAAATTTGAATTTCCCACTTTGGCGTTGATATTCCCGTTGTTGGATATTTAATTAAACCTTTTTTATTAAATGTGCTGCTACTCTAAATGTTAGCGCTTTAACCTTTTTTTATTACAACCTGACACTGACAATAAAACTATCAGTGCTTTTAAAACTATTTTTACAAATCATTGCTAACACTAAAACTGTCATTGTTTAAAAATGGTGGCTAAAAATTGTGATAATAGGCTCCATTTCCTTAAGGTTATCTAGGAGGTTGATTCATGTCATAGTAACCCTCAGCTCATGTTTACCCTGGGCAAGCCAGTGAAAGCGAGTAGATATGAGAGGAGGTGTGTTACACATAGTTGAAAATACGATTTGAAAAGGTAGTTTTTATTTTTTCCTTCTAAAATTTTATGATGTAATTTAATATTTTTTTATTATTTCTACTACTATTTTATAATATTACTTAGGGGGGCCATTATATACCTCAAAATTTCTCTAATGTCCACTGTTATTTTTTTTCTCCAATTAGTGATTTAATAGTTGCTTAATCAACTTGTTTTTATCTATTAAAATTGTGCTTTGTTTGCAGATGGAATACATTGGTTCATAGGATATATTAACATTATTTTTCATGAATGAGTATCTCCTTCTTCAAAACCTTTCCTTCCACTCCTCCTCATTTCTGTAAACTGTCCATGTGCCAGAAATTGCCTCATCAAGCGACAAAAGATTACTAGTCTTGCTCCTTGAACAAGTTTGGTTACTAAATAGGACTAATATTGGTAAGGTCTTATGCATCCTTCTATAGCCTTCCACCACCTTTCTCCCTCTCCAAACCACTCCAAGGTCCCATAATATTTCTCTTGAATTCTTCTCTATAGAAAAATAGGGAATCTTGTAGCAATCCTATGGCAATGTTCATATTTCTTCAAATCACTTCCAAAATTTCCTCCAAAGTTTGTCCTTTATTCCTCATTGCTCCAAAACATAATTTAAGTCTTGAATATGGATTTGAGAATATTGAATTAAGTTGCATTGAAGGGGTTAAAAAATGATATGGGAGGAAGACAGAGAGGACACAATGGCTAGGGCTTCAAAGATGCATAGTCTCCCTCACGCTTCCCATGCTCTCCAGACCACCGATCCAACCGTTGCGACAATGTCTGGCTATGAGTTCACTACACAAGGATCTGATATGTGATTGGGAGAATGAACCAAAGGCTGGCCTTGATACTCTGCGCTGGCAAATAAAATGATAGACATGGTTTCTAAGCATATCACTCATCAACTCGTCACCAGAGAAGATTGTTTCTCCTCCGTCATGCACAAAGGTTCATATGGGAGCAAATGGTGGTTAAAAACTATGTCGGGACTAGATCCGTGTAGGAATATGGTGATCTAGTTGCAAAATGCAAGCCCTTATCTACGATTTGTCTCTAAGGAGGTATTGGAAAACATGGTATGGAAATTCTTGGTTTTAGAAGTGGTTTATCTACCTAGCTCATTTCTTTTTTCAGATATGTTATTAACGCTACCAGATCTGGGGTTTCTCAATCCCCTTAGTAACTTAACTTGCCACAAGGAAGGAGTTAACATGGATCTAGGTTATCTGTATTGCCTATCATCGGCCCAATATTTCTCTCTGTCATATCAGATGGTTTTGGTGAATGGGCTATCAATAATTCCGTTGCAACCCCGTTCACTACAGTCAGATTTGTAATTCTACCTTGGTCTGACTGATGATCTGCATGACTGTCAAGTAAGAACACCAAATATGGCAAAAAAGCCATCATTCCAAATTTTTATCAAAACTATAGATGGAAAATCAATGCTATTTTGGGTTCATGCTTCAGAAAGCATCAACCAATTCATATTCTGGGTATTCCGATGCTTCTACAAAGTCTAATTTATGGAGGTAAATCCATGCAAGATGATATAAATTTACAAATTGATAAAATTCTTCCATTATCAACCATCATCATAAATTTAAGGCTTCGGGGAGGCTCTTCTAGACCAAGCAGTCCAAAGGGTGCATAGAGAGTGTCCAAATCTAGTTCTCCCAAAGGAACATAAATGAATAAGGGACAAGTAAATGAAGGTCATTTTTTCAAAGACATCCTAAAAGGGAAGTCAGTTGTCTTTGCAATACATGATCAAGCACACAATATTTTTGACACTTACATAACGGAACAACTAGATCAAACCCCAAGAATGAATATAGATCTATCTAAAACAAATGATCTATGTACCACATATGAATCTCAAGTAGTTATATGCAGATTCAATGGATTTTGGCTAAAACCAGTGGATCTTTTCCATTGGATATTCTCCAGTTGGACAATAAATTGTGAGATCAACCTCTACTCCAGGGGCTTCTTCATTGTAAATTTTGCATCATCAGAGGATTTTGAATATATACTGAGAGAGGGCCTATGGTTTTGGGGCTCAGTGGGACATTTTGTCACCCCATGGTTTCCAGATTTCGATGCCAATAAAATGGTGGTAATAAGAATGCCAGTATGGGTCTGATTGCATAATCTGCCTCTACATTTCTGGCACCATAAACTGCTAGAATGTATTCAAGATATTTTAGGGTGTTACATAAAGACATATTCACAAAGAATTGTAGAACGAATCTACACTTTCACAAAAATATGTGTGGAGGTGGACCTCAACAAAGGATTCTTGGATCATATTCTCTTGACACATAGAAAACAGTGCTAGACTAAGTTTTTAGATTTTTAGAACATGGATGTCGAATATGCCGACAAACATGAAATCTACAAAATACATGTCTTGATGTAAAGAAAGCGCCTGAAAGGAAGAAGAAACTAGGAAAGAAACCCAAGGGATGGAAATTCCCTTAGCAATAGCGAAAGAGACCCCAAGGGATGGTAATTCCCTCAGCAATAGCTTGAAGAAGAAGAGGAGGATGAAGAAATGGACTCCAATACCAATGAAGAAGCCCATAACCCACAAGAAAACGTAGAAAAGGGGGGACATAATCATGAAGTTCCAAGAGCTTCAGTACACACAGCGCAACAAGTGATGATCCCAATAGCAAAGGAGTCAAGGGGTTCTAAACATCATCATGTATTTGAAATTTCAGATTCAGTTAAGGAAAATCCAAAAATTAATGAAGAGACACAGTTAGCACTTGTAACATCCACTCCATCGCAAGGAGAATGGAAAAAGTTATAAAATAAGAAATGGAGAAAAAGGTAATCAGGTTACTCCCATTTGAGAATAGTATTCTTAGTCTCTGTGAACACCAGTTTCAATTGGCGTGGTTGAATGCATTGTAAGATTCTAAAACATGTAATTTTGTTTTAACTAATAAAATTATAATTTTTCCTGAGAAAAAAAATGGACTTGAGAAGATTAGAGATCCCCTAAATAATTTTCTTTCATAGTTATAACTTCTATTCTGCAACTAGGTTATACTGCTTCTATTAAAGTGATTTTCCTTCAACACTATTGAGCATTTTATTGTCCTCTTGTAAGTACAATATAATTTAATTTTCCTACAATAGAATAGGTTTATTTCCTACAACATAGATTAGGATGAATTTTTTTCCATTTACTTTCTACAAAATATATTTGGGTTACTCTCCTATCATCTACTTTCTACAAGATAGATTAGGATCTCTTTCTGGCACTTATTTTCATGCAAACTGATTAGGGTTTCTCCCATGTCATTTAATTCTCTGCAATATAATAAGTTATATTTCAGTCATTCCTTTTCTTGCAAAGTTAAGATAAGTTGTTTTCCATTTACTAAATCTTCTAAGGTGGTCTGTGTGCATCTTGATTCACTTCATTGCTTTAGGGAAGCTTAAGTAGAATATTTCTTGTTGTGCATATAGTACTGATACATAATAAGTTTGTATGAATAGTTACAGATTGATAATTAAAGTTGGTAGCCTTTGGAGTTGCAACATTCTTGTTGTAATATTGTGGTTCATCACTTTTTGACACTGTTTCTAGGGAGGTATCGAAGCAGGTATTATCTTTATTCTTTAATTTGGTTATTTCTCATCTCATTTCCTAAAAAAATGAAATTTTTGCATCAATATCTTTCTTCACAAAATACACAAAAAGAAAAAAAATAAATTCATTCATATCATGCCTCCTAGGGCTAGGAATAACTTAGGGATTTTTTTCCCTAAAACCCCCACTCCTACAAGTAGTCAACCTTCACTTTTTGGTGTATGTGGACCTCCTACTATGTCTACAGAGGCTTTGGAGGCTTTTTTGAGTGAGTAACTAGATATGTTTTAGGAACATATAGGAGCAAAAGAACCTCCATCACCCACTAAAAGTATGGCTGGAAATAGGCATGCTAAAGTTTTTCCTATTAGAGAGACAAATGGGGGAGCTAAAATGAATAATATTAGCCCCACTACTCTCCCACACTTTCGTGGATTCATGGCTTCTAAGGGCCCTAACACCTTCATGTTTGAATTTTCTGTAGTCTTCGGGACATATGATTACACCTATGATGAGCATAAACTTAAAGTGTTTCCTTCCAACCTCAAGGATGCAGCCTTATGCTAGTTCATGAGTTTGGAAGAAGGAAACATCACTACATGGGATCATATGTAGCAATAATTCAACAAAAAGTACAAATACTATTGCATCGCAAGGGACACAAAATAAGAAATCCCTAGAATGACTCAAGGGATAGATGAGTCACTAGAGGTCTTTGAAGAAATATTTCAACTGAGCTACAAAAGAGCCAACTGCACCCTTGATCCCAAATCAATGAAGCTAGTTTTACTTTGATGTGTTAGATAAGAGTTAATATATACCCTCAACATGTTGTCTAATGGAGATATTTACTAGCTCAATTATGAAGACATCAAAACAGTGTTCAAAAACCACTCTAGAGCTGCAAGGAAAAGAGGTAGATCCAATCAGGGTTTGGTAAGTCCTTCACCTTCTACTTCAACCATCAAGAATGAAATAGTAGGTATGTTAGAGGATTTTAAAAGTGAAATTTTACATACTTTTTCCTTGTAGATGGACACAATGTAGGTTAAGAAAAAACAAGAGGAGGTAGAATGTGCATTAGCCATATTTTGTCCTAGATGCACCAAGATACACCCTAGAAATGAGTTACCATTGAATGTTATATAAATATGCGTTGTATGTGAGGAAAACTATTCAAATGACAAGTTTCCATCTCTTCCATGTCAGAAAGAAGTGTATCAAGGAGTAGAAGGAGACATGGAGCAACTTTGATTTGTCAACCAAAGGAGGCCACAAGGCCCTAGGCCATATCAATAAGGTATGCAAGGTATATATTATCCTCCTCCTTTCAATAGAAGTCATAATGCACCTTTTCAGTCTTGGTATCCTCCAAACAACTCACCATGGTCCATGCATTCTCCTTGGACCTATCCTCCTCAACATGGAATTCTCCCTTTCCAACCATATAAACACCAACCTCATTTATGGGTAATCCATCAAAAGGATGGAGGCCTCAGGAAACCCAACCACCTACCTTAAGACCTCCTCCTCGTCAACCACATATACCCTAAAACATTCCATATAAACAACCAAAAATGCATGCTCAGCCCAATATAAACTTAAATAATAAGCAGAACCAACAAGTCTACAATGGCGAGACCTATTATCCTACCTATACTGTAGAAATCCAAGAAATGAACCTAAGATATCGGAAGGTACATTCAAATTCTCACCCTCCTTCTCCTGTAGAATATCTTGAATAAGAGAAGGAAGAAAGAAGTCACCAAGCTAGAAAACCTCCTTATCCTAAAAGGTTGATCCAACTTCAACCACACACCCTAGAAGAAGGTGAACTTTTAGTAGAAATAAAAAAACTATGTGTCAAATTTCGTCTCATATAGACCATCAAATATGTTACCATATATAAAATATTCATTAGAGAAAAATGTATTAGGAGGTCAGGAAGGAAGTGGAAGGATGCCTACACTATCAATTTCATTGGGTAATAGGCTAATATAATGCTTGGGAAGTTCATAATCCCAAAGTATCTGGATCCTAGGAGCCTGACAGTAGATGTACATATCAACAATATTATAGTCCTCAACACCCTCATTGATATAGGGGCTACAACTAATATCATGACCATAGAGACCATGCTTAAGCTTAACCTCCAAGGAGCCTTAAGGAAAACCACAACAATGCTGCAACTTGTAGACAAGTCCATAGTATCACCTGAGGGTGTCATTTAGGATGTCATGGTTTCCATCGATTCTTGGGAGTACCCCACTAATTTCCTTGTAATCTAGACAAATACCAAGTTCAATGACTTTCCTTTCATTATAATAAGACCTTGGTTAGCTACTATTGATTCCTATATCAACTATAGAGCTGGGAACATGACAATCAAGAATGTGAAGCTCACAAAACAACTTATACTATACCCTCTTCTCAACCCCTTGTTGATCATGATTTTTCTATGTGGGTAGAAGAGGAAGAAGAGGAAGAAATTTATTAATCATCACCCTACCCCATTTTTACATTAGAAGCCACTATTGGAAGAATACAAATGGATGAGGATAATCTAATTGACAATTTTCTGCAAAACAAGTATCCTGCTTCCATGCAAATTGATGGACTAAAAGAGGAACCTTTAGAATATCCTAAATACAGTCCATGGGTATAATTAATCACTTCTGATTTTTATCAAAATAAGGTTAAAATTTTAGAAATCAAACCCTCTGGAACTCAAAAAATCAACCCTTTCCTTTTAATAGATCAAGAGGAACAATTGCTCACTATTTTAAGGCAACACCTTGATGATTTTTCTTGGGACTACAAAGAAATGAAAGGAGTCCATCCCTAGATTTTTTCACATGATATATACATCAAATAATTCCATAAACATGTTCACCAACCTCAGAATAGAATGAACCCTACACTCAAGGATATTGTAAAAGAGGAATTGCAAAAATTATTTGATGCATGACTTATTGATCTTATTTTGGAAAGTAAGTGGGTATCACCTTTAGTAATTGTACCCAAGAATAATGGGAAATGGAGAGTTTTCATTGATTACAGAGAGCTTAATAAGACTACCAAGAAATATCACTTTCCTTTACCTTTTATTGACCAAGTTTTGGATGCTCTTGCAGGAAAGAAGTTATTTTCATTTTTGGATGGTTTCAACGGGTACAATCAGATTCAAATTGGTCCTAATGACCAAGATAAGACTACTATAATATGCCCATGGGGGGGGGGGGGGGGTTTACATTAGGGTCCTTGCATTCAACTTTTGTAATGCCGCTGCCACCTTCCAAAGGGTAGCATTGAGTATCTTTTTTCCGATCTTGTACATGATTTGGTTGAGATTTATATGGATGAATTTACACATTATGTAGATTCTTTCCAAGAATCCCTCTCTAACTTATGAAAAGTTTTGAAAAGATGCATTGAAATGAATCTCTCTTTAAGTCTAGAATAGTGCCAATTTTTAAAGAATGCAAGAATTGTTCTAGGCATTGTTCTAGGCCACTTCCTCTCTAAGGAAGGGATTCAGGTTGACCCTAATAAGATTTCCATTATCAAAAGGGTTCTTGTTCCATAGAAACAAAAGGATGTTAGGAGCTTCCTAGGACTAGTTGGATACTATAGGATATTTATCAAAGATTTCAGTAAAATTTATTCACCTTTATTTGGTTTACTAACAAAAGGATTATATTTCTGTTGGAAACACCATTGTTAGAAGGAATTTTAAGAGCTCAAGGAGAATTTGAAAACTGCATCAGTTCTTAGGGGCTCAAATTGAGCCTTTCCCTTCCATATTCACATAGATGCATCAAAAAAAGAAGTGGGGGCAACTTTAGGGCAGTTGGAAGGAAAGTTTCCTTATGCTATGTATTTCATTAGTAAGATTTTTTCCAAGGATGAACTCATAATACCTTTGGGGGGGAGTTAGTGAATGTTTTGGGAAGAAACCTGAAAGGAAGTCAGTTATGAATCTGCCTCACTTGAGCTGCTCCAAGAGTAATGTCTACCATAGCGCTTTGTGATAGAAGTGTAAGTTAACACATTTTTTAAGAGACAAAACCTATCACAAGTCTCATTCTGCAACAGCAATCTACCTACCCTGCCTACTTTGCCTAGCATTTTTTCTTCTCTCTTTTTGCGTGCACTTAGACTGGCAAACCCTTAACAACTTTTCTTTTCTTCTCCATGGTAAGCCTACCTAAGTCTGCACTTATTACTTCCAAGGGCTCAAATTAAACTGTTGATCTCCTTTACTTCTCTACCTATCTACTTATCTGCCAAGATTAAATAGTTTGGACAGATTTTTATTCTCTATCTCTAATACAGGAAATTCAAACATGAACTAGACAAGATTAAGCTGTTTGGCCATCCATCAATTGTGGCATGAATTTAGCAAGCTGCACATAATGCTTATTTGCAAAAAATGAAAAAGTAGTGGCATTTGGACCTGCACACTTTCCTGGTCTTTTTTATTTGGGGTTCATTTTTTCTCATTTTTTCTTTTGAACATTTTATTCTTTTTTACCCTTTGATTTTTCTTTTAGGGTATACCCTCTTTACATTTTTTAATTTTTTGATTTTTTGATAATATGGAAACCTTTACAGCAAAGAAAGGATGAACATATTACAGAGCCCAACCAATCAATCATGAAATATGACACCTATTGGTATAGGAGTATAATAGTGGCTCCACATGGGGATGGCTTTCCCTGGTGGAAAGTCAAGAACAGTAGGTCAGAGAGCCTTGTGAATAACTTTGACTGTGTTCTGAAATCTTCCTTTGCTAGTTGCTTTATTTGCATATATGACAACACTCTTTCTGAAGCTAAAGGCCTTCTCTTTGGGCTTCAACTGCAGCAAGTTACTATCCCATTCAAAACTATGACATTGTTAAGGATATAGTATGTACATGTTAGAGTTAGAATACATCAAAAAACTCGATCAAAGTAATGTTTCAGCATTCGACCATTCACTGGTCCTTCTTCTGTTTCTGTACCATCCAGGCTCTTTAGAAAGTAACTATTGTTCCCTTGTAATGCATGGATGATATATGGTCCTTTCCATAGGAAGTCAAACTTCCCATGTTTTCCTTTGTCTTCTCTCCTAGAATCCCACTTCAGATCTTTGTCTCCAATGTAGAAGTCTTCTGCTTTGGTCCTTTTGTCAAATATTTTCTTGAGTTTTTCCTGTAACACTTGAGATCTTTCGTGCACTTCTTCTCTAGTCTGCTGCAAATGGATGGTTTGATTTATTCTCCTTTGAATGTCATTTGGTTCCACTTGAGTTTCTTACAGTAATTTCATCACAGAAACTCCTAAAGATGAAGGAAACATAGCCTCCATACCATAAACCAACTCATAAGGGCTAGTTATAATAGATCTCTTTGTAGTAAGTCTGTCTGCCCATAGTGCATTTGTGAGTTTCTTGTGCCAGTTTTTCTTGTTCTCTTCCAACAATTTCTTAATGATATTAATCAGGCTTTTATTGGAGGACTCAGCTAGACCATTACCTTCAGGGTAATAGGCTGTGGAATGGCCTAAAGTGATATGGTATTTGCTGCAGAAATTTATCAGTTTCTTGGATTTGAAGGCAACAGCATTATCAGTAATGATTTTTTCAGGACAGCTAAACCTAGACAAGATGTTGGTCTCTAAGAATCCTATGATCACTGTATCATTGGCTTGTCTTGAAGGAATGGCTTCTATCCATTTGGTCAAATAGTCTGTGGCAGTAAGGATCCATTTATGTTGGCCAGATGATGGAGGATGGATTTCTCCAATGAAGTCCAAACCCCATTGCTGAAAGGGCTTTTCTGTGGAAATTGGTTTCAAGGGTAAGGGTAATAGTTTCCTCTTGCCTTCAAAAATTTGGCATTTGTGGCAAGTAGTGACAAATTTCTTTACATCAACAAACAAGGTTGGCCAGTAAAATCCGGCCCTTAGGATTTTGTCTGCAGTTGATTTCCAGTAAAGGTGTCCACTATAGTCCCCTACATGAAACTATTTGAGAACTTTGTCAGCTTCTTCTTTTATTAAACAATTCAATAAAAATACATTCATGATTTTTCCAAAAAAGAGCATTATCTAAAATACAGAATTTTGAAGCTTTCATCTTTAAAAACCTTTTCTTTGTTCTGGATAACCCTAAAGGAGCCTATAGGTTTAATAATACATGAATTATATTAGCATACCAAGGTGATTCTAAGAAGGCCTGGCTGATTTGTGGAGTCGCCATCTCCTGTTCATTATCCAGTTCATTAATATCTAGGGCTTGAAAGTTTGTTTCAGTCATGAGTTTAGCTAATCCCTGTCCTTTTATCACTTTTATAGGTTTTATTTCAATGTCATATTCCAATATTTTAGCTATCCATTTACCTCGTTTGCCTTCAATTCCATCCTGGGTCAGGATGTCTTTGACAACAGCATTTGGTACATAAGCTACTACATGTGAGTACAGTATATAGACTCTGAAGTCTTGAATGGCTTTCACAAGTGCATAAGCCTGTTTTTCCATGATTTTGTAATTCAGAGGCACATCTCTTAGTGCTTTACTGAAAAAGGCTATGGTTTTTTCACATTCTTGATCATCTTTTTGGAGTAAAATAGCTGCTATGGTGTGTTCTGATGCAAATGAGAAAATTATGAAGTTTCTATTGAACTTTGGACTTGTGAGGACTGGTGTTCTGGTTAAATCCATTTTAATTTCTTCGAATGATTGCTTGGCTCCTTCTGTCCATTTAACCTTTGAATCCTTTTTTAATATGTTGTTCAACAATCTGATTAATTCAACCAAATTAGATATGAATCTTCTCAAAAAGTTAATCTTCCCTGGGAAAGCTTGAAGCTCTTTGACATTTCTGGGGTGGGGTATTTGCAGAATAGCTTCTATTCTAGCAGGATCAATTCTGATGCCATCTTTGGAGATGATATGGCCTAACAGTTTGCCTTCTTCTAGACCAAAAAAAAGATTTTTTAGGATTTAATGAAATACCATATTTTCTACATTTTAGGAACACTTGTCTCAAATGATCTAAATGTTGCTAGTCTGATTTAGAAAACACAATGAGGTCATCTAGATATATAACCAGGAAATTGTGAATTTCTTTAGCAAAAGCTATGTCCATTACTCGCTGAAAGGTTGCCCCTACATTCTTAAGTCTGAATGGCATTTTAACATATTTGAATGTACCCCATGGTGTTGTAAATGTAGTCTTTTCTTGGTCATCGGGATGAACTAGAATCTAATTGAAACCTGAAAACCCATCCAAAAGTGAAATTCTAGATGCACCTACTACTCTTTGTAAAATATGATCCATCTTAGGTAAAGGGTAATTGTCCTTCAAAGAAACCTTGTTTAAATTTCTTAAGTCAACACATAATCTGATTTCCCCTGTTTTCTTCCTGGTAGGCACTAAATTAGACACCCATTCTGAAAATATGATTGGGGCAATTATCCTTGTGTTATGCGTTCGTCTGATTTCTTTTTCAATTAAAGGGAGCAGTATAGGGTTTATTCTTCTGAGCTTTTGTTTGAATGGTTTTTGATCTTCCTTGAGGGGTATTGTATGTTGAATTACAGAGGTGTCATAAGATTTCAGGTCTTCATAGCTCCAGGAAAAAACATCCTGGAATTCTTTGATCAGTTCAACATACTTAAGTTTTTGATCAGGGGGCAAAGATCTGGACAATTTTATCATTTTTGGGTTCGGTTCAGTTCCTATGTTGTAGTCTTCAACGTCTACTTTTGGGGGTTCCATTTGAGGTTTCTTTGGAATATCGTTAAAATCAAAGAGATCTTCCAAAGGAGTTAATCCTCTGGGAAAATGATTGTCTTTCAAATTGATAATTTCAAATTCTCTTTCAATAATCTCATCAACATCTGTTTCTCTAAGATCCTGTATTTCTTCTTTGGTAAATTTTGTTGGATGAAGCATTTGACTTGTATTTTCTACTGAAATGTTTGTTTCTAACTGATTTGCTAGATCAAACTCATAAACTGTATCTCCATCAACATTAGTGCTGGAAAGTTCTTCTTCTAGGGCTAAGAAATCATTGATCTGTTTATCACTTTCAAACACTTGCCAGTTCTTTATATTATCAGGTATGGTTGGCCTATGTCTAATTTCTGTTGTGAATTGATGATTTGGTTCAAATGGTAATTTACAGGTGCTGGAAAACATTGCTAGGCTGTGAGCTTGCAAGTTATGTTTTCTCGGGATTTTGGCAAGCTGAGTTTCTTGAAATGTGTTAAGGATCTCTATGGCTGTTCCTCTATACTCTCTCAATCTGGGATCATTTGTCAAGAACTTCCCTTTTATCTGTTGAATGATTAAATCAGAATCTCCTAGGACTAACACTCTAGTTGCTCCCAATTTCTTGACCAGTTTAAGACCTAGCAACAGAGCTTCATATTCAGCCATATTATTAGTGCATCTAAAGTTTAATCTGTAGGCATGACCTTCAGCATGATTGTTTTCAAGATTGTGCACCCAGACTCCTGCTCTAGCTCCTAGTTTGTTGACAGAACCATAAAATTCTAAGTACCAAAGGATTTCATGTTTATAATTAGCATCCAGACTTTCAGGGGTCTGTTCAATAGGAAGATCTGGTTTTTCAGCAATTTCTTGGATTCGGACACTAGACTTTTGATTTGCTGTTTCTTCCGTTTCATTTGCCAGAACTTTTATTGCATGTGGGAGATCAATTTCAGCATTGTAAAGGATAAAATAATCCATATCTAAGTGTATCGAGTAGATAGGGAAATTTTGAGATTTCTCTTGACTACTTACTACATACTTTATTAAGGTTTCTCTGTATAGTCCCTTTGGTTGACCAAACATTGAAATAGTAGCGTAAGACATGTCTAACTATAGAGACACTTGAAGCTTTGCACCCCAAGATCTAGACAATAACATACCATACTTTGGTGGAATATCAGCTACTACTATGTCCTTTAAGATGGTTTTGACAGGATATTGGACTAGTGACACACACAAGTCTTTGATTAAACCCAAACACTTGACCCGACTTGAATCAAAAGAGAACAGGTCCTTGTATGGCCTGGTGATGTCAAGATCAAGTTTCTCCATTACAGATTTGGCATTAAGTTATGGGAAGCCCCAGAATCAAACATGGCATTATGAAGAATTTTATCATGTATGTTTAACCCTACATAGAAAGGAGGAACTTCTCCCTCTGCTGTTTTTCCATTTATTTCAGGGCCAAATATCAGTTCAGGCTGGTCATTAAAAACGTTTATTGAATCTTCATTCATAGAAATTTTGAGTGATTTTCTGATTTGAGTTCTGTAGACATCATGTTTAGCTAATTCTGATAATGGAATAGCTACCTTTAGTTTGCCTACTTCTGTCTCAAAATTGAAAGGTTTCTCGGTCTGAGTTCTTGTATTTCAGACAGCTAAATTTTCTATGTTTTTCTCCTCTTCAGGCGCAGGATTATGGGCTGAAGTTTTTTCCAAATCAAGTTCTGGAGGTTCTTCTACCTTTTCTTTAGAAGGAACAACAGTGGAAGGTTGTCTGTTAGGTGGCTGATTGTCTGATATATCTTCAATAATTAGATCATTTGGGTTAGGATCTGTTCTGGAAAAAATATGTACAGGAGGGGGACTGACCTTACTTTTGTTGGGTTGTTTGGTATCTTTCTGTTTTCTGATTTCAGGGACATCTACCCTTCTGCTCCTTAGATTGTATTGTTTGTGGACTTCGTAAATGGTTGTATCATATCCCTCCCTAAAGTCAAATGATTCACCTGACTGAGTTTGGAATTGTTTCACAATGTGAGCTTCTTGATCCTCTTGGGTCAAGAAAACTTGTTGTTCATTGTTGAGTCCCATTAAATTAATTTGAGTATCTTCTATTGGTTCATCAAAATTTGAGGCTTCAGCATAATTTTCTTGAAATGGGGGCCTAATATTTTGGTCAGGCCCTGTCTTTCCAGTGTTAGGATTTTGGTTTTTCCTGAAATTTGGATTTCTCCCAGTATTGCTTGGTTGACCATCCCAAGGGGATTTTCTCTCGATTGTTTCTACTCTATCTCCAAGTCTGTCCATTCCTTTAATGATAGCATCTAATTTCTGTTCAAAGGCAGAAGGTTCTTCTTTGTAAGGTGTTCTTCTTTCAACGCTGGCTCTAGATCGTTTAGATATCAGGTTGGCCTCAACACTGATAGCTATACTCTACATTTATTCTGAGTTTCGAGGAGATCTTTCCCTAAGTTGGTATGCCATATCAAAATCAAATGCATAAGGGGATTTAATCAAGGCCAAATCTGGAGGAGGTCTGAGATTTTGAGGAATAGCATTGTAAATATTGTTGAATCTGGCACGGTAATCTTGGACAGTTTCTTGTGTGCCTCTTCTTAGGTTCTCATACTTTGATAAAATATGGAGAGGATCTTTCCTCTTTTCCCATATGTTCAAGAAATTATGATAAAGAGCTTGTGGGTCATTGATACTGTTTGCAGGGAGGGCTCTAAACTAGGTTCTAACATCTCCAGTTAAACTTTGAACAAATACTTTCATTCTGACATCATCATCATCAATCTCATAACTTTCAAAATAGTTGGTCATTTTATTGGTATGTTGTTGAACTGTGTAAGTTCCAGTACCTTCAAAAGAAGGGATTTTACTTTGATAGTCTTGAGGCATAGCCCCTGGATTTGCAGGTAAGTTTAGGGGAGTATATCGATTTTCCATGATTGCAGAGATGGATGTGACAACTGAAGGAGTAGGGATAACAATGGGAATGAGAGTTGTAGATGGAGGAGTGGAAAGGGTAGTTGGAGGTGCTGATGGTGAACTTGGAGAAGCTGCAGTAATCACAGAAAGGTTTGGTGTTTTTTTAGAGGTAAGCTCAGATTGAAAGGAGTTCTGCAAATGTTTGTCAAGGTGTGAACTAGCAGAATTTTCTTGGCTCTCTTGTCTTTTAAGAATCCTAGGAATCAGATTAGGATTTTCAAACACAGGTGGGGGATTAGGATCAGGATTTGATCTGGTGTAACGAATCTTTTCTAAGGCTAGGTTTCTTGGTATGTTTTTGTTTTTTTTTTTTGAGATATTTTTGATAATACAACTTTTAGCAGTTCTTCTAGGAAGTTTTTGGATGTGAGAGTTTTGAACTTTCCTAAAGATTTATTTGAAAAGAGGAACTGATCAAGAATTTGAAACTAACAATTTAATACATAAGCTAGACTGGAGATAGACTGAAGCAACATTCATTTACTTCTGCAATTGCAAAGAAAAATCATTTCAAAGGCTACCTGGCTAACTTCAAGCTCCATCTGTAGCTTATAAAATAAATAATAGTAACAAACAATTATTCAGTTCCCTAGTGGAGTCGCCAATGATGTTATCACTCAGGTTGTTCCCAAAAGTTGTAAGAAAGGGAATACAGCTGAGGCAACCACAAACCAATCTTTTAGATACAGACTCTAGCCAATCTGTATGCAAAGAGGGCTCTCTCTTTTTTATTTAGCTTTGTTTTTTAAAGGTGTTAGGCTAGTTATGAAGTTCAAGGGTTTTGTTTTGAGTTTGGGTGGTGAGATTGGATAGAATAGTGAGGTAAACCAGAAGAGTTCAGTCCATTGGGCATGATGGAGTCAAAGATGGATGGCTTTCTAGATTTGGTTTCTCAACAGAGGATGGCTTCACAGAGCAAGGTAGTCAAATAGGTAACAAACAAAAGATTTGAAGCAGATGGAATGGGCTCAAATGGGTGAAGGGCAGTTAAGAATCCTTCACGGTATTGAAAGAGGGAAAATGGATGAATACCGATAAGGAGAAGTTAAGAATTCCTTAGCAAATAAACAACATGAGAGAATCAGGAAACATGAGCAATTAAGAATTCACTGTTTATTCTAATTCTGAAGAAAACATAGAGAATAATAAAGACTGAAAACAGAGTGCAATTAAGAAAATTCTGAATTAACCTTTTTCTTTACCATTCATATTATGAAACGCAGGTGATATTGATCCGGATTTAAATAGGAACGCAATAAAATACAGAGATAACCATAAAGACAGATATGCAGTGGAAATAATACCTCAATTCATTACTATAAAATATTGAAATATGCTTACAAACAGAAATGGAAATAAACCAGCTAGGGCGATGGTAGCTTATCTCTGAGAAGAGATGTGGTGGCTACATGCCTCTGAACTGTCTTACAATGAGGCTCGAAGGCCTATTTATTATTGAGAAACAATGGAAAACCCTTCACATTCCAAAACCTAACCCTAGAAGATGAAACGCCAAATTGTGGGCCCCGTTTTTGGGTAAGTTGGTACAACAACTTCCCGGGGTCGCGAATTGGTCGTACTATCTCCGTTTGACGTGCATGATAGCCCATTGGAAAGATCTCTCCGAGGAATACAACGGAAAAGACGATTTTTATCAAAAAAATCGCTGGCAGTAGATTTCCCAAAAAACGTCGTTTAGGGCCTCAAAACGGCTCCGGAAGTTTAGGACCCAAAAAAACTGCTAAAAATAGTAAACTGTGTTATAATTAAGGAAACTGAAAAAAACTGTAAGAAGCACTAGAGGGGATCCAAGTGGAATTAGCGGGTGGCCACCAATATCCACCTGGATCATTCCTCCCCCCTTAGGAAGCAATGGTCCCCATTGCATTGAGTTCCTCCATGAGATGAGGGAACTTCTGCTGCACTTGGTCCCTGGTGAGCCACTTGCCCTGGTGAAGGAGTTGTCCTGCTTTGACAACTCGATACAGTTGGATATTTTGCTGGTGAGTGTGCTTGATCTGTGTGTCCATGATCTGATCAGTTGTAATTTGTTACATGCAAGCTGGATTTAACTCTGTGGGTGTGAGTTGTTCTGCAATGTCAGACGTGTCTAGTAATGGTGGAAAGTATGGCCGGAGGCGGTCGACATTGAACACCGGGTGCAGGCCAAGGAATGGGGGAATGCTGAGCTCAAATGCATTGTCTCCCACAGCCTTGGTAATGGTGTAAGGGCCATATCGGAGTGGTCTGAGTTTCCAATAGGCTCCGATAAGGCGTTCCTTTTGCAAATGCAACCAGACTTTGTCGCCCACTTGAAACTTGTGTGGCACCCGATGTTGATCATGTCGCTGCTTGTACTTGGCATTTGATTTCTCCAGAATGTCATGGACCTGCTGGCGAATATGTTGGATGTGTTCAATGAAGCTGTTTGCCTTATATGTTTCGGACTGGACATGAGCAGAATCTGCGTGAGTAGCTGCAAATGGCATGGCCACATCGATGGGACATAGTGGCTGGAATCCCAATCCCACCTGGAAAGGGCTATGGCTAGTCAAGCTGTGGAGAGCCTGGTTGTAGCTGTGCTGAACATAGGGGAGGCTCTCGTCCCATGTGCGTGGATGCTTTGAGTTGTACATGCACAGAATGTGTACGATCATCCTGTTGACGACCTCAGTCTGGCCATCAATTTGAGGATGGAAGGCTGTGGACTTAGTGAGTTTGGTGTCCAGCATCGACCAGAGGCTAGACCAAAATGTACTGAGGAACCTGCTGTCTCGATCTGAAATGATAGACTGTGGGATCCCAAAGTGTACCCATACTCGTTCAAAGAAGAGTTTAGCAGTGGCTTCTGCTATGATATTCTCCTTGCAGGCCGCCATAATGACCATCTTCGAGAACCTATCGACGACCACAAAAACACAGTCATTTCCATTCCTAGTGGAAGGGAGGCCTGACATGTAATCCATGGAGATGGATTCCCAAGGTCGACTAGGGGTAGGCAGTGGGGTATAGAGGCCTTGCTTCTTGATGGTCGGTTTGGCAATGGCGCACGCAGTGCATGATCTGATGTACTTCCCAACATCCTGTTGAAGATTCGGCCAATAGAAATATTTCTGTAGTACTGCCATGGTTTTCTCGACCCCAAAATGCCCAACGGCCCGACTGTAGTGTGCTTCCCAGATCATCTTGGCACGCTCGCTTGAAGGAACACAAAGGTGACCCAGGTGGCATAACAGGTCGTCCTGGAGGTGAAAATCTGGAACATGTTGACCCTCCAAGAGTGTCTGGTATGTGTGGCCGAATTCCAGGTTGCTTTTGTAGAGAAGTGGCCAATCAGAAGTCTCGTGCCCACAATAGTTGAGCATGGTGGTTAACGCCATGATCGGTGGTCGACTGAGGCAATCTACAACATTATTGGTGCTGCCCTTCTTATACTTGATATTCAAATGGAACTGTTGCAGGTATGTGGACCACTTCTGATGGCGATCATTCTGCAATTTCCCTTGGGTCTGTATGAACTGCAGGGGTCGGTGGTCTGTGTGGATGACCGTTTCCTTCCCCAAAATGTAATGCTTCCATTGTCGGTAGGCCTGCACAATGGAATACATCTCTTTGTCATAAGTGGGATACTTCCGGACTGTGTCTGAAAGTGTCTCACTGTGATATGCCACTGGATGCCATGTTGAGTAAGGACTGCCCCAATAGCATAGTCAGAGGCAACTGTCTCGACCTCAAATGGTTGTTGCAAGTCTGGTAATGCAAGAACCGGTGCTGTGCAGAGTCGATCTTTCAACTCTGTGAATGCCTTCTGTTGAGATTCAGACCAATTTTTTTTTTCTTTCGCTCCTCCCTTGGTGACCTGACTCAAGGGCCAAGTGATATGAGAAAATCCCAACACGAACCTGCGGTAGAAGTTGGCAAGGCCTAGAAAGCTGCGAAGCTCTGTCAGAGTGGTTGGAGATGGCCAATCCCGAATGACTTGGATCATGGCTGGATCCACATGCACCCCCCATTCATCAATAATGTATCCCAGATACTGAACCTGGGTCATGCCAAAAGTGCATTTCTCCAAATTGGCACATAACTTGTGTTGTCGCAGTGTTTGGAGAACCTGTTGGATGTGGTGGAGGTGCTCTTCCCAAGTCTTGCTAAAGATCAAGATGTCATCCAAGTATACCACTACAAATGAGTTGGTGAATGGCCGCAAGATGTCGTTCATTAGCCTCATGAAGGTTGCAGGAGCATTTGTCAATCCAAAAGGCATAACCAACCATTCGAAAAGGCCCTCCTTGGCTTTGAAGGCAGTCTTCCACACATTGGAGGGTTCGATTGGTATCTGGTGATATCCTGACTTCAAATCGATCTTGCTGAAATATTTTTCCCCCTTTAGTTGGTCCAGGAGGTCATCAATCCGTGGGATTGGGTACCTATTACGGACAGTGATCTTGTTCAGCGCCCGATAGTCAATACAGAGTCTCCAAGTCCCATCCTTCTTTTGTACCAGCACGATCGGGCTCCCACAGGGTGATGAACTCGAACGGATGTGACCTTTTTGCAGCAGCTCCTGAATCTGCCTCTTGATTTCATCGTTCTCCAGAACAGAGCGCCGATAGATTGGTCCATTGGGCAGCGGCGAACCTGGGGTCAGATCAATGGAGTGCTTGACCTGACAGTGCAGAGGAACCCCTGCGGGGGAGGTGAAGATGTCCTCATACTCCTCCACGACCTTGTCCATCTGTAGTTGTCGTGCGGAGGGGCCCTGTCTGGAGGTCATGGCCACCGTCTTCTTCTTTTCTTGAGGGCGTATCATCAGGAAAACAAACTTCCCGGTTTTGGAAATGAGCTTACTGCATTGTTTTGTAGTAACCAAAGAGATGGCGGTAGGCGGTGCTACCTCTGGTATCCTGTACAACTTATTTCCCAAAGTAACAATAACAACCCGGGGTCTTGACTCATACACAGCATGTCGCTTCCACAAGTATGGTTGTCCTAATAACACATCACAAACTTCAAGGGGAGCAATGTCACACAATACCTCATCCGTGAAGGGCTTGATGTTGTATGGAAGGCGACACTGTTGGCTCACGCGAAGATCCCATCCTTGGTGCAGCCACCCAATAGTGTATGGTTGTGGATGTGTTGTGGTCGGTAAGCCCAGCTGTTTCACGACCTCTGCCGAAATGAGGTTCTTTTGGCTCCCGCTGTCGACAATGAACTGCAGCGGGGAGCCCTTTACCCACATCTGGGAGTGGAAGAGACGCTCCTCCTCCTCTGGATCTTCAGGTTCCTCCTTCTAGATCTTCGTGGTGGCAACGGTGGCGTTGGGCTCTGCATCAATAATCTGCTTCCCTTTGTCATTCCCCTTATCGGGTTCTGACTCAGAGTCAGAACATGCATCTGATTCTGAAACCTTTAGCTCGGCCACCAGTGACTGCTTGGCCCGACACTCACTTGTGTTGTGAGTGGATCTCTTATGGAACTCACACCACTTTCCGGTGTCCTTTTTCGGCTTCGCGGCACTGTTCTTTGCTTGCAGCTTTGGCGGGTTGTCTTGGGCTGCCCCGGCTTGGCTTTGTCCTTTGTTCTGCGGTTTGGGGGCACCTTTCCCTTGTTTCGGGTTTGCAGACCCAAAGTCTCGCTTCTTCTGTTTAAACTTTTGCTCGACCTTGACGGCATATCGGTATGCCGTGCCGAGTGAGGAGATGTTCAGGAATTCTATTTCTTCTTGGATGTACTTGTGCAGGTAGCCACGGTATTTGAGTACCAAATGCTACTCTGTATCCTTGATATGCAACTTTGTGCGAAGGGTATGGAAAATATTGGTAAACTCTGGTACGTCTTGGTCCCTTCCCTGCCGTAGTGTGGTCCACTTCATGTATTGATCCTCATAGCTTCCGACAGGGTAGTACCGCTCCTTGATGGCATCTCGGAATGAATCCCAAGTCGGTGCAACTGAAAATAATGACCCTGTACTTTCATCCTTCTGCTCGCAGTAGGTTTCCCACCAATCCTTGACGTGGGGGGATGCTTTGAGAAGAGCGAAAATAATCTTTTCCCGTCTGGGAAAATCATGAACAGAAAAATAACCCTCTAGCACATTTAACCATTTATCGACGGCATCTGCATCTATCTGACCCTCGAATATGGGGATTTCAAAATTAACTTGTACCTTAAATGATGTGGCGTTTCCAGAGTTGCTGTTGGAAGCCGATGCATCGCCCCTGGGTAGCCACTGAAGGATTTGGGCAAAGTTGTCCATCATCGCGTTCCTTTGTCGCTCGAGGGCTTCTTCGAGCAATATTTCGATAGGATCTCCTGCCCCCTCGTCTTTCTTTTCATCCGCCATGGGAGGTCGTCGGGATTTGCGAGGCTGGTCTTGCAAAGGTTCGACCAGTTCAAGCCCTAGCTCCTTATATCCCGACCTCGTTGGGGACATGCAGAGAAAAACAGAGAAGAAGAGCAGATCGCTCTGATACCACTGATCTGGATTTAAACAGGAACGCAATAAAATACAGAGATAACCATAAAGACAGATATGCAGCGGAAATAATACCTCAATTCATTACTGTAAAATACTGAAATATGCTTACAAACAGAAATGGAAATAAACCAACTAGGGCGATGGTAGCTTATCTTTGAGAAGAGATGTGGTGGCTACATGCCTCTGAACTGTCTTACAATGAGGCTCAAAGGCCTATTTATTGTTGAGAAACAATGGAAAACCCTTCACATTCCAAAACCTAACCCTAGAAGATGAAACGCCAAATTGTGGGCCCCGTTTTTGGGTAAGTTGGTACATCAACTTCCCGGGGTCACGAATTGGTCGTACTATCTCCGTTTGACGTGCATGATAGCCCATTGGAAAGTTCTCTCTGAGGATTACAACAAAAAAGATGATTTTTATCAGAAAAATCGTTGGCGGTAGATTTCCCAAAAAACGTCGTTTAGGGCCTCAAAACAGCTCCGGAAGTTTAGGACCCGAAAAACTGCTAAAAATAGTAAATTGTGCTATAATTAAGGAAACTGAAAAAAACTGTAAGAAGCACTAGAGGGGATCCAAGTGGAATTGGTGGGTGGCCACCAATATCCACCTAGATTAGATATAATAAACATGAAAACTATAAAACACAGGATATAAGGGACTTATTGATCCGGAGGTTGATTCAAGAATTCTGTGACAAGTCCTCTGCTTCAATTCTTCATCCAGTAGGTCAAACAACAGTTGATTCTAACAGCTTTTTATTCCAAAGTATCTGAGTTACAGCAAAGTCTAGGAAATCCACACACACCCAACCTCTTTAAAACTCTAATGGAGGGGGTATTTATACAACAAAATATGTACAATCAATATCTCATCACAGCTGTGAGATAATATCTAGTTTTAACCTAAAATAGTTTACAAGTAACATAGAAGCGGCTCGAGAAAGATAACTGATATTGTGCTGGATGAAGGCCTTTAAGGTTCATCTTTCAGTTGTCCTATAGGAGCTCTGCGCCGACTGCTTGCCTTAAATGTGCTCTTAACTTCTAAGCTGCTTCTCTATGTTGGCTCCGATATTCTTTAATTCTGACTTGACTTGCCTTTAATTCTGCACTGATACTCTTTAATGCTTGATCTGATACTTTTCAATATGTTTTGACTTCTGCTCACCACTTTCTGGCAAAATAGAACTGTTAACTTGCCTTTACACTGCCTTTCCTCTGCAATTGATGTGTCTACAGGTTCCCACTGGCTGGGGTAGCAAAATATCCTTGTAGATCTTTGTTGGTATCTTCTGCGAGCTTGGAAATCCCTAGGCACTGTTTTGACATGTATTTTAAAGAAGAAGACTGCACTATGCAGGTTAAATGGTAGGCTGAGGAGCTTGCTTTTGTAGCTTTGCTGGTTAGGAGGTGGTCGAAACTGATCTGTGAACTTGGTTGATTGTATGCCTGGAGCGCCTTTTGCAGCGAATAAATATCAAAAATAACCCTTTTTCCTTTTTACTTGTCAAAAGTGAATTTTGGCGGGAAAATTTGACTTAAAGGATGGATGACGTAAGCATGACATCAGCAGGAGTACGGGATTGATGATGTGGCGGAGATCGTGGCAGGTGACATGGAGGTGACGTCAGCAGAAGGTGATGTGGCAGGATGACATCATCGCAGGGGGGGGTGGTAAGCAGTTTTGCCCACACCACTTTTGGGGCCGGGCAGTTTTGGGCGGAAGGGGAGCGATCGCAGCAGGAGCACGACGCGTGGCAGAGATACGACGCCAAAACCACCGTTTCCCTGGGAGTTAAAGCTCGGCAGTTGAAGGTGGTGCGAAATGATCGTAGGCCATCAGATGAACAAGAGGAGATCGGACGACGGGTGCTCATTGGAAATGGCGAAGGGTTAATGTGTGGGCCCGACACAATAAATTAAGGTTTTTGAATGTATCAGGAGCGTTTTTATTGGTTGGCAGGGTGGTTTTAATTAACCCGGGAAGCTAATTAACCCACGATTGCGTGCGGTGGGGAGGTTATTAATAGATTTCAAATAAATCCATTAATCCCTGATTTAAACAGTGATATGGTCGTAATTGACCGGGGAGGGAGATATTTAGTATTTTTGGGGTTTTTTATGTAATTTAAATAATACAGGGAAGGGAAATGTTTACATGGGAGTTATATAATAAAGGTTAATTGTTAATATGATAATGATTTGAAAATGAGCGGTAAGCCAATATTTGAAGTTTTCACATTAAAACTTAGGCTAGAAGGGGGAATAAAGGGGTTTATACAAGAAATATGGCCAATTTCCCTAAGTAAAACAAATTTTTACTTAGGAAATCACTTTGAAATGAAATGAGTGATTTAAGGATATTAAGCAGGTCTTAATACCTTTGGGGGGGAATTAGTGAATGTTTTGGGAAGAAACCTGAAAGGAAGTCAGTTATGAATCTGCCTCGCTTGAGCTACTCCAAGAGTAATGTCTGCCATAGCACTTTGTGATAGAAGTGTAAGTTAACAAATTTTTTAAGAGACAAAACCTATCACAAGTCTCATTCTGCAACAACAATATACCTACCCTGCCTACTTTGCCTAGCATTTTTTCTTCTCTCTTTTTGGGTGCACTTAGACTGGCAAACCATTAACAACTTTTCTTTTCTTCTCCATGGTAAGCCTACCTAAGTCTGCACTTATTACTTCCAAGGGCTCAGATTAAAATGTTGAGCTCCTTTACTTCTCTACCTATCTACTTATCTGCCAAGATTAAACAGTTTGGACAGATTTTTATTCTCTATCTCTAAAGCAGGAAATTCAAATATGAACTAGCCAAGATTAAGCTGTTTGGCCATCCATCAATTGTGGCATGAATTTAGCAAGCTACACACAATGCTTATTTGCAGAAAATGAAAAAGTAGTGGCATTTGGACCTGCACACTTTCCTGGTCTTTTTTATTTGGGGTTCATTTTTTCTCATTTTTTCTTTTGACCATTTTATTCTTTTTTACCCTTTGATTTTTCTTTTAGGGTATACCCTCTTTACATTTTTTAATTTTTTAATTTTTTGATAATATGGAAACCTTTACAGCAAGGAAAGGATGAACATATTACAGAGCCCAACCAGTCAATCATGAAATATGACACCTATTGGTATAGGAGTATAACAATACGTGCATGAAATTTTTCCTGGGGTCCAAGAGCTTCAAAATATTAAGTGAAAGTGCCAAGATACACAATTATAATGATGCATCACTAGCCCCAATAGTGGAACATGAAGCCACAACTTTCTCAAAGAATGATCTCTCTATCCTATGCTAATCTTTAGAAGCCAAGGCTAAAAGTCCTCTACATGAAGCATGAGGGTTTATTTATAAAAAATGAGGTGACCTTTTGCCTCCCCATGTGACTCTTGAGCTCCCATATGACTCTTGAGCTCCTCTATGACCTTTGGAATTCCTAATGAATCTTCACATTCCTCATGTGACTCTTGGACTTCCACACACAATTTACTTTTTTTTTTTTTGCAACTACAAAATTACATTTCCAAAATTGTGGCAAAATTCCAAAAAATAAAATGAATCACAAAATGTTCTCATTTGTGGGAATGGCAACTCAATGACCATGACATGGAGCTCCATTGTGATGTGTTGATACCAAGATTTATATTCTGCTCCTGTGTATCAAACCCTTTGTGGTAGATCTGGATTATATCTAATCTTTCTCTCCAAAGTGTCTGGATAAATAGTTTTGGATCTTGATTGTACACTATTCCACAACATGACAAACTTTATATGTAACTTAACTAATTCAACTACATATTGTAGAAAATAAATTTTTCCACTTGTAAGTCATCTTGCATGACCACCTATTTGATATGATTTAAGAATTCCTCAACTTCCCATGTGATCATATTCCTACATTTTATGTCACCAAGTGCATTGACATAATGTATTTTGTGTAATCACACCAAGGCCTCCAATCCATTGTACAACTATGCATATGCTGACATAGTGTTGGTTACATGATTGCTGAGATGCTAATAGGTGTATAAACATTCTTATCTCTGTTTTGTCCATTTCTGATTCATGCCTTCCTTTTTTAACCAACATGGCAGGCACATTCAAATACTTGGTGCCCCATTCCTAGATCACATCTATAGTTGCATAAGATGTCTTCAAGAATTTCAAATTCTTCTATGATCCTTTTTGTACCTCATACAAGGGTTCCACTATTTTATGGAAAGTTGTTGGGTCCCTATAATACTAGTAATTACCCCATTACTATTGTAGTTGCATCCCTTATTAATATTGTTGTGCCCTTATTACCCCCATATTGTTATTATTGTGCCCCATAGAATCCCTCTATTGTTATTTTTGTGGCTTTATATTATTATTGTTAGGTCGGCTGGGTTATATTGTGACTCCTTAGACTCCTATATATAGAAAGGAGGTTTTGTAATTTGAATCATCCAAGAATTTTTCATTTATGTAATGTAAAGGAGGTTTCTCCCTCAAAGAGGCTAAATTCTAAGGCGTTGATCTATCTTTCTATCTTTTCTTGAGCTGGGTTCATAACATTTGGTATCAGAGCTTTGGATTCTAGGGTTTCGCTGCTCCAAACAGGTCATCGTGGCATTTTCGCTATAACTTTTTTTTCTGTGACGTTTTAGAAGTTGAAAAAAAAAACCCATTTGAGAAGAAATCGCACTGAACCTCAGGTCTAAATTTCATAGCTTTTCGTGCTATATTGGCGGAGATATGATCTGAGGAAGTTGGTCTTTTTGCAGACTCCTGAATTTACATTCCAAACAGGTGACCTGGGGAAAATCGTCATAACTTTCTCTCTGGGGATCAGACTGAAATTTCGTAAGAAGGTAAAGAAAGAGGACGGATTGTATTTTCTTGTATGCATTTTTCAGATCCAAAGGTCAAAACAGTGACTCGTGGCACGTCGTACAAGTTCGCTCTACTGAACTAGTCTATAATCAAGTCACTGTGGGAGATTTTGCATAACTCTTCCTTGGAGAATCCAATTTGGGTCAGACTTGTGGCATTAGAAAGAGGACAAGAGGGCTACTGTAGGTTGAAAATTTAGAACTAGATGATCTGTTGTTGGGAAAAGTATCTACTCAGAATGCCCCTATCCCACTCTAAGGTGTGACAGTGCCTTAGTAACAAACAAGGAAAACTATTTTCGTATTCTTCTTTATGAAATGTAAACGAAGAGGAAGGATGAACTAACCTGTGTCTTGCACTAGTTTGTTGATCCAATCGCTCTCCTCTTTGTTGGCTTCTAGCTACCTGCTCCCTCGCTTGCCCAGCTTCACCAAGTTCCTGCAAGATCACAGAAGAGAGAAACTACACAAAGACATAGATTTACATTCATAAATAGCTTAGGATCAGATTTAAGCCAAACATGCAAATATAACAAAACATCATTGATACACAAGCATGTAGGAGAAACTCAAATAGTTTTATTGATATAATAAGAAGATCCAGGAGGAGATACAACCAAGTGAGTCCCGATCCAGCATCTACCTCCCAGCAAAGGAATCCCTTCTTCACCTCCAACAAAGCATAAATCACCCAATGCACTAATCTCAATCTCAAACCAACAACAATTCTCTGCAAAGTACAAAATTCCAGCCCCTGGATCTCTGGGATGAGGGATCCATATATAGATGTAAGCAGAGAGGATGAGTCAGCTTATGTTTTGACTTGTGGCTTCTCTCTGTCAGTTCTTGCTTCCACTTGGAGACTGAGAGCCTCTTACTCATCCTTGGTCGAACTCAGTGAGGCAAGTGTCATTGGAGAAGATTCTGGAAGCTTCCATTGTCTCTCCACCTCGTTGAATGACTCTGCCACTTGTCATTTCCCGCTCAGCGCACCTGGGTAGTGCATTCAAGTGCGTTGCAACGCACCTAGCCAGTGTATTTGGGTGCTTTGCAACGCAGCCAGCTAGTGGAGCATCTGAATTGATCCTGATTTGACTAGTTCTGAGTAGTTTCTGGTGGAGAACTTCTGGGAGAAGCTGTCATTGGTTGACCTTGTTCCTTTAGGGGCAGGAAAAACACTTTTAGGGACTTTGGATCCCTTAGATTATGGAAATTTCATGCTTAGAGCTGTAAGGCACAAAAATGTCTATAACAGTTGCCCCCTAAAGTATGAGGCCGTTTATCGGGTGAAATGCTTTATTAGGAGGATCCGAAGTTCATTCAATGCTGGGAGGAGACCTGTAATAAGATACAATACAATACATTATTTTTCATACTGTTTTCATGATCTAGCTGAGGCGGGCATTCCCATGCTCAGCTTTATAAATTCATTTTTATGTACATAGGACAGACAATCGTCTGATGGTAGACTGATGATTCTAATGAAGTCATCATCCTTTTGGTAGGATGATTATCTGTGCTGCAATGCTGTACATGTCAATGTCTTTATTTTTCCTGAATATATATCGCAGCCCGGATGGATGAAACTAGATCCAGGGTCTTCAATCTCGTCCGATCTTCACTCGAAGTACAAGTCGATCCATGTGAAAAAATGTTTTTGAAGTCGAACATGGAAAGACATCGCTTGATTACCAGTCAATGATGTAAACTGTTAACAAGCGCGAGAGGAATCACCGATAAGGATGATGACCCTCAAGGTACTGCAGTACAATTCACGTGGTGTGAATAAAGGACTTGGCGTCGAACACCACGCAAAATCTTTCGGTCGAAGGTCATTGATGTATACATGTCGCCAGAAGTGAGAAACTTGCCATTGAGGCATGCAAGCTTCAAAGTACTGAATGGGGTGTTCCTAGATCAACTTCTTGGATAATGAGCTGATGTCGACAAGAAGCGATCCGTCAAAGGAGGGCCTTGATGTATCCCACATCAATGACATGGAACGGAGCAAATGATTTTGATGGAGGTGAAAACAATCTGATGATATATGGTTCAGGGTGGCGGTCATGAAAGAATGAAGCATAATGTATGGCAGTGGATGGGACACGAGTGACTTCTCTGGATGACTTCTCTTGAACATGTCGGCGACACTTATGTGATGGATCAGTAGCATTTACCCCAAATGTGGATGGTATGGCGAGACCATGGTGATGTGACCGGTGAATGAAACAACCCAACCCGACTCAGGCACGGAGTGGAAGTGTCATGTTCAAGAGCGACTTGCTACCAATAAAGGTTCTTTGAGTTTCTTCCCAATTTTTCCCCAGTCATTGCTGAACAGTACCTCTTTATTTTTGTCAAGCTTGAGGAGGATAACATATGCTTGTTCTATAATTGTCCCTTCGGGCAAACCCATCGCTATGTTTTAACGAGCCTAGCAATAGTGAAACTCGTTCTCGTCTACAGACAAGTTTGTCGCTATTAATGTTTTTAACGAGTATAACAACAAAGATAACTCAGTCCTTTTCATTTTTAGAGAGTCTGAAAAGGTACGTAAAGTTAACTCCGGAATTCCTTTTTCGTCATCTAATCCCTTAAGTCCGAAAAAGTATAAAACAATACAGAAGGGATGAATTTTCGATAGTTTTAACGAGCCGAACAACACAAGCGCTCGATCTTTTTGTGCAATAATCCCTCAGGTCCAAAAAGATTAAAATCTAGAGGAGGGATAGCACTTCTGGTCGCTTTAACGAGCTGGAAGGCCAAAACTCAGCAATCTTTTCATATTTTACGAGTCAGATGAAAAGAGCTTAAAGAAGACTCGTCTTTTGAGGAACGAGTGATAAAATGGGTAGCAGCTGATTCCAGGTAAGGGTTGGAATTTTCCAAGCACGGCATAAGGATGGCTAGTGAAATCACTCTTCACAGCTGTTCCTCAAAATGGGTAAACAATCAAATGGAGGTCAATGATCGGCCAATGGAAAAGTGGAGGTGACGGTGCAAACACGACCAAGGATTTAATCGCTGATAATGTTACATTCACGGTGGTTATTTACCGGAGGATAGTTCATTTTTTAATGAGCTTAAATGCGGATTGAAACACTTGCTCGGTCTTATGTTTATTTTTTAACGAGCATGAACTATGCGCTAAAATTGCTCGAGGCGGGTTTATTTTTTAACGAGCTTGAACCCTGTGGTAACATTGCTCATGGCGGGTTTATTTTTTTAACGAGCTTGAACCCTACAGTAACATTGCTCGTGATAAGTTTGCATGCCCCCAGCATAATAACGCAAATCAAGGTGCATGCCCCCCAAGCTTCATTGCATTCAACTTGGTGGTTGGAATGAAGGTTTACCTTTGAGATTTGGAAAGGGGATTGTTTCATTTTTTAATGAGGTTGACACAGTAAAAGAACTATCCTCATGACTCCTTGTTTCATTTTTTAACGAGGTTGACACGAGATAAGAACCGTCCTCGGAGTCCAAATCCATTAGATATAGAAGGTTTCATATTCCACTGTGGCCACTTCCGCCAGATTACTCGGAGGCGGTAGGGCAAAAGTACCCATTAAGGCATGGTCTTTTAGGAGACCTACTCCGATATTTTGGAGCGAATGATTGCTTCCATGGATCATTGGAATGCTTCCAGTAACTTGAGAACCATTGGGGAGGAAGTTTTGCTGATCGACAATTGTAATCCCTCCTTGAAAGGGAAATGCAATCTTTCTGAAATAGGTCGACACAACAGCTGCCATGGCATATATCCATGGTCTTCCTAGTAGGATGTTGTAATCAAGATTCCCATCTATGACTTCAACATCTATTTCTACTGTTTTCCCTCCTAGTTCAACTTTCAAGTTATTTAGGATACCATATGGGGTATATGTCCTTCCGTCGAATGCTTTTAACGTCGTCGCAGACCGCGACAAGGTTGGAGATCCTAAAGTTTTCCAGCAACTCATCGACATAATACATGTAGATGCCCCCTCATCAATAATTGTTTGATGAACAGTTTTGTTGAGGGCTTTCACTTGAATAAGGAAAGCTAGTTGGGCTGGTAACTGAGGATCGTATCCTTTGTGGTCGAAGGATACAAGATTGGAATCCTTAGGATCAACCCCACCAATGGCTGATAACAAAGCCTGCCTTTGGGATGGGCAATTTTGTAGTACTTCAAGAGTCGACATAGCGGATGGCGATTGGGCCAAATCTTCCACTATGTTATAATGCTGCGCCGCTCTAGCGTGGGGATTAAATGTCGACTTGTGTACTACTCCCTTCGGCGGTTTTATTGTTAATTCAGGAATGATGGGAGGTACAACTTCTGTCTAGGTTGTTGTCGAACTACTTGGTTGATCTTTATCCTTGTCGTTCGACAGCTGCGGATTCCCGTAATCTTTGTTCCTTGTCGAAATCAAAGCATCATTTTGCTGCTTTGAGATAGACAACATAAGCACTTGGGATCGGGAAGCATTTTGATTAGCAACCAGTTTGGTTTCCGGGCTTGGAAATGGATCAGTTAATACTGCTGAGGTTTTTGAACTCTTAAAGAGTTTCTTAACTTCAGCTTTATGTGGACAATCTCTCGTCCGATGATCCTCATCGCATATATGACACCCCGCAGGGGGTTTCCTTTGCCCAGAAGGGTTTGTAGAAGGCTTTTCAGGAGATGACTCATCCTGCTTCCTTTTTCTCCCTTTCTTTTTCTTCTTGCCCCCTGATTGCTTCAGTTGTTTGCCCTTGTCATTCGACACGACATTTACTTCCGAGGCAAGAAGTTCCTCATTTTCATTTTGACTAGAAATCTTACAGGCCTTTTTAGATGTATCCTTTGTCGATTTCGTTTCTGTCGCGCCAATCACGCCATCGATGGCATGAGAGTCATTGTTTGATTTAGGAGGAGGAGGAACTGAGAATTCCGGTCTAGGGGCGTCAGGTATTTTATCGTAGAGCATGCCGGACTGAGTGTAAATCAAGTCCAAATATTTCGCATGAGCGATAACTTGCTCTTCCGTTACGACTCCCCCCTTTGCCACATCTTCCGTGATGGTAGGAAGTAAAGACTTGATAAACCATTCAGCTAATAGCTGATTGGGAACATATGTTTTTACCATCTTGCGACGACGTCGCCACTCATGTATATGATCAGATTTGTGAGTGGTCGTTGTCTGTTTGAAGTTGGTAAGGAGTTCTATTCCCGTTTCATACCTTATCGGTAATTGAAAATGGGTTAAAAAGGTTGTGGCTAAGGTACTGAAGTTGTCGAACGAAGCTCTAGGCAATTCAATATACCATTTTGTCGCTGGACCCGTTAACGTCCTCTGGAAGAGGCGAAGCCTTATCGAATCATCGTTGAGGGTGTTTGATGAACACCATAGATGAAATGTCATCACGTGATTCAATGGATCTTCACCCGGATTTCCATTAAATTTAGGAATATCTAATGGAAGTTTATGCGGAATTGCTGGCCACCAAGGGGCATAAGCAATTGGATCATTTGTTAACTGGTGTAAATCAGGTAACTCTAAAGTTGCCACGAATGGTAACTGTTGATTCAGGTTAGGTGAAGCATACCCAGGATACGATGGAATCGCCTGAGCAGTTGGCCTTTGCATACCAGCATAATGTAGTTGATGCTGGTATGACTGATACGGTTGGTGGGCATGACCATTGTAAAATGGTTGATTTTGACCGTTTTGAATGTACGGCTGTCCACTGTTCGCAAAGATCTGCTACTCAGAACCTTGGTATACTTGTTGGAATTGTGGTTGTTGGTATTACACCAGCCACAGTTGTGAAGCCATGTTCTGTTGCGCTATACTAACCGTTGGACCAAGGTGTGGGGTAATTGTACCCGTCTGAACTTGTGTCGCTCACTAGTTGGTGATTGTGGTTGAGTCACAGGGTCAAGGGGCTGTTGCATTACAACCTGAGAAATCTGAGGTTGGCATACAACAGGCAGTGTTTGAACTTGTGACACCGTCACAATAGCTGGTGTAGTCGGGATGTTCGACATAGGTACACATTGTTGCATTGAATATACAACTCTTGGTTGTTGAGGTAGCATAGGTACCCAACCACTTGAGGTGATTCCAGTGTAACCTGAATATTGTTGTGAACTCCCGTATGGATATCCTCCCGGAGGGGGTAATGAAAGGGCATACTGCCCCCCATACGGTGGTAATCCGAAACTCAAGGGTATTGTCTGCCCTTGGGGACCGGATTGCCCAAATTGACCTCCAAATGGATCAATCTATTGAGACTCAACATAAGAGTTACCGGATATTATTCCGGTTGAACAAACAGGAACGGACCAAACTGTTGAAATAGCCCCTGAGTGGGCTCCTTCTAGCGGTTGAGAGCTAGTTGGGACAGATGGTATGCCGGCGAACATTGTCGGAGTGACGGCAGGGAGTTCTGCTATCGCTGTGTCAGACGACACAGTCCTAGATGTTGACGGTTGTTCAGACATTTGGAGTCTATCCAAAAGATTACCTAGCGATTCTACAGGAACTTCCACTGGTGGTAGACTAACTTTTGATGAAGAAGGATATAGAGTGACCCCGACTCCAAAGTGCGTTGGAGTACTTGTTTGAGGATCTTCTACAATTTCTTCAATCGCAATCAAACCAGGTGGAAGGGGAAGACTGTCAGGTCCGTAAAATATTTCTGGTGCCGAAGAAGGGGTGGAATCGACAGCGACAGATGTTTGAAGAGCAAGACTCTCCAAACCAGTTGTAGATGGAATTGGTTCAGTAACACAAGTGTTTACTCTCAAATTAGGATCAGTATCACTATCCCTCTGTGGTTGTTGAACTTCTTCTGTAGAGGCAGGGTTTCCAGAAATGTTTGGAGTAACCGGAATCTCGGATGTTGTTGGAACACTTGTTCTAACTTTAATAGGAGATTTGGAACTGGTTAAACGAGTTCGCTTTGTCCGTACTGGTTTCGATTCCAGAGACAAAGACGGTTGACTCGTAAGTCTCCGCGAACGACGGGGTTTCAATTGACTTTCTTCCACGATTGCGGATTACTCAATCAACTAAAATACAAAAGGGGAAGTATGTTTCCGAATTAAATGAATTTTAGACGCTTTAGTCACAACTTGTTTTTTCAGTTTTTAAGAGTCGAGAAAAAACAAAAGATGACTCTAGTCTCCTTCGATTTTTAATGAGCCTGAAGTGACAAGTGCTCAGATGGACCTTTTCCGTTAAGGAGTCTGAAAAGGAACGAAAGGGACTGCTCTGGAGATCTAGGTAGAGGGTGTACCAAACCAATCACAAAACTGCAGAATACGTTTTACGGTACGGCAGTCAATCTTCCCGAATGCTGTGTTCGGTGCATTGCGATCAGTAGGGCGGCCGACACGGCTTCCTATGGATAAAAGGTTTTAAGCCTATAGGGGTCTCCCAATATATACTCGACAGTACATGGGAGCACAATCCGTACTGGCACTTATCGTCTCACAGTGGAGGAATCACCCAACCATCAGTGAAGACAACAGTTACCAGGCTTTACGACGCCGGAACACGTCTCTAGCCTAGACCTCTATGTTGTGCGTTAAGTTCCAATGCATTGTTAGATTCATTCAATTTATTTTAAGTTGATCTTTCTTAGAAGTTTGCCTTTTTGGATCACCACGAGATGTAGTTACAATTCCTAAATGCAATCTAAAGATGATAAGCAAGCATTTATCTCTTTTCAACAATGAAAATCCTAGCTACAAGGGGAAAAGAAAGACACAATCTTTTCTCAAAGAGCAAAGAGCACACTGTAAATGCACTTTTCCTAAATCAAACCATACAAACTATCATTATGCAAATGCACATATGCATGCATTTGTTTTCACTTTCTTAATATTGATGCCTAAAAAGAAAGTTGATGTACAAATTTGAATTTGCTTTCAAGTGAAAAACACAAACAAGCTTCTTTTTCGAAATCAAAAAGGTAGAGAAGATTACGACACTTTATGATTTTGAAATAAACACTCGTTTCGACACTAGAAAGAGACAAATTCAAACCAAAGCAAAAGTAAAAAGTATAATCAACTGTCAACAGCAAAGGAACTTTCTCCTAAGATCAAAATCGACACTTACGACAGATCTAAATCTAAGGACGATAGTATGACTATTTTACTTTTCAATGGAAAACTGTAAATGATGTAACAAACACACAAAGAACATCTACAGTATTTTTGTACAAAGGAGGCGGAATTAAGGCAGAGAAAAGGGGTTTTCAGATAGGTACACACACTGATAACAGGCTGCAAAAATCAGAGATCAAACTGGACAAAAAGAAGCAAAGAACCTCAGCTGCACAAGGCAAGGGCTGATCAACGCACCTGTTGCACAGAGAAACTGAATTGCAGCGCAGGTAGCCCTCTTGGGACCTGCGTTGAAATGCAGAACCTCTTCACAGAGCCTACGCTGGGGCAGAAACGAGACTTCTATCCGGGTTCTGGGTCACGGTTTGCAGTTTAATCTATGGATTTTGGCCGAGTAAAAGCAATCAGTAAGGTACAATCAGAGGGATGATTTAAAGGAGGACTAAGAGCTATCACAAAGGGCATCAAATCATTTGTGGATCAGCTGTTCAAATCATAAAGAAATCCAGTGAGTGGATTGAAGTAGCAACTACTTTGCATTTGATAATGGAAAATGCAGTTCGATTGCTACTTCCCTGTTTATGAGACAAACAACAACGGAAACACAAACAAACTAACTAGACACTATCCCCAGCGGAGTCGCCATTTTGTTGTTGGGAAAAGTATCTACTCAGAACGCCCCTATCCCACTCTAAGGTGTGACAGTGCCTTAGCAACAAACAAGGAAAACTATTTTCGTATTCTTCTTTATGAAATGTAAATGAAGGGGAAGGATGAACTAACCTGTTTCTTGCGCTAGTTTGTTGATCCAATCGCTCTCCTCTTTGTTGGCTTCCAGCTACCTGCTCTCTCGCTTGCCCAGCTTCACCAAGTTCCTGCAAGATCACAGAAGAGAGAAACTACACAAAGACATAGATTTACATTCATAAATAGCTTAGGATCAGATTTAAGCCAAACATGCAAATATAACAAAACATCATTGATACACAAGCATGTAGGAGAAACTCAAATAGTTTTATTGATATAATAAGAAGATACAGGAGGAGATACAACCAAGTGAGTCCCGATCCAGCATCTACCTCCCAGCAAAGGAATCCCTTCCTCACCTCCAACAAAGCATAAATCACCCAATGCACTAATCTCAATCTCAAACCAACAGCAATTCTCTGCAAAGTACAAAATTCCAGCCCCTGGATCTCTGGGATGAGGGATCCATATATAGATGTAAGCAGAGAGGATGAGTCAGCTTATGTTTTGACTTGTGGCTTCTCTCTGTCAGTTCTTGCTTCCACTTGGAGACTTAGAGCCTCTTACTCATCCTTGGTCGAACTCAGTGCGGCAAGTGTCATTGGAGAAGATTCTGGAAGCTTCCATTGTCTCTCCACCTCGTTGAATGACTCTGCCACTTGTCATTTCCCGCTCAGTGCACCTGGGTAGTGCATTCAAGTGCGTTGAAATGCACCTAGCCAGTGTATTTGGGTGCTTTGCAATGCAACCAGCTAGTGGAGCATCTGAATTGATCCTGATTTGACTAGTTCTGAGTAGTTTCTGGTGGAGAACTTCTGGGAGAAGCTGTCATTGGTTGAACTTGTTCCTTTAGGGGCAGGAACAACACTTTTAGGGACTTTGGATCCCTTGGATTATGGACATTTCATGCTTAGAGCTGTAAGGCACAAAAATGTCTATAACATGATCGGAAAGTACAAAGGTAAATCAGAGGCAATATCGAGCTCCTACAAAGTGAAAAAAGGTGTGTAGATTTTCTTAAATTTTTGCTTAAGCTTGGTTTGAAAATTTATTTTGAAGGAATTCAAAGGGAATAGTAGAGCATTATTATCGGTAACTGATGCCCCGAGGAAAGAAAATGCAAACACCTAGTAAGGAACCTGAAAGCTCTAGCATGACTCATGAAGAAGAGGAAGAAATGCTACATGATATATCAAAATTATAAGAACAAGTGCAACGAATGTCACTGTCACAAAAGCTAACAGAAGCTAAGATAAATGGCGTGGAAGCTAATATGAATGGCATGGAAGCTAAGATGGACAACTGGAAGATAGATTTGAACACAAATTTGAAGATAGGCATGGCAGATTTGAAGACAGATTTGACAAATTTTCTACAAGAAATACTTACCAATGGTGAAAAGGTAGTAAAGGAAACTCATGATGCTAACAAAAGAAATGTTAATCATGATTTCTTAGACTCTAATGTGGGATCGAAAACCCACCATATTCCAAAAATCGATATGAGGAAGTTTGATGGCAAAGATCCCGCAACATGGATATTACAAATGGAGCAATTTTTCGATCTCAATAATGTGCAAAACACACAAAAGGTACGTATTGCAACTTTATATTTGGAACCAAATCAGTTTGTATGGTATCAATGGCTTTGCTCTCGTAAAAAAATTATCACTTGGGCAATTTTTATGGAAGAATTGATAGCACATTATGAGGATACAAAAAGCAACACTTTTTTTAGCCAATTGATAAGTCTCAAACAAAAGGGTTCAGTAATGGAGCACATTGAGGAGTTCCAAAAATTGAACATAAGGGTAAAAGATATTCCAGAGGAGCATAGGATTGATGTGTTCATAGGGACTTTAAAAGATAATATCCAACATGATGTTCGCCTTTGGGAACCTGACTCATTAGAGAAGGCATTCAGGTTAGCAAGAAAAATGGAAAGCAAAATTATGGCAACCAGGAAGCATACCACTCACAACTATAAAGATGGAAGTGTGGTTGCTCCTAGTCTTCCACAACCTATAAGGTTGACACCACAACAATTGGAAGAAAAAAAAGCAAAAGGGCTTTGTTACAGTTGTGATAGAAAATACACTAAAGTTCATAAGTGTGGTGAGAAGAAATTATTCTACATAGATTGTGAAGAGGAAGAAGAAAAGGAGCAAGAAAGGTCAAAAGAAGAGGATATACTCCAGGAACAAAGCCTAGATAAAGAAGAAATGAATCCGACCATATCTTGTAATGCATTGGCGGGAATTACCACTCCTCAAACCATCAAGATAGAAGGACAAATCAAGAAGAAAAAGGTAATAGTGTTGATTGATTCAGGAAGTACCCACAATTTTATTCATTGTAAGGTAGCAAAAGAATTGAATTGCTTCTTATACCCAGCACCAGAGTGTCAAGTGATGGTTGCAAATGGAGGAACAATAAATTGTTTTGGAAAGTGCCATAATATCAAGCTATTGATGGGAAAATATGTATTGACTAGCCCAATGCTTTCCATTCCAATGGGAGGTGTTGATGTTGTACTAGGAGTACAATGGCTACAATCCTTGGGTACAATAGCTTTAAATTTTCAAGAACTTTTCATGAAATTTTCCGTGGAAGGAAAGGAAGTTGAATTAAGGGGTATTGCAGGGAAACCAGGAAAGATAATTAGCTCTAATGGTATGACAAAGCTTCTAAAAAAGGAACAAAGGGGTGTAATTGCACAATTATGTTCGCTAGATGTTTCCACATTGCAATCATCTATTTCTCCAGATCTCCAAAAAATCTTGGAAAATCATTCCAAGGTATTTGAGACTCCCAAAGGTCTCCCACCTATTTGTGATCATGATCATGCTATTCATTTGATTCCAGGAAGTGTTCCTCCAAACATCAGGCCGTACAGATATCCCTATGCCCAAAAGAGTGAAATTGAATGTATGGTTGCAGAAATGCTAGAGGCTGATATAATTCAACCGAGTCAAAGTTCTTTCTCTGCTCTAGTAGTATTAGTGCACAAGAAGGATGGATCATGGCGCATGTGTCCGGATTATAGGGAGTTCAACAAGCTCACTATTAAAGATAAGTTTCCCATTCCCGTCATTGATGAATTACTGGATGAATTGCATGGATCAATTTACTTCACCAAGTTGGATCTTCGTTCAGGATATCATCAAATCAGAATGAAGACTGAAGACATTCTGAAAATAGCATTTAGAACTCATGAGGGTCATTATGAATTTTTGGTCATGCCTTTTGGCCTTACCAATGCACCTTCAACATTTCAAGGTTTGATGAATTCCATTTTCAAACCATTCCTTAGAAAATTTGTGTTAGTATTTTTTGATGATATACTAATCTACAGCAAGTCTTGGAAGGATCATGTTGAACATGTTGACAGGGTGCTACAACTATTGGAGGAGAAACAATTATATGCAAAAAGATCCAAATGTTTCTTTGGAGTACAAGAGGTGGAATATTTGGGTCATATTGTATCTCATGAAGGAGTTAAGGTAGACCCTAGCAAAATTAAAGCCATTAAGGAATGGAAAATCCCCACATCCATAAAGAATCTGCGAGGATTTCTTGGGTTGAAGCAACAAAGCCCTTTGAACATCTTAAAAAGGCAATGTGCCAAGCACCGGTCTTAGCTACACCGGACTTCACAAAAACCTTTATTGTGGAATGTGATGCTTCAGGAAATGGAATTGGTGCTGTTTTAATGCAAGATGAAAGACCCATTGCTTTTGAAAGTCGTCCAATCAAGGGAAAGTTTTTACACAAAGCTATTTATGAGAAGGAAATGTTGGCAATACTCCATGCACTTAAGAAATGGCGACCCTACCTAATGGGAAGACACTTCAAGGTAAAAACGGATCATGATAGCCTTAAATACTTTTTAGAACAAAGATTATCCTCTGAAGAGCAACAAAAGTGGGTCACAAAGATGTTGGGTTATGACTTTGAAATCATCTACAAAAAAGGGAAAAAAAATGTGGTGGCAGATGCACTCTCAAGAAAGGATGAGGATGTGGAAGCATTGTTGTGCGCCATTTCTATTATCCAACCAGATTGGATAAACGAAGCAAGGGAGGAATGGAAGAATGACAAAGAAGTGTGGGCACTTATTCGAAAGTTACAACAAGATTCCAGTACGTCTGATACATTTAGCTGGCAAAATGATTCTTTATGGTACAAAGATCGCTTATACCTCTGTAAGAATTCCCAACTAAAACAAAAGATTCTTATGGAATTGCACACTTCTCCCTTAGGAGGGCACTCGGGATTTTTAAAAACTTACCACAGGGTTAAGAAGGAATTTTTTTGGGATGGCCTTAAATCGGATATTCAAAAATTTGTGGCGGAATGTTTGGTTTGCCAACAAAATAAAGTTGAAACAATTAAGACACCGGGTCTATTACAACCTTTATCCATTCCAAGCCAACGTTGGGAGGAGGTTTCAATGGATTTTATCACAGGTTTACCCAAGTCTGAAGGAAAGAGTGTCATCATGGTGGTAGTTGAAAGACTTACCAAGTATGCACACTTTTGTGCATTATCACATCCATTTAAAGCCAGTACAGTTTCTACTGCATTTATGGAAACAATTCAAAAGCTACATGGAAACCCAAAGATTATTGTAAGTGACAGAGATCCCATTTTCACTGGAAATTTTTGGACAGAATTATTTTCTTGTCTTGGTACTCAGTTAGCTCATAGCTCATCTTATCATCCTCAATCTGATGGGCAAACTGAGATAGTAAACAAATGTTTGGAAGGATATCTTCGTTGCTTTGTATCTGATAAACAAACACAATGGGTCAAATGGTTGCTTTTAGCTGAATGGTGGTATAACACTTCCTTCCATACAGCAACAAAAATGACCCCATTTATGGCACTTTATGGATATCAGCCACCATCCATCACATCATATTTAAGAGAAAATTCTAAGGTTCAAGAAGTGGAACATCACATCGAACATCAACAACAAGTCCTCCAACTCTTAAAGGATAACCTCGTGTTGGCACATAATAGAATGAAACAACAGGCAGATCAACATCGCAACGAAAGAAGTTTTGATGTAGGTGATTGGGTATTCCTACGACTACAACCACATAAGCAAATGTCCCTCAAGCAAGCTAAGAAGGATAATAAATTATCACCAAAGTATTATGGTCCGTACAAGGTGTTGCAAAGGATTGGTACTATGGCATACAAATTGGAGCTTCCTGCAGCTTCTCGATTGCACCCAGTTTTCCATGTTTCATGTTTAAAGAAGGTTATAGGCGACAAGCTCCCAGTTCAGACAATATTTCCAAAACTTGACGAGGAAGGAAAAATTATATTGGAACCGAAAGCAGTCACAGAAACAAGAACTCGACAGCTACGAAATCGATCAATTCCAAAGTATCTTATCAAGCGGAAGAACTTATCCGCTGAAGATTCCACATGGGAGGATGAGAATTTTATACAGAAGCATCCAGAACTACTCAAGTGTTGAGGACAACACTTTTTTGAAGGAGAGGGGCATGTTGGGTCCCTATAATACTAGTAATTACCCCATTACTATTGCAGTTCCATCCCTTATTAATATTGTTGTGCCCCTATTACCCCCATATTGTTATTACTGTGCCCCATAGAATCCCTCTATTGTTATTTTTGTGGCTTTATATTAGGTCAGCTAGGTTATATTGTGACTCCTTAGACTCCTATATATAGAAAGGAGGTTTTGTCATTTGAATCATCCAAGAATTGTTCATTTATGTAATGTAAAGGAGGTTGCCCCCTCGAAGAGACTAAATTCTAAGGCGTTGATCTATCTTTTCTATCTTTTCTTGAGCTGGGTTCATAACAAAAGTGATCATCTCCTCATGCACCTATTTCATTATGTCTTCCAATGGCTTGAGTTCTTCAAGTATGACTTCCTGTAATCCCTCACTACTAGCACTAGTGGAAGAGATACTTTGATTTATGACAAGAAGATGATAAATTCACTTCTTTCCATTAGACAATTCCTTCTCTAAATGTTCCTTCTCTTTCCTTAGGAAATCTGTGTTCTTTTGTGTGGCTGTTGCAAAAGTTGCATTTGTTGATGCAAATGCTCTAGAATTGGCCCTAGTGTTTGACATAAATACCTTCTCTATATTGATGGAAACAGGTTGATCTAGATCATTTAGGAAGTACCTCCTTCTCTTTTGTATGATCTTGTTCTTCAGCTCATCAAAGGTGAAATTGGAGATATCCATGACCCTATCATCAGGTGGAGGAAGAATCCCCAACTCACTAAAAGAGAGGTGCCCATGAGTTAGAGGATTCAAGGGTGGAATGTTCATAGTTTCTGCAATCAAATCAATGTATGACACTTGGTCATCCTCCTCTCATTCATCATCTATATTTTGGGCCTCCAAAAATCCTTTAACTTTATTGCGAGCTCCTCCTCTTGTTTCCTTTTATTTTCTTCTTTAAATTGTAGCCTTCGTTGCTCCTCTTCTTTCCTTTATTTCTTGAGAGCTCCTTCCTATTTCTTTTTCTTTGCTTCCTCCTCTTTTGTCTTCTTCAATTCTTTCTTATTCCTCAACATGTCCTCTTCGTTCTTATTTTCTTTCTCTTCTTTTTTCTTACACTCTTTTTCTAGCTCCCTTTTCCTTGCTTCTTCCCTTTCCTTCCTTTTCTTCTCTACCTCAATTGCGCCCTCGGTGTGTGGATAATACTTTAATTTCTTACTTCTCTCTTGTTTGGGATATTTGTAACAACCTCTAGTTAAAATTCCATGTAATAAAGTTAACAAAGGAAAAAATAAGACCAAGGTCATGGGACACATATTCCAAGTTGAATGTTGGGAAAAACATCCTAGTGGGGTGACTTGAATACCAGGGGTCCTTACCTTGGTATTGACCCATAGTAATGAGTGTAACACCGACTATTTGATTCCGTCAAATAATACCAATGACATTACTAAGGGATTGGCCCAAGGTATTAGCTAAGGATAAAGCTATATAAGGAGAAGGAGATCAAAGTGTTAGGTGTGCAATTATTGTGATGTCTATGAATGATTTGATTTGAAACAGTTGTGTTCCAGGGAGAAAGAAGAAGACTCAGGTCTAAAAGGTCTGAAATTTGTTGACATGTATGCTTAATTGATTTGCTTGTTGTAAATGCCTAATATTGATAAAAATATAATGTTGTGATCTAAACAATTTATTAAGAAGTCTATAGTATTGATAGTCAAGGTTTTAGAAAGTGAAATTGTGTTTGCAGCGAAAGTATTTTAGGTCTATACACACGTATGTTTGGGAGTAGTCGTCTACATACATGGATCCACTTATGAAGGGTCACGTATATATTCTATGAAATAATTTTTAGTATGTGCAGATCTGTACACAGGTGTTGTGCATGGTAACCGCATACATACACTGATATTCCTTATGGAAATTACGTACATAAAACAATGTTTGATCTATTTATTGATGCTTACAACTATGATAATTGATGTTTATAGTTGATGTTATATGTTTTACTTGTTTCTGTCTGTCGATGATGTCTTTATCATGATTGAGGTGACTTGGTTGAATTGTTTAAATTTAATGGGACAAAAGTGTCATTGAGTGTATGATATGTAATTGGTTCAGAAATTTGTGATTGATTCTATGATCTGTAGTTGGTGAAATGGTTTATGAATGGTTTAATGATTAATGATTTAAGTGTTCATTATTATGAGAACTGTACGCATATGTTATACAGAGAAAGTGTTTATATACACAAATCTTATTCAATACAGTCGCATACATAATTTGATATTTATTGTTTTTGGTATACGCGAACCTTATTCAGTACAGTTGCATACATAATTTGATATTTATTGTTTCTAGTTGGATTCTGCATTCAGTAACTTGATACTTCAAAATTTTAGTTGATTTACAATGTGAGAATATCAGATTCAATGCTTCATTTTGTTTGGGTTTATGGTTGATATGGGTCTAGTTTTAAAATTTGATGAAAGGTGGCCCAAAGGTTGTGTGATGATTGTTTGACAGGTGGATCCAATCTGAAACATTCTGAAAAGCGGTCCACAAGGAGCTGAGGGTAGCAACCTTCAGAAAGGGGGTAGGATCTCCCTTTCGGTAGAAACTAGTAAACAAGTTCAGGGGGTTGCAACTCCCTTCTAATGGGTGTTGGAGAACAAAAGAAGGTTGCATCCTTCTACAGGTGGGTGCCTACATACTGGTTAGAGTTTTCGCTAGTACAAGGTTGTCATAAGTTTTACTTTATAATAAAAGAATAAGACAAAGGAGATAACAGTGGTGGTTTTATCCCACATTGGGTTTGCACCTAAAATCCTAGTGTTCACGTGTCTTGATATGTTTCTTGTGTGTTTATGATCTATCTTCTCTTTATTGTTTCTTAATGAATGAATGATGCATTGGTTAAAGATGATTACTTAATGAAATTAATCATAAACTAGTTATCTCGATATACGTGGTTTTCATTGATCATTGTTGCATACATACGATGGTTTCCTGAATGAAAATAGCATACATAAATCAGAATAAGAAATTGAAAAGCTGAAGTGTGTAAAATACTGATTTACACCTCCCCCCCAGTATTTTTCCTAACAATTGGTATCAGAGCCAGGTTCCTTATAAGAAGCTTGATTGCTTAAAGGGAGATCCATTAAGATGAGAAATCAAGAGGGAGTATCTTTTATCTAGCCACCCTTGTTGAATGGAACTAACTTGGTTTTCTCTGTTGATGGATCAGTTTGGTAAGAAAACCAGAGTTCAATTTAATGCTAAAGAAGGTACTTCAAGTAATCCATTTGAACTTATCATACTAGTTTATGTGGTCCTATGAGAAAGAATTCTCCTCATGGTGAACAATACCACATATTATTTATTGATGATTTTACAAGAATGTGTTAAAATATAAAGTTGAAACATTCGATAAATTTGAAGTATTCAAAGCTCTGGTAGAAAATGAGTCAGATTTGAAAAACAAATGTATTAAATCTAATAGAGGAGGAGATTTTATATGAGACAACTTTTTCAATTTATGTGTACAACATGTCATCAAAAGACAATTTTCTATAGCTAAGACTCCTCAATGAAATAGAGTAGTAGAAAGAATGAACAAAACAATGCAACAAATGGCACGTGCCATGCTTAATGAGTCAGTAATTCCACATACCTTCTTGGGGGAAGAAACACATACAACTATGAATATTCTGAAAAAAGCTCATCTTCGAGTAAACAATGATACAAGTACATATGAACTATGGTATGGTAAGTCTACAACTGTCAAACACTTTAGAATTTTTGGAAGAAAATGTTACATAAAGAAAAATGATGATAAGCTTGGAAAATTTGAATCTAGAGCTGATGAAGGAATCCTTCTTGGATACTCTTCTAGAAGCAAGGGATATAAATGCTATAGTAAAAGGCTTTGAAATATTGTTGAATGCATAGATGTTATAATTGATGAAGCATCCACAAGTATCAAAAAGGAAGAACCAACAAATGATGAACCTCTCCCTACTACAAGCGAAAAAGGTTATAGGAGAAGGAAATAAAGAAGCATCACAAGAAAGAAATGAATATACAAATAGGTCAGAAAAGACACCTTCAAGGTATGTTAATCATCATGAATCTAAAATTATAGGTGAAAAGGAAGTAGGAATACAAACTAGAAAAACTCTTGTTGGAACTTCTAGTTACCTAGCCCTATTATCCACAATTGAACCTAAAAATGTGAATCAATCAAACAAAGATGAATGTTGGGTTAAGGAAATGCATGAAGAACTTGATCAAATAAAAAAGAACCATACATGGGAATTATTACCACGGCCTCATGATAAAAATATTATTAGGACAAAATGGGTGTTCAAAAAAAATTTGAATGAAAATAGAGAAGTAATTCGAAACAAAGCAAGACTTGTATGCAAAGGCTATGCTTAACAAGAAGGGATATAATTGGAAGAAAAATTTTCACTTGTGGCTATACTTTAAGCCATAAGAATTTTTCTTGCATTTTCAAGTTTTCATAGCTTTAAATTATATCAAATGGATGTTAAATATGCATTCTTAAATAGGGATCTAGAAGAAGAGGTCTATATAGAACAACCTGAAGGGTTCATTCTTTCCAATGATAAAAATATTGTATGTAAACTTAAGAATATATTATATGGATTGAAACAAGCTCCTCTTGCATGGTATTATCATCTTGATAGGTTCCTTCAACAATAAGGTTCCAAAATGGGGTATATATATTAAAATGGATCAAGATAAATTTTTGATAGTTGTTGTTTATGTATATGACATCATACTTGGAAGAAATGTAGAATCTATGAGTTAAGGATTTGCTTTTGTTATGCAAAAAGAAATTGAAATGTCTCTACTTGGTGAACTAACATACTTTCTTGGTCTTCAAGTTCAACTAACTGAGAATGATATCTTTCTTTCTCAAACCAAGTACCTAAAACAAATTTTGAAGAAATATGGGAGGGAAGACTATAATCTGGGATGCACACCAATGGTAACATGATGCAATGTTAGTCAAAATGATGATTCTCCTTCATTTAATCAACTAGAATATATATATCTGATTGGAAACTTTCTCTACCTTACAGGTACAAGACTAGACATTGTGCATGCAGTTGAAATAGTTCGACGATTTCAAGAAAATCCTAAATAAACTCATCTCTAATTAGTAAAGAGAATATTCAAGTATCTACAAGGAACCCAAGATTTTGTTCTATGGTATCCCAAATATGCATACTTTTCACTTCATGCTTACACAGACATAGAATATGCAGGTAATATTGATGATCGTAAGAGTACTAGTGGATGAGCATGTTATTTGGGACCCCACTTGGTGTCATGGTTTAGCAAGAAACAAAGCTCCAACACTTTATCTACTACTGAGGTAGAATATGTTGTTGTTGCATCTTGTTGTACTCATCTTCTATGGATGATTTAAACATTTCAAGAGATTCAAATCGCTTTTCCTCAACCTGTACCTATTCTTTGTGACAATACTAGTGCCATAAGTATCTCTAAAAACATTTCCATGCACTAAAAAACCAAGAACATTCCAATCAAATATCACTTTATGAGAGAACAGGTGCTTGAACAAAAATTCAAAGTGAAGTATGTTCCTTCAAACGAATAAGTTGCAGATATATTTACAAAGCCACTTCCACGTGATTCCTTTGAATATCTCAAACAAAAATTAGGAATGATTCTTACATCCTCACTCTATTAGTTATTTTGACAGGTATTTCATGTTTAGGAGGAGTTGAGACTGTAAATTACTACAATTTACTTTATGTATGTGGATGATGTGAAGGACAGTCACGTATGTATGCAATCTTTGAGTTAGACAAATGCATATACATATTAGCGATTGGTAACAATGACAAAGGTTTAAGGGGATACTCCTATATGCATTCATCATTATGGCCTTCTATTGCTGACATTCGTTTGCTGGAGTCTATTTGTTTAGGAGGAGAAACTATTATAACCCTAAATCTCCTTGTTGGAACTATGGTTCCATAAGAATGTCTTTTTTCATATCTATGTTCATGTCTCTACTGTTACTGTAGGAAATTTATATGTTGGTGTTATATTGTTTCTACAAATATTCAGGTTCTAGGTTCCTACATGGTATATGGTGGTTGTTGATGACTATCATTATGTTATAACCTCATTGATTGAGGTCCTGGTTTTGGTTATATATGTCATATCTATCCCTTGATGTAAAGGTCATGTAAAGACACATGATGTAGTCATTATAATATTCAGTCATGTATGAGCTATTGGGATCAAGTAATGCTTTGTATGTAATCCCATTATTTTTGGAAATAGATTTAATGTTGGGTCAAATATGTAACCCCATTGTGTTGGGTCATTGATGTAATCATGAGTCAAACAATATTGTACTGTATTGATTGTCTTAAGAATGTTTAGCATATGCTCAGGGAGAGCATGGTCAACATGAAGTTCTCATATTCAATAGATCAAACCTAAAATGATCCTATCTACAAATTTTGAATTCAACATTGGTTATCCCTTTTCTCTTGATGTCAAAGGGGGAGAGAAGCTTGGTGTTTGGGATAATAATGCTTGGAGGAGCTTTGTAAGAAGCCTTGATATTTGAAAATGTGTTTGTAGGTGTTTACAGATGGTGTCCAAACACCAAAGTGGTTTCCATCAAGTCCAAAGGGGGAGATTGTTGGAATTATGACTAATGTGTTGTCCTTGATGACAACCTACTTGATAAATATGTCAACATTATAGTAACATGATGATTATGCAGGATTGAACAGATGTTATAGAAGTGATGAGTAGAGAAATGATAGGACTGAGACATATGGATGTTGAATATGAAGTTTGGGAATGTATATGCAAATCCTATGCAGAAGGGTCACATACATATGCAATTATTGTGAAGAAAAGTAGTGTATAAAACCGCACCATGGTAACTTAAATGCCAAGGGTCTTTACATTGGTATTGGCCCATAGTAACGAGTGTGACAATGGATATTTGATTTCGTCAAAGAATACCAACGACATTACTAAGGGATTGGCCTAAGGTATTGGCTAATGATAAAGATATATAAGGATATGGAGATCAATGTGTTATGTGTGCAAGTATTGTGTTGTATATGAATTATTTGATCTGAAACAAGTGTGCACCCAGGAGCAAGAATAAGACTCATATCTACAAGATCTGAAATATGCTAACATGTATGCAATTTACTTGCTGCAAATGTCTAATATTGACGAAATTGTGATGCTATGATCTAAACAATGTATTCAAAAGTTTGTATTATTGAGAGTCAAGGTTGCGGAAAGTGAAATTGTGTTTGCAACAAAAGTATTTTAGATCTATACGCAGGTATGTTTGGTCATAGTCATGTACATACATGAATCCACCTATGAAGGTCGCATATATATTATGTGAAATAATTTTCAGTATGTTCAGATCTATATGTGAGTGTTGTGAATGGTAACCGCGTACAAACGTTGATATTGCTTATGGAAGTCGCATACATAAAACAGGGTTTGATCTATTGATTGATGCTTACAACTCTGATGATTGATGTTTACAGTTAATGTTATCCAGTTTACTTGTTGATGTTTGTTGATGATGTATTTATCATGATTGAGGTGACTTGGTTGAATTGTTCAAATTTGATGGGACAAAAGTGTGTTTGAGTGTATGATTTTTAATTGGTTTAGAAATCTATGATTGATTCTATGATCTGTAGCTGGTGAAATGGTCTATGAATGGTTCAGCGATTAATGGTTTAAGTATTCAGTATTATGAGAATTGTATGTAGGTGCTATATAGATAAAGTCTCTATATACGCGAGAATTATTTAGCATAGCTACGTACATAATTTGATATTTGCTGTTTCTAGTTGGGTTCTGCATTCAGTAACTTGATAGTTCAAAATTTCCGTTGATTTACAATGTGACAGTGTTTCAGAGTCTTTGCTTCAGTTTGTTTGGGTTTGTGGTTGATATGGGTCCAGTTTAAAAATTTGATGAAAGGTGGCCCACAGGTTGTGATGATTGTTTGACAGGTGGATCCAGTCTGAAACATTATGAAAAGTGGTCAACAAGGAGATAAGGGTAGCGACCTTCAGAAAGGGGGTAGGAGCTCCCTTCTGGTAGAAAATGGTAAATAAGTTCAGGTGTTGTAGCTCCCTTCTAGTGGGTGATGGAGAACGAGAGAAGGTTGTAGCCTTCTGCAGATGGGTCCTTGCATACTGGTCAGATTCTGTGCCAATACAAGATTGAAAGAATTTTTCCTTTATAACAAAAGAAGAAGACAAAGACGATTAAAAAAATGGTTTTTTGCCACATTGGGTTTCCACCTAAAATCATGGGGTTCATGTGTGTTGATATGTTTCTTGTGTGTTGATGATCTATCTGATATTTACTACTGCTTAATGAGTGAATGATGCACTGTTTAAAGATTAACAATTAATGAAATTAATGATAAACTAGTTATCGAGATATACGTGGATTGCATTGATCGTAATCAAGTACATATGTTGGTTTCATGAATGATAGTAGCGTACATAAATCAAAATAAGAAATTGAAAATTTGAAGTGTGTAAAATATTGAATCACCGCATCCCCCCACCTCTCAGTATATTTCATAACATGGCATACTTGGGATTTGGAGCAAGAAGGCAAATGAAAAATAAGGAAGCACAAGGGGACAACAAGACCAACAACTACAGTCATATTTCTTTGTAGGTACTGAATTTCATGTATGATTTCCTTTCTAGTTTTGGCATGCATGGCACATTTATGTGGTTTCTTGGTAATGATATGTCATTGGCATGGAGGACTTCCTGGATAGACAGTGGTTTTGCCTAGCCTTTCCCTTTCCTGGATAACCATGGTGTTGCAAGTTTATCTTTTTATTTTTTGTTGGTGCTCATGCTCCTTATGGATATGGGTTGAGTTATTAGTTCTTAGAGCCTTGCTTGGACAAACACTCGAGAAACCTTATAAGAGCTTGAGTTGAGTTACTAGTCCTAGAATCCTTGGTTCGAAAAACGATTTGGAGCCCTTGGTGGGTTGAGTTACTAGTGCTGGAGCCTTAGTTAGATAAATGATCTGGAGCTCTGCGACAACTATGGGTTGAGTTACTAGTCTTGGAGCTAGGTTATAGGTATTTTAAATTGTGATCTATGAGCATATGTATTTATTATGATGGTGACATTATGGCCAAGTTTCCATGGTTTATATGTTGGTTATTAGCTGGTTATATGTTGGTTATATGATGTATATTATTTATGGATCTTGACATGTTTGATGAATTTGTGATTGGTTATCAAATGCATGATGTAATAGATGTTATTGTAGGTAATATGAGAGGGAATTAGACCTTCTTGATGATTCTCATATAAGAATGAGACCCCTATGTTCAGATGTGTATTTATGACCTATAGATTTCATGTTCATCATGTGTTTGGTGGAAGGTTTGTCAGGGTTAGGATTGCTTAGTTCAAGTCCTTATTCAAGTTTTGTTTTAGAGGATTTGTCTTGGTGTCATTTATTGTCTTGGAAACTCTCATCAAGTTCTCGGTATTGGTCTGGAGACTAGCCCTAAAAAAGTGTCTAAAATCTCATGGTAGTAGGCACCAAACTGGCTAAAAAAGGCTGCAGTCTCTCCCTTGCATGCTTATGGGAGCGACTGGGGTCCTATAGTTGCATGGATGCAGGCTTGTGCATGCGACTAGGGTTTTTTCTATGAAAAACCAATCTGACTTAGGGTTTGGGCACCTTGAGGGGTAGTTTAGCTTCTGTGGGTCCTATAGCTCTTGAGGAAGGTGAGTAAGATTTTGGTTTGTCGATTCCACTTCCTTAAGATGATATAGGAGGCTAAGTCATATCATAGTAACTCTTTATCACATATTTACCCTGGTCGATCAGTTAGCTTCAATAAGTGTGGGAGGAGGGTGTTACAAAGTGGTATCAGAACATGGTTCAACACTTGGACTGAATGGGTGGAATGTGTTTGTCATGCATGCATGTAGGTTGTATATGTGTTTGATGTGTATGCATGGTGATGGTCATTTTTATAGTTGTGTTGTCATGTAGAAGTTGATGATGTTGTTTTTGGGATGTTCTTCTCATGAATGCATGTCAATTGTATATGCATTTGTTATGCATGTCAATGTCTATATGTTGTTGTGCATGCATTGTCATGGTTATGTTTATGCATGCATAGTAGGTTAGATATGCATCGTGAGGTCATTGTATGTAGTTATGTCATCATGATGTTGTTGATAAGATATGATGCTTATATGTTGGCTAAGATAGAGTAGGAGATGAAAATTATTAGAGCGAGGTTGCAGCACTAGACCTGGGGGTAAGAGAAGATCGTCATAGACATTTGTATGTTGGGCATGCAAGTATGTTAGTTAATGATTGTTATATGAATTAGGGTTGTATCCATGTTTGTGATTCTACTGTTGTTGTGGTTAAATGCCTGATAAATGTTAGTTGTCCATTGGAGTCATATGCACATGCATTAGATAGTCATGTATGGTAGTAACTTGAAGTTATATGCATTGCAGTCATACAAAATTTGATGATTATGGTCATTTCATTTAAGATTTTGATGTTATTATGTATCATGCTAATCTAGATTGGCCTATGCAAATGGTTATGGTTAAGATATTTAGGCATGAGTCAATATACTTGTGATATTGTGTCGTACTAATGTGGAATGATTTGTGCAGATGTGATAACCTCCCTTGAGACATATTGAGGTATGAGTTTGATTGTGTTTCTATTTGGTTTATCTAACATGGTATATTTATAGATTGTCTAAATGTTTGATTAATTTCATGATATGAGTATGTGTATATAAGTGTTGGCTTGTTGGGGCCTAACCCAAGTTCGGAGTTAATTAGCTAAAAGAATCCCTGTACTGCTGGCCCTTTCGGCAATAGTCCGCGGAGCGTGGACTGAAGTCTCACCCGGAGTAGTATGGGAGGGTGTTAGGACCAGGTTTCCGCACCCTTGATATGTCTGAGAGGTTCGACTAGTCCACTGTTTGTTCCTGCGCACAGGTTGCTTCGCACACTTTCTCATTCCTCGTGGCTTGATACACTACATTCACACAGTCCTAACCAGGAGTTGTGGAGCTTCCATGCTCGCTCTACACTATTACCCGAGATCTTACTTATCTTCCAGTACTTAGTTAATTAACTTCGCTTACTTGAGTGTCTTAAGTTATAAGTAGTTATACAAAACAATTCATACAGGTTCATGCAGTAAATAAACAGTATACTTGCAAATTATATCCAATCATGTATTAAACTAGGAAAAGATACATAGAAATATAGTAAAATTCTCTTTATTGATTCTCCCAATGGCTACAAACTCAACCTGCCCTGCGCACTCAGTTGCAGGGGTCCGTGCACTTAGCTGCAGAGCCTTCTCCTACTCTATGACCCACAAACACACTTTACACTTTGACTCAATCACTTAGACTTCTCTTTTTCTTCTATTCTATCTTCTATTAGTTATCTTATACACTTAGAGCCTCACTCTATTTATACAATCCCGGTCTATCCAGCTAACATTACATTAAAAAAACTAGGGTGGACAACCCTGTGACTCTATTATTATTTCACGCCCCACACCCATAATTCACGGAGCTTTTACAAGAAGATTCGGTCAAACCTTGGGCTTTAAGCCCCAAAACATGCCTTGGGGGGATTCCATGCCCAACAAGCCCCAAACACAAACATCGTGACTCACCCTCGAGTCATTTTTTCGACGCGGAGATCTTTGTGCGGAGTCCCTCCAACTCTGCTCGAACTACGGCAAGGTCGGCAGCGCATTGAGCTACTGCTTGCTGGATCTGCTACATGCATTGTCCTGAGACCGCTGTGTCGAAAGTTCTTCTCTGCATCAGTGCGTGTATCCCCTCCATGTGTGTGAGATTGCCTTTAATTTCTACTGTGATCGTGAAGGCCTCGTTGATCCAAGGCTGAAAGCGCACCTTCAGGACTGCTTCCTTGTGTCATGTTGCGTCCACCTGTTATTTCAACACTTTGGCCTGTTGCATTTGCTCGAGCCTCTAAGTGAGGGCCATTGTCTGCGCAGTTCCTTTGATGTTGTCATACTGGTGTTGGAGTTCTCGCGCCACTATCTCTAAGCGCTGGATGTTGGGGTCCTCCTGCAGATTTGTGAGGACCTCAAATTATTCTTCCAACATGCTGGTGCAGTCTCACACTGCACTGCTAATTTCTTCTAGTCTCACTATGATAGTGCTAGCACATTATTCTTTGACTTCTGGATGGGTGGATAGCTGCACCTTTAACTGTAGCTCAGCGATCTGAAGCTTTAGCTCCAATTGAACCTTTGTCATTTCTTCCCTCGCTTCAAGTACCCTTGCTGCTAACTTGTGGATGCGTGCCTCTACTGGTATGTTTGCTGGGATGACCAACTCAGGGACACTTTGGCAAGCTTCGTTTATTACCTGTACCAGCTGTCGATTCTACGACACCACTTCATCACGCTACAAGCTCTATTGTTTCATATTGGTTTTCTACTCGATGAGGATTTACAGTGCACGACTCTCCCTAGCTCATAGCTCTGCTGTTATCCCATCCTACAAAACATATAAGGTCTCTCGCGAGAGTGTACCCATATCGATACCGAGACCCTTTAGTGTGCTAACCGTAGGCCTGTCAGCCTCATTTGTTGTCACTAGTGCCCCTTCTGGTAGCACTATGGTATTTGCCACCTAAGCGCGCAACATCTGTTCTGTTGTTGTTGTTCCGACTGCGAGGCTGGTTGAAAGGGTACCGGCCTGAGGAGGGTGCACTTACAACTCCTACAGTTGTGCTCTAAGGGCCCCCAGCACAATCTGGTTCTCCTGCATGAAATTTTGGAGGGCCTCAGAGGGGACATCGCGCACTATCTCAAAAAAGTCGTGCAGATCACCCTCAGTTAGGGTGATCGGGTCAATAGACAACTTCGATGCGTTGACCTTCTTGCGTGACCCTATCCTCCTGGTTGGGTGCTGGCACATCAACTATGTTGATGCGGTTTGTGCATCCACGCCTCCCTCTTCTTCCTCTTCTTCTTGCCCATGCGAAGGCGATGTTTAGCCCTCGTGCACCTTCGCAGCTACCTCCTGTGTTGCTGCTGCTACTACTACTACGACTTTTTCCTACTCAGTTTCTATCTGTGCAGCGTCCCATGCTGCCTGCACTTCTACTACCGTTGCTTCCTTCCTTCTCTTTTCTTCCCACTGTGTGATGCACAGCTTGGCCTCATCTTTCTTCCTCTGTGCCGCCGACTTCTCTATCTCCTTGATGTCTAGAGCGCACCACTCTGACGGCCATGTCTCCAGGATGTTAAAAATGACATCGTCTGTGGCTACAAAGGGTAGCTTCCTCCATTGTTTGGTTGGTTTATTGCACGCTCTGATGTAAATGCTATGGATGTCTACTTTAAATTTCGCAAAACTCTGAAGGTTGTTGTAGACAGTGGGTGACAGCCGTAGCTTGTGGTTGATCCCCATTATTAGGTTCATCTCCATGAACACCTAGAATATTTTATTGTCGTGGATCCTAGTGTCATCCTTTGTGGCCCAGAGTGAAGCGTACTTTGTGGCCTCTAGCAGATCCCTATCAATTGTGGGGAATTGACTATCCTCCGGTAATTCCCCTGCCACGATCACTATGGACAACAAAAGCCATGCATAGTGGAATGTTTTCCCTATTCTTGAGCTTCGTGGAAATTATCCAAAAACTCCTTGCAGAGGAACTCAAACCAGTTAAAGTGGACCTCCTCCGCGCACTGCTCAGCCAATGCAACCACTGGTGCGGGTAGCTCATCTGCGCGGCACTTGCGCATAACCTTACCATTCAGTATTTGGGTTGCCACTTTCACTGCTTTGTCATTGATGCTAGATATGGCATAGCCCCTTTTCTTCTTTTCCAGTTTGTACTTCTTCTTCATGGCCTTCGCGATGGCAAAGTCACTGCTCTTCCCTTCCGAGATGTCTACGGGGTCCTCTCCTTTGCATGGAAGCCAGGAAATGTGGTGAATCAAGTCTACCATGATGGGAATGGGCTCCTCCAGACACAAACACTAATCATACACCAAGCATAAAAATTGCCTGATGACGAAAATGGTTATTGGGGAGCGGTGGAAATGCGGCACCCAGAGTAGGTTAAGTAGCCCGACCTTTTCCACTCTATGCAACCACTTTCACGGTTTTAATTTTGTAACTCCTGCTGTGGTGTTCTGCTTGGGCTTCATGAGGTGCGAGGTCTCAAGATGAGGGAACTTCTCGTGGTCAGTGAGGTCCCAATCTTCGAATTTTAAGCTCAACACCCATCCCAAGTGCGTGCCCTCAAAAATAATGTTGTCTGGGAGGAGCGGGGTCTGGAGCAAGCTCTTGGTCTCATCAAGGTCCTTGTGAACTTTAGCCTTCCCTTTCTGCCAGGGGACACAGGCGGGCAGATTTGTCGAGGGGTGCGTAGGCTCAATTTCCTCCTCCATGCCTTCGTCCTTGTCTTCTACGATGATTAGGTCTTCCAGGTCTTCTTCTTCTTCATCGATCTCTATGGTGACAACTTTCCCCTTCTCCTCCATTGACAACTTGGTGCACAGCGGGTTCCGTGGGGACACACATACAGGAACCATCGCATGTTTTTCCTTCTTGGGTCTTGGTGTGCATGGTGATTTTGGGATTTCTGCCACAATCCTGACACCTTCTAGAGCATCCCCCATAGTCAGGACCTGTGCGCCTCTTCGGTAATCATTTTTGTTATCTCCATAACGTCCTTAGTCATTGCCATCGTGTCCATCCAGAAATCTAGCAGTCGCGAACTCAAGGGCTCAATCAACACTTAGCACACAACAATCAGGGCTCCGCTCAATAGCTCAATTCGCAAATGACAAAGTGTTGTTTGTTGGGTAGCCCCTTGTAATTTATAGCACTTTTTGAATTTGAATTCGACCACCCCCCCAAATCTAGTTCATTAATTCTCCCTTAGTAGTAGATTTTCCCAAATCTTGCCCATAAATCACGTCTTAAATACCCACCGCCCACTCCATTTGCTCTTAAGTCGAGCATCCCGTCATGAATAGTGACTTCAATGGTCACTTTCTGGCCAACCCATGTGGCAGCGCAGCCCCTCATGTGCGGTCACAGACCTTGTGACTCTCTGATTTTGTGCGCAACTCCCAAGTAGAATAGTTCATAGTCCCGTGCTTCCTTTTTCAACTATCTGGAGCACTAAGATTGTGCTTCCTTCAGCTAGTCAGGTGGTCGCACCACCCGTGTAAAGTTTCATCCTGTCATCCATCATGTTTCCTGGAAAATACCCACCTTTTATTGTTACGGTCAGCATCGCGTGCTTTACCATCTAAAACATGTTATCCTGGTCAATTCGCTTAATAATGTGCAGTCCAAGCCAAGGCATCAGACAAATCAATTCGCGTTGATAGGCCTTAAACCTATCATCGTGATTGTATGTATCCTACCTTATCACCCTGGTCTTTTTGCCGAGAAAATCTTCCTTTATCTCATCCTCTGGCTTCTTGACTTCTGCGTCCACCAGAGCGCTTTTCTTCCTTAATCGTACACTTTCTTCTTCAAGTTCTTGGAGCCTAAAATTTCCTTGTTGGGTTTCTACTTCCAAGGTTCCATAAACCATCGTATCTACTGATGTTATCATGCACGGTTTAAGCTTTCCAAGTACTATAGGGCTTACAGCGGTTTCTTCATTCTCCAGCCTTGGCGGTGCCTGCGCGGTCAGGTTCTTGCACGTAGTTCTATAAGCCCATAGAACTGATAGTATGCGCAGGTCCCTGTCAGTCCACTTCACATTGTGCACCTTATTCAGTGCTTCGTGTACTTTGTTAAAAGCTTCTACGTGGATATTATTCTGTGCACTTGGTCTTTCCATACTTCATGGTCCCAACCAGAGGGGTTGTTTATGCCATTGCCTTACTTGCACATGCTTATTGATCATGTCTCCTACCACAAGGACGCTGTGCATTCGTGCAAGTTTCGCACCATATGCATGTATCCACCTGGATAGGTGGGTGCACGGACCAGTTCATCTGACAATTTTGTCTGTTAATCGCATCGGAGGCTTCCCAAACCGCATGTGCATCATCCTTCTGCATTTGTGATAGTATTCAGAACTTCTCTGGTGTGTTCCCCACCATCTGGTGGACGTAGCTCGCAGTACCCATTTCATAGCATCGAAATGTTGTTGTTTCGGTAATTCTCTTTCAAATTTGTTCAAGAAGTCATTCACCTCACTTAACTCGTCATACGTAGGCAAATCTCTTACCTCTGTTGCTACGCAGTGTAGTGACCTTGTCATCATGTTATAGTTGTGCGTGGTTACCTTGTGTAACTGGTTCTGCCATTGTTCTATCTCCTTGTTAGAATCTGATGTACAGGATATTTCGCGCTCCCATGAGATTCAGCCATACACAGTTGGATTTACCCAGTCCTGCTCCCACACGGTTATCTTGTAGATGCAATCTAGATCGTTGTCGTTGTTGTAATCACGTATTGGCTCTGTGTACCGCGATCCTTCTTTAGGGTCTAAAGGCACCACTACGTGTAGATACTTTTTCTCAAAGATCATCTTGTGCTTCTTTAGAATTATCACTCCATTCATGTCAGTGGCCCAATCTATTCCCAATAGCGCGGGTTAGGGATTATTGTCATCAACAATCTCTATTACTTCGAAATATACTAGCGCGCTTGCTCCTTCAATATCTACTGTGATTCCATGCAATCTCCCCATAGGTAGGATCTTTTGCTAGTTCGCCATTCGCAGTTGGATAGGAGACTATTGCAATGCAGGTCTACCCATGCACTCCCATGTCTGTTTTGGCAGGACATTCGTTTTTGACCCTAGATGCAGAATCACTTGGTCCATCTCATATTTCCCAATCTGCAGGGTTAATCTCACTACCTTTCCTGTTCGTGTCATGTGCTTCCTAAGCTTTCAGACTACGCGTGGTTCTCCTGGCATGGTCCCAACGCATCTCGTTGTGAGTTCTTGCATCCCCTTTATAGCCTTGCTATCGTGTAGTAGTTTCATGCATGTCTCCAAGAATGTAGTGAGCATTGATGGTTCCATTTTTGGCTCCAGTCTATCTTTACTTCCTGAAGTGGAGGCATCAACGAAGCTACTCTTAGCTTCCATGAAGGTCTCCTTAGTTCTCCAAATCAAATTTTGGTTCCTTCGTTGGAGCCTTGAGAACCCAGGTACTTTCTTCAAGTTGCTTGCCCTTACCATATCCTATCGTAATTCCACTTTGGAGCATGATATTTACGTTAGTTCTTCCTTGCACGGCTCCGACCTCATCATTTGCATGTTCTGAGTCGGGGGAGGTTGGAGTGCTCCTTTATCGTGCAACCTCGCTATCAATGTGGGATAATCCTCCATCTCATGATCAAACAACGTACAATGCAAGCATGATGGTCACATTGGATTCATACAATCGTGGGCATAATGCCCTGGCCCTCCGCAATTATAACATATCAGCTATCCACGAACTCTTCCTTGTCCCCCTCCATCTCGACCTCGTCTGCGCCCATGAAATCCAGTGCGCACCATTCCTGTATTCTGATCGAGATTTCGTATTTCATCCTGAACTCTATAGGTAGGAGTTTGATCCATCATCAGTTCATAACTTCTACAGGTGCGCTCATCATGTCCTACCAATCTACAAAAATTACAGAGCAACTGCTGTGAATTCTGCGTATACTTCTGTAATAGATGGCAGTTATCTATAGCATGCTTTCCTCCTATCTGACAAATCACACACCACAAGGTAGGCACTGCGCTTGGTCCTACTTGTGCCTTAGGCTTTAGTGGCACTGGCCCTCATCTCACAAGGTAAGTCACCAACACCAGGCAGTGGTCCTTGTCGTACCCCTAGCCCTTGCATTTTATGCACCATACCTCATCGCACATTTTTGGGCAGGTTGTCCTGTCTTTTTTCAAACTCTGCATCTCTAGGCACAAGTTTTCCAACTACGCGTTAGGATCTTGTATAAGAGTTTCATGCAATATCATCACGACCTCCAAAGCCTCAACCTGAGTGGTTAGCCTTTGTTGTGTCAACGCGTTCCATAGATGCAGCGTTAATGATGCTACAAACCATTTGCAATGTTGCCCATCTATTAATGTCATGTTTACTTAGCGAATTGTGCACTTCAGTCTTTGATCCAATTCCCATGGGGTCTCACCTGGCAGCATTGTGATTTCCTTGAACCCAATGATTGACTGTGCCTCTGACTTTGGTCTGCTAAATTCTTTGTTTAGCGCAGCTTGGATATCTACGATCCCCGCATTCGAATTATCAATGGAATGCTTAATGTACCAGGTCAGGGCGCGATCTTGCAGAGCACTGACCAATGTTGCCTTCTTTGTATTGTCATCCATGACACCCTGTGCTTCCCATACAGTTTTGATCATGAACCAAAATTGCTCTGGATCTTCATTCCCTACTCCCTTAAACACTGGTAACTTTATCGTGCTTGCCATTCTAGATTGTGGTGGTGGTGGAGGTGGTATGGGTGAAGATGGGGGTGAAGACGGTGAAACTGGTGGTGGTGTGGGTGGGGGTGGTATGCACAGAATTCTCTACCTTATTAGATTGATCGCACTTCTTGGTGAGACCTTCGTGAGCTCTTCTTCACCCCCTCGCGAAGGTGAAATCAAGGGGCTAGTTTCTAGTTCTGTGCTACCTTTGTTTCTATAGATTCTCCCACTTCGTGTAGCCCCAAACATCAATTTATTCACATAACCTGCTTTTCACACAGTATCATTTTAATCCAAGTGTTCAAAGATTTAACGTACTTACCTCGCAGTCCATTGAGGAAGTGTCATTCTGCCTCGCTATAGCTGACTGAAGTATCTATCACAAATTGAGTGATGAATCCTCGTATGTTTCAATTGATCCAGTGATCGACAATTCGCATGATCTTTTCTTCCGATGCTTCCAGTTTGCGCACCAATTCTAGAGTCCACACAATAGGTCTGTCGAGTTTACACCTTCCTTGGCTATTTTCTAGCTTCGCAATCCACTCGTACAACTCAGTGGAGAATGATGCAAAGAAAATTTCATGGATCTCCGTATATAAGTAACAGTCTAACCACTCTTCCTTTGATAGTCACAGATTCCTATTTTCCTGTGCTACGAACTCGTGAATCTTTTTGTCCAACCAATCTTCAATTCCTTTCTTTGTCGGATTCCAGTGATACGACGTCAGACATCTCTATGCAGATCCCGGTCCTGGAAATGGAACCATATTTTGGCTTGTTGGGGCATGACCCAGGTTCAGATTTAATTAGCCAAACAAATCCCTGTACTACTAACCCTTTCGACAACAGTCTGTGGAGCGTGGACTGAGGCCTCACCCAAATTAGTATGCGAGGGTGCTAGAACCAGGTTTCCGCACCCTTGAGATGTCTGAGAGGTTCGATTGGTCCACTGTTTTTTTCTACGTGCAAGTTGCTTCACACACTTTCTTGTTCCTCATGGCCTGATACACTGCCTTCGCATAGCCCTAACCAGGGGCTGCAGAGCTCTCGCGCGTGCTCTGTGCTATTACTCGAGATCTTACTTATCTTCCAGTACTTAGTTAATTACCTTCGCCTACTTGAATGTCTTAAGTTATAAGTAGTTATAAAAAACAATTCATTGAGGTTCACACAATAAATAAATAATATACTTGAAAATTATATCCAATCTTGTATTAATCCAGGAAAAGATACCCAAAAATATAGTAAAACTTCTCTTTATTGATTCTCCCAATGGTTACAGACTCAACCTGCCCTACACACCCAGCTGCAGGGGTCCGCACACTTTGCTGCGGACTACTAGGCCTCTGTGCACTTAGCTGCAGAGCCTTCTCCTACTCTATGACCCACAGAAACACTTTACACTTCGACTCAATCATTTAAACTTCTCTTTTTCTTCTATTCTATCTTCTATTAGTTATCTTATAAACGTAGAGCCTTGATCTATTTATACAATCCCATGGTTTGTAGACCATGGGTAGGTCTATCCAGCCGACATTACATTACAAAAACTAGGGTGGACAACCCTGTGACCCTATTATAATTTCGTGTCTTGCACCCACAATTCGCGGAGCTTTTACAAGAAGATTCGGTCAAAACTTGGGCTTTAAGCCCTAAAACATGTCTTGGGAGGATTCCATGCCTAACAATAAGATAGCATGAAAGAATGATGTTGTCTTAAGATGGTTGTACTAACACATTATGTGCTAAGGCAGTTGATATGCACTTGAGTAGAAGTGGCTAGCAATTGTAGTATTATGATTAATGACTATGAGTAGATTATGACATGGTTGTTAGTTGATGCCAGCCTAAGCTGACAATAGTCACATTATGTAAATAAAATTGCATGTCACTGGTCCCATAAATTATTCACCTGATCCATGGTGAAACCCTCTATAACCAAGGTTTAAGGTTCTTAATTAAACTCTTATGCGGGAACATAACATCGGATGAAAACCCACTTTATCAAAGGTTAATTCTTTAGGCAGAAATATTTCATTTAACCATCACTAGTTTAGACTTTAACAACCCTTTGAGCGGAACCTTATAACCCTCTTCATAACCTTTGGTTAACAGCCCACCCATATTAACCATGGCATGGTCTTTTAGAATTTGGTTAAACTCGATTTAACCCAAATTCATTAATCCCACTTTATTTATATTATAACCCTCATATAATAGAAATACACATAAACTACACTTAACCTTACCTTTTTTGCCTTTTCACGATCCTTGCACATATACCGATATTTTCTTTATCGCGTTCAACCTCCACCATTGATTTCTTCCTTCAGATCAATGTTTATCACGTGATCTCCAAGTTTAACCCATCCTCCGATGGAACTCAAAGAAGTTAAACTTCTTTTAATAATTCATCGGGTCCGTTACGAATGTCAACCTGTGCTCACTTTTTCACGCGATTACCGTCTGATTAATCACCGAATGAATGGTCACGATTATCGGAACTCAATGAGGTTTTAACATTGTTGTATAACCCTCTTCGCATCCAAATTCCAAATTAACCTCTGTGCATGTTAGCACACGATATCCGTCTGATCAATCAACCAAACGGATGATAGTGACCTATCTGGACTTCAACTGGATTTAGTCACAGTTCATAACTTTCTCGGCTCCATTTTTTAATTACCACTGATGACTTTGAGGTCACATGAGAAACAACCTTCCTCTTATGAAAACCACTTCGTCCGCTACTAACATGTGGCTTAATCTCCACCTATCAACTTCTTATGTTACTCTATGCAAATTAATCCTAGCCGTCTATCTCCATCACTCTCATTCGTTGATCTGTCTGATCCAATGACTGCGGTTTGCTGCTACACTCTTCTATTCTTTATTTTGTAATAGTCCATTTGTTCGGGTTTTTTTCTGTGTATCTGTGTTTTCCTTCCAGCCTTCAACTGTTCTGATCCAATCTTCAGCTTCTTTCTTTATTCCTTCGCTCTTCTACGCTCCCGCTGCATAAGTCCTTTTAGGTTTTAAAGTTCCTCCAACACTATCTGTGTGTAACCCTGATACATTCTTCCATGCACTTGATCTCTGTTTTTGCACACCTACATCCCTATGTTATGCAGAATTACTTCTAGTACACACAATCTATAATTCCATCAATCAACACACATCACACACTCAGGAATCGAAATCTCTATGTATATATAAACAAATAATTACATCATGAGTCTCTGTCTCTCTCTGGCCTGATTTTCTTATTAGTGGCCTTTTCCTTTCCTATCTACCCATAGGCTTACAATCAAACCTATCTAACTCTTGAACTAATTCCTAGTTAGCTAACCCTCTTCTATGCCTTTTAGGTTTACATTTATACAAAAGGATTCTATAACCAATTCCTAGTTTAGATCCATAACCTTCTCAAAAAAATCCTAAAATCTCTTCTTTATCTCTAAGGATCCTCTCTAATCCACAAAATCATCAACTAATTCCTAATCTAAGCTTTTACAATTAATTCCCAAATCTATCAATCCCTATGAAATCTTAACTATCCTAAATCTCTCATGTTCTCCAACATTCGAGAACATTTACAAATATGCCTCACAATACTTAATTAATCCATATTCTAAATATCTCTCACAAACTTACTTGAAAACATTAAAATTACATTCATTTAGTACTCAGGAAGCCAACATCCTTAAAACACAACACCCCCTATGTCTACTAAAATACAATGACATTTATGAACCTAATTCTCATGCATCAGACTCTCAAGGTTGAAAACATTCATGATCTCCTGATCATGTGTTCTCATATGTTGATAGAAAACCTCCAGGGTCCCAAACTTTAGTTTGTAGTTGTTTGAATGCTCTACACCTTTGCTGTTGTTGTATGTCTACTATCTTCTATTTCATCTTCCTCTCCTTGTCAATCAATTTCAAATTTTGATTAATCATTCTTCTTGTTGCTGTCAATCTCCTCCATTTGGATTGCTTCATCATTAACTACCATAATTCTTCAATCTATATCTCTAGCACATCCTTGAGTTGGTACATACTCTGCCATTTGTTGCTATCTCTTTCTCTTTGCTTCAGGTTGTTATTGTTGTCCACTAACTTCGGCACCTTCACATTCTTCATCTCACTGCATGTTGTCCATTCATATCTAAACTATTGATTACTTTCTTCAGCTTTTTCTACTTCATCTTCTACTATTACTCTTGAGATTTCTCCAGGTACTGTTGTAGTTATTGCTTCCACCCAGACTTTCTGAATATCCTTAAAGATATCTCCCTCTGCAACATCTAATTTCTGCATCAAATCTTGATTCTTTAGCATTCTTTCCAGCAACATAATATCTTTGTTCCATGGATTAAATACTTCCACAAAATCTACCTCTTCCATTTTTACTTGGCTACTCATATGTGCCAAATTTTCTCCAGCATTTGCAACAAAACCTGCACTCACAAAACAATTATTAAAATTAAAAACATAAGGCCTCAGTGCCTCTTCTTCCTTTGGCAACATTTCAGTATGTTGCTCTGATTTTTCCTCCTCTATCAGCACATCAGTATGCTGATTCAACCTCTTTAAAGAATTCTCTAAAGTACTCTCAAGACTGTTAGCAAGTCTTTCTTCCACACCATCTATTTCAATGATGTCTTTCTACTCTTGTCCACTGTAGTGAACTCCTTCTTCTGCAATCACACTGTCATACTCTGAGTTTTCCAGCAAATACTCCAGCAATTCAATTTCTCTGTGACACTTCATAAGTACTTCATCATCACTTATAATTCTTGCATTTATACACAAATTATCAGTTTGAAAATTACAAGGTTCAATAGTCTCAACTGTTGCTTCACATATCAGCTCTTCAGACTGAATTGCATCTCCTTCTTTCACAAGAAATTGTTCCTGGATTGTAATAGCTTCAAACATCAATGCTTTGCTAAATTCTTTCTACTGCAATAATTCACTGCTTCTCTCATTTAAGAGACATTCTCCATCCTTCTTTACTTCAGAGTATTTATCTTCTGAAAGATACTCTTCCATACTTTTGACAGCTTCAACAGACTGCTCATCCTTTGCAAAACCTGTAATCACATCAAAATTATTAGATTCAAATATACAAGGTTTCACATCCTTCTGCTGATCTGAATTTGTCCAACAGTTCAAAAAATCATCAATGGTTCCTTCTTCAGCAAGGTAATCTTCTTGCTCAGGTCTATAATAGTCATCTTTCATCTCTAACTCAGTTGCTCTGAGTTCTTCTCTTAATTTGATATAAATTCTCCTATTTATCTATTTCTGCAACAACATCCACTTTATCTTCTTTCTTTTGATAGTCTAGCCATAACTTTGGTTCTTTTCAAAAAAAAATTAGCAGCGTTATTATGGCATCCACACTTGCTTTCAATTATGCAATGTATCTGTCAAATATCTCTTGACTCATCTCCTCTCTTTTTCCATTTTCCTTGGCATCTTTCTTTCTCCTTGTGGTTTCTCTCTGAACCCCTACTATGACTATTAGTAGTCATTTCTTCGTTATCTGTATGAGTTCCTCACTCACTCACTATGACTTATACTAAAGCCTCTACAACAACAAGTCCTCCCTGCTGCCACTTACCTCACCAAGCTTTCCTCTGTACTTGGTCTTTTGGCAAGCACTTGGTTCTCTATCTCTGGAACCTCTTTGAGCACTTCTCTCTGCTCCTTCTAGGCTTCAACTCATCTGCACCTTTTAAGAACACAACTTTCCTCTTTATCCAATCTCTGTTGGAATTCTTCAAGGTTCTGCCACATTCTGCTTTCATTCAGAAACTCTTATCAGCTTCCTTCATCCCTTAGCAATTCTACCCACATCCTCTGTGGAATTGCCTTTATGATCTTTCTGTGAGCTGCAACAATACCTCTGCAGTAACAAGTCTCCTTCTTGCTACACATGCCTCACTAAGCTTCTCTCCTCTGAGCTCAGTCTTTTGGCATCTCTCTAGTTCTCTCCTTTGGAACCAATTGAGCACTCCTTGCTCTAGGTTGCTGCAATCTTCTCACCTTCCTCTACCACTACCTTCAAGACTTCTGCATGATCTTGTTCTACCATTCACCTGCACTTTGAATGGATTGCTCTCTGTTTCGTTTGCATCTGCAAACTCTTCCAATATTTTTCTACACTTTAAATTTGTGTGTCTACTATTTGTCAGATTTAAAATATGATCTCCTCTTGCTTGCTTTCATGACCATTCACCTGTATACTCACCTTCAAAACATAACTCTTAGAACAAAGTTCTCTCTAAGAATTCTTCCACACAGAATTTCCTTCTTCAACTCTGATACCAAATGATACCAACCTAAGTTGACAATAGTCACATTATGCAAATAAAATTGCATGTCACTAGTCCCAAGAATTAATCACCTTATCCATGGCGAAACCCCCTATAAACAAGGTTTAAGGTTCTTAATTAAACTCTTATGCAGGAACATAACATTAGATGAAAACCAACATTATCAAAGGTTAATTCTTTAAGCGGAAATATTTCATTTAACCATACCCAATTTAGACTTTAACAACCCTTTGAGAGGAACCTTATAACCCTCTTCATAACCTTTGGTTAACAACCCATGCTTATTAACCATAGCGTGGTCTTTTAGACTTTGGTTAAACTCGACTTAACCCAAATTCATTAATCCCGCTTTATTTCTATTATAACCCTCATATAATAGAAATACACATAAACCACACTTAACCTTACCTTTCTGCCTTTTCACGACCCTTGCACATATACCGATGTTCTCTTTATCATGTTCAACCTCCACTGTTGATTTCTTCCTTCAGATCAACGGCTATCGCGCGATCTCCAACTTTAACCCATCCTCCCCTGGAACTCAAAGAAGTTAAACCTCTTTTAATAATTCATCGGATCCGTCAGGAATGTTAACTTGCACACACTTTTCCGCGTGATTACCATCTGATTAATCACCGAATGAACAGTCATGATTATCGAAACTCAACAAGGTTTTAACCTTGTTTTATAACCCTCATCACATCCTAATTCCAAAGTAACCTCTGTGTGTGTTAGCACACGATATCCATTCAATCAATCACCCAACAGACGGCTGTGATCTATTCGGACTTCAACTGGATTTAGTCACAGTTCATAACTTTCTTGGCTTCGTTTTTTAATTACTGCTTATGGCTTTGAGGCCACGCAAGAAACAACTTTATGCTTATGAAAACTGCTCCGTCCTTTTGTTAACACATGGCTTAATCTCCTCCGCTGAACTTCTTACATTTACTCTACATGACTTAATCCTGGTTGTCTATCTCCATCACTCTCGTTCATTGATATTTCTAATCCAAAGACTGCGCTTTGCTACTACGCTTTTTTGTTATTTACTGTGTAATAGTCCATTTGTTCAGGTTTTTGCCTGTGTATTTGTTTTCGCCTTCCGGCCTTCAACTATTCTGATTCGATCTTCATCTTCATTCTTTGTTCCTTCGTTCTTCTACGCTCCCACTATGTAAGACCTTTTAGGTTTTAAAGTTCCTCCAACACTATCTGCGTGTAACCTCGATACATTCTTCCCTGTACTTGATCTCTGGTTCTGCACACTTGCATACCTATGTTATGCAGAATTACTTCTAGTACACACACAATCTATAATTCCATTAATCAACACACATGACACACTCAAGAATCGAAATCTCTATGTATATATAAACAAATAATTACATCATGAGTCTCTGTCTCTCCCTGGCCTAATTTTCTTATCAGTGGCCTTTTCCTTTCCTATCTGCTCGTAGGCTTATAATCAAACCTATATAACTCTCAAACTAATTCCTAGTTAGCTAACCCTCTTCTATGCCTTTTAGGCTTACATTTATACAAAATGATTCTATAACCAATTCCTGGTTTAGATCCATAACCTTCTCAACAAAATCCTAAAATCTCTTCTTTATCTCTAAGGATCCTCTCTAATCCACAAAATCATCAACTAATCCCTAATCTAAGCTTTTACAATTAAATCCAAAATCTATAAATCCTTATGAAATCTTAACTAGCCTAAATCTCTCATGTTGTCCAACATTCAAGAACATTTACAAATATGCGTCACAATACTTAATTAATCCCTATTCTAAATATCTCTCACAAACTTACTTGAAAACATTAAAATTAAATTAATTTAGTACTTAGGAAGCCAACTTCCTTAAAACACAAGACCCCCTATGTCTACTAAAATACAATGACATTTCTGAACCTAATGCTCCTACATAATTAGACTTGGTAAAGGTTGATTTAAAATTAATAGACATGATGTCTTTATCTTTGGAACATGTGACTGATGTGTGAGAAGTTGCAGGGAAACATGCTTGGTATTAGCATGACAAAGTAATATTTGATTTGTTTATATAACTAACAATTGGGTACTGTGACAGTACACAATAAGACTCAATCGCAACAAAGAAAAAGGTTAAAATAAAGGAATTCGGTGAGAATTCCTTTGGCTATATTTGGAAACCACAATTCCAAATGAAGGAGTGCTTCACATGCATACAAAAAGTTTTCTTAACCTTGATTTTGTCTGATACTATGTGGATATCTGTTATATTCATGAACATGTATTTGAAAGGAATAACAACTAACTTCCAATTATAACTAGATCCTTCAAGGGAATTAGAGTCCCTTGAGAGATGACATGGATGTGTTCAGTTATGAGGCAACATTCTTGGCATGATAAGGTAAGGTAACTGGTGTATTGTTGTGTTTATTTATATGCAAAAAATTATGTGTTTATGGTAGTATGATGTGGTGGATTTCATGGTGAAAGGGATTGCCAAGGAATCTTGGAGAAGGATTAAGTTGAGCTTTTTTTGGAAGCATTCGGAACCCATGGGGTTTGAGTCATGGTGTTTGTTACTAGATTTTTCTTTAGTCCTTTATGATTTGTTTGCACTTAATTTTGTAGTTTTTTTATGCCTAGCACATGGCCATGCCACTTTGTTTGTGGTGTCGTATTTCTATTTGTATTTCATGGTTTTCTTCTTGTTTATTTCTTGTTCTTTCCTTTTATGTTTTAGGGTCTTGGGAATTGGTTGGGGAAAGAGGAAAGTTAATGGAGTTCGAGAGAGCTAAATGAAGCTCAATAGGTAATAAGACCTGGATGGAGCTCAGTGCATGAGTAAATGGAAGCTGAAGGTAAGAGTATGACAACCAATTGGATTGGTTGACCCCATTGGGGTAAATGGAAAGTGGTAGGACAATCATGAGAAAGGTAATCAGGAAAGGTATAGTGAATGGATTTGAGGTGTCACATGCCTTGGATATGTTGGGAATGGAACAGTTTTTCTGAATGTTATGCATGTTGTGCATGGATAAAGGGAGCTCTCTTAACCTAGACCTTATCATATCTTGTAATTATGTTGTGATCATGATTATGTTGATTCCTATATATTTATACATGTATGTATGTATGTCATTTCTTTACGGGGTCATCAATGATCATGATTTCTTTATGCTAACGATTATATGATTATATATCTATATATATATCTATATATATATATATATATATATATATATATATATATATATATATACATATATCATTGTCTAACAGGGTCACCATGGATTATCTTGTGCAAGAATGATTGCTTATGCAAGTGAATGACATGAAGGGGTTCCTACTCTGGTGAGGAATCAAGCAGGAAGAGTAGTCTTGATATATCAATAAGGTCAGTATTATGTGGATATCATTGATATTATGTGCTTGAACTATGTCTTTGTTTATGCTATGATAGGTAATGCTGAGGGATGCATTTGCAAAATGAAAGCAGTGCAATCTGTGACATTCTGGGACAAGCATGGATAGTGGAAAGACACTAGGAGTAAGGTTGCTTGGAAGAGACAGTGTGGTCTCCGGATGTGTAGTACTAGTGTTGTGTACATGTTGCATATGTAGTATTGTGCATATATGGTGTTGTGTACATGCTATATATGTGGTGCTATGTATATAGGGTGTTGTGTACATGTTGTATATACAGTGTTGTTTGCATATGGTATTGTTTGCATGTTGGATATGAAGTATTGTGTACATATGGTGGTGTGAACATGTTGGATATGCAGTGTTGTGTACATATGATGTTGTATGTGTGATTGTACATGTGGTGTTGTGTGCATGTGGCATTGTGTACATGTTTTGCATATGGTGTTGTGTGCAGGTGGTGTCGTGTACATGTTGTGCATGTGGTGTTGTGTACACGTCATACATGTGGTTTAGTGTACATGTGGTGCTGTGTACATGTTGTGTAGGTGGTACTGTGTACATGTGGTGTTGTGCACACATTGTGCAGGTTGTGCTATGTACATGTATACATGTGTTATTGTGTGCACGTCGTGCATGTTGTTTTGTATACATGTGGTGTTGTGTTATGTGCATTGTTTAGTCATTGTATGGTGACGTGTATACGATGTGTTGTACTCTATGAACGTATATGTATTGTGTTGTACACCAAGTGTAGGTGTATGTATTGTGTTGTGTTGTATGTGTGGTGTGGTGTTTTATGATGTGTGTGGGTGTATGTGTGTGATGTACATTGTATGCACGTGTACGTAATTGAAGAGGAGAAGGTACTAAGTGCTTGATGGGATTGGCAACCAATCCAGTGTGTGTACAGAAAGGACAATGCTAAAGGCAGAAATAAAGGATTGATTGAAGGATAAGTATCAATATTTTATTTTAGTTTTGATTATGCATGTGGTCTATGATTTTCACTTATGATGGTTACATGTGATCTATAATTTTCGTTTATGTTGGTTGCATGCAGTTCATGATTCTTGATTTATGATGGTAGAGTTTTTGATCTAACTAGATGTCATATGTTTATACATGATGATTTGTTCAAAGATGCTAGTTTGACTTGTTGTGACAGGAAGTAAACAGAATGGAAAGTGTACCTTATTGATGGGTCACCAATTAGGTATGATTTGAATGTATTTTAAATATAATGAAAGCTATGTGCTGGTATAGGAAAACATGAAAGTATCTAGTTGGGTGGTTGAAATTGACTACAAGAATTAGCAACAATGACAAAAGGAATTGGAGCAAGTAGCAGTATGTTGGTAAAGAACTTCAAGAGTAGGGCCATTATGGGACACTGGTACGAAATAGTGTCCATTGATTGTGATGAGCATGCTATGATCAATATTATGGTTTTTTGGTAGGGATATGCCTTAGTTTTTGGACCTTCCGATGCGAAGAAACCTTTCCAAGGGAGGGTCGCCTGAGTGACTCTGTAGCATAGAAGGGGATGCCCGCAAAACTTGGAAGGTGTGTGACTGCATGGAAGGGGGTGACCAAATTACCCAAGGGACTGTGTAGCAAAGAGGGGAAGTCCGAGGATGGATTTTTTTTGGTAATTAGTATTTCCAAATGGAATTAGATGCACATTGGGGGTGTTCCCTAGAATAATGAGTCTGTATCTGTTCACTGAGGGACAAGTAGCATAGGATTTTGGCACTAGAAATTGGATGCAACTTGTACCTTGGTAGTGGATTTTAGACTTCTTAGGAAGGAGTTGAATCCTTGTATTACTTTGAGGGTGGAGGCATGAGCCTCTAGTTTCCCTTATTGCTGATACGGGCACCATACCATTTTATTTGTTGGTTAAAGAAAATGTGCATATGTGTATATTATTGTAAATACTATATCAAGCTAGATTTATAAAGCTCCATAATAATATGATTATCTTCTTGTTGAAGAAAATGTGCATAAGTATATGTATTTTCTATTGTAAATATCATAATGAGTTGTGTTATAAAGCTCCAGTATGCAATATTTTGTCATGTTTTCAATAGCATTTCATTGTCAATACTGAAACGAGTTGTGTTATAAAGCTCCATGGGCAGTATGTTTTGATTTTCAATGGTCTTGCTAGTTGTAGGTGTCATAGAACACCGAGAATGGTGTTCACCTAAAGGGGAGGGGTTTGTAACAATATCGGGTTAAAAGTCCATGTAATAAAGTTAATAAAGGAAAAAATAAGACTAGGGCCATGTGACACATATTCCAAGATTAATGTCAAGAAAAACATCCTAGTGGGGTTTCACTTCAATTTATTAATGGCAAAGGAAAAGAGGCATTAATTGACATTTTATTTATGAAAATAAAGGAAAATAGGAGAAAAGGAAGGTGAAGAGTGACATATTTGCATGAGGAGAAAATTGAAGGAAAAATAAATGAAAATGAAGAAAATAGAGGCCTCAATGATAAAAGGGATTCTGAGGATCAGTTCATAGGATTTTGTCAAATTTAGCTTGGAGCTTTCTATTCTATTCTCTCTCTTATGCTCTTGCATAGTTAGAGTTTACTTGGAGCACTCATGGAGGAGTGTGGCATACTTAGGATTCAAAGCAAGAAGGTAAAGGAAAAGAAAGAAAGTGAAAGGGGATAAGGGGATCAATAGCTACAACCAGATTGCTTTGTAGGTACAAAATTGCATGTATGATTTCCTGGCTAGTTTTGGCATGCATGGCACATGCATTTGGTTTCTTGGTTATTATTTGTCATTGGGATGGAGGATTTCCTAGATTGACAATGGTTTTTCCTACCCTTCCCATTTCCTAGATAGCCATGGTGTTTTGGGTTTATATTTTTCTTTCTGGTTGGTGCTCATGTTCCTTATGGTTGTGGGTTGAGTTATTAGTTCTTGGAGCCCTCATAAGACAAACACTTTGTAACCCTGAAACAACTTGGGTTGAGTTACTAGTCATGGAAGCCTTGGTTGTAAAAATGATCTAGATCCCTTGGTGGGTTGAGTTACTAGTCCTAGAGCCTTGGTTGGACAAATTCTCTGGAGCCCTATGGCAGTTATAGGTTGAGTTACTAGCCTTGGAACTGGGTTTAAAAAAATGCTTTGGAGCCCTAGACAACTTGGGTAGAGACCAATCTAGTGATGCTTAGTGATTTCTGACCATGAGGTGGAATCAATGTTTGAGGGTTAAAGTGGTTTGGCCTCTAGAAGCCCTGTTTTGGTTATTCCATGAGATCCCACATTAATGCTTGGAATATGGCATGGGGGTGACTGACTGAATGGAAAATTTGGGTCATCCCAGTCTATGGTCAAGTAATACGTGGAAGTCCCTGACTTGGTTGGAATTTTCATATGTTAATAAGAGGTATTTTATATTGTGATCTATGAGCATATGTATTGATTATGATGGTGACATTGTGGCTGACTTTCCTTGGTTTATATGTTCGTTATTGGCTGGTTATATGTTAGTTATATGGTGTATATTGTTTATGGATCTTGACATGTTTTATGAATAGGTGATTGGTTATTGAATGCATGACCTAATATATGTTATTGAAACTAATATGAGAGGGAATTAAACCTTCTTAACGATTCTCATATAAGTATGATACCCCTATGTTCAAATGTGTATTTATGACCTAGAGATTTCATTTTCATCATGTGTTTGACGAAATGTTTTCCATGGTTAGACTTGTTTAGGTCAAGTCCTTGATCAAATTTTGTGTTAGAGGCTTTGCCTTGGTGTCATTTATTGCCTTGTAAAGTCTCAGCAAGTTCTGGGTAGTGGTTTAGAGACTAGCCCTAAAAAGGTGGCTCAATTCTTGTAGTAGTAGGCATAGAACTAGCTAAAACAGATTGTCGTCTCTCCTTTGTAGGCTTATGGGAGTGACCATAGGAATATAATCACATGGATGCATGATTGTGCATGCAACTGGTGGTTTTTTTGTGAAAAACCAATCTGACTCTAGTTTTTGGCACATGGAGGGGTGGTTTAGCTCATGTGCATCCTATAGCTCCTGAGGAAGGTTATTAAGGTTTTGGTTTGTCGATTCCTCTTCCTTAAGGTGAAATAGGAGAGTGAGTCATATCTTAGTAACTATTCATCACATATTTACCCCAGTGGACCAGTTATCTTGGCTAGGTGTGGGAGGAGGGTTTTACAATTGTGTCTTTGCTTCCTCGTTGGCTTAACATTAACCTGTGTAAGAAATTCTTGTTGGGTCCCTTCTTGATCTATATCTAACGAATGTTATATACAAGAAGGGTTTGCTTCATCACCTAGTGTAATTTCTCTGGAAGTATTATACTAGTTCTTCTTCTTCTCTTCATCTTCCCAATAGATAAGATCATAAGGCTAGGTTTTATCTCAAATTTACACAGCGCTGCATGCAAACTCCTCTAGGGTCATATCGATGGAACCTTATCTCTATGAATTTGAGGTGGTTAATTTCCTCAATCTTTGCTTCTTCTGCTTTCATATTCCTTAATTCATATGACACTCTTTGTAGAGGGAAGATAGACCATGGGGACTTCTTCGACCTCTACAACTGTTATGACAATCCTATGAATGACTGTTAGCCACTTCTTGCATGACTACTTTGTTGATCACATACTTATAGATAATATGTGGAGGTTAGTATGCTTCAAAGACTATGATGAAATATCCCTAAGAAGATGTAAACCGATTCACAACTTCTAACACAACTTCTCTAGCATTAGTTGTTATGCAAGGAGCCTCAACCTCAAATATCATCTGATAAAGAACCATGATGAAGTGCTCAACTATTTCCTCATATAATCCCCTATAGTTGACCTCTAACATTATTTTACAATAGGAGTTGAAAAAAGGTTGTTTCTTAGTCAATTTCCACTCTAGGCCTGGGAATTCAATCTGAGCACAAATCCCATCAAGCAAGAAGGCAAACATATAGAACTCGAGTTTCTCACCTTGTGAAACTTTCTTCACCTTTGTAACATTATGTTGTAGTTGATGGACTATTATGTCTGACCAATTGAATATCTTTCCCTTGTAAGCACATGGATGAGCCATATAAAATAATGCTTCTTCAAAAAACTTAGTGCTTTCACACCCATATAACCTACAATGCATAACCATGACATACTGATATGATTTCCTCAATGAATTTGTTCTATAGATTCCATCAGGCTTTTGGTGGAATTTGCTTGTATCCTGCCACTATGTCTTGAGAATATCCTTAGTAACAATATGTGAATATAAAGCTACATAAAATTTTGAGTTTAGGTACTTCTTTGGACTTGGCAGCTTGTAATAAGAATGGAGATCATGGGGCTTATACGGGCTTATACATAGTGAGATCTTACTTACTTGCACTACTGAGGATCATAGTCTTGGAGTCTAGATATTGTAGTATCCATCCTATCACTTATGCACAAGGTAAAACATAATACCTATTAGAAATCCTATAAAATTTTGACTTATTGACATTGATGTAAACCTCCCTATCCTTTGAGTCTTCTAGGAACTCCTCCCTAAAGAGGTCTCTGAAAATAACTTTCCATGTTATGGTGGTGGAATTATCAATGAAGAACTTTGTGTTTGATAGAATGGGTACTTTAGCTCTCAGACTGTTTATGACACCTTAAATAATGCTATGTACTAGACCTATAGTACCTATAAATTAAAATCCAACTATCCTATCTTGTTAATTATGAAAAATCAAGTCACTATGAAGGGATAGTGCACTAGTTTTGAGCAGAAAAACATAAGACTTAGCCAAGGGTGATGTCACTGGCTACTAGAAGTGCACTTTGCACTAAGGCAAGGAAGAGAGGTTTGGTTTGAGTGCATGTTGCATCAAATAGATCCAGTGATTAATAGGTTACCTACTTAGAATGCGTAGTGCATACATGACGTAAAAGAGTTCCTTTGGAGGGCATAAGTCCCATCTGTAGTGAGTAGAGGATTGCATGCTATCAATTAGAAGTGCACACTAGGCTAGTGAAGGCTTGGTTGGGTGTAGGTCACAAGTACAATGAGTAGGGGAATCAAGATTGTGATTAAGAAGTGTGCAATGCACTCTTGAAGAGAAATTGGCTCTTTGATGATCACATGTCAGAGATATAAGGAACATGATTTGAGATATTACTTCTTGGAAGAGTGCAATGTGTTGTTGAGGGGATTATAAAGCTTGAAGTTGGCACAATCCATGGAAACAATTATTTGCTCGAAAATTTCCTAAGTTTTGAATGTCAGCAAACAAATAGAATCACAAGAATGAAAAGACTATCATGCGCTCATACAAATATATAACCATAGTCATGACTGGAAAGCGAAAGGTATGAGAATATGGAGAGAATCTAAAAATGACGCATGCAAGAGTGAAGCAAGACATCCAAGAGCTAAAATAAACAAGAGTGACACATGTGAAAGAAAAAAAAGATACCCATGAGAAAGCAAAAGCGTCTGTTGAGAAAATTACCCAGAGGATGGTGCAATTTCAACCAAGAGGGAGAGAATGCTCCTTATGATCAAAGAATGCATAGAGCTCTAAAGCAAAAGATGAATGTGAATTGAGCTATCGACTAGACTCCTTATATAGGGAGAGCAAACAGGTAATTAGGGTCAGGGTTTGTAAGTATGCTTAGAGCATGTAAGAAAACAAGGAGATAAGACTGTGTTGACTGCAACTAAGAAGTGCGAGAACACTGACCTTGGAAAGTTCACTCTCTCTATCAACAAGAATTGTGAACTGTTTCTGGAAGATTTTCTCTAACTTTCTCTAGAAACTGTGTTCTATCTATCAACAAGAGTGTGCTCTTAATGTCACCAAGAAGTGCGCTAGTCCTGCTTGGAAGAAGTGCGCCATGAAGACATCACAAGCTAGGAATGTGAATGCATGGAGCACTGGCAATTAAGATTTTTAAAAGAAGACTTGAAAAATTAGAAAAATATGATCAAGGATGACTTCAATGACTGAGAATGAAAATTCACATGATCATTAAGGTGCTCCAAAATTTAAATGATGGAAGACGTTTGGAGGGTGTTGCAGCTACTACAATAGGGGTCTAAGTGACTGCTATAGGAAGACACACAATCCTATATGAGCCAACATAAATGCTACAAGATCAAACTCACAACATAGGTCTAAGAAATTTGAAGACCATAACACTTTAGGAGGCTCAAAAAATTTGCTTGAGCAGCTACACGGTTTCCTCTAGTTTGCGACAGGGTTTCCTGTATGCTAATACAAGATCCTTGATCATTAGGAAACAACAACATTAGATCAATTGTAGCACTAGTACTTTGATAACCTAGAACAAAATAATTTCATCAGCAACGAGCACTACAAAACACCACCAAAGGAAATGAAGGGACTATTAAAGCTTACAAATTGCATTACTAGCCACTTCAGGACCATAAGAGGAATTCCAATAGCCACACCCACATTCTAGAAATCGCATCCAAGTTCAAGAAGCCATATCAACATTCAAAAGAATTACATCTAAACTCCAACATCCTCATCAAAGCTTCAACTAGTCAAATCAAATCACCATCTACAACACTCCCAGCAAAGGCACAACCAGGTAAATCTCAGGTATGAAAATCCCTAAACTTTTCTCACGAACCCATATTATGTTGAAAAGTATTATTAATGCATAAAGGAAGATATTTCATGGCTCATGTTTGGTTTAGTAGTTTCAACCACCTTTGGTAGTAAGCTTTAGTTGTCCCTACATCAAGCAAACACTTGGAGGAAAAATGGAACGAGAAAGATGATGACTCCAATAAGTGGGCCAACATGCCTACTCATCACAAAGTTTGGTTTGAAAAGGTGGCAGGTGGGGCTAGTTCACACAACGCTCTGAGCCCACATAAGTCAGACACTCGAGCCTCATTTTGCATGAAAAAAATATTTTAAGGCCAAGGAGGGCCCGCTACTGCCACTGAAGAATGATATAGACGAAATATCTCTTTTGCAGACTACTACAGGAGAGCTACAAGACCTATACACCATTGCTACAAGAAAGTTACAAGGTGTTATAGGAAGGCTAAATGAAGCTTGATTTTGGGCATTATTGCCATCCAAACCAGGCTATAAATCGAGGAGAAGGATTAGTGAAGGGGTAAGTTCAAATTCTCTTTGTCATCTTTTAATGTAAGAACTTGAAAAACCCTTGAAATTCTTAGAAGCATATCCTGTAGTTACCATTGCTTTAATTTCAGTCAAGAAGAAAAGTGAAGAGTTGAGTATTTTTGTGATGAGAATGATAAGGTAAGGGGATGAAAATGTCTTGAGTTGCATGATCGATTTTTCCCTTTCCTCAAAATTATAAAAATAACGCCCATTTAGTTCTTCCTCAATAACCCTAATTACATAAGAAAATTTTAGAACCTTGTAGGAAAGAAGGAAAATTCCTCGTCCCACTCTAGTAAAATATTCATTGAGACCATGGGGGAGGGTTCAACCATAGGGAACAGTTGATGCCTCGAAATTCACAGCACCAACATGGGGGGAACCACCCAGTCCATACCTTAAACAACTCCCTTTTCGTTTAGGGTAGTGGCTCAGATTGGATAAAATGGGACCAATTTCCCAATGAGAGGTGATAAAATGGATAAGAAATGCTTATAATGGGATGGAAAAGATGGATTTGGAATGGTTTATGACTAAAAGATAAAACATATGAAAATAATCTACTTATTACCTAGGTTATTTCTTAATAGTTTGATTGTGATCTAGAATAATTTTCCTTGGTAGATGAGTAAGAAATTAGTCATTTACTTATAATTAAAAAACGATTTAAATTAATTCTTTTAATTAAGAAATTAATTAAAAGAACTATGATAAGATTATATCACAATACAAATACTATTAATTGTTTTCGATACATTCCATTAACACTTAAACATATTCAAAAATGAATTTATGCTAATGTTGTTTTACATAAATGAATATAACACAAAACAAAGAGAAACTGCAAACAATAAAAGAAAACATAATTGCTTTAAAACACTAATAAAAATACTCATATCCAAAAACACTTACTTTCAAAAATTAGTAGTCTCGACATTTTCTTTTTTTCTCCAACACTTTAAAGTAACACATAAATGCAACAACTCTCAAGTTTTTTTGAAAAAATAGAAGAGGCCATGATCCAAAAAGAAATTATTCAAACAAATACTCAAGAAGGAATGCGTAAATGCAAATTCTTCCTTAAGATTTCTCTATTAAATTATGGACCTTTAAATCGATCCATCATGTCTTCTTAAATAATAATATTTTTTTTTAAGAATAGCAGGCCTACGCATAGCACTGAAAAATTAAATGAAGTTCTTCGAATCATGAAAAATAAAAATAGTTTACCCTTTCTAGCTTATTATCCTTGACCTTCGATCTAAATATCCTCACTTTCTGCAGATTCTATGGAAAGTAACTTCCTCTTTCTCTACGTAGCTATCTCCTCCTTGTTGTTGAGCTTTGTTTATACCTAAAAGGATAAGCCATGAATAAGTAAATCTTGAATTAAGACTTGTATTTTTCAGATAAAATTAAATAAAAAATAGGCGGGTTGTTTTGATTAAATCGCAATAAATTCCAAATCAAAATTGCATCTAAAATGGGAGAGAACCAAGAATAATCTCATCACAACTAAAACCGAGAGTACTCTTATCAAAATCTAAAGGGGACCTTCTGAAATCATATCGCAATTTCTTTGGAACTGGGGATAAAACCAAGAATAATCACGTCGCAATCAATCGGGGTAGAGGAATGGCTTAAGTCCTATGTCTTTTGTGATTATGATATCGCAGTCGCGAAGGACAAGGGGTGAGCCAATCACATCAGGATTATGGAGCGGCAGACTATAAGAAGTGGCTGAAGGATTTCGTGATTGCGATATATCGGGGGTGACGTAGCAGTATATGACGTGGTGAGTGAATGAGTCTCATTGCAGATGACAATCACATTTGACAGGGGTTTTTGGAATGGGTGGCATGGCTAATAAAACTACAATAGCCACGAATACGATATTTTACTAAATTGTGTTTTATAATGAAGGCAGGTCCAAGAGGATAGGAGTGGAGTGATCGCCTTTGGAACTTGTGATTGTGCTGACGTGGGGATTTATGAACTGGCATTTATAATCTTGTTGGGTCTGAAATGATCGCAAATTGCATTGAGAAGGGGCATAGTGATCAACCTTTGGCTTTTGTGATTGTGCAGACACGGGGGAACAATGAAATGGAGTGAATGATCTGTGAGGTCCGGCCTTGAATATCGCAATCACAATGGGCTAGCGAAGGGGTCTTGCATATAGTGTTATGTTATTTGCGATGTGGGGAGGATAGTTTAGGTTTTAGATCAGATAGTTGGACTTTGGAAAAATGTCAACTAAAACTCTGATTTTCATTATTTTATTTTTTTATTTTAACAACCCATATGTGTTTAATACTTAAGGATTTTAAAGCCTAAGTATAATCTTGGTCTCGGGGACTACAAAAATTTGGTTTTTTATGAAATAAATAAAAATTGTTTTATTCAAAACAAAAGAAAAAAATATTTTATTTTTTATTTTTTTGTGTTTTAAAACTTAAAAAGAGTCCCCTATATTTAAATAATTAATTTTATAGGAAATTATTATATAAAAATTGGGGGTTGTTGAACAATAAAACAATTAGAGATTAACTGGAAGAACCAATTATCTCTAATGAATAATTACAAAATTCTCCAAAAATTCAATAAAAATAATTTAGGAAGTGAAAACTATTTTTCGAAACATTTAGAAAAATAAAATTACTCTGACTATAAAACTCATTCAATTGAAATTTCTTTAAAAACCTTTCATGAATTAAAAACACCTATTTACTTGTATTAGTCATTAATCAGTTATAGAGATAAAGTAAGGGGCCTTTTACGACTTAGCTTCTAATGTACTCGTTTGTCACAGGTAGAGCCACTGGCACTAGCAAGCATTCATAGCTTTGACATGGTTAACTTTTAACCAAAAATAATTCAGTATCCCATACATTTAATAGTGCAATAATTAGAGGTAAGTTTTTCATTTTTCTTTTCTTTTCTTTTTCTGTTTTAACTGATGCTAAAATTCATTGTCCTAGTTTGGTGGCCAGATAACGAAAATGTCATTCACTGGTAATAATCAAACTGAACAAGTTGGCTCGTGATGAGAACCCTTGTCTTATAATTGAAACAATCATAAGGCATTACCCTAATTTGGTGTTCAATATTGGTAATGCCAATTTAATTGGTTCCCTATGATCATGGTAAACAGGTTCGTGATGAGACCTCTTATCTTCTAGATTTATTCTATCTTAGAATTACAGTCTAAAAATTCTCTTTTTAATGGATGGTGAGAATCATTGACCCCTTAAGAGTTTTGGATGACAAATCCGAGTAGAAGGTGTTTAATCGTAAAATAGTCTTTACTTTTTAAAGATAACTGTCTTTACTTTTTAAATATAACATTTTTGACTGAAATTAGAGTAAACATATATACTTTTTTAGGTTCTTTAAATATTTCCTAATTTAACGGAAAAATTTCAGAGTTATATAATTTTTATCTAGTCTTTAATTTTGGTAACCACTTCTTAAACAAAAATCCTACCTTCAAATTGAAAATGAAAAATAACTTTGAGAGGTGTTTGAAAAGTCAATAGATTACTATTTAACATTTTTATTAAGAAGATCTACGAAAAGAAACTAAATTGCAGCAGGATGTACAATGGAAATGATCTTTTACAAATTTATATATTATTATTATTATTATTATTATTATGATTCTTAAGAAAATAATTTCTTTTAGATGAGCCCATTTACAGGAAGAGAATCTCTCTTGCTTGATAAATCTTGCAGTATGAATGTAGATGGGCCTATTTGTTCGACAATCAGAAATGGACCAAGCCAAAATTTTTGAAATTTCGTATGTTTCCATTTTTCTTCACGTGCTTTGCCCCACTTGAGAACTAGATCTCCATATTGGAAGGATTTTTGTGCAACTGAGCTTGCATCAAAGTAAGCTTTCACTATGTGTTGATGCTTGGCGTGTGTGAGTTTGGCTTTCTCTCTTTCTTCTTCTAGTTTTAGGATTTGGGAATGTCTTAATTGTAAACAAGAAGTAGGTGTTTCTTCAATGAATTTAACTGGGGCTAGTGAGCGAAGAGTTAAATGTGATGGGATGATGACTTCCTTCCCATACACTAGGTTAAATGGAGAAGTACCTATAGAGGAATTCTGAGTTATCCTATCAACCCATAGAGAAAATATTAATTATTTATGCCAATTTTGTTGATTTTGGTCAAAAATTCTTTTCATTATTCTTAGGAGATTTTTATTAGTGGATTATACTAAACCGTTTCCCTGGGGATAGTAGTTAGCGGAATATGTTAGTTTAAAACCTCTCTTCAATGCAAACTCAATCACAGAATTACCTAAAAAGTAAGATGCATTATCAAATATAGTTGCAGAAGGTAAACCAAATCTTGTAATGATAAATTGATTAATAAACTTAATAAAACATCAGAATTGGATACCTTTAACGGAATTTCTTCCACCCACTTAGTGAAATAACCTATAGCAGTCAAAATATACTTATGTTGTTTAGAATAGTGAGGAATGATCTCACCTATGATAACCAGTCACCATTGTTCGAAAGGTTGTTCAATGTTGATTGACTATAGTGGCAAGACTGGTTTCCATTGTCTTCCAAATGTAGTTTGGCATGTTTTCCATTTTCTTACTTATTCATGAGTATATTTGAAGAGAGTGGGCCAATAGAATCCTAAATGCAGGATTTTATGCACGGTAGTATCTCCTCCAAAGTGTCCTCCTGCTGGTCCATCATGAAGTTCCTGTAAAACCTTTTGGGCTTCATACTTTTGAAGACATCTTAACAAAATGGAATCATAATTTCTTCTAAATAACACATTATCAAAAATCTCATATTGATTTCTTTCAAGCTTAAAGCTCTTTTTATTTTATGATTGAGTTCAGGAGGAGCATATCCATTTTTCAAATAAAAAATCAATTCATTGTATTGGGACTCAGTATCAATAAAGCTTACATCAGATATGTGTTGATTGTTACCTATGTCCTCATCAGATGGTATGTTGGATGCTCCTGTAAGCAATTTGCGGAAATCTTGTCCTCTGACAATTTTGGCTAGCTTCATTTCAATATCATATTCCTGTAGAGCTATTACCCAATTTTCTCTCTTTTCTCCTAACTCTTTCTGCATAAGTAATTGTCTCACCGTTGGGAATGGGACTATTACTTTCGTATGTGTTTTTAAGTGAAAAGGTCTAAAATTCTTTATGGATTTATAAACAACAAATGCTTGTTTCTCTACCTTTGAGTAATTCAGTTCAGCACCTTGAAAATTTGAACTGAAAAAAGAGATAGGTGTTTCAATTTTTTGATCATTAATTTGTGTTAAGACAATAACATAAGATGTTGAAGAAGCAAAAGTATACAAGATGAAATGATCAGAGAAATTCAGAGTACTTAGAGAGGGAGCATTAATGATTGCTTGTTTGATTGAGTCGAAATCTTGTATTTCATTATGACCCCACTTAAAGGTTGAGTTTTTCTTGATCATTTGTTGTAATGGTAGAATGATTTGTGAAAAATCAAGGACAAATCTTTTGATGAAATTGATTTGTTCGAAAAAAGATTGCATGGATTTTTTATTATGTGAGAGAGGAAGTTTTGAAATTTTTTTTTTTTTTTTTTCTAGCAGGGTCAATAAAAATTCCATCTTTTGATACAAGGAATCCTAAAAGTTTTCCCTCACTGAGAGCGAAGAAAGACTTTTTCAGATTTAATGAAATCCCATATTTTCTACAACGTTCAAATATTTGTTTTAAGTCATGTAAATGGTTATTTCTTTTCTTAGAATAAACAGTAATGTCATCTAAGTAAACAACAATCGTTTTGTTTAACATACCTTTGAAATATATATCCATAGCCATTTGGAAAATTTCCCCTACATTTATTAACCTGAATGGCATTTTTTGGTAGGCATAAGTTCCTAATTTAGTTCTAAAAGTAGTATTTAAGCCTATCATCTAGGTGGACCGTGATTTGATTGTATCCTGAAAATCCATCAAGGAAAGACATATGTTCTGAATCTGCAATTGATTGCAAATTTTGTTCCATAGTAGGCAATGGGAAATTATCCTTTTGGCTAGCCTTATTGAGGTTTCTAAAATCTATACAAAGGCGGATATCATTGTTTTTCTTCCTAAAAGGCACTAAGTTGGAAACCCACTTTGAATGCTTAACAACAAAAATGATTTTGGCCTTAAGGAGTTTATTCAATTCCATTTTGATTTGACTTTCTAAATTCTGATGAATTTTCCTTAATTTTCGTTAGATAATTTTATCATTAGATGTCATCGGAATTTTGTGTCAAATGATGGAAGTGTCAAATGTTTTGAGATCTTCGTAACTCCAAGCAAAGATATCCTTGTATTTCTTTAACAAATGAATGAAGGATCATCTTTCATCAGATGAGAGACGAAGTCCTAAGTTAATGCTCTGAGATTAAAGATCTGTCCCAAGGTTTATTAATTCAAATCTTAAATTTTAACTTTGAAGTTTTGAATTAGTAACCTTTTTGAATGTGTCTTTTAAATCGTAAATATCCTCAAGTTTAACCACAAATTTTGGTATGGGATTATCATTGATTTTATCTTTTAATTGATTGTCGTGCTCATCTTCATCAATTATTTGGTCATCATATGATTTTTCTGAAGTTAAGAAGTTTAAGATGTCTTCATCATCATCGAATATCTGTTAGTTGGTGGTATTATCAGGAATGGATGATCTAAAAATTAACTCTACAGAAAATCTATTTGGGATGTAATCTTCTGATGGAATTAGTTTTGATGCAACATTGATGAGAAGGTCAGCACTAACATTCTAAATCCTAGGAATAGAAGAAATGTTAAAAGCTAAAAAGTGTGAAGTGAGAGATTGAACTAAAGACTGATAATGCAATGCATAGTGTTTCGTACTTGTTTAATTATAATTTCTCAATCTCCAAAAACTTGAAGGTATTTAACGTTAAGGCCTATTTCTTTGTACATACCTTAGATCAATGCTTTATATTCTGCAATATTGTTTGTGCATTCAAATTCTAACCTGCAAGTTAGCATTGTCTTCTCACCTTCAGGACTAATCAATATGCAACCTGCTCTTGCACCATCACTTGACTTTGATCCATCGAAATACAATTTCCAAAACAAAGAGTTAACTAATGGTTTTTCTAACATATTTACACATCTAGAAGAATCTGTTTGTGAAAAATTTTCAATTTGGGAAGTTACTGAATTATTCAAAAAAGGTGACATTTGTGCATTGAAATTCCCAAAAAATGATTTAGTAGAGTAATTTCCAAGGATGTTATTATTAAATGCTACTGGCTCATTTTCACCTTCAAAATCTGTTATCAAATTTTTCATGTGTTTTTCTTGATTGATTTTAATTTGATTTGGCTTACCATTGTAAGGAAGCCACAAGTGAGACCAATCAGTGGAAAAATAACCGTGTAATTTTTCTGACCAATCTCTACTAAGAATCAAACCATAGAAATTTGGAATGTCAGCAACTAGTATATCAATTATTTGACAGACTTTAGGATTTGAAGATAATCGAATGAGGACTGAATTCATTTCTCCTATGACTTTGACTTTTTTCCTATCGAGTTTCACAATATGAATTGTAGATTTTTGAGGAGATATGTTCAATTTTAAACAAACTGAATATGGCATAATGTTCGAAGAAGCTCCTGAATCTACCAAGCAATTATGTACATTTTTATTGAATATCTCAAAAGTCAACAGGAAAGGAGGGGTATGTGAATTAGATCTGTCACCTATCAAAATAGCATCAGAGGAATCAAACAATGAATTAACATGAGGTTTACCCATTCCATTTGCAGCCTTGGATATTACAGTAGTAGGGAGAGGAGAAGCAGGCACTGCATTCAATTTTTTAATAAAAGTTCCCATTGTTGTTTGAGTTTGATGAGTTCATAGAGGGAGATATTTTTTTAACTTTTTTCCTGTCCTCTATTATGCTATACTCAATATTATTAGAAACTACTAAGGTTTTGGGTGGAGATAGAGAGTTAGATGGAGAGGGAATCACATTATTAGATGTTGAAGTGAATTTTTTATTAACAACTTTATCTTTTACAAGAGGAGTTGAAGGTTTCTTTTTTTGAATTGATTGTATAGGATCAGCTAGACCTTTACCTCTTGTGCTAATAGGAAATGGTTCATGTTCATTTTCACTATAAAATATATGAAGAATGAAATCCCACATTCTGTTTAACTCAACATTTTTTTCATCTTGGAATTCGTCAGCAGAAAATGTTGCTTCATCCTCATCCTCATCATCAATTTTAGCATTTGATATGGTGTTTGAAGGTTGAGGATTAGTTTCCTGATTTCTTCTAAATGGTCTAAATGGTTTCTTGGAAGAAGATTCAACTACTTGCTTTTTAATCTCTACCATCTCATTAGACATAATCTTTAGGACTTTTTGTAATCCTTCAAGATCAAAGGGATCTTTAGGAGTTTTCTTTTTTGGTTCATCCTTAAATGATTTTTTTTTTGGCTTTTATTTCACCCAATGCATTTTTCTTTTCTAAAGAAAGTATTCTTTTCTCAACTGATAATACTTCTTACATGTTTTCAACTAGAGTTGTTTTATTAACCATATCGACAAAAATTCTGATATTTTAAGGTAAAGCAGATATATATCACTCGTTTTGTACATCAACACCAAGTTTAGATGTATCTGGGATTTTATTTAAGAATTTATTAAATCTAAAATTAAAATCCTTGATTTTTTTCACTAGGACTTGCTTTAAGATTGGAAAGATCATTAATCAAAGTGGCAGTAGTGTGATCCTCACCAAACTTGGTTAATAATTGTTCTTCAAATATATCCCAGCTAGTAATGGAGCCTGGTGGTAATGAAAAATACCATGAACCTGCAGATCCTTGGAGATTGTAGGGAAATAATCTTACTACACAATCTTCTTCATATGCTCCATTAATATTGATAGCTAACATATAATTATGAGATGTTCCTCAGCAGGCAATCCATCGTCAAGATTAAATTTTGGTAGCCATCTTTCAAGATGTTTAGGTAGATCATGGAGAGGTGCTGACATTTGCACAATAACAAGATTAGCCCATGGTTTGGCTGGTTGTTATCCTTCCACTATTGGAGTTTGAGTGGAAGAAGAGGGAGGTTGTGTGCATAAGCTTGATGAACTAGCACCAGTACCTTGAGAAGAAGGGATATTAAGAGGAATGAATGGAGGGAATGAAGGTGTTTGTGGAGGGGAATTTGATAAAACCTCACTAGTTGATGTTTATGACTCAAATTTCTTAGTTTTATTTTGGAAAGTAGGAAGAGGAAATTCAAATGGAGGAACCCCAAGCTTCTCACTTTGAGAACGAGTTAGAATCTGAGTGGGTTGTAAAACATAAGTGATACTTCCTTTAGATGATTTTGATGGGACAAAATTTTATGCTGAAATAGAGATTTCCTCTAATTTCTTTATTAAAGTATGAACCTCAGGTGATTTAGGATTATAATCTGAAGAAGCTACTTTAGCAATAGTACTAGGAGATTTTGGGAGTGATTGTTCAACTTTTGATCTAGAAATAGGAGTTTTAGATGAGGATCGAGAAGTTGGAGGTGATATTGAGGGGGAGTGACTCTTGGAATGGATTATTGATTTAGATTGAGTTCTCTTTGCCATTCATAGTCTTGGCCCTCCTTCTAGCGCCAAAATGTTGATGCCTCAAAATTCGCTGCACCAACATGGGGGAAAACCACCTAGTCCGGACCTTAAACAACTCCTTTTCCGTTTGGGGTAGTGGCTTCGACTAGATATAATGGGACCAGTTTCCCAATGAGAGGTGATAAAATGGATAATAAATTCTTATAATGGGATGGAAAAGATGGATTTGGAATGGTTTATGACTAAAAGATAAAACATATGAAAATAATCTACTTATTACCCAAGTTATTTCTTAATAGTTTGATTGTGATCTAGAATAATTTTCCTTAGTATATGAGTAAGAAATTAATCATTTACTTCAGAATTGAAAAACGATTTAAATTAATTCTTTTAATTAAGAAATTAATTAAAATAATTATGATAATATTATATCACAATCAAAATATTATTAACTATTTTCGATACATGCCATTAAAATATTGCAGAACTTAAACATATTTAGAAATGAATTTATGCTAATGTTGTTTTACGTAAATGCATATAACACAAATCAAAGAGAAACTGGAAACAATAAAAGAAAACAGAATCGCTTTAAAATACTGATAAAAATACCCATATCTAAAAATGCTTTCTTTCAAAAATTAGGAGTCTTGACCTATTCTCCTTTGTGCCAACACTTTAAAGCAATACAAAAATGCAACAACTCTCAAGATTTTTTGCACAAATAGAAGAGGCCATGATCAGATTTTTTTTTTATTCAAACAAATACTCAAGAAGGAATGTAGAAATGTGAATTCTTCCTTAAGATTTCTCTGTCAAATTCTGGACCTTTAAATCAATCCATCATGTTTGCTTAAATAATAATAAATTTCTTTTAAGGAAAATAGTTCTACACAGCGCTAAAAAATTAAATGAAGTTCCTCGAATCATGAAAAATAAAAATAGTGTGCCATTTCTGGCTTATTATCTTTGACTTTCGATCTAAATATCCTCGCTTTCTATAGATTTTAAGGAAAGAATCTTCCTCTTTCTCTGTGTATCTATCTCCTCCTTGTTGTTGAGCTCTATTTATACCTGAAAGGATAAGCCATGGATAAGTAAATCTTGAATTAAGACTTGTATTTTTTCAGATAAAATTAAATAAAAAATAGGCAGGCTGTTTTGATTAAATAGCAATAAAGACCAAATTGCAATCACATTTAAAATGGGGGAAGAACCTAGAATAATTGAATTGCAACTAAAACTGGGAGTACTCTGATCAAAATCTAAAGGGGGCCTTTTGAAATCATATCGCAATCACTTTGGAACTGGGGATAAAACCTAGAATAATCGCATCATAATTAATTGTGGCAGAGGAATGGATTAAGTCCCATGGATTTTGCAACTGTGATATCGCAATCGCAGAGGAGAAGGGATGGCCCGATCACATCGGTATTATGTAGTGATAGACTATAAGAAGTGGCTGAAGCATTTTGCAATTGTGATATATCGGGGTTGACATAGCAGTATATGACGTGGCGGGTGAATGAGTCTCATTGCATATCGCAATCACATTTGATAGGGGTTTTTGGAATGGGAGGCATGGCTAATAAAAATGCGATAGCCACAGATGTGATATTTTATTAAACTGCATTTTATAATGAAAACAAGTCGGGACGATAGGAGCGAAGTGCTAGCCTTTGGAACTTGAAATTTCCCAGATGCGGGGATTTATGAACTAGCATGTATAATCTCGTCAGGTCCAGAATGATCACAAATCGCATTGAGAAGGGGCAAAGTGCTCAACCTTTGGATTTTGTGATTGCGCAGACGCAGGGGAACTATGAAATGGATTGAATGATCTGTTGTGTCCAACCTTGAATATCGCAAGTGCAATGGGCCAACGAAGGGGTCTTTCCTATAGTGTTATGTTATTTGCGATGCAAGGAGGATAGGTCAGGTTTTAGTTTTGATAGTTGGACTTTGGAAAAATTTCAACTAAAACTCCAATTTTCATTAATTTTTTTTTTTTTCTAACAACCCATATGTGTTTAATACTTAAGGATTTTAAAACTTAAGTATAATCTTGGTCTCGGGGGCTATTAAAATTTAGTTTTTTTTTATGAAATAAATAAAAAATGTTTTATATCTTTGTGTTTTAAAACTAAAAAAGGGTCCCCTATTTTTAAATAATTAATTTGATAGGAAATTATTATACAAAAATTGGGGGTTTTTGAACAGTACAACAATTGGCGATTCACTGGAAGAACCAGTTATCTCTGATGAATAATAACAAAATTCTCCAAAATTTCAATAAAAATAATTTAGGAAGTGGAAACTACTTTTCAGAACATTTAGATAAATAAAGTTACTCTAACTATAAAACTCATTAAATTGCAATTTCTCTAAAAATCGTTCGTGAATGAAAAACACCTATTTACTTGTATCAGTCATTAATCAATTATAGACATAAAGTAGGGGGCCTTTTATGACTTAGCTTCTAATGTACTCATTTGTCACAGGTAGAGCCAATACTATCAACAAGTGTTCATAGCTTTGATAGGGTTACCTTTTAACCAACAATAATCCACTATCCCATCCATTTAATAGTGCAATAATTAGAGGTAAGTTTTTTTTATTTTTATTTTCTTTTATTTTTCTATTTTAACTGATGCTAAAAGCCATTGTCCTAGTTTGGTGGCAAGATAATGACAATGCCATTCACTGGTAATAATAAAGCAGAACAATCTACCTCGTGATGAGACCCCTTCTCTTATAATTGAAACAATCATAAGCCATTACCTTGATTTGGTGTCTAGTATTGGTAATGTCAGCTTAATTGGTTCCCTATGATCATGGTAAGCAGGCTCGCGATGAGACCTCTTAAGTTTTAGATTTATTATATTTTATAATTACACTCTAAAAATTCTCTTTTTAATGGATGGAGAGAATCATTGACTCCTTAAGAGTTTTGGATGACAAATCCGAGTTGAAGGTGTTTAATTGTAAAATAGTCTTTACTTTTTAAAGATAACCTTTTTTACTGAAACTAGAGTAAAAGGATATAATTTTTGAGGTTCTTTAAAGATTTCACAACTTAATGGGAAATTTTCAGAGTTATATAATTTTTATCTAGTTTTCAATTTTGGTAACCACTTCTTAAAAAAATTCCTACCTTCAAATTGAAAAATGAAAAATAACTTTGAAAGATGTTTGAAAAGTCAATAGAGTATTATTTAACATTTTTATTAACAAAATTTGTAAAAGGAAAATAAATTGTAGTGGGATGTACAATGGAAATGAGATATATATATATATATATATATATATACGTTTAAGAAAATAATTTCTTTAAGATGAGCCCATTTACAAGAAGAGAATCTCTCTTGCCTGATAAATCTTGCAGTATGAATGTAGATGGGCCTATCTGCTTGACAATTTGGAATGGACCAAGCCACAATTTCTAAAATTTCGTATGTTTCCCTTTTTCTTCATGTGCTTTGTCCCACTTGAGAACTAGATCTCCGACTTGGAAGGATTTTTGTGCAACTGAGCTTGCATGAAAAGAAGCTTTCATTATTTGTGATTTTTGGCATGTGTCAGTTTGGCTTTCTCTCTTTCTTCTTCTAGTTTTAGGATTTGGGACTGTCTTAATTGTAAAGAAGTAGGTGTTTCTTCAATGAATTGAACTAGGGCTAGTGAGGGAAGAGATAAATGTGATGGAATGATGACTTCCTTCCCATACACTAGGTTAAATGGATAAGTACCTATAGAGTCCTTCTAAGTTATCCTATCAAACCATAGAGAAAATATTAATGATTTATGAAAATTACGTTAATTTTGGTCAACAATTCTTTTGATTATTCTCAGGAGGTTTTTATTAGTGGATTCTACTAAACTGTTTCCCTCGGGATAGTAGTTATGAAATGTTTTAGTTTAAAACCTCTCTTAAGTGAAAAATCATTCATATTATTACCTGAAATGTAAGATGAATTATTAAATATAAGTGCAGAAGGTAAACCAAATCTTGTAATGATAAATTGATCATTAAACTCAATAACAACGTCAGAATTGGTTACCTTTAATGGAATTTCTTCTACCCACTTAGTGAAACAATATGTAGCAGTCAAAATATGCTTGTGTTGTTTAGAAGAGTAAGGAATGATCTCACCTATGATATCCACTCCCAATTGTTTGAAAGGATATTCAATGTTGACTGGCTGTGGAGTTAAGGCTGGTTTCCGTTGTCTTCGAGACGCAGTTTGGCATGTTTTGCATTTTCTTACGTATGCATGAATATGTTTGAAGAGAGTGGGCCAATAGTATCCTGAATGAAGGATTTTATTTGTCGTAGTATCTCCTTGAAAGTGTCCTCCTGTTGGTCCATCGTGAAGTTCCTGCAAAAACTTTTGGGATTCATACTTTTCAAGACATCTTAAGAAAATAGAATCATAGTTTCTTCTGAATATCACATTATCAACAATCTCATATTGATTTTTCTTTCAATCTTAAAGCTCTTTTTATTTTATGATTGAGTTCAAGAGGAGCATATCCATTTTTCAAATAAAAAATCAGATCACCGTGTTCAGTGTTCATTGTTACCTATGTCCTAATCAACTGGTATGTTGGATGCTCCTGTAAGCAACTTGTAGAAACCTTGTCCTCTAACAATTTTGGTCGGTTTCATTTCAATATCATATTCTTGCAGAGATGTTACCCAATTTTCTCTCTTTTCTCCTAAATATTTCTGCATAAGTAATTGTCTCACCGCTGGGAATGGGACTATTACCATCGTATGTGTTTTTAAGAGAAAATGTGTAAAACACTTTATGGATTTATAAAAAACAAATAATTTTTTCTCTACCTTTGAGTAATTCAGTTCAACGCCTTAAAAATTTGAACTGAAAAAAGAGATAGGTGTTTCAATTTTCTGATCATTAATTTGTGTTAAGACAATAACATAAGATGTTGGAGAAGCAAAAGTATACAAGATGAAATGATCATAGAAATTTGGAGTAATTAGAGAGGGAGCATTAATGATTGCTTATTTGGTTGATTTGAAAGCTTTTCTTTCATTATGACCCCACTTAAAGGTTGATTTTTTCTTGATCATTTGTTGTAATGGTAGAACGATTTGTGAAAAATCAGGGACACATATTTTGATGAAATTGATCTGTCCAAAAAAGGATTGCATGGATTTTTTATTATGTGCGAGAGGAATTTTTGAAATTTCTTTTATTCTAACAAGGTCAATAAAAATTCCATCTTTGGATACAATGAATCCTAAAAGTTTTCCTTCACTAAGAGCGAAGAAATACTTTTTTTCAGATTTAATGAAATCCCATATTTTCTACAGTGTTCAAAGATTTGTTTTAAGTCATGTAAATGGTTATTTATTTACTTAGAATAAACAATAATGTTTTCTGAGAACATACTCTGATGCTGAAGCTCTACCTGCTACTGACAAGTGCTCCCTCTCTGACATCTGCGCTACTGCAACATCTCATGCATCTCGCACCATTGCACACCTCTCTGTACCACCTAGAACTGTTCAAAACACTTGCGCCTCTCGCATTGCTGCCGCCTGCTAGCTATGCGCTATCCTGGGATTCCCTACACTGTCGCTCTCTCTACTACTCCATCCGCATCTGTATCTACCCAATCAGTCAGTTCCTGCTACTGCACATCGGGGCTCCCGTAGCAAGGTCTCATCCAAGAAGTTGGGTACCTCAAGGATCCTGCCCCTCCTCCTTGGGACGATCAATCCACATCACCCCACCTCCTACCTGGAGGTATGGCTGCATGCGATCCCTCAGCCCACCTGGCTTGAATTTTCCCCCTACTGGAGGTCTTTGCATGAGTAGATGTCTCTACTCGATCTCCTCTCAGCTTCCCTTGTTGTGGCTGCTCCACAACCTCCTGAAGCTGCTGCACCAATCGTGGCTCCTCCACAATTGTCTGAGACTTCTTTTGGCTCTGTATGTTGAGAGGTAATATACGCTCCCTCTCAACCACCAAGTCTCCATCAGTTACCTCGCTGCTCAAGGCTTTGCATGCATCTTGAACCTTAAGAGCATACAGGTTCTTGACCCATGAACCAATCTGCTTCACCTGTCTAGCGATGATGTGTCTAAGGAAAACCTTTCCCTTACTGAAGACTACATCATAGCCTCTGTCTTCCAGCATCGTGATCGTCACCAATTTTCTCTCCAGTCCTGGTACATACTTGACATCGGTCAAGGTAAGGCAAGCTCCATGCTCCCTCTGAAAAATAACTATGCCTACACCTGAGACACTATACTTCTCATCATTACCCATCGCTATGAGTATCTGGAGATATTTCTCCTCCATAGAACTGAACAAACTCTTATCACCGGTCATGTGGAAAGAAGCTCCACTTTCAAGAAACCAACCACTTCCCACCATGGATGAAACCATGCATGTGAAGAGTGTGAAATCCAACTCAAACTGTGAAGCAAGTGCCTCACCTTCAGATCCTTCCCCAGATCCCTTCTTGGATTTCCTCCGTGGATAATTTGCAGCATAATGGCCCACCTCATGACAACAAAAGCATCTCACTTTCGATTTGTCAACCTTCTTCCCATCATTGGAAGAACTGGATTCGAAAAGAGAACCCTTCTCCTTCCCCTTCTTCGCCTTACTCGCTAAGGCATAGTTATCCTCATCATGCATGCATGAAGAACTGTCTCTGGTGCTCGGTCTGATCTCCTCTTGCACAAGATCCGACCAAAGTCTCTCCCATCTCGGCAATTTCTCCCAACCATTGACAGAGTCTTGATAGGAATGCCAACTCTTCGGAAGACCAAGGAGAGCCAAGCTCACCAAGTCCTCATCATCGACAGTCACCCCCACACTTCCCAACTCATCTCTGCATTGGGTGAACTTCGTGAGATACTGGGGCATACTGTCTCCATTCTCACACTTAATGTTTCCGAGTTTTATCCTTGAGCACGATTCCAAAACTCAAAAAACTCAATTGCTTCTGATCTAAAATTCGTGAGAACAAAGTATTTCTTGTACAGAACAAAGTATTTTCAACATAATAGAGAGGGCCAAGCCATTGGAAGCTAGACCAAGGAGACGTAGCCCAGTCGGGGTGAACTCCTTCATCATGTGTTGTTGTGATACTGTTTTGGTGATGTTCATGTCTGTTATATGCTGCTATCCATTCATTTGTTTATGTTAATTTGTACATTAAATTTACATAAAAACACTCAAAAAATCATGTTAAAACTTACAATTAACCTCATGAATCCTTAAGCAGTTTTACATATTCTAAAGAGGAATTTAGCACAACAAAACTAATTTTCCCATTTAGATCAAGTATGGTATCAGAGTTCTTGGTTTTCTTTATGCAAGGAGGATTTAACTGGTTACAACTGAATGTGATGCTTACAAGGTTGAAGCTCAAGAGAGGAGAAGGGAAGTTGGTTAAAGGTGTTGAAGTTGGGTCAAGGAGAAGGAGTGCACGATTTCCACAATCTCCACCACCAGTTCTACCTCAAATTGTAGTTGAAGCTTCAGTAACCATGTCATAAGAGGGAGAGCTTGAAAATATGAAAGAGGATGAGAAGGTTTTTAGGAAGGCTTTCTTTGACATGACAGAGATGGTAAAAGTCCTGTATGAAGAGAGGAATACAAGACTGTAGGGTGAAAGCTCCAAGCCTCCAAAAGGAGAAGGTTCTTCAGGAGGAGGAGGTAATGGAAATGGAGGTAAACCTCCACCATCTCTACCATCATCTTCATCTTCATCTTAATAGACATCTTCACCCTCTTCCACTAATAAAACCCTTGCTCATACTCATTAACTTACCTCAAAAGAAATTGGTAAAACACCACTATTAAAACTTGATGTTAAATTTGAACTGCCCATGTATAATGGTGAAGTGAATGCAGAGAATCTTGACAATTGGTTCCATTAGTTAGAGGTCTATTGCCAAATTCAAAATGTTCAAGATGATGACATAAAGATTCAGCTAGCTTCCTTAAGTCTGGAGGGTGTAGCACTAGTATGGTGGGAAGCCAAGACACAAGAAGAGATAAAAAAACATGGTAAGATCTCAAACTCTTGGTTTGATTTCATTACTAAAATTAAAATATAGTTTTACCCTCTAGCATATATGCAGAAAGCCATCATGAATTGGCATAACTTTAAACAACTTAAAGGTCAAAATGTGTAAGATTACACCCAATAATTTAGAAGAAGGTCTTTCATGTTAGATGTAGATTTACAATCACAATATACATTGTTGAAGTATATAGGGGGTTTACAAAGTTATCTTAGGCATACTATCCTTATGTTTAATCCCAATAATCTAGATGAGGCATGTGTGAAAGCCACTCATCTTGAGGCAAGAGGGAAAAATTCTCCAGAAGAGGGTAGGAAAAATCCATTTAAGGGTAAAGGAAAAGAAAAGGGTTTCAAAGGGAAAGGAAAGAAAAATGCATCCATTAAGAATGAAGGAGAGAAACTAACATGCAAGCATTGTTCCAAAAAGGGTCACGATCAAGCTCATTGTTGGAATCTTCATCTTGAGATGAAACCAAAGAAATTTAACAACAAGGGAAAACAAAAGACAACTGCAACCACTTAACAAGATTTGGGATCCAATTCAGGTGATGAAACTAAAATTAAAACCATGGGTATGAAAGGAAAATAATCCATTGCTAGCACTAGTACTTCAAATTTACACAATGAAACTCCAAATGAAAAGAAGAGGATAGAACTTTTCCACATAAGGGTAATCTAAAAAAATAGCAAAATTGATACTCTTTTTGATAGTGGCTCTCAAGCCAATCTCATCTCTGAAAACATTATAGAAAGTTTAAGCTCGCAAACCGTTCCACATCATAAGCCATATCCATTAGGATGGGTGTGTGACAATACACAATTGCAAGTAACTAGAAAGTGTAGGCTGAAATTCACCATTACTGCAAATTTCATAGATGAAGTGGAACTTGATGTTGTGCCATTAGACATATGTGGTATAGTTTTGGGTAGCCTGTATCTCTATGATAGAAAAGCTATCTTCCATGGACATTAAAATAAATACCATTTGTTCAAAGATGGAGTAGAATACATTGTAAGAGCCCATAGTAAGAAACTAAATCTTTCACTTGTAAATGTGGGGCAGATGAAAAGACTAGTAAATTCTAGCAAGAATTTTATTCTTCTAATGATCAAACCCAAGAATGATATTGATAATGAAGATTTTCAAGGTTCTGACTCAAGATTGAAATCTGAATTGATTGATATTTTTAACCAATATGATGAGATGTTTTAGGAGCTGAAGGGATTGCCTCCCAAGAGAGGAATCATACATGAAATTCAGTTGCAGCAAGATTGTCCTCTTCCTAACATTGGCATGTACATGATGTCAGTGATGGAAAGTGCAGAAATTGAAAAGAAAATTCAAGAGTTGTTGGATAAAGGAATCATCAGGCCAAGTTTTTTTCCATGTGGGTCACATATTGTTTTGGTGCCAAAGAAGGATGGAACATGGCGCATGTGTGTGGACTTCTATGCATTGAACAAGATTACGGTAAAGAAATGTTACCCACTACCTAGAATAGATGATTTACTTGATCAATTGAAAGATGAAAAGTATTTACTAAGTTGGACTTAAGGAGTGGCTACCATCAAATTAGAATTGTTGAAGGAGACATTTGGAAGACAGCATTCAAGACAAAACAATGTTTGTCTGAATGGCTAGTTATGCCTTTTGATTTATGTAATGCTCATACTACCTTCATGTGTGCGATGAATGATGTGTTGAAGAAATTTCTTGATGAGTTTGTTATAGTCTACTTAGATGACATCTTAATTTTTAGTAAATCTTGTGATGAACATGTCATGCATGTGAGAAAAGTACTTGATGTCTTAAAGAAAGAACAATTGTATTTAAAGATGTCAAAGTGTAAGTTTGGAAAAACTTATTTAGTTTACTTGGGTCATATTGTTGGAGGAGGTGAGTTGAAAATAGATCCCTCCAATGTTGATTTCATTTTGAATTGGCCAAGGCCCAAGGCAGTTACTGAGGTAAGAAGTTTTTTGGGAGCAGCCCAATATTGGAGGAAATTCATTGCTAACTTTTCTTCTACAACAACTCCTTTGCATGCATTGACTAGTGTGAAAAGGGTTTTTCAGTGGCGAGGAAAACAATAAAAGGCTTTTGATGCTTTGAAGGAAAATATTGGTTCAACCCCATTACTTGCACTTCCATACTTGAGACAGTCATTTGAGATCGAGACTGATGCTAGTGACTACGCCATGGGTACAGTCCTCATGCAACATGGTAAGCCTATCTATTTTCATTCGAAAACTTTCAATGGTGAAGTGATTAATTATCCTATGTATGACAAGGAATTGTATGCATTGGTGCAAAGTGTGAAAAATTGGAAACACTTCTTGATGGGTAAGGAAACAATCATTCACATTAAGCATAAGCCATTGCAATACTTGCAATCTCAATCTAAGTTGCAACAACCAAGGCACTTCCGATGGATGGGTTTTCTTCAACAATTCCACTTGGTAATAAGGTATATGAAAGGTATCTACAATAAATTTTTTGATATTTTTTCTAGGCATGTTATTAGTGCAACTAATTTACTCAAGCATAATTCTTTTTTGCATGAAAGTTATATTAAGCAATATGCATTAAACAATGACTTTTAGGATGTTTATGCAAGCTTGAGTCAAGGTAACCAAGTAGAGGAATTGGATTATCATTTGCATGATAACTTGTTGTATCATGTTGGTAAGCTTTGTATTCCATAGGGAGAAAGAGTCAACATCATAAGAGAGGCACATACTTCTCTTGTTGCTGGTCATTTCGGTGTAAGTAAGATGATGACACAACTACAGAGGTATTGTTATTGGCCTTGTATGCTTGAAAGTGTGTCACATTTTATTAAAGGATATTCATTATGTGCAGTCAGTAAGCCTAGCAATAGGAAGTTAGGATTGTACACACCACTTTTGGTACCTTCACGACCATGAGAGAGTGTTTCTATGGATTTTGTAGGAGGTCTTCCATTGTTAAAAAGAGGTCATGATTATTTGTATGTAGTTATGAATAGATTCAGTAAAATGTGTATTTTGATGCCATGTAAAAAATTAACTATATTTGAACAAACTGCTTAGTTATTCTTTCAGAATGTATGGGTGCATTTTGGATTTCCCACATCCATTGTTAGTGATCAATATCCTTGCTTTGTTGGGAACTTTTGGTCAAGCCTGTGGGGATTTATGGACACCAAATTGAAAAAGAGTACAACATTTCATCCAAAAACAGATGGTCAAACAGAGGTGGTGAAAAAGACCATGATACATATTCTTCATGGGTATTTTAGCAAGCATCCTAAGTTGTGGGATGAAAATTTTCATTACATTCAACATGATTACAACCAGGCCAGGCACTCTTCAACTCAAACATCACCATTTGAAGCATGTTTGGGATACTTTCCTAAGTCTCCTTTGGATTTCATTTTTGGAAAGGATGTTGCTATTAATGATCATAGTGACATAGACAAAGCAAGAAGGTTCATTGAACAAATCCAATTGGTACACCATAGAGTTCAAGAACAACTGGAAAAGAGCCAAGGCAAGTACAAAGCAAGGCATGAAAATCATCGAGTAGATCACATGTTCCAAGTTGATGATGAAGTTTGGCTTCACATTAGCAAAGAGAGGCTCCGAGGAGAAGTTAAAAAATTGAAACCAATTAGATATGGTCCATTCACAATTCTAGAACAGATTGGTGGCAATGCCTTCAGGTTGGATTTGCCTTCATATATGAAAATTTATTCTTTTGCTAATGTGGAAAATGTAAGGTTGTATGAGCCTCCTTTGATTGAAGATCAAGGAGAGAATGTTCAAATTCTATCCATTGAAGACTTCTCTCCTGAATACCTTGATGAACTATAGCAAGACACCATTCTTGATAGAAGAATAAGGTCTTCAAAACGGGGAAATGTGGATTACCTTCATGTGGGGCTCAAAGGAACAAATCCTTCAAAAGCCAAATTGATCGAGATTAGAAAGGTGAAGGAACTGTACCCTCACCTGTTGAACAACTGAAAGTCATCTTTTGGGGTCGAACAGATTCTAGTGGGGAGGAATGATTAGGTGATCAAAAATTTGCTCAAATTTGAAAGTTGTCAGATTGGTGTGGAACCTGAATGACGATGTAGTGCTCATCATCCTGAATCTGATGCAACTCTTTTCACATGAAACAGAGTCTGTATGCTCCCAAAAATGTGTTCTGTTCGTTTTCCTAGACATGCAAATTAAAAAAAAAAAATATGCAGGTAGCCGAGTGAGCAATCTGTATTATTGACATGGTGTTGAACGGGCATGCCTATGTGGCAAAGTGATTGTTTACCTTTGGCGAATTGGATGGTGCCAGGTGGCATGATTTCATTGGTGGAGTTTTGGACAATTTTGAGTGGTTGGTTGATGACCAACAACAGGCTGCCACGTGGCCAACCCAGGGGCTGCCACGTGGCAGCCTAAGGGCTATCGAAAATTGAGTGAAGGTCTAGGCAGTAATGGGTAGGGGTCAAACCTACGAACTCCAAGTTCAAATTCCAAGCCATTACCAACGCGCTACACAAGACGTTCTTAACAAATACTGTTGTCGGAATTTATTTAAAGTTCGAGTTGTGTGCCATCTAGGAAACGGGCCAACCCATGGGCACGTGCCAACTAAGGAACCATGGGTGGATCGAAGTGGGGGCAGGTGATTGGCCTTAATCCCAGGCACATTGGCGCCCCATGTGGCCCAAATTTTTAGAATTAAGGGCTTACTAGGAAAATAACGCGCCTATAATTTCGCGTGGAATTCCACGAATTTTGTGCCTAGTTAGCACAATTCGAGGTGGATTTGTAAGGCTGGTGCTGGATTTGGGGGAATTTGTAGAGTGAATAGTGCAAGAGCTAGGGAAGCTCATAAATTCTTCAGTTTTTACCAAATCAGGAGAAAAAAGAGGCTAGATAGCCATTTTTGGGGCATTGTGGAGCCATTGGAACATGTTTTAGGGATTTTTGAGCATTGTAAACTGATGTATTCACACTTTTGAGAATAATAGAGATGGTTAAGCTATTGGAAGTTGGACCAAGGATACGTAGTGCATGCAGGGTGAAATCCTTCATCATGTGTTGTTGTGATACCATTTTGGTGATGTTCATGTCTGTTATATGTGGTTGTTCAGTCATTTGTTTATGATAATTTGTACATGAAATTTACATAAAAACACTCAAAAACTCATGCTAAAACGTGCAATTAACCTCATGAATCCTTAAGCACTTTTACATATTTTGAAGAGGAATTTGACACAACAAAACTAATTTTCCCATTTAGATTAAGTTTACACTTTAATAATGTAAAAAACTGAAACTACTTTTCTCTATATATTTTCGTTTTAATATATTTTTGTTTTAATATATATTGAAGATCTTAGTAGTTAAAATATTATAAATTGTAATCGCTTATAATATAAGTCCTAATCGTGGGTCAATTTCGCAATTAAAATTTCAATTTCATTAATTGAAGTACTCTTTGTGTTGATTCCTTGCAATTTGTTCAAGGTCCGATAGGCTTGATGTGATCCACGTTTCTTTAGAAAATCATATATTACAGAGTAATCGAACACCTAAAATATTGCAAAAATATAAACAAAGAAAAACAAATAAAACAAGAGACATGCAAATATACATGGTGTTAACACCCAGGTTGTTCCCTTTGACTCCCAAGGGAATACGGCCGGGGTAACCACTAACCAAGCTTTGGATTATAGCTCCTAGCCTACCTATAATCAGAGAGGGCTCTCTCTTTAAGTTTTAGTTGAATGTTTTGTGAAAATTTTAGGCTAGCTGTGAGTTTCAGTTTTTGTTCAAGGTTTTGGTTGAATGATGTCTTTCAGTACCTAGGGTGGAAATCTTCAGATAGTATCATTTCATTGGGCAATGGAGTCTGTGGCTACAAGTTGTTTGAAATATTGAGTGGGGATGTTGAAACTGCAGGGCCATTTAACTATTTCATGAAACAAACTTGAAATTGTGATGGTGAAGCATGTTTAACCAGTGAAAAGCAATTAAGAATTTTCCACTAAGCTAGGGTGTGAGAAAGAGATCTATTGCTCAGGAGCAGGTTTGAATTCCTGAACAATAGCCCATGTGAAAGATATAGTTTGAAGATGCAACAATTAAGAATTACACCTTTATAACTATAACTGAAGAAAACATTTATAACAACATAGATTGAGTTCAGGGTATTCTATGAATAAATCCTAGAAATATTCTTTTTCTCTGCCATTAACTGTGAAACATAGCATATGATTGGGTTATGAAGAAATAATAAAAACACATAATGAAGAGTTTAGAGGAAACTTATTGAGCCATGAAATACACAGGAATCCTGTAGCATTCAGCAAACACACTGCAATGCCTCAGACAACACAGAACTTTGGAAATTCCATCAGCCTTTGTATTAATCCTCTGAAAATTTACAGCATACGATCTCTAGAAGAGAAAATCAACAACCCCTGCAAGCTTATGCGAGGGGGAATATATACAATCGGTTACACAAAATATCTGAACCGCTGAGTCACTTGAGAAATAAATATGTTTACCAACTTTACAGAATAGCAGATAAGGAAGTTATTGCTGCTCTTAATACAAAATGAATGCTCTTTAATGTTGTCAGAAGTCTTTTTGACCTTTGGAGGCCACTGAGTCGGTTGAGCGTTCTGCATAAATGCTGAATGATGTGTCTTTATGGCTTTGTCATGCTGTAGCTTTCTCGGCCCTGTCATTTGCAGCTGTCAGTATTGCTTTGGTGGCCGAATCTTTCTGCTGAGTTGGCTCAGTCCACTCTTCTTCATACATACTGAATGCATCAAATTTTCCTGTATATGATAACTTATGTTTTTTGATGAAAAAACTTGATGAGAGGCTCTTGTTCACAGTATCAACTGTATCATTTTGGTCCACCATTCTTGTGTGGGCAGTTGATGTCTCAAAATTGCATCTAAGGTCTCATCTGCCTCTGTATATTTATAGAAGTTTGGAGGCACTTCAAACAAGTGTTTGATCTCATTCATAATGAAAAATAAGTTCTCTACTCTGTTATAGAGACTTTGCCCAGATGTTGGCCCTGTTTCTTCTGAGGTACTTGGTCTTTCAGTGATCTGATTGGTAGCAAATGTATTGACCCTTTTAGCATAGTTCTCATGTGAAAGTAGTTTCCCTGCGCTGTTCAGTAAGCCAGGAAGACCTCTGCTTTGTAATGCTGAAAACTTGTCCATAAATTTGTTTACTTCTGTCTGCATGTCCTGGCTTCTTCTTTCCAGTGTTTGTACCAGGTTTCTCAATGTAAGGACCCTCTTTATCAGCAGGATAGTTTCAGTTCTGTTAGGGATTCCTATTGCTGCAAGCTGAGGACCTGTACGGTTATTGAGCACATTAATCATTCTATTGGCTATCTCAGGCATATTGCCTATAGATGCCATTGCTCTCTGGACTTCCCTATGTGCTTTGCCTATGAGATCCATTTGCTCATGAATGGTCTCTATATATTGCCACTGACCTGTGATTGATTGGCCAATGTTGGCCCATAAAACTGTCTTGAGCTGAGCCACCACTTTGTCAAGGGTAAGCTCTTTCTCCAGCTCCTTTATCTTCTCTTTGAGAGCCTTCACTTCTCTTCCCTTTTCAGCTATGCTTTGCTTTGACTTGTCATATTTTTCATTGAGCTTAGCCAAATTCTCCCTGGCTTCATTTAACTCTGCCATTTGGGCTTCTAAGGCCTGAATTTCACTCTTCAGCTTCTGCATATCAAGGCTTGGAGCCTGCTCTGTTGTTGGTGCTGGTGCTGATGTAGATGGCGTTGTTTGACCTGTCTGCTCTGTAGGAGGAGCAGTAGTTTGAGGAGATTCCTCAAGGTTAATTATTTGTGGAGGGGGCTGAGATGTTTGGCCTCCTTCCTTCTGTTGTAGGGCTACCTGCAGCGCAGCCTCTGACTCTCCCAATTTCTCCTGTGTCTGGATCAACTGTTTGTATAATGATACCAGCATAGCTACTGCATCTTGGTCATGCCTTAGCTGAGCAACCTCTTCTGTCTGAGGATGAAGAGTTGCTGGGATCTTGATCATTTTTCTCAATGCTGCCATATCTGCATCTCTTAATTTCAACAACGCTTGTACAGCCTTGATGTCCTTGGGATCATGCCCAAGCTCTATGATGATATCCTCTAATGCTTTGATTCGGTTGTCCTTTTCCTGTGAGGATGCTTTCTCCAACTCAAGTTGAGCAGCTATGTTATTTAGGCTATTTTCCAGCCTATAATTCACCAATGTTTTGTCTTCAAGGGTGGCATATACCATCTCACCCGTTTGCTTGTGCAATTCAATCTGATCCATGGGGTGGATGTCTTTTGCAAGGACCTCAAGGTTGGTCCTTATGTAGTCTGCAGCTGACTGTGGCTGCAGCATGGTTGGCATGAAATGACTCATTACCATTTTTCCCTCATGTACATCATATGCAGACATCAACCTTTGTTGGTTTGTAGGAGCCGTTTTCAACAAGTGATTGTAGAGATGTATCTTGAGTGGCTCATTCCTCTTTTTGATATCAATAAATTGTTGTTTGATGCCTACTTCAGCTCCTCTTTGGTGGCTCGAGGAGCTGACTTCTCCTCCAACTGTCCTTTCCTGTTCCTGTTGAAAGGAACTTGCAGATGCTTCCATGCTTGGTGGGCCCATGCCCAAAGATTGCCCAATAGGCATTTCTTCCTCAGAGAGGGGATTCATTCTGTGCCTTTTCTCCCCTTGATTTGTGGATGTGGTGAGGGGAGTCTCCTGCTCTCTATCCCTCTTCTTTCTTTTTTCTTCCTTTTGTGGAGTTTGTAGCACTAAGGCCTCCACTGTCTTTTCTTGCCTAGGAGGCACATTCTCTTGAGCCTGTTGCTCAGTGGATAGTGGGGCTTCTGCTATTTGTTCTTGCTGCACTGGCTGCCCCTCCTTTTGCCTTTCTTCTTGTTGCTATTGTACTTCTTCATGAGGTGGCTGTTCTGGCTCCATCTGTTTCTCTTTGCCTTTGCTGGAAGCCTGATAAGTATCTTTGGCTGCTTGCTGATGTGCTGTAGAAGATGAGGCAGCTGCTCCAAGTTGCCTTTGATATGAAGAGGAAACATGTCCACAAGTTTCCAACTCAGCCTCCTTTTCAATATTCTTTGCATTTCTTTGTATCATTTTCTCTCTAGTAACTGCCTCTTCTAGGGTGCCCTCTTACCAACTCAATAAGTTGGCATACTTCTCAATGTGAGGCAATCTGACATGAGGATAGCCACCCAATTTATGTTTTACCCTCCTGAGAGAAATGAAATGATTAGGGTCATAGGGTACCCAGCGAAAATTGGTTTCCAACCTGAGGGCCTCTAGCATGCCATCTGCTTCCTTCCATCCCTCTTCCCTTATGTTGTAAAGAAAAGGGCCTAGTTGGTTCCTGACCTTCAAATGCACCTTCTTGTTTTTACTATGGAAATGGATGTGGTCTGCATTTCCAAACTGCCTGAAATACTCCAAGGCAAATAGTCTCATAGGGACATATCTTGGCAACCTATAAGGGTCCAACTCACAGCCATATATTTTGATTACTGTGTGGTGTTGGTAAAAGTACCAATCACCAATGCTGTAGGCCATAGAGAGATGAAGAATTCTCTGCATTTCATCAGTCAATCTTGGAGGAGGAACACCATATAACAAGGTCAAAGCTGGATGAATGAAAAGGTCTATGAATTCACAGTATGTGTATGGTGAATGGGAGGTGCAATGAAAAACTGAGGTCCATAATACTACAGACCTTGGATTTCCCTGGGCATCAAGTTTCTTGAGAGGAATAGGGAAACTGTCTGGTTGATAAAATAGGAACAGATGATATATGTATGAGGTGTATCTAAACACCTTTTCCCTTTCTAGATTCATCAGTTGCTCATGAATCTTGTTTGCAATGTATTCAGCATAGTCATAGTGCATAGCAGGAGGCTTCCCAGGAGAAAATATGGACATCATAGCCATAATGGTGTCATCAACATCCTCAACTCCCTTGTAGCCCAGGACATAGCTGATCAAATCTACGAGCATTTTGCCCAAGTCATTGAGATATGGATTTCCAATAGGAGGCGTTCTCACAGCTTCAGAGCTTGGCTTAATAAATAACTGATTAATTTTGATGATTTGGGCACTGGACAGGTTGCCCCCCTTCTTTAATAAGTCCAACATGGAGAGAGGAGTCAATGGTCTTGCAGAGTGAAAGTGCAGCATCTCATTTATGGCCTCAGGGGTGATGTGGAATAAGACTGAGCCTGTGGGACTAAGAACAGCTCTCTGACATGGATCATAGCATTCACAGCATCTATGGATCAAGTCTGGAAGGGATCTGACTTGAGGAAGGTTAAAAATGGGAAAATTGGAGTCCCAAATTCCCAAGATATCAGCTCCACTGAGGTGTTGGGCTTTTAACTCATTCAGCATATGGATGTTAAATTTGGAATTCATTGGAAATGAGTCTATCATCTGACAATCCTTATCCCCCAGGGCCTTCCATTCTAACTCTCTATGTGGGGCATTGAGAGGTGCTATATTTAATGCTATTGGTGTTTCCATGGCTAATAAGGCCTCTGATTTGTATGTGAACTGGTGTTACTGAACAGAGCAACACAGAGGGGTATTCCTGGAACAGAGAGGTGAATTGCAAAGGAACAGAGGGTAACTGGTAGTGCCAGCAATTGAAATACTGCACAGAGGACTGACAGAGTAAATGCCAGGCTTAGTGAAACTGTATTCACGGTGAATTGGCGGAGCTCGGGTCGTAAGTTCACGAATGCGCGAAATGTTGGTGAATTTAGGTAAATTTGGCTAAATGCAGGTTCTGCAGAGGAATTTCGTCCCAACCACTGAAAATAGGCCTGGTTGCTGGGATTTGCTGGTAGGTACAGTGTTGTTCACTCGTTTTTAAGCTATCTCTGGAGAATTATGGACAAAACCAGGCACGAAGGGAATGATTCGGATAAATACCTTGTGAATTTCCGACAATGGTTACAACTGCAGGTAGATTGGATGCACGCACGGTCTTTGTAGTGATTTCTGCAGGTTGGCGACGGATTGGTCGTAAAATACATGCAGAGCAGAGCAATAGTCTATTTGGCGAAAGTGACAAAAACACGGTTTTTTGGCAAAAATATGGACTTTTTGGGATATTGGCGCTTTTTTTGGATGACGTCAGCATGACGTCATCAGGTGGGGTCAGGGTCGGGTGACGTCAGCATGATGTCATCGGGTGACGTGGCGGCCTGTGAGTGGTCCACGGAGACTGGTGAGGTGGCGGACAGGTCAGAGCATTGTCGGACGGGGGAGTTGATGTGACGACGATGTGGCATGACGTGTGCAAGACGTGGCGGTGACGAGGATGTGACGTGAGCACGATTGGTCAGTGGAAACTGGAAGTGGTAAGTGGTTTTCTCGGACCGCTCTGGATACGGAAGCAGTATTGTCAGAGGGCGACCCGAGAGAATATGGGGGTGACGCGTGGCAGAGGCCTGACGTCACCCTCTGACAGTTTCTCGGGCGATAACGGTAGTACATCGGGACCGACCCGATATGGATCTGGGCCGTCGGATGGGAAGGCCCAGATCCGATGATCGATGGGTCATCAACTTGTCAGGGTGATACGGCAGCGGGCGGGAGAATAAAATAATGTTTTTTGTGAAAATGCGCGCCCGACGGAAACTTTAGAAAAGTGGGTTTTCAAGCTGTGTTACAGGCAAAATGTATTATGCGCGAGTTTATTAACAAAGCCGGATTAAGGTTATTAATCCAAGCGGATCTTGGATTAATCCCATGATTAATGTTTGAGCGCTCTTTGGGTTTTGTTCTAATGTTTTAGCGCTTAAATCATTTTAAACCAATCTTAGAGCTATAATGCTCAGGGAAGGGGATACATAGGTATTTCGGGGTTTTTTGCATAATTTACATAGTAATAGGGGGGAATAGGGGTATAGGGAGTTAAATAGTAGAAGTTAGGGGTTAATATGAGTGAAGAGGTGGATGAGGAGTGGAAACACTAAGTTTTATATGGAATCAACTTAGTTTAGGGAGTAGATCAAAATGAAAAGAATTTTACACAAGAAATGTGGCTTTTAAAGAAACAAGAACCACCATAAGACCTTAACTTTCTTTCATGAACATAACTGGTAATGGGATGTTAACAATGAATGTGAGGGGGGAAACAGGAAGTTAGACATGCTCCTTTGTATTTCTGCAAGATGATGGAGAAGAGGGACTTCTCTATCCATTGATGTTTCCTTTATGTTAGACCAGCAAAATTCAATTGAAAAGAATGACATTTCTGCAACCTCCTCTACCTACCCATTAACTTGCCTAGCATTTTTTGTTTCTTCATGGAGGGTGCACTTAGACTTGCAGACCCTCATGTGCCTTTTCTTTTCTTTTGGCTTTTTCTTTTGATTTTCTATCTAGAACTACCCTTATTGCTTCCAAGGTCCCAGATTAAGCAGTTGGGAACCTTAATTCTCTACCTAACTACTGGTCTGCCAAGATTTAACAGTTTGGACAGACTTCTTTCTCTATTCTACAACAAGAAATTGAAACATGGAATGATCCAGATTAAGCTGTTGGATCACCCATCAAAATTGAGTCAACATCAAGCTATGTACACATATTACATTCTTTTGAAAATATGGGATCTTTGCATCACCAAAGCAGAGCATATTTGGAACTTTCTTTGCCAATCATGAAATATGAAACCTATTGGTATAGGTATCTAACAGTGGCTCCACATGGGGATGGTTTTTCCATTTGAAAGACCAAGAACAGCAGGTCAGAATGCCTTGGCCCTTGACTTCTTTCACCAAAACTTGGAGTTTTCCTCCTTGAAATCTCAAAATTGTGCTCTGTCATACTTGTGGAACTTGCTGAACTAAAAGCCCTTTCCTGATTCTGCAAGACCTTTCAAACTGAGCTATTCACATGCTGAAAGAAAACATTATATACAACAGATTATGTACAGGGGAACATCCATGCTATGTTCATGGAAAGTAGTCAAAATAGTGCTTCAACATCCTGCCATTCACAGGACCTTCATCCAAGTCAGTTTCATCCAGATTTTTTAGGAAGTAAGTGTTGTTTCCTTGCACTGCTTGGATGACAAATGGTCCTCTCCAAAGGGAATCAAATTTTCCATGTTTTCCTTTATCTTCCCTTCTTGAATCCCACTTAAGGACTTTGTCACCCATGTTGAAATCTTCAGCCTTAGTTCTTCTATCAAAAGCTTTCTTTAACTTTTCTTGTAAAACTTGAACTCTGCTATAAACTTGGTCTCTAGTTTGCTGCAAACATATTATTTGGTTGATCCTTCTTTGCATGTCATTTGGCTTAGCTTGACTTTCTTGAAGTAGTTTCATAACAGGAACCCCTAGTGATGAAGGAAATTTGGCTTCTAATCCATAGACTAACTCATATGGGCTGACCCCTATGGATCTCTTGGTTGTTAGTCTATCTGCCCATAAGGCATTCACAAGCTTCTTATGCCAATTCTTCTTATTTTCTTCCAACACCTTCTTTATGATGTTTACAAGGCTTTTATTTGATGATTCAGCAAGGCCATTTCCTTGGGGATAGTATGCAGTAGAATGGCCCAAGGTAATGTGGAATTTGTGGCAGAAGTTCACCATCTTCTTGGATCTAAAGGCAGCAGCATTGTCTGTTATGATCTTATCAGGACAACCAAATCTAGACAATATGTTATTTTCCAAAAACTGAATGATTGTTGAATCATTTGCCTGTCTACATGGGATGGCCTCAATCCATTTAGTGAAATAGTCTGTGGCTGTGAGGATCCATCTATGTTGGCCTGAAGATGAGGGATGAATTTCCCCAATGAAATCCAAGCCCCATTGCTGAAAAGGTCTCTCTGTTGCAATAGGCCTCAAAGGAAGTGACAGTAACTTTCTCTTTCCCTCAAACACTTGGAATTTATGACATGAAGTGGTAAATTTTTTTACATCAGAGAAAATAGTGGGCCAATAGTAACCAGCCCTCAGTATTTTATCCACAGTGGACTTCCAATATAGGTGTCCACCACACTCACCTGCATGAAATTCTTTCATGACATTGTTAGTCTCATTCTCAATTAAGCAGTTTAACAATATACCCTCATGGTTTTTCCAAAGCAAATTGCCATCCATGACATAAAATCTTGAAGCTTTCATTTTTAGGAACCTACATTTAGTTCTGGACAATCCTGGGGGAGCACACAGGTTTTGCAATATATAACAGATATCAGAATACCACAGAGATTGTTCAAATGCTATATTGATCTTTGGAGTCGCCAGCTCCGGTTCACTGTCCAGTTGGTTGATGTCCAAGGCTTGGAAATTTGTTTCAGACATTAATTTGGCCAAACCTTGCCCTTTTATCAGTTTTGTAGGTTTTATTTCAATGTCAAATTCTAAAATGTTGGCAATCCCTTTTCCTCTTCTGCCCTCTAAGTTCTCTTGAGTAAGTATGTCTTTCACAATGGGACTTAGTACATAAGCTATAACATGGGAGTATAGGATATAAATCCTAAAGTCTTTGATGGCTTTGACCAAAGCATATGCTTGCTTCTCCATGATCTGATATTTCAGGGGTGCATCTCTGAGAGCTCTACTAAAGAAAGCAATAGGTCTCTCATTTCCTTGATCATCTTTCTGTAATAAGACAGCAGCAATAGTATGTTGGGAGGCAAAAGAGAAAATGATAAACTCTTTGTCAAATTGTGGATTTGTTAAGACTGGAGTTTGGGTAAGGGCCAATTTTATTCCTTCAAAAGCTTGATTTGCTTCTATTGTCCATTTTACTTTTGAATCCTTTTTAAGCATGTTATTGAGTAATCTGCTCAATTCTGCCAAATTTGGGATAAATCTCCTTAGGAAGTTGATCTTCCCCAAGAATGCTTGTAATTCTTTGATGTTTCTTGGGTGGGGCATTTGCAAGATGGCCTGTATTCTGTCTGGGTCAATCCTAATGCCATCCTTTGAAATAATATGACCCAATAACTTGCCTTCTTCCAAACCAAACAGGGATTTCTTGGGATTTAAGGAAATTCCATATTTCCTACAAGTTGTGAATATTTGCCTTAGATGTTTTAAATGTTCTTGGTCAGATTTTGAGAAAGGTGTGAGGTCATCTAAGTAGATGACAAGGAAATCATGAATTTCTTTGGCAAATGCAATATCCATTGCTCTTTGAAAGATAGCTCCTGCATTTTTTAACCCAAAAGGCATTTTGACATATTTGAAGGTTCCCCATGGGGTTGTGAATGCTGTTTTGTCCTGATCATCAGGGTGAACTAAGATCTGGTTGAAACCTGAGAATCCATCAAGTAAAGAAATTCTTGAGGCCCCCACTACTCTTTGCAAGATATGATCCATCTTGGGTAAGGGGTAATTATCTTTTAGGGATACTTGATTTAGGTTCCTCATATCAACACAAAGCCTTATTTCACCAGTTTTCTTTCTTGTAGGGACCAAATTTGAAATCCAATCAGAAAACCTGATTGGTGCTATGATGCCAGCTTTAAACATCTTTTGTACCTCTTTTTCAATTGAAGGGAGAAGCATAGGATTGATTCTCCTCAATTTCTGTTTAAAGGGTTTTTGATTGGGTTTGAGAGGGATTGTGTGTTGGATCACAGAGGTGTCATAGGATTTTAAATCCTCATAACTCCATGCAAAGACATCTTGAAACTCTTTGAAGAGGTCAATGTATTTAGGCTTCTGATCAGGTGGTAAAGATGCAGACAATTTAATTATCTTGGGTTTTTCAATAGTTCCAATGTTGCACTCTTCAATGGCAGCATTAAGAGGCTGCAATTTTGGTTTTCTAGGGACATCATTTGAGTCAAAAATGTCCTCTAATGGAGCTAGGCCTGCTGGAAGAAAATTGTCTCTCAATTGTATCACTTCATCTTCAGCATCAGCTATTTCCTCAGAATGTAACTGATCAAGTTCTTGTATTTTCTCCTGGTTAAAGTTTGTTGGACAAAGCATTTGATTTGCTATCTCGAGTGAGATATTTGTTTGTTGTTGTTCACCCAGTAGTTGTGAGTCACTTGCAGCCTCAGTATCAATGTTTAGTCCTGAAAATTCTTGCTGCAAAGTCAAGAAATTGTTTATTTGTGTATCATCCTCAAACACTTGCCAATCCTTGACATTGTTTGGGACAGAAGGTCTGTGTTTTATCTCAGCTGTAAAGCAATGGTGGGGTTCAAAAGGTAGTTTACAAGTGCTTGCAAATGTGGCCAAACTGTGAGCATGAAGATTATGGGTTCTAGGAATTTTGATAATTTGAAATTCAGTGAAAGTTTTAAGCATTTGAGTAGCAGTAGACCTATAAGATCTCAGTCTTTTGTCATTAGTGACAAAATTTCCCTTTACTTGTTGGATAATTAGGTCTGAGTCTCCTAGGATTGAAACTTTTATGGCTTGTAAGGATTTTACTAGCTTGAGGCCTAGTAAGAGAGCTTCATATTCTGCCATATTGTTGGTGCACCTGAAGTTTAACCTATAGGCTCGGCCCTCTGCATGACTGTTTTGTTTGTTATGTATCCAAACCCCCGCTCCTGCCCCTAATTTGTTGACTGATCCATCAAACTCAAGGAACCATAAGATCTCCTGTTTTAAGGGATTTTTGACATTCTTTCTATAATTTGGGATTATAAGTTGGAGTTCTTGTTTTTCATCTGTTTTATCTTTTAGGAGTGACTCATCAATTGGTTTCTCAATTTGGATCTCTTGGGGACTTGGTTGCTTACTCTCATGCATGTTTTGTTCGAGTGTGACTGATTTTTTATCACTCTCAGGGCTTGTATCATCATTGAACAGAATAAAGGAATCCATATCTGAATGGATTGCATAAATGGGGAAATTCTGAGGCTTTTCTTCACTGCTCACCATGTATTTCATAAGTGACTCTCTATATAGCCTCTTGGGTTGACCAAAGACTGAGATGGTAGCATATGACATGTCTAATTGCAGGGAACCTTGGAGTTTAGCCCCCCATGATCTTGATAACAACATTCCATATTTGGGTGGGATATCAGCAACTACAACATCCATTAAGATTGTTTTGTTTGGATACTGGACCAGGGATACACATAGATCTTTTATCAAACCTAAACACTTAACTTGGCTGGAGTCAAATGAAAATAGGTCCTTATAGGGTCTTGTAATGTCTAAGTTGAGTCTCTCCATCACTGATTTAGGCATAAGGTTATGAGATGCACCTGAATCAAACATTGCATTGTGTAATATTTTATCATGAACATGCAAGCTGACATAAAAAGGTAAGATCCCTGTAACTGCTGTCTTTCCATCAACCTCTGGACCGAAAAGTAGTTCTGGGGTATCATCCAACACATTGACATCATCTTTATTATGGGTAAGTTGTAGGGACTTTTTAATTTGTTGTTTGTAAATGTCATGCTTGGCTAGCTCTGAAAGGGGAATGGCTATCTTCAATTTTCCAATTTCAGCTTCTAAGTCAAAAGGTTTTTCAGATTGGACCTTGGTGTTGTGATTGACAACCCTTTCTTTGTTGTTCAAGTTTTCTTCTTGGTTTTCACTCTGATCTTGAGGCTTGTCCTTTTTACTCATCTTCTGCGAAGTAATGCTTGGATTAGGCTGCAAGGGTGATGTAGCCATTGCTTGTTGTTTTGGGGAAGATGTTTCAGTTATTTCTTCAACTGTTACTTCCTTTGTAATAGAATCAGTTTTGTCAATTGGCTCTGTGACAATGGTTTTCTTAGGCAGAGGAGTGTCCTTTGTTTTCTCAGGCTGTGTCACATTTATGGTTCTACTCCTTAGCTTGTATTGTTTATGAACCTCATAAACAGCTGTGTCATAGCCTTATTTAAAGTCAAATGACTCACCTGACTTGGTTTGAAACTGTTTAATATCATCATCCTTATGATCTTCTTGACTTAGGAAAACTTGTTGATCATCATTCAGGCCCATTAGGTTAATGTGGGTGTCATCTATTTGTTCATTATATGTGGATGCTTCTGTATAGTTTTCTTGGAACGGAGGTCTAATTTCTAGTTCAGGATTGGGTTTACCAATATTTGGATTTTGGTTTCTTCTAAAATTAGGATTCCTAATAGGATTATTCTGTGGTGCTTCCCATGATGATTTCCTCTCCACTGATTCTACTCTGTCACCTAATCTCTGCATACCAGTGATTATTACATCCAGTTTTTGATCCCAGCCTGAAGGCTCTTCTTTGAAGGTGGTCTTTCTCTCAGTTCTTGTCCTATTTCTCTTGGCTATCAGATTGGCTTCCACACTTACTGCTATATCTTGCATTTCAACTAAAGTTCTGGGAGCCCTTTCCCTTAAGTAATATGCCATATCTGAATCAAATCCATCAGGGAAGGTATATAAAGCTAGATCGGGTGGCGGTCTAAGATTTTGGGGAATAGCATTGTAGACATTGTTAAACCGGGCACAGTAGTCCAGGACAGTTTCTTGGTGACCTCTTTTGATAGTATTGTATTCAGATAATATATGGAGTGGGTCCTTTTTCTTCTCCCATCTGTTGATAAACGTTTGATAGAGGGCTTCAGGGTCAGCTATTGAATTTGGTGCAAGTGACCTAAACCATGTTCTTACATCCCCTGTTAAGCTTTGCACAAAAATTTTCATCCTAACCCCATCATCATCTATTTCGTAGTTTTCAAAGTAGTCCTGCATTTTATTAGTATGTTGAAGGGCTGGATATGGGCCAGTACCATCAAAGTATGAGATCTTGCTTTGGTACTCTTGAGGCAAAGGAGCTGGATTGGCCGGTAACTGCAGTGCGGCATATCTATTAGCCATGTTTGGTGGGACAACAGGGATAACATGGATGAATGGGACAAGTGGAGGAAATGGGATGAAAGGGGTGTGTGTATTTGATGGAGTGGTTGAAAGGATACCTTGTGAAGTGGATGAAGAACTAGGAGATTGTGGGCCAGTTGTATGAGGATGTAGAGAAGCTTTAGCAGGGGTTGGAATGTCAGTTTGGAAACCTGCTTCCGAACTTGAGTCTGATAAAGTGCTTTCTGATTTGTGTCTCTTGAGGATTCTTGCAATCAAGTTTGGATTTTGAAACTCAGGTGCTGGATCAGGATCTGGGTTTGATCTTGTATAACGAGTTTTCTTCTTGGGAGCCAGCTTCTATAACTTTCTTTGTGAGAATTTCTAAGGAGGTAGTGACCTTTGACAAGGACTGGTCAATTGTAGCACAGCTATATGAGAATTAATACTGAATAAAGATTGACTGAGGCAGCTTTTATATACTCCTGCAAATGCAAAGCAGAGGTAGTTTCTAAGGCTGTCTGGCTGTCACTCAGGCTTTATCTACAGCATTAAGAACCAGATAGGAGGTTGCAAAGTTTATCCAGGTCCCCAGTGGAGTCGCCATTTATGTTAACACCCAGGTTGTTCCCTTTGACTCCCAAGGGAATACGGCCGGGGTAACCACTAACCAAGCTTTGGATTATAGGTCCTAGCCTACCTATAATCAGAGAGGGCTCTCTCTTTAAGTTTTAGTTGAATGTTTTGTGAAAATTTTAGGCTAGTTGTGAGTATGTTTTGTGAAAATTTTAGGCTAGTTGTGAGTTTCAGTTTTTGTTCAAGGTTTTGGTTGAATGATGTCTTTCAGTACCTAGGGTGGAAATCTTCAGATAGTATCATTTCATTGGGCAATGGAGTCTATGGCTACAGGTTGTTTGAAATATTGAGTGGGGATGTTGAAACTGCAGGGCCATTTAACTATTTCATGAAACAAACTTGAAATTGTGATGGTGAAGCATGTTTAACCAGTGAAAAGCAATTAAGAATTTTCCACTAAGCTAGGGTGTGAGAAAGAGATCTATTGCTCAGGAGCAGGTTTGAATTCCTGAACAATAGCCCATGTGAAAGATATAGTTTGAAGATGCAGCAATTAAGAATTACACCTTTATAACTATAACTGAAGAAAACATTTATAACAGCGTAGATTGAGTTCAGGGTATTCTATGAATAAATCCTAGAACTATTCTTTTTCTCTGCCATTAACTGTGAAACATAGCATATGATTGGGTTATGAAGAAATAATAAAAACACATAATGAAGAGTTTAAAGGAAACTTATTGAGCCATGAAATACGCAGGAATCCTGTAGCATTCAGCAAACACACTACAACGCCTCAGACAACACAGAACTTCGGAAATTCCATCAGCCTTTGTATTAATCCTCTGAAAATTTACAGCATAAGATCTCTAGAAGAGAAAATCAACAACCCCTGCAAGCTTATGCGAGGGGGAATATATACAATCGGTTACACAAAATATCTGAACCGCTGAGTCACTTGAGAAATAAATATGTTTACCAACTTTACAGAATAGCAGATAAGGAAGTTATTGCTGCTCTTAATACAAAATGAATGCTCTTTAATGTTGTCAGAAGTCTTTTTGACCTTTGGAGGCCACTGAGTCGGTTGAGCGTTCTGCATAAATGCTGAATGATGTGTCTTTATGGCTTTGTCATGCTGTAGCTTTCTCGGCCCTATCATTTGCAGCTGTCAGTATTGCTTTAGTGGCCGAATCTTTCTACTGAGTTGGCTCAGTCCACTCTTCTTCATACATATTGAATGCATCAAATTTTCCTGTATATGATAACTTATGTTTTTTGATGGAAAAACTTGATGAGAGGCTCTTGTTCACAGTATCAACTGTATCATTTTGGTCCACCATTCCTGTGTGGGCAGTTGATGTCTAAAAATTACATCTAAGGTCTCATCTGCCTCTATATATTTATAGAAGTTTGGAGGCACTTCAAACAAGTGTTTGATCTCATTCATAATGAAAAATAAGTTCTCTACTCTGTTATAGAGACTTTGCCCAGATGCTGGCCCTGTTTCTTCTGAGGTACTTGGTCTTTCAGTGATCTAATTGGTAGCACATGTATTGACCCTTTTAGCATAGTTCTCATGTGAAAATAGTTTCCCTGCGCTGTTCAGTAAGCCAGGAAGACCTCTGCTTTGTAATGCTGCAAAATTGTCCATAAATTTGTTTACTTCTGTCTGCATGTCCTAGCTTCTTCTTTCGAGTGTTTATACCAGGCTTCTCAATGTAAGGACCCTCTTTATCAGCAGGATAGTTTCAGTTCTGTTAGGGATTCCTATTGCTGCAAGCTGATGACCTGTACGGTTATTGAGCACATTAATCATTCTATTGGCTATCTCAGGCATATTTCCTAGAGATGCCCTTGCTCTCTGGACTTCCCTGTGTGCTTTGCCTATGAGCTCCATTTGCTCATGAATGGTCTCTATATACTGCCACTGATCTGTGATTGATTGGCCAATGTTGGCCCATAAAACTGTCTTGAGCTGAGCCACCACTTTGTCAAGGGTAAGCTCTTTCTCCAGCTCCTTTATCTTCTCTTTGAGAGCCTTCACTTCTCTTCCCTTTTCAGCTATGCTTTGCTTTGACTTGTCATATTTTTCATTGAGCTTAGCCAAATTCTCCCTGGCTTCATTTAACTCTGCCATTTGGGCTTCTAAGGCCTGAATTTCACTCTTCAACTTCTGCATATCAAGGCTTGGAGCCTGCTCTGTTGTTGGTGCTTGTGCTAATGTAGATGGCACTGTTTGAGCTGTCTACTCTGTAGGAGGAGCAATAGTTTGAGGAGATTCCTCAAGGTTAATTATTTGTGGAGGGGGCTGAGATGTTTGGCCTCCTTCCTTCTGTTGTAGGGCTGCCTGCAGCGCAGCCTCTGACTCTCCCAATTTCTCCTGTGTCTGGATCAACTGTTTATATAATGATACCAACATAGCTGCTGCATCTTGGTCATGCCTTAGCTAGGCAACCTCTTCTGTCTGAGGATGAAGAGTTGCTGGGATCTTGATCATTTTTCTCAATGCTGCCATATCTGCATCTCTTAATTTCAACAGCGCTTGTACAGCCTTGATGTCCTTGGGATCATGCCCAAGCTCTATGATGATATCCTCTAATGCTTTGATTCGGTTGTCCTTTTCCTGGGAGGATGCTTTCTCCAACTCAAGTTGGGCAGCTGTGTTATTTAGGCTATTTTCTAGCCTATAATTAACCAATGTTTTGTCTGCAAGGGTGGCATATACCATCTCACCCGTTTGCTTGTGCAATTCAATCTGATCCATGGGGTGGATGTCTTTTGCAAGGACCTCAAGGTTGGTCCTTATGTAGTCTGCAGCTGACTGTGGCTATAGCATGGTTGGCATGAAATGACTCATTACCATTTTGCCCTCATGTACATCATATGCAGACATCAACCTTTGTTGGTTTGTAGGAGCCATTTTCAACAAGTGATTGTAGAGCTGTATCTTGAGTGGCTCATTCCTCTTTTTGATATCAATAAATTGTTGTTTGATGCCTGCTTCAGCTCCTCTTTGGTGGCTCGAGGAGCTGACTTCTCCTCCAACTGTCCTTTCCTGTTCCTGCTGAAAGGAACTTGCAGATGCTTCCATGCTTGGTGGGCCCATGCCCAAAGATTGCCCAATAGGCATTTCTTCCTCAGAGAGGGGATTCATTCTGTGCCTTTTCTACCTTTGATTTGTGGATGTGGTGAGGGGAGTCTCCTGCTCTCTATCCCTCTTCTTTCCTTTTTCTTCCTTTTGTGGAGTTTGTAGCACTGAGGCCTCCACTGTTTTTTCTTTCCTAGGAGGCACATTCTCTTGAGCCTGTTGCTCAGTGGATATTGGGGCTTCTGCTGTTTGTTCTTGCTGCACTGGCTGCCCCTCCTTTTTCCTTTCTTCTTATTGTTGCTGTACTTCTTCATGAGGTGGCTGTTCTGGCTCCATCTGTTTCTCTTTGCCTTTGCTGGAAGCCTGATAAGTATCTTTGGCTGCTTGCTGATGTGCTGTAGGAGATGAGGCAGCTGCTCTAAGTTGCCTTTGATATTAAGAGGAAACCTGTCCACAAGCTTCCAAGTCAGCCTCCTTTTCAATATTCTTTGCATTTCTTTGTATCATTTTTTCTCTAGTAACTGCCTCTTCTAGGGTGCCCTCTTTCCTACTCAATAAGTTGGCATACTTCTCAATGTGAGGCAATCTGACATGAGGATAGCCACCCAATTTATGTTTTACCCTCCTGAGAGAAATGAAATGATTAGGGTCATAGGGTACCCAGCGAAAACTGGTTTCCAACCTGAGGGCCTCTAGCATGCCATCTGCTTCCTTCCATCCCTCTTCCCTTATGTTGTAAAGAAAAGGGCCTAGTTGGTTCCTGACCTTCAATTGCACCTTCTTGTTTTTACTATGGAAATGGATGTGGTCTGCATTTCCAAACTGCCTGAAATACTCCAAGGCAAATAGTCTCATAGGGACATATCTTGGCAGCCTATAAGGGTACAACTCACAGCCATATATTCTGATTACCGTGTGGTGTTGGTAAAAGTACCAATCACCAATGCTGTAGGCCTTAGAGAGATGAAGAATTCTCTGCATTTCATCAGTCAATCTTGGAGGAGGAACACCATATAACAAGGTCAAAGCTGGATGAATGAAAAGGTCTATGAATTCACAGTATGTGTATGGTGAATGGGAGGTGCAATGAAAAACTGAGGTCCAGAATACTACAGACCTTGGATTTCCCTGGGCATCAAGTTTCTTGAGAGGAATAGGGAAACTGTCTGGTTGATAAAATAGGAACAGATGATATATGTATGAGGTGTATCTAAACACCTTTTCCCTTTCTAGATTCATCAGTTGCTCATGAATCTTGTTTGCAATGTATTCAGCATAGTCATAGTGCACAACAGGAGGCTTCCCAGGAGAAAATATGGACAGCATAGCCATAATGGTGTCATCAACATCCTCAACTCCCTTGTAGCCCAGGACATAGCTGATCAAATCTACGAGCATTTTGCCCAAGTCATTGAGATATGGATTTCCAATAGGAGGCGTTCTCACAGCTTCAGAGCTTGGCTTAATAAATAACTGATTAATTTTGATGATTTGGGCACTGGACAAGTTTCCCCCCTTCTTTAATAAGTCCAACATGGAGAGAGGAGTCAATGGTCTTGCAGAGTGAAAGTGCAGCATCTCATTTATGGCCTCAGGGGTGATGTGGAATAAGACTGAGCCTGTGGGACTAAGAACAGCTCTCTGACATGGATCATAGCATTCACAGCATCTATGGATCAAGTCTGGAAGGGATCTGACTTAAGGAAGGTTAAAAATGGGCAAATTGGAGTCCCAAATTCCCAAGATATCAGCTCCACTGAGGTGTTGGGCTTTTAACTCATTCAACATATGGATGTTAAATTTGGAATTCATTGGAAATGAGTCTATCATTTGATAATCCTTATCCCCCAGGGCCTTCCATTCTAACTCTCTCTGTGGGGCATTGAGAGGTGCTATATTTAATGCTATTGGTGTTTCCATGGCTAATAAGGCCTCTGATTTGTATGTGAACTGGTGTTACTGAACAGAGCAACACAGAGGGGTATTCCTGGAACAGAGAGGTGAATTGCAAAGGAACAGAGGGTAACTGGTAGTGCCAGCAATTGAAATACTGCACAGAGGACTGACAGAGTAAATGCCAGGCTTAGTGAAACTGTATTCACGGTGAATTGGCGGAGCTCGGGTCGTAAGTTCACGAATGCGCGAACTGTTGGTGAATTTAGGTAAATTTGGCTAAATGCAGGTTCTGCAGAGGAATTTCGTCCCAACCACTGAAAATAGGCCTGGTTGCTGGGATTTTCTGGTAGGTACAATGTTGTTCACTCATTTTTAAGCTATCTCTGGAGAATTATGGACAAAACTAGGCACGAAGGGAATGATTCGGATAAATACCTTGTGAATTGCCGGCAATGGTTACAACTGCAGGTAGATTGGATGCGCACACGGTCTTTGTAGCAATTTCTGCAGGTTGGCGACAGATTGGTCGTAAAATACATGCAGAGCAGAGCAATAGTCTATTCAGCGAAAGTGACAAAAACACGGTTTTTTGGCAAAAATATGGACTTTTTGGGATATTGGCGCTTTTTTTGGATGACGTCAGCATGAAGTCATCAGGTGGGGTCAGGGTCGGGTGACGTCAGCATGACGTCATCGGGTGACGTGGCGGCCTGTGTGTGGTCCACAGAGACTGGTGAGGTGGCGGACAGGTCAGAGCATTGTCGGACGGGGGCGCTGATGCGACGACGACGTGGCATGACGTGTGCAAGACGTGGCGGTGACGAGGATGTGATGTGAGCGCGACCGGTCAGCGGAAACCGGAAGTGGTAAGTGGTTTTCTCGGACCGCTCTGGATACGGAAGCAGTATTGTCAGAGGGCGGCCCGAGAGAATATGGGGGTGACGCGTGGCAGAGGCCTGACGTCACCCTCTGACAGTTTCTCGGGCGATAACGGTAGTACATCGGGACCGACCCGATATGGATCTGGGCCGTCGGATGGGAAGGCCCAGATCCGACGGTCGACGGGTCATTAACTTGTCAGGGCGATACGACAGCGGGCGGGAGAATAAAATAATGTTTTTTGTGAAAATGCGCGCCCAGTGGAAACTTTAGAAAAGTGGGTTTTCAAGCTGTGTTATGGGCAAAATGTATTATGCGCGAGTTTATTAACAAAGCCGGATTAAGGTTATTAATCCAAGCGGATCTTGGATTAATCCCATGATTAATGTTTGAGCGCTCTTTGGGTTTTGTTCTAATGTTTTAGCGCTTAAATCATTTTAAACCAATCTTAGAGCTATAATGCTCAGGGAAGGGGATACATAGGTATTTCGGGGTTTTTTGCATAATTTACATAGTAATAGGGGGGAATAGGGGTATAGGGAGTTAAATAGTAGAAGTTAGGGGTTAATATGAGTGAAGAGGTGGATGAGGAGTGGAAACACTAAGTTTTATATGGAATCAACTTAGTTTAGGGAGTAGATCAAAATGAAAAGAATTTTACACAAGAAATGTGGCTTTTAAAGAAACAAGAACCACCATAAGACCTTAACTTTCTTTCATGAACATAACTGGTAATGGGATGTTAGCAATGAATGTGAGGGGGGAAACAGGAAGTTAGACATGCTCCTTTGTATTGCTGCAAGATGATGGAGAAGAGGGACTTCTCTATCCACTGATGTTTCCTTTATGTTAGACCAGCAAAATTCAATTGAAAGGAATGACATTTCTGCAACCTCCTCTACCTACCCATTAACTTGCCTAGCATTTTTTGTTTCTTCATGGAGGGTGCACTTAGACTTGCAGACCCTCATGTGCCTTTTCTTTTCTTTTGGCTTTTTCTTTTGATTTTCTATCTAGAACTACCCTTATTGCTTCCAAGGTCCCAGATTAAGCAGTTGGGAACCTTAATTCTCTACCTAACTACTGGTCTGCCAAGATTTAACAGTTTGGACAGACTTGTTTCTCTATTCTACAACAAGAAATTGAAACATGGAATGATCCAGATTAAGCTGTTGGATCACCCATCAAAATTGAGTCAACATCAAGCTATGTACACATATTACCTTCTTTTGAAAATATGGGATCTTTGCATCACCAAAGCAGAGCATATTTGGAACTTTCTTTGCCAATCATGAAATATGAAACCTATTGGTATAGGTATCTAACACATGGTTCACCCAATTTGGGCTACATCCACAGAAAAACAACCAGTCCTTCCTTTTATATTATCCAGCAAAATGAAGAGATACAACCTACAACAGATCCACTATAATTCCTTCTTTGCTCTCACACAATCTCCTCTCTCTTTTCCGCTTAGAATACACACCTACATAGCCGCAATACAATTCCCTCATTATAGCGAGGGGTTTCCTTCTAGGGAAAAACAACTTTAAATTAAACATAACTTCTACCATCACATTTTCACCTAATGAATGGCCCAGATTGACTATGAAATTACAACATTTTACAAGGCAACTTTACATCTATTTTTATCTTCGAGGGCACTTCCCTCGATCCCCCACCAAAGGGGGCCTCTTAAAGATCGTTTCCCCTCCCATGGAACCCCCTTGCATTGCACATAATGGGTAGCGTTGCCACCACATTATGAACTAGGGTTCAATGCGGCTATACATTTGAATAAAGAAGATAATCAAGCTCCACACCCAACAATTTTTTATTGTGTGGGGCCCATTGTGCAAAGAGATCGATTTTGCATACATTTTCATTGTGCATAGTTACTTTGTAGCTCCGTACAATGAAAGCCACCTCACAACACATATCATTAACTCATTGTGTGGAGAGTTATTCTACTATCACTATGCAACAAATCGTGAATTGGAGTTTTTTTTTGTATTTATTTGCATCTATTACTATATGACATAAATGTTAATTAAGTTATTGACATTGAGAAAACCAATAACATGCTCAAACACACTTTACTTATGGAAACATAATGCCACTTGGATAATAATTAAATAGTCTCTTAAAAAAATCAAACATTAATTATAATATATAACTCTGCTCTACATCATTTATTAATTTATCTAAGCAAACCTTACAAAAAAACCCCTTAATTTGAGAAAAGAAAAAACAAAATTTATTTATAGTCTAAGATAAGTGATAAGTATGGTTGCTATCAACGATATGCACAAGATCCTAATTATATGTTAATTACAAGAGCACCTCAACTTTATGAAATTGTTTTATATTTTCAACGATGTGTTGTAGTTTAAAAAATAAAACTAGAGACTCTATATTTTAAATGATATGAAGACATTTATCTACTATGTACGAATGCTTGAGATTGCAATTAATACACTAAGTTAATCAGATACTTTAAGCTTGCATTATTACAATATTAACAACATTTCCAAAGAAATGTTATAGTTTTTTGTATGCAGATTATTCATAACTCAATATAGTGCAAAGGAAGATGTGCGGAGAAAGCATGTGTAGAGAACAAATGCTTGTGTAGAGAGCTTACACTATATGAAAATCTTAATCAATTAATTAGTTGTAGAGGTAGGGACTATTCCATTACATAAATTAAGCCTTCTCATTTTCACATAAAGGCCATATGCATATATAAGAAAAGACATATGAATGCTTCAAACAATAAAATTTTGGACTCTACTTCTGTACTTCACACTAGAATCATATTGAAATTAGACTATTAGAAAACAAATATGAACATTAGACTACTAATAAGTATCAACATTAGACGCGTTGTAGTTTTGAATTTGAATGGACCTTCTCATTTTGTCAATTAACTCAACTAGTAATAGTTTATATGCTAATATTAATATTTCTATTCTTTCAAAATGATAACAACAGATTCAAAGAATTTTGTATTAATTTTGAAAATACATGTTAATATTAATATTTCATTTCTTTGAGAATCATGAATTTTTATTTAATATTGTAATGCTTTGAAATAATGCAAAGGCTGATAAAATTGTTAAGTGAAAACCATTTTTTTTAATATATATTGAATTAGATTGCCAATGAAAATTGTTGACCATGTGAATGAAATTTCTCAGTTCCAAAAATAAAAGCAAAAGTTAAGTACCTTTACCGTAATTATCAAATTTTCTCAAGGGGAATAAGAAGTTTACAAATCATTTCTTATGTAAACATGCAATGTGTGGAGCTCTCTGCAAAGTGAAAGTTCTGCTTAAGAAAATATTTGCACAAGGTTTATACCCCTTTGTTTTGCATAACTGACAGTTTGGATAAAGCGTGTGTATTAAAAAAATTCATATGAGAAGGATGGGTGTGTGGAAGTAGAAATGTACCAGAACATACCTCCCTCCTAAACAATTAATGAAGCAAGTGTGTAGTTAGGGAAGGTCTATTAACTGAATTAATAACTATTTCAAATTTCAATTAATGATTGAAAGGCATTATTGGGTATGAGAGTAACTATGTGAAGATGGTTGTGTGTGTGCATAGGTTATGTAGAGAACAAATTTCCATATCTTATTATGTTTTCATCAAACAATTCTTAATTAGTTTAAATTAAAATGTCCCTTTAAGCATTGATTTAAATGTAGTATTTGTGAACATAGAAAAGTTATCGAATTCAAATGATGTGATAGTAAACATGGATGGCAGTGTAGAGATAACAATGAGCAATACCACATAAACATATATTGCAAAAGACAAAACAAAACCAATGGAAACTAGTGAAGAAACAAACACAAATTTATAATTCTACGCACATTCAATTAACTCTCTATTATACTTTTCCCTTTTTCCCTTTTTTTCCCCGTCTTTGTCTTCCTATTCTTTTCTCTTTTTTCTGACAAAAAGAAAAAAAAGTTATTTCAATTCAATGTTCATGACTAGGCAAAAAGAGGTCGATCCTATGCCATTGTTGATCGAAGATATCAATAACAATATAACTGGGAAGATTTTTTATGGTGTTGTCATTGTTATATATCGAACATTTTTGGACAAAAAGAAGTCAAAACAATATTCCGTGCAGACTAAATAGATAAAAAAAGCATAAATGAAAATAACTTTTCTTCTGCCAACATCGTTATCAAACAAATATAATAGTGGTGATTGTGAGAAAATTGTTTGTCTAAATAGTTTTAGTATCATAGAAAGCATTTGTCATGTTTTTGCAAAGTATTGATTTTTTCCAAACATGACAATTGCAAGTCTGCCACGTAATTAAGATGCTTTTCTAGTAGGTACAAACACAACTATTGCAATTTGGGTAACACAAAAAGAAATGGAATATGTTATGGAAATCAAAGAAGACAATGGAGAATAAGACATGGCTATATTAAGGTTTATTTTATTTGAAAGTTTTATTATTATGAAGTCATTTTCCATTTGCTTGTTTTCTTCCCCCGCATCAGAAAACCTAATTTTCATTGAAATGAAAAACAAGTTATGCATGCGTAGGTCTGTGTATACTAATGTTCAAAGGAAAATATTATGCTTAATCTATTGTATGATTTTCGTGTATTGTTTTACAAGTGCTACATATGTAATAGGTTCAAGTACACAATAAAATTTATTCGACATGTGTTACAAGTCAAAGAGATTTGCAACAAAATGTTTTCCCACTGAGTTTGCAGAAAAATATAGTTAAAAAACTAGAAACAGTTTTCTATACTTCACAATCAACATTCATATGTGTGTTGAACAAAGGAAAGTCGATAGTCTAAGAAACCTTCTTTCCTCGCCAAGAAAAATATGCACAATAAGCTATATCATATCCTTTAAATAGACTTGGATGAAGAACAAGAAAAAGAAAGAAATTTGATTTCATGTTGCTAAGCATCTTTTTTCTACATTAATTTTGTAGCATTTTCAAATATATTTGAAAGTGTGGTTGGTGTATATACGAACCTATTTTAAATTTTATCTGCAAGATGCATTATTCCAATTATAACCACTAGGACTATGAACAAGACTATGATCAATTGCAATGCTTGCAAGGACTCTCACTTTCTTTATTTTCATTTCTTAAACTACATAATACATGCAAGTGATAAGACTAAAGAATAATGCATTTTGAGGGGTGTCGAGCTGGAAAGAGTATTACCTACACTACGACAAATTTCCTATGACACTATGTAAACAAAAAAATGCTATTGAAATATTGAGCAACTTTGAAACTCATGTCAAGTTCATGATAAACCATCAAAACATAGTTGTACATATACAATTACAGGTTTCTTTGTTTGTGTTGTTAACAAATTTGGTAATGATACAATGCTCACTCATTCCATTACCATGCATCCTAATAACTCTTTCATTTTACTTGAAATTTGCGATCTGATTTCACATTATGAATCCACTTAATCCAATCTGCTATTATCAATCAACTTAATATAGTGTACATAAACTTAATCCAATCTACTATTTTTTGTTCTAAATCTATGTTTTGTGCTATGCTATGTCATTTTTTGTCTTTTTACAATATTGATTCTTACATTGTTTTCTTGATTTACAAAATTTGCAAGTTTTATAACTACTTAGGCAATACAAGTTAGATAGGTTGCAATTTTCAATGACATTAATTTACAATGACAATTTTCTTGTTTACAAATCTAGTATTTTTTTCTATTTAAACAATTATTCTATACAATGTTTAAACAAATATCTAAATAAGTCATTGTCATACTAAACTGAAACGAGTTTCTAAACCAATATAACTTATAAAACATATTGCATTTATACATAGATTTGTAATCCAAAATAGTCAGATATGTTTCTTTGCTTTAACTTTGTCAAGAATATTACAATACATAATGTTTAGCATATATTGAATTTCAAAATTTATTCAACAAATAACAAAAATTGGTAGCGCTTTCTTTACTAATTAACCATTGCTTTTGGATAATAACACTTGTACTGATTATGCTCCCAGAATCAAGATCTGATTCATTTATTCATGTTTTGCAATAGCTCTTCTGACAACATTCTTATGGTATCTAGTTCATGTTTGAGATACCTAAGCATTTGTTGGAGTTCTAGTATTTTATGCATTAGCATTCAAATATCTTTTCTAAGAAATATGATATCTTGACTGAGCATTAAGATATCTTCGTTCCTTGCATGTACATCTTCCTCTGTGTCCCTACCATTATTTATTTGAGCCATTTCTTTGCTATTAGTAACAAAGGAAAAAAATAGGCAAATTATAATGCAATGCCTTAAAACACTTAACAATTTCAGAAAAACAAAGCAAGTTGATCGTTTATAACCTACTAATAGGTCTAGAACAAAATGAACATTGATAATATGATTTTAGTTGTAACCAATGTATATATAATGCGTTAGAAGCAATAATTCATCTAGATCACGAATTGACATTTAAGTTCTGAAACAACATTTAACTTCTATCAATTTCAATGGTATCCACCAACCAATAATTGTTATCAATTTGGATAGTATTGATTTCCTTCATATTTAATGAAAAAAGACTATTGTAAAATATGTTATTTTAAATCATATACATTTTACTTAAATTCCAATTTGGCATAGTGCAATTAACATGATTTTGTTTCATGATTAGTCTGGTTTACATGCTTTAGAAATTAGTGTCGAGATATTATTTTATTAATATCGTAAACCACATTCTATTTTCATTAAATAAAGCACTTTTATCGATAAATAAAAGTATTTCATGTAATTATTCATTGAACTAACATGTATCCAAAATATTTACTATACAGACTTTCCTTACTATCAGCTAAATTTTACTTTGTAAAAGTGATTCTAGATGTTAATTCGCCACTTGAATGCCTTTTTTCCTTTGTCACATTATCTAAATATTAAATGAACTCTATTCATAGAAATAAGTAAAATTAAGTAGTTGGGAATGGGATTTCAATGATTTTGTCTCATTGATCTCTCACTACCGCTTGTAACTACCCAGGCAGAATCTACAGTCATTACACAATAAAACATGTTATAAACACTAATGGTATACTACACAAATAACGACTATAATATGCAATATCTAATTCGATCAATGAAAATTGATACTTCATGTTAGCTATGAACAATAAAAGCATTATTTATAATTAAAATATTAACAAATATAGATGATTTAATACTAAAATATTAGTAGTAACATCCTTCAATGCAAAGTCTAGAGATATGTACAATGAAATATTCTAAGCTCCCTCAAGAAAACATATATAACAGAATAATAAGAATGAAATGAGAACCCCACATTAACGATTCACCTTTGCACAATGAGTTCCTTCTATAATATTACAAATTGTTGTTATTAGTTTAGCATTATATTTTAGTAATAAATAGTTCCATTTTATTTTATTTTAACTAAAATAGATAATAATTATGAACAAGAGGAAAAACACTTACTAATTGTGTGGAAACAAAAGAAGATGTGTGAAGGTGGCCTATGTTGTGCATGTGCAAAGGCAACAATAATGAAATATTGCAAATCCAAAAAACATCTCGAATAAGGATTAAATGTGGACCCCACGTTAACAATGAGATGCAAAAAAACATGGAATTATATTCTTCTGCAAGCGTCGACTCTGAAAATAGTACTGTGTGGAAGAAAAGTCAATGTGGGGAGGTCTGCACAATGAGATGAAATTCTACACATTGAACTTCCTTTTGCACAATAATCTTCCTTCTCCACTACATGCTTACATGAAACTTGAAATGGAATTTTACACGAGAGAGCATTACTTTATTTAAATACCATATACATATAAAGTGTGAGAGTACAGATGATGGCTCAGTATGTGAAGAAGTGCAGATGCTTCGTACTTTTGCACAATGAGTTTCTTCTGCACTATATAATTTGTATTATCAAATGATTCAACCCTAACTTTAATTTAAATTCATGTTATTTTATTTTAATTAAAACATATAATGATTATGAACAAAAGGAAAAATGATTAGTGGGTAATAATGAAAAAATGATAAAATCTTGAAAAATGATGAAATAGTGGAAGATGGATTTTGTTGTGTCTATGAAGGTAGTTATAATGACATATTGCAAATTCATAATAATAAGAATGAAATGTGAACCCCACATTAACGATTTACCTTTGCACAATGAGTTCCTTTTATTGTATTACGAATTATTGTTATTAGTCTAGGTTTATCTTTTAGCAATAAATAGTTTCATTTTTTTATTATAAGAAGAACATATAATATTATGAATAAGAGGCAACATGATTACCAATTGTGAGGAAGAAGCAGTGCAAAAGAAAAATACGATGTGTGAAGGTGGCTTCTGTTGTGTGTGTGTGTGTGGAGGCGACAATAACAACATACTGAAAATGCCATTCTATGAAATGTAGATAACAATGAAATGCACAACAAATGTTGTCTTTGCCAATTAATTAGTGGTAGAGGTAGGGAGATTCACAGTATTTATGACTAATAATTTAGCAACAATCGTATAAGTCAAACTTTTGCTTTGGTGTTATTGCGAACAACAAATATGCATTATTTAATACTAAAATGTGATTATTTATGAGTAAAATATTAGCAACAATCGTATAAGTCCAACACTTGCTTTGGTGTTATTGCGAAAAACAAATATGCATTATTTAATACTAAAATATAATTATTTATGACTAAAATATTAGAAACAATAATATAAATCCAATACTTGTGTTGGTGTTATTGTGAACCTCAAATATACATTATTTAATAATAAAATATTAGCATTAAAACTCTTTAGTACCAAGTGCGGTGATCCACACATTGAAATCTTCCTCTACACCTCCACATATATGCCTAATTTTGAAATATATTTGGAAATAAAAACATATGCACTACTTACATTTAAAATATTATCAATAATATAAGCATAAGCCTTCAATGTGAAGTGTGGGCATCCACATAGTGAAGGCTTCAAATATTTCTATATACAATGATTCAATTAAATAGCAATAGTACACATTATTTACAACTAAAATATTATCAATAATATAAGCATAGAGAGTGTTATTACCAATAGAAAATATGGATTATGTTTTGATACTAAAATATTAGTAATGGAATCTTTCAATGCAAAATGCGAAGCTTCCTTCACATAATGAACTTTTTTCGCACTTCCGCATGAACATTATTTACAGTTAAAATATTATCAATAATATAAGAATAAACAATGTTATTATCAACACAATGAAAAACTGAAAGCTTCTTCTACACAATGAACATTATCCACACTTTTGCATCTCCTACAAACAAAGCTTATGCTCAATGAAATGTGCTTTTATAGAAAACTTTGTGTACACCCCACATAACTCTTACTCAATTGAATACTGATATGCATTATTTATAACTAGAATATGAGCAAGAATATTAGCAACTAGTGTAAATTGTGGAGATACACATAGAGAACTTTTGCACAAAAGCCTAAACAAATAGATATTTGAAATATTCAAAAATACAAAAATAAACATTATTTACAATTAAAATATTAGCAATAACTTCATATACATCAACCACTTACTAAAATAGCTACTCAATCTGGTGGAGTCTAGCCCAGAGCATGTGTGGAGGAAGCGTGTCCAGATATAGTGTGTGTGGAGGATGCTTTGTAGATGTGAACAAGCATGGTATAAGATATATATGTGGACGCAATGTAGACTCCACTTAATTAGATGTAGACTCCACTTAATTAGATGTAGAAACAGGGAGATATACATTATTTATCATTAAAATATTAGCAAAAATATCATATAATCCCATCACTTGCTTCAATGCTATTGTGAACAACAAATTTGCATTGTTTAATACCAAAATATTAATAATAAAAACCTTTAGTACCAAGTACGATGATCCACACAATGAAATTTTCTTTCGCACTTCTGCACATATGCCTTATTTGAAACATATTTAAAAATGCAAACATATGCATTATTTACAACTAAAATATTATTAATAATATAAGCATAAAATATGAATTTTTAATACTAAAATATATAATCCATTGAACATCAATAATATGTATCATTTACAGCTAGATATTACCGATAATTTAAGCATAGACAATGCTATTCAACAAATATGCATTATTTAATACTAAAATATTAGTAATAAAAGCTTTTTGTGCTAAGTGAGATGATCATAGCAATAGAAGTCTTGAATATGAAATGTATTCATATTAATATTAACGCACTCACAAGCATAACCACATTCAATATTGATGTGGTTTGTACAAAATCACTTAAATAAGAGTAGTATAATTATTTAGGATTTAAATATTATCAATAATATAAGTATAAACAATTTTATTATTCGCACAATGAAAATTTGAAAGCTTCTTTCATACAATGAACATTATCTACACTTCTGCATCTCCTATAAACAAAGCTTATGCTCAATGAAATGTTGTTTTGTAGAAAAATTTGTTTGTGCCCCACACAACTTTTACTTAACTGACTATTTATATGCATTATTTATAACTAAAATATGAGCAATAATATTAGTAGTTGCCAGTTAGTGCAAAATGTGGAGATCCGTACAAAGGGAACTTCTGCATAAGAGCCTAAACAAACATATATTTAGAATATTCAAAAATATCAAAATAAGCATTATTTACATTTAAAATATTAGAAATAACTTCGTATACATGAATCGATTACTAAAATAACTACTCACTCCAGTGGAGTATAGCCTAGAGCATCTGCGGAGGAAGTTGTGCTGACTTCATTGTGCAAAGAAAGTAGCATAGAACAAGCATGGGCTGAGATAGAAATGTGGGTGAAATGGAGACCCTACTTAATCAATTGTAGAGACTGGGAGATACACATTATTTATCACTAAAATAATAGCAACAATATTGTATAATTCCAGTGTTTGCTTCAATGTTATTGCGAACAACAAATATGCATTGTTTAATACTAAAATATTAGCAATAAAAGCGTTTAGTGACAAGTTCAATGATCCACACATTGAAAGCTTCCTCCGCATAATGGACTTCCATTGCATTTACTCACATATGCCTTATTTGAAACATATTCGGGAAAGCTCCCTCCGCATAATGGACTTCTTTTGCATTTACTCGCATATGCCTTATTTGAAACATATTTGGAAGTACGAACATATGCATTATTTACAACTAAAATCTTACTAATAATATAAGGATGAAGTATGCATTTTTAATACTAAAATATATAATCAATTAAATAGCAATAGTATGCATCATTTACAACTAAAATATTATCAATAATCTAAGCATAGACAATGTTATTGAACAAATATGCATTATTTAATACTAAAATATAAGAAGTGATCCACACATTGAAAGCTTATTCCGCACAATAGAGTTCTACTCAAATATGAACAATGGATGTCCTTAATGTGAAATGCAAAAATCCACATAATGAATCAATTAGATAGTGACAATATGCATTAGTTACAACTCAATTATTATCAATAATATAAGCATAGACAATATTATTGCAAATAACATATATGGAATATGTTTTAATAAACAAAGAGATATTTGAAAATATGAAGATAAACACTATTTACACTTAAAATATCACCAATTACTAAAATATTAACAATAAAAATATTTAATGCAAACACATTTATCAATTAATAATAAGATTGACCAATAAGTATTATTGAATTATAAAATAGCTTCCATTGGGAAAAACTTTATGCAAATAAAATCAATTAAATAATAGTAGAGATGGAGACTATATTGCAACTATTCCCCTTATCAATTTATTTTAATTTTAATTTTAAAACCTTCCATTATAATGCCTATAATATTGTTTATTTTATTTTTTAATTAATTTAGACTTAAATCGAGTACCCAAATACTTTAATGTGGGTCTATGATGGCCCAAATCCATTTGGACTATGACTAGATTAATAATAATTATCTTTAGGTAATATTAATGTGGGTATATATTTATTTTAAATTTAAATTTTAAATATTTAACCGGTATAAAAGAAAACTAACTATTAAATTCCCCAAATTATGTCAGGTAATATTTCTCGATGGTTATATTTATTTTAATTGTAAAATTTGAATATTTAACCGGTATAAAAGAAAATTAACTATTAATTTCCCTCCCCACATCTGCGAAGCCTAAATAATATGCAGCGGACATAAGCTCAGGGCATGGGGATTAACTTTTTCTCACATTTAAAAGTGACGAACATATTCAAGAAGGGGTAGGTCTGTCTTTCAGCTGGGTTGTGCTGTTTAACATATAAAACGATTTTATTGAAATATATAGCCTACAAATTTTCTATTTAATACCTGTCTTGCCGGCATCAAAATCTCTACATTTGAGATCATATCCATTGGGTTTTCTGGTGGCCAAGGAGGGTTTCTGTATCAAGGAAGACCACAGGATAGATATTTCTATGAACTGCATCCCTCGCATACCAGAGTCTCTCCGTGCCGAAAAATTCAAAGATTATGTGCCGCAGAAAGTTTTTTCTGGGCCCTTTTCATTGCGATTCTAAGCCCCAACCTGACGAGTATGAAATCGCCATTAAAAGGGACCTTCCTTGAGTAACATTCTGTGTTAGAGACCACGAATTCGAAGACCTTGTCGACGGCATGAGAGATAATCAACAATTTATTAGTAAGATTCGGTAATGGTATGCACTCTCCGATTCTGATCCCGGAGACAAATTATTATGTGAAATGATGGCTGCAGATGGCTTCTTTCTTCTGCAATTCTTAAGGTATGGTTTCCTTTTCAGTAGAAAGTACTTATTTCTTTCGTAATTCTTGAGGTATGTTCTTCTTTTCAGTAGAAATTTCACTGGAATTTTAAAGTTAGGCCCAACAAGCCCCCTTTTAAAAATTACAAGTAACATATATCCATTATATCTCTGATTTCTGATTTAGTGTTACAGGGATAGAATTGCTGTAGCTACATATTCAATGTATACTTTTGTATTTTTTTCAACCATGAAGATCATCTTGTAATTGTTTTTTTAAAAGCATAACTCTGTTAACACCAGAACTTTATTTTTTTTGGTTCATTTTAAGGGAATTCTCTAGGGCGTATGGCTCTCGCTTGACGTTCTTGGCTATCAGGTATACAGATCCAAAATAGCAATTGCAAGAGTTATTTGCATTTGCAGTTCGGGAAGATATTATTAAGCTAGAAAATCAAATACCTGTATTTGCCCTACGGAGGATCCTTCAATGGGAGCTAGCTATACTTTCAGATTTATATCAAGAAACCATAAAAGATCTTGAAAAAGATCTTGAAAGCCAGACCTTTAATAGTCAATATCTAAACATCAAGATCAATCGATGCTATCTCCTCCAATGGGTTTTAGGTGCAGGTCAAGACCTCAACTCAACTCTAAGACTGGCTTGGCACAATCTCTGCCCTTTCCGAATATGCGTGACAGCCCTGATTCACATGCCTCAGCCGGGGGAACATTGAAAAAGAATTCACATCTATTGGAATTTCTATGAAAATATCATCTGCTCTTTTCATTCCACAGAGCGTACTAAATGCGATCGAAGGAAGAAGAAGATAAATTGGGGCATCACTCTCCCATCGGCGGCAGAACTCAAAAAGGAAAGAGTGACGTTCGTTGCAGACGTAAAGCTTCTCAACATAATTCGTTTTGATAGCAGAACTGGCACGTTTCACTTGCCCAAAGCTGAAATAAACAAGAGAACGGTGATTTTAATGGAAAATCTGGTGGCTTTCGAGGCACTGGCCCGGAAAGAGGAAACAAAACCGCTAAAGACTTATCTGGACCTGATAGAATGCTTGATCACCACATCTGCGGACGTTGATGTGCTCATAGATAATGGCATCATCGACGAAGGCTCGTGCCCCTACGAAGGGGTGATCAAGCATTCTATTTTTGTGAAGTGTTTTGAAGTATAGAGCTTTGTGAAGTGTTTTGAAGTATAGAGCTTTCATAAAGTTATGATGTTTATGTTTAAAACATTAAGTTGAATTTAGGTTAGAGTTAGTTTATATATTGGTTTAAGAAATAATTAAATTCAACAGAGAGTTTAGAGAATTTTGAGGAATTTTTTGGTTTTATAGAGTAAATTTTATTGTTTTTTTTTGAGTTTTTACAAATTTTTGCTTAGAATTTGACAAAAAAATTTGGGGCTAAATTTTGATTTGTTTTATTTAATAAAAATATATATAGATTCAACATTTTAAAGATTTTTGAGGCGCTTCCATTTTTGAAGATTTCACCATCAAACTTATTATTTCTATAAATCCATATAAAATTATAAACAAATTAAATAGAAAAATATAAATATAAATATATATATATATATATATATATATATATATATATATATATATATTTTTCAAAAAATCACATATAGTTTTAACTATAATTATTATTGCTTTAAAAATAATTAATATAATATATTTAAATAATTAATTTGTAAAATATTTTAAATAAATTTATATAAATTATTTAGTTTTTATTATAATTATTATTATTTTAAAAATAATTAATATTATCCATGTAAATAAAAACATTTATGTTAGATGCAATGCAATGTGTCTCTCCACTCAAGATTATCTTACCTTCAATGAATATGAGGTATGAAACTAACTAAAAATCACATACGATAGAGGCATTTTAACCCAATGAAGTCCAAAATAATTGTTTAGAGAATTTTGATAGGTTACATAACATTATGTACTAATTAATTTTTTTTTATCAAGATTATATCAATATTTGTTATATTAATATTTATTTATTTATTTTTATTATGGTTGTCGTTATTGACATTTTATTATAATCAATTTTGATTTATTAAATATTAAAAAGTAATGATTTATTAGTTTGTTTTAGAATTTGATATGTGTTTTGGAATTTAAAAAAATAAAATATTAGTAAATTATTGTGAATTAAAAGGTTAATTTTTTTCCTTGTTGTAATAAATATTTTGAAATTAAGATTTAATTTTATTGTATATAAAATATTTTTAGGGAAAAATTGTTTTTATTTTCAATCTTCTTGAACCTAGAGGTTCATTTTACAACCGATTGTGAAAGCAATGTGTCCACCTCTTTAAAAAATAATTATTCTGTAAATAGAAAAGCAATGTGCCACACCCTAGGTATTGTAAATATTTACTATTTGGATGGGGCTAAGTGTTTCTCTTTGACCATAGAGTTAGCAGTTAGGAGCACTTATCTCTTTAAAAGGAGGAGAGGCAAAGGGCTTCCTTGAGTTGGACCAGAACCAGTGGGAAAAGACTTTAGAAACACATACTTCATATATGGAAGGAAGGAGAATTCTAGGTTAGACTTGGAGTCTTGATGCCAGTGAATTCATATTGCTATCTAAGTGACTGCTCCAGAAATTGGGGAGCTCGGGAGGAGAAGATTGGACGTAATAACAAATTTTTTGTTGTAAGGGTGGAGTGGCGTCACATATAAATTTTTGGTCATCAAACAGCATATAAGTGTGTAACTAGCTAGGGCTTGGTCTCCTTTTCTGTTCTTTCTTTCAAAAAAAACCTATTGTGTGTGCTTGGTTAAGGGCCACTGTTTATTTTCTTTAATGTAATTGCATAATTAGAATTCGGAACCACTACCTATATATATTATGATTAAATTGCAGAAATCCTGGATTAGAAGGCCAGTGTTATATGCGAATGAAAACTGGTGGGAAGTTGTCTGTTATTATTTATTCTATAAAATAGAACTAGCGGTTACTAGTGAAAAAAAAAGTATGGTTGACAACAACAAAAGTTATGATGGAAAACCTGTGAATTAACAGTAATGTTTGGCACAGGTTTACAGAGAAATATTTTAGTATTTAGTTTCAGTAATATCAATAGCTGGGGAATAACGACCTCACCCCAAATTTATTCCTCATGGCCACCCAAGTGGGACAACCTGAGGAATGGTTCTGAGGGATGTCATTAATTTGAAGGGGATTCCTAACGTTTTATTTTATATACACAGTAATGGAAAGCAGGTCTGATCTTATGGGATTATTAAAGAAGATAAAGAACCAAGAAAAAGAAAATTAACTCGAACTCGCAACCATCAATTTATGCACCTAATAATTTAATGAGAAGACAATGGAATAAATATCAGATGTAGCTTATGGACTAGCAGGACCACATTCAAAAGATTATCATTCGAAACTCAGAATGAAACTGAAATAATATACATGTGCATTTACAGAAAAACAACCACTAAACAGTTGCAGATTTTCTGCTCAAAAACCAAGGCATCATTTTAACTATAAGATAAAAGGGGCGGAGCCATATAACTCTAAATCTTGCTCACAAAAAGAAAGGTCTCGCAGAATTTACTCTGCTTTGTCCAGGCAACAAGGGACTGAAAGCCTGTATTGCAAATGCAAATAAACAAAAGTGTTACACACTTCGTTCTGTTCAATCCAAGGAAAAGGGGGGGTTGAAAACCAATATCATGTTTACAAACATAGTACATTACAAACTATGCATCATGAACACAACCTTAAGGCATTGAATCCCTAACATTATAAGCAGTATCTCTGCACAAAATGACTCAGGACTACCCATGAAGAGAGGTCATCGAGTAGTTAGGGTAGTCTCACCTGAATATGGCAGAATAAGCTTATTAACGAGTGCTGCATGGTCTTGACTTTACTTTCATCATGGGAAGAAAGGATACAGATAAAGGATAACTTGTTGGAAAGACAAGATGCAGTTAGCAGGGTGATAAGATTCTAAACAAAGAATTTCAAAACAAAAACCTTAGAGACCACGCTTTTACCTGCGAAGAGTAGTTGAGGCTGTGCCATGCCAAGTCACTATAACGAGAAAAAAATGCAGTGGGCAGAACCTGTGACAAACCCTACCCTAATCGGATCTGACCTATATCAGTAATATGCGAGGAGATACAAATACTTGGAAAATATAATAGGTAATGTTTCTCTTCTCCAGAGGGTAGGGGTCGAGACCTGACAGGAATACCTGTGCAACAAGGGAAAATTGAAAAAAATAAATAAACACTTAGCTCACTGCAACTGTAACTGAAACTTCACAATCTCAAGTAATAGGTTGTACAATAGGTTACCTGTTCATGGTGAGAGCTCCAGCAATAAAAACCCATTTGTCGCCACGATCTTAGTTGCAGAGCAGCCAAACCCTAGGGTGAATGACCAAATGAGTCTCAACCCCTCGGCCCAGGTAAGAGATTCGTTATTCAACCACCCATGAATGATCTATGACCGTTAGATATGGCATGGGTGATCGTATGGAAAATGAGCTTCCAGGTGTCTCCCCTGAAGAACCCTTCCCAAAAATTCACAGGAAGTGATAAGAATTACCATGGATCAATTTAATTTGCATTAATAATACCAATATGGAATCGCGCTAGCCTCCCAATTTGGCTCTGTTTAGTTACATTACTCTTGTTCCAGGGGCACGGTTAGCACAAGGCAAAGGGAGAGGAACTTAGAGTTGCTCGACCACAAGGAACGTAAGTGAAAACCTAATCTCATTTTGATGTTTTAAATAAGACTTTGGTTCATGGTTGAGGACCTTCGTTTAGGCTCAAAGGTCTAGAAAGATAAATGTTAACACTGTGTGGTGCGTCAAAATAAAAATGACCCCAACACATTAATAAAATATTGACAACATCATTGCTAGGGACAACCAATTTATTTTAAGTACATAAACTCTTCCATGGTTAGCTTTTTATATTTTCAAGTCATATTTATGATCAAAACATTTAACCAATGTTTCAGATTATAAGTGGTTGCAAGGCGTTTTGATAAAGAAAACAAGTCCATGGTAGTTAAGGTTATACAAGTGAGATTAAATTGGAGAAATGGTTGCATGAATGTCTAGAACCATAATAAAAGACAAAAATTACAGTTATTTGAATGTTGATGATATGGGCTAATGGATGTCACAAGTGGTATCAGAGCCAAGTGTTACTACACTGAGTCTTGGATGGGTATGTATAAAATAAAAAAATAAATTATGATGCACAAAGGAATCTAGTTAAGTATGAGACGAGGAACTGGGACTACTCCGTCAAGAAGGACAGCCAGAGGATTAAGACCAAAATCTATACTAGAGCGTAACCTAGAAATGTGGGTACAACTCGGCGAAAGAACCTAGAACACCGATGCTATGCTATTAGAAATAGTCCATGATTTATGAGAAGAGATGATGAAACTAAGCACCAATAATGAAAGGTTATGGTTAGAACAAGAAAATATTATGAAAAGCCTTTCAGATAGGCAAAATCAAAGGAATCCAAATCCCAGTCTGGAGGAAGGGAATCGTAAGGAGTTCCAGAGACAACAAGAATATCATCCAGAGTCCAAGGGAGGTCAAGTTGGCAACGAAGAGGAATCTGATAATGTCTTCGGAGGGAAGGGAGTTAAAAGACAGAAAACAAAACTTCAAGGGGAATTCAAAAATATCAAACCCCTGATTTATGATGGAGAAGTTGAGGAAGCTGTAGAGGCTTGGTTAATTAACATGAATAAATACTTCCAAATATATGAATACGATGATAATTTAAAAGCGAGACTTGAATAAATCCTTCTCGCCAACGTCTAAGTGCATTAACTAGATGTGCCAAAACGGTTAACTTGCCCAATCCCTTTAAAAATTTATGTTTCCCTCCATATTCCTTTTCTTTTATCCTCTTGCAGCAACGCAGGTACTATTGGATTTTATCAGCAGACAAGCATTTGCTACACCAACGATCACCAGTTCCTGGTAATTCGATACACATGTCTACAAATTCATAATTCAGCATGTCGTCGTCCAAAGGAAAGTCCAAATTAGTGGTAGAAAGCCCAATGTTTCCCCCTGTAGTGAATTTACACGAATTTCCCCTAGTTGAAAAGCAATACAAGATCTCTAAACCCAGTGTGAGTTCGATCTTTATGAACTCCACAATAGGGAAAATCATAATATTTTAGATGATAATGTTGAATTGAACATATGGGACTCCTTTCTACCCCAATTCATCTTTCCTTAGACCCATTTCTTCCCAGAATTTATCACCTAATGTCATTTAAGGTATTTACCCAGTCACAGAGTGGTAATTGCCCAAAATAATGAAGTATTATTTATTGTCACTCTCGATTCAATCTATCAAATCCTTTAAGTTAAACCTACAACCCCTCTGCATCCTTTTTATGTAGATTCTCTCATGAAGATCTATCAGAAACTCACATTCCCTGAAAGAGACAAGATCTTTGAATAATTTTTACCTAAGAACTATGAGTTACCAAGAACCAATCCACCCTACTTTTCTTTAATATTTCAAAAAATGTCTAGGCAAGTCATCTCTATGGTTTCATGTCTATTAGGTTACCCTAGTGATCAGTGGGTTGATGAAGTAATTCTAGCATTTTTATTAGTATTTTTAGCAGGTGATAAACCATCACTTATTTTCAACTATAGTCAATTTTTGGCAAAGAGCATTCATGATCAATTTTTGAAGTTTTCTACTAAAGGTGATTTTAAGCATCAATCAGTCCTTGTGTATTTATTTTTATTTTTCCAAGTAGATAGATTCAAATTTCCACTACATAAATTAGATGCACAGGGGAATCCTTAGTCTATTATTCATTGGACTTCATTGGTAAGAAAGAACACAGAGGAGTATTCTTTTAGTGATTATATAAATCAATTTTTACATATGACATTGTGTCTTCTTAGCAGTGATATTATACCCATAATTTCACTTGAAATCAAAAGAATTCTTCACCTCTTTGAGAAAACTAAGATTGGAGATTGGTACCTTTATCAGAACTACATAGAAATCATGATCTATGGGTGTGAGCTTCCTCCCTATAGGTTGCCAAATTTTGTACCAATCAGAATGTTTGCACCAGAATATATTAGACAAATGATGAACATGGATGATCTACATTTTGTATCCAACAAGAAGAAATATCATTTTAAGCTAAAAGTACTGATTGGACCATTTATTTTCAACACTAGAGCAGCGACAAAGGAGGCAGATCTTCTCTTGAAAAAAATGAAGTTCAAATTGAGCTTCACCTAGCCTTATGATCCTTTGGGAATTATTTCTAAAGTAGGAGCTAAACATAAGACTACGCCTTATGCACATACACATAGACTAGAAATAGAACAATATGCAAATCAAGAGGAGTGGCAGGATAACACATTCCAAGAGGCAGAGGAACAAATTGATATTCAAATAGCTCCACAAACTCTAGTTCCTCAGGAGAAAGAGACTAAGAGGCCAAGAACAAGTTTGTCTCCTTCAGTTTAAAAAATTCAAGAGACTTCTGATAGAGAGCAGAGGCGTACAACTCATAAACACAACACACAGTTTAGAACTTCACAACATGCTTCCATTCATCGATTAAACTAGTATATATACAGGATGGAGAAACTTCTGGATATCAATTCGGGTGGTGGCTTCTTGAAGAAGCTTGCCCCTTTATCAACAGTTTCTAGAAACCGCATTTAAAATCTCTATTGAATGTAGGTTCCAGGTAGTTGGAATTAATTCTAGTTTCTTCCAACACTCCCCCTTAATTCCAACTATATAACAAACATCTGATATGCCTGCTGGTCTAAGTCTCAGCTAGGCTTACAACATAATTTGGATTTTCTACAATGCACAACTTACTTCTACACATTTCAAATTTAGCCTTTCCAAGAGGCTTGGTGAATATGTCAGCCACATTTTCATTTGTATTACAATATGATAAGTCAATTTCTTTTGATTGCAATTTTTCTCTTACAAAATGATGTTGTGTCTCAATGTGTTTTGTTCTTGCATGATATATAGGATTGTTTGCCAATTTGATGGTGCTTTGATTGTCACATCTGATTACTGTAGGTGCTTGTTGTGTTTCTCCAACATCTTCAAGTATCCTCCTGAGCCATATTGCTTCACAGGTAGCACTGCATAATGCTTTATATTCAACTTCAATGGATGACAATGAAACAGTTGGTTGTTTCTTACTACTCCATGATATTGGTCCTGAACCAATATTGAACACGTATCCATTAGTAGATTTCCTATCATCTAGATTTCCAGCCCAGTTGGAATCAGAATAACCTGCCAATTCAACATCAAATTCATCAGTATACATAATACCAAAATTAAGTGTTCCTTTCAGATATCGAAGGACTTTCTTTGCTGCTTTCCAATGGCTTTCACAAGGATTAGCCATGAACTGACTAAGTATGCTGACAGAATATGCTATATTTGGCCTGGTAGTGGTGAGATAGTTCAGACTTCCCACCAGTTGACGGTACATAGTTCCATTTACCTCTTTGGTTCCATCATCACTGCACAATTTGACATTCTATTCTAAAGGAGTAGATGTTGCCTTGCATTCAATCATATTGAATCTTTTAAGGATCTCCCTTGTATATTTGCTTTGTGTGATTAGTGTCTTACCAGGTTCCCTCCAAACTTCAAGACCTAAACAATAATGCAATTCACCAAGATCCTTCATCTCAAATACATGTGACAACTGATTTTTAATTTCTTCAATCAACTTGCATGCATTTCCAGTTATGATAAGATCATCAACATATACAGATATTAAAGCAACATTCTTGTCTTCATCTTCCTTGATGTATAAGTTAGGATCATTCTTGCTTCTCATAAAACCTTTCTCATAAAAGAAAGAATCAATTTTCACATACCATGATCTTGGTGCTTGTTTCAAGCCATATAAAGCTTTCTTTAACTTGCAAACCAGATGCCCTTGTCCCTGTTTTACAAACCTTTCAGGCTGAGCTAAATAAATTTTTTCTTTTAACTCACCATTCAAAAATGCAGTTTTGACATCTAACTGATGCATTTTCCAGTTATTTTGTAGCTAATGCAATCATGATTCTAATTGTGTTCATCTTAGCTACAGGTGCAAAAGTATCTTCATAATCAATTCCCTCCTTTTGTGAATATCCTTTTGCAACCAATCTAGCTTTATGTTTATCACTACTTCCATCAACATTAAATTTAGATTTATAAATCCATTTGCAACCTATGGGAACTTTATTTTTAGGCAATTTTGTTAATTCCCATGTGTCATTCTTCATTATAGAGTTATATTCTTCATTCATTACATTTCTCCATTCTTCATATTCTTTAGCTTCATCATAGCTTGAAGGTTCTACAACATTCATAACATGAGACATTAATGCATAATCTTTATACCTTACAGGTACCTGACTTTGACGTGATGACCTTCTTGGAGTTTTACTATTTTCATCTTTCTTTCGGCTTTGCAGAGTCTCTTCTCCTCTCTTTGGAGTGTCATGACTGCTTGATGCTACTTGTTCTTGAACTTGTACCTGTTCCTGTGCTTGTTCCTATTCTTGTTCAACACTTGTATCTATTTTGACATAATCATCAATATCATGCCATACACTAGTATTATTTATTTTATCACCTTCATTTGTATTCTCATGAAGCACCACATCCCTACTTGCAAGCAGTCTATGAGTATCGGGATCAAACAACTTGTATGCTTTCTTATTATCACAATAACCAATAAATATGCACTTAATTGACTTTGCATCAAGTTTTCTTCTTTCATCTTTTGGAATATAAGCAAATGCCTTGCAACCAAAAACTCTTAAATGACTCACTTTTGGTTTGTACCCATAAAATGCTTCAAAAGGTGTTTTAAGCTCTAAACTTTTGGTTGGACTCCTATTTTTCAAATAAACAGCAGTATTAATGGCTTCAGCCCAAAAAATAGTAGAGATATTTTTACCTTGAAGCATAATACGTGCACATTCAACTAATGTTCTGTTTTTCCTCTCAGCAACTCCATTTTGTTGAGATGTATGTGGCACTGTAAATTGTTGTAGAATCCCATTACTTTTACAATATTGATTAAATTCTCTTGATTTGAATTCTCCCCCTTGATCAGATCTCAAAATTTTGATGTAATTACCAGTTTGTTTTTCTACCATATTCTTAAATTCTTTAAAGTGCTCAAAAACATCACTCTTCTTTCTTATGAAATAAACCCATGTATATCTATAGCTATCATCCACAAAAATAAGAAAATACCATGTTCCACCAATAGATCTAGTTTGCATAGGTCCACACACATCAGTATGAATTAATTCAAGTATTTCCCTTTGCCTTTTTTCTTTATGTATAGGAAATTTCTCCCTATGTTGCTTGCCAAGTACACATGCTTCACATTCAACAAGATCATTCTTCAAGACAGGAAGCCCTTCAACCATAGTGTTCTTTTGAAGTAGCATTAAATCTTTCTGCTTTAGATGTCCATACCTTTGATGTCATAAATCTACTGTTGATATTGTTGTAGATGCCAACGCTTGATGACTTTTCCTAGTAACATCCAACTTATACAAGCCTCCAACTCTGGTTCCTGTGGCAATAACCTTGTACTTATCTTGAATGTCTTTCACTACACACTGTTATTTAACAAATTCCACCTTCAAATCTTGGTCAGTAATAGTAGAAACAGAGATTAAATTCTTTTTGATATCACGAACATACATCACATTATGGATCTGTTTCTCTTGTCCATTAGGCAAATTCACACCTATTACCTGATAACCTTGAACTTTAAGTGATATGTTATCTCCTAGGCAAACATATGTTCCATCAATGTTTTCATGATATTCATCAAACCACTCCTTATTACAAGACATATGGAGTGATGCACCAAAATCAATGAACCAAGCATTCACATCATCATTTTCTACAGACAATGCAACATTAGAAACAAGCAATTTGAGATTTTTAAATTCATCATTGATTGAGGTATCTTTGTCCACAAAATTTCCATTATGCTTTCTGTTTCTTTGCCTAGACTCATTATATTTCCTTTTATAACAATCTTTAGAATAATGCCCAAGTTTGCCACAATAATAACACTCATAATTTCTCTTATGGATTGGAAATTTAGACTGTGTCATACCTTTTTGTTTTGTTTGAAACTTGCCTCCTTTGTTCTTGTCCCATGGCTTGCCTCTATATAGATATTTGCCCTTAGCCACCAATGCCAAATCTGAACTGCTAGAGCCCAAATTAAAGCTCTTCATCCTCTCTTCCTCTTGTAGAAGAATTCTTGTCAATTCATCAAATGTAGGGGGTTTCTCTCTAGCTGCAAGACTTGAAACAAAAATTTGATAATCTTGCACTAAGCCATTTAATATGATGGCGACTAAGTTAGTACTAGACACCTTTTCACCAATATCTCCTAACTTATCACTTAAATCTTTGACATGAGATATGAAATTGCTTATATTTTCATTTGCTTCCATTTTTAGAGATAAAAGCTTACTCTTCAAAAACAAGATCCAGTTTGTATTTGTTGTTTCATACAAACCCTTCAACGTATCCCATGTTTCTTTTGATGTCTTGCAATCTCTGATGTGAGGAATACGTTACAGACATACGCAGCAACACCTTTGCTTTTGTCTCCCTTCTCTCCCAATCTGGAATAGAACCTGCAACAGTGGGTTTGGGCTCATCCCCACTCATAATGGACTACAAATTATTACCTTCTAAAATAGTCATTAACTTGAATTTCCAATTCACATAATTTTCTCCGTCAAGTTCGGTGGATTCATTCATATAAGTATCAAGCAACAGATTTTCCATGATGTAACAAAAAAACTTCCTCCAATCACCAAAATGCAATTTTTTTTTTTAAGGGACAAATCAAAACTTCTATTGGTTTGAAATCCAACAATAATAGTATGAATGCTAAAACAGCATCATGGAATATTAACAAATAGACAACTAATAACACTGTAATACCAAACCACTGTCATCAGGAGATACATCCATTAACAAACTGATGCTCCACTTTAATTATTGCCGAAGACAGTCAGAGTTCATAAGACAGGATATAACCTTGCTACCAAAACTTGTATAAAAGCCTCTTAACTGCCTAATCGGACAAACTCCTATCTTAACTATGTAAGAAGCTTCAAATAGTAGTAAAAAATTAGACTGTTCCACATACAATTGAATTTGAATGGAAGAATATCAGAATTTTGGTGCTGCTATAGATTACCCTTTGAATCCCTCTAATTCTGGCAGAACACGTGTCTCCAGATCCGGTCTCCGCTTCAGCAAACTTCTCCATGCTCACCGCACCAAAACTATGATCCCGCAAACTTCGATCCCACAACTGTCACCTATATGAATAGCAGCAGCGCTCAAGCGCTCACAAACAAAAACACTGTCAATGAAATGAAGAAGCGCTCACAATGATCTCACACAATCAATATTTCTCTGCAACACAAGGTCTCTCGAACCTCACACAGCGATATTTCACTCACTTTGATTCGACTTGCACACACAGCAGGCTCTCACACTCAGCCCTCAACCTCGCTCTGATACCATGACAGAGAGTAGAGGCGCACAACTCATAAACACAACACATAGTTTAGAACTTCACAACATGCTTCCATTCATTAATTAAACTGGTATATATACAGGATGGAGAAACTTCTGGATATCAATTCGGGTGGTGGCTTCCTGAAGAAGCTTGCCCCTTTGTCAACAGTTTCTAGAAACCGCATTTAAAATCTCTGTTGAATGTAGGTTCCAGGTAGTTGGAATTAATTCTAGTTTCTTCCAACAACTTCCAAGTGTTTAAAATAAGGAAAAAAATAATACTCATGAAGAGATTTTTCAAATAGAAATTTCACAGGAGAAGGCAACAATGATATTGATAGGTTCTCATAATTCTACCTTTCCAAGGATTGAGGAGATTTCCGCATATTCTCCTATATCATGTGTTTCTCACGGTACAAAAAATCAAAAAAATTTTGCTAGGTACAAAGAGATTAAAAGAAAGAATGAAGAACTAATGGCCACCACATATTCTGAATTTTGGAAACAAACTTCTACTACCTAGCACATACTTTTGTCTACACTCGATACTGAAAAGGGACAATTTCAACTAGCTTTCTTGGAACCCAAAGTACCAGTCCCTAGAGGTGCAGAAGATTATGAAACATCAATTTTCACTTTGGACACCAAATAGGTTCATGCCACTGATCAAATTAACCTGCATAAGTAGGCTGGAGAAATGATATATTCTACTTTGACCAATTCAGTTATGGCAGCTTCAAAACTACAAGCTTCACTGAATAACATTCATTCATAATTAAAGATGGAGAAAATGTCATCCCTAGCCAAAGATACCAGAATTAAGTCATTGGAAGATCTGGTAATAAAATTAGGATATGATCCTAATGATGTTAAAGAATCTAAAGAAATGATCAAGAACAAGAATGTTAATATTCAACCATTAAGGAAACAACTTAAGCTTCCTACTACAGAACATCCACAGGCCAAAGAGGTTGGTCAATTGGAGATAGAAAAAGAGAATATGTTCAAAATGATAATTGAAAAAAATATCCAGATACAGAAAATGGAAGCCGAAATGGAGACATTGTTAAAGGAAAAAGAACAACAACTGGATGTTTTAGCAACTATCCCTGAAGCAACAACATCTATTACAGGTACTTCAACAACAGGGAGTTCTACAACAACAACTGTTATAGTGAATACACAATCCAATGATGTAGCAATAGATTTATCAAAAGCCATGGGAGACTTAACACTGAAGGATTGGGACATTGAGAAAGTAAAAACTTTACTTCAGAAGCTCCAAGAACAAAATATTAACACTGATAATGCATACTTGGCCGAGTTACAGAAAATTTATAAATTGACTTAGTAAATAACAACTTATGAAAATGAATATGCAATTGCTCAGACCGTTTCTCAAGCCAAAGAAAATATTTGGCTTAATATGAATGAATCAATTACTGAATTTTGGCATTCAATTGAGATTATTTTTCAATAGGAGGAGTTGTTACAGAAATCAAAGGAAGTAGGGGTAGAAGTAAAGGAAGACATCAACCACAAACTAGGAGATGCTACGAGAATAATGAAGGTTCTAAATTCCAAGACAAAAGAAGAGCTTGAAGAATATGGTGTTGAATATAGAACTAAAGCTTTCTTGGAGGTGAGAAGGGAACATACTGAAATAAATGTAATGCTACAACTGGAGAATAAATGTCATAATTTAGAGCTCCATATTAAAATGTTTCACAGAAATTTTAATTCATTACATGTAAAAGCACTTCCAATTCTGCAAGGTATAGGTGATAAATTAATTCCACTGGAAGAATATGAGCAAAGATTACATGATATAGCAATAGCTAAAGCTAAATTTGCTAAAATCAAAGGAACCATCACTGGAAAGGATTTCATGGACGGTCCTAGTTATGATTGATTAATTCAACATGAGATCAAGCATTTGTTCATAACTAAGCCTACTTTTGAGAAATACATTGAAGTGGATGAATCATACAGAGAATTATTAAAAAATCCTATTCCTAGTGAAAAAAGATGGGAAAATTTGTTGAGCTCATCGAATGAGAGAAAGCATAATTTCAGCAGCAGAATACCATGTTTTCAGGGAAAAAGAACAAATTTCCAGGAACAAAAAACAAAACATCATCTTTATAGCTCCGGTCACCAGTAATAGTCCTCGAATTATGTGGAAGATGTCAAAACAGTTCAAATTTCCTATTTTCTAGTTCTATTTTTGTAATAAATCCAAATTAGTTTGGAAAAGATATTTTGTAATAAATTTTGATTTTAAGTCTATATATTTTGAGAAGAAACTCTATAAATACTTTGTAATTCGAAGTATGAAGGTTTGAACCCTTGTGATAAGCCATTGATCTTGATTTTAATTCTCTAAATTGTTTCTGAGCTTAATAAAAGGATTCTTGACTCATTTTGAAGCAACTTATGTTTTCCTATGAGTTTTCTAGTTTCTTATTATGTTTCCATATTTTTTTATTCCTACACATGTTTAAAGTTAATAGGAAATATCGGTAAGATAAGATTGAATATCAATCTTTTTGAAATCCCCTGCGAAGTTATAATCAATTACATATATTAATTAACTCAAACTATTTTTTTGAGTTAATTCCTCTACATAATTTAATTGTTGCTTCCTGTTATCTTTAAATATGTTATGTTTTCCTGTAAAAGGGTTTTACACACATCATCTATATATGACAAGTTAAATACTCTATTTGAATGTTTAAGGAACCATATATATCATCTTAAAATTCTACCTCTCATAAACTTTTTAAAGCTTAATTATGTTAAAGGTGAAGAATCAACCCTTTTCAATTATATCAAAAATAATTAGGATTTGTATTTGTTTAATAGTTTAAAGCATTGGTCATCAAAATCCAAATTAAAACAACATTTTAGATGCTTTGACACAATTCCTTAGCATATAACTGTCTACAAAGGACAACACATGGTATGAAAGGAAAATGAGTTCCTTAGGTTCTATATGAAGCTTCTCAGTATCAGGTAATGTGAATGAGTTCTTGAACCATTGCTTAAGACTTATATAGGATGCTCAACCATACATTACGAATATTGTTGTCATTTCTAGGTTTTACATGTGAAGAATGGGTCTCAAGTATTTTACCATAGTCAAGGGAGGAAAATAAGGGCCTTATTCCCAAAGTTAAGATTGTAAATCTCAAGTACCATGAATGAGGCCTCAAACCACTACAAAGACCCTCTCTAGGATATCTTTAACCTCTAAGTGGAATATGAGCTCCATTAGGAGATTTAATGGAGCGCAAATGAGTCTTCAAGCCTTAACTATGATTTAATGAAGAAAGGAAAGCGCCTTATTCCAAGCACAAAGCTTTTGAGGTTCAAACATTCTGGAGGATTTTGTAGCACACCACATAATATCTATGTAGGATATATTTAGCCTTTGAATGGAAATATGTATGCCATTATTAGGTTTTACACACCAAAAATGGGCCTTAAGGTTTTTACTATGGAGAAAAATAATGGAATTAGGAACTAAATTAAGCTTCTTAAGCTTAAGTTCCATGAAAGGCTTCAAAACACTACATATATCCTCCCTAGGGGATCTTTGTTATGGGTGGGATATGAATTCCATTAGGAATTTTTATACACCATGGATGGTGCTTAATACATTCACCATGGTTAGAGAAGGAAAACAAGTGTCCTAGATCTTACATGAATCTTATTAGGCTTAAGAAATAGGAATGAATCTTGAAGCTACCACAATAAACCCTTATATAGTGGTTGGGTATCTAAGTGAGAATATGTGCACCATTCACAAGTTTTATAATCCATGAATTTTCCATAGGGCCTTTACCATGGTTTAGGGAAGAAAATAAGCATCATCACCCATACATGCAAATTGACAAGTTCAATTGCAATGAACAAGGTCGGGAAATTCCACCTACAACCTCACTATAGGATCTCTCTAGGTGTCATACATGAGTCATTGGGAGGCCTTGCATACCACAAATGAATCTAAAGTACTTAATGATGGTCATTGATTGAAATAAATGTATTTGGTCCTATATAAAGCTTCTTGGGCTCAAGGACTATGGATGAGGCCTTAAGCCATCATAGAGACATGTGTAAGATCTCTGAGTGGATTATGTGCACCATTAGTAGGTTTTGTGTAAGAGGGATGATTTTGGGGGTTTTAATCATAGTTAGGCAAGGAAACCAATTGTTTATGCTTTAATTAAACATCATTATAATGATAAACATTCCATTTTTAAAATATGAAGAGAATTAAGGCCCTTGGGGGAAACTCAATTAGTGATGGTCATGAAAATGAAGTGTTATGTGCGACAAGGTTTTAGGTTCAAATCCCCCTTATTCACATTTGCTCACGGAAGGGGCTTATGTAGGAACTTAGAGGTTATAGTGGTAACAGTTGGAATTGACCTTATGTCAGCTAAGTAGGAGACCAACCCATTTTCTGATTCCTCTATATGCAAAAAAATATGAAGAACATTTAGATTGTATGTTTTAAAAAATATTCAAGGTTTGTTTGTTGTAAAGAAAATGTACTCCTAAGTTATTGTTCATTTCTTGAAATTCATTTTTTTGGACAAAAAGGATATTTTATGGCTATATATTTGTTGATTTAGTGACTTTGGGTTTAGCTTTGGCATGACAACCTTAGTGGTTCACATTGCATAAATTAAAACACCTTATTTTAATTCCTACCACTATCATCCATTTTATGTTGTTTTTAAAGAGAAGCTACATAAATTCGTTGCCAATAAAATTGCACATATATAAATTTGACTATGTTCTCTCTCTCTCTCTCTCTCTCTCTCTCTCTCTCTCTCTCGCTATATATATATATATATATATATATATATATATATTTTAAACTGTGACTTGCACATATATAAATTTGACTATGTGGTCTCTCTCTCTCTCTCTCTCTCTCTCTATCTATCTATCTATCTATCTATATATATATATATATATATATATATATATATATATATTTTAAACTGTGACGAGAATAATGTATTAAATCAATATTTGTGCCTAGATTGTGGCTTGTACAACAAGGAGTACAATGACGATTTTTATTCTTAATATCCATTAGTCGTTTTACTATCCTAAAGGGCATAGGATCGTTAGATGTGTAGATACTCCAAAAGTCTTGTAGATACAAATAAAATTTACAATGCATATCAAACCCACTGTTAAGGAATAGTTGTGAGGGAAGGAATGCCATTTCTCATTAGGACTGCTGCATCTAAGTTTATACCTCTACTAGCAAGATCATTTGCAGTAGAATTGTTCATTCTCAAGAGATGAAAAAAACTAATAATAGAGAAGGCTAGTTTCATATTCCCAATTCGATCATTAATGCTTCACAACTTGCAATCCTTAGGCAAAGATCCATGAACATTGTGATAGATAATCAAATGTGAATATCCTAACACCACCAAATATTGATTTTTGCTTCTTTGGCTAGAAGGAGCCCTTCAATTAATCCATATGCATCTATCACATTATTTGTGCAATTGCCTAACCATCAACTACACTCAGCCTCAAATTTTCCACCGGGTTTGAGAATAACCCCTTCTGCTCCTACCACTCCCCATTAACGGGCCAATTTCAACATGTCTTTAGAAACTTGAACCCACACAATTGGGGAAACAAACTATTCACCTAACCACTCAAGGTAAGATCCTTTGACACTATATGACCTCTATATTTTTTTTCTTGTAAGTTTGGTAGGACGCTTCGATTTTCGAGTTTTAAATGACTGTTATTCACCCTGCTACGGGGGGAGGGTAGCACAAGATTCAAACCAAAGATCTCTGGTTCAGTGAGACTTCATTCCACGACCATCGCCACTTGAACTACCCCAAACAAACTATATGACCTCTATATTTTGAAAATACTATTATTTTCTAGTTTTCTTTATTTTATTTTTCTTCACAAATATCCAAATTATAAAATATACCATTCTTTAATAACAATACATCATCTTTTTAACAATGTTATATCTTTATTTTAGAAAATTGACTTTTTTTATATATTACATTATTTCACTAACAAAACCATATATAATATATATTTTTAAAAAATAATATGTTAACATTAAAAAAATAAATTTTCATAATTATATCAAATTTTATAAATAAAATTATATAATTTTAAGTTCATTTAGATTATTATAATTAATTTTTTAATGTCAAATTTAAATTTACAAATTAATTGATATTGTTTTTATTAGAAATTATAGATTTAAATATTTTCTAGAAAATTTAATGTAGTGTGTTGTTCAATAAAATTATTTACTTCTAGTTTTTTTCCCAAAAAAATCATATAGACAAATTGTATATAACTTTAAAATATTTAAATTTCAGATATTTAATAAATCATATAGACAATTTGTATATAACTTTAAAATATTTAAATTTCAGATATTTAATAAATCATATAAACAATTTGTATATAACTTTAAAATATTTAAATATGAGATATTTAATAAATCATATAAACCATTTGTGTATAACTTTAAAATATTTAAATTTCAAATATTTAATAAATATTTTCAGATTTATCAAAATTAATTATTAATTTTATTTCATACCCCTACATTAAATGACCAAAATTTACAATCTATATAAACATTGCAAAATAAACAAATAGATAAAAACTGGAGGGCAGATGCTTTATCAAAACAGGGGCTATCATCTCCCACCAGGTATATGGAGGATGCAATTAACATTGGACAACATCTCTTATCAGATCCAAGGCTTTTCCATGACAGGTACATAATTTTCTATATTGTGAAGTCTATTTGGTATGACTTTCTATTTTCCTCAACATATGTTTTCCTATGTTGTTTTTTGTTCCATAAATATTTTTGGCATATGAGACCGACATTTGAACTAACATTCTGTACATAGGTGCTGCTAGCAATATTTCTCCATAAATCCTATCTGTTTCAGATCTGATATGACTCCTTAAATCCTTTCTCTGCATGATCCTCTATACAGCCATATGTGATAGTCCTGTACATATATGTTGGATGCATATAATACAATCATATAGCTTTTTCAGTGCTGAAAAAGAAATGATGAACTATGGTCAATGTGGTTAGGATCGATTAAATTTAGTTAGAATTGATGTGGCAACCGACCTTGCTTCTCATGTACTTGCTTTGGTGCTTTGGTGATTCCATAGCCAAACACGCAAGATCACGGGTCTTCTCTATTTTGGATTGGTCACATTTGCATCGGTGGGTCTAAAATATTATGACACTTAACTTACTTATCATAAAATTGTTTATGTTTAAGATTTATATGGTTTATGTTTATGATTTATATAAAATAATATTTTTTTAGTTATCAAATGGCACATGACTCCCACCGTCAAATTTGATTCTAATCAGATTATGACACGTGAATTAATTAACATAAAATTACTTTTCATTTTTATAAATTGATATTTTGTTAGGACATTTGTCAAATCTGATGAGGACTTTGAAAACTGGGTATCAATGGGTCAGTACTACTATTAATATGTAAGCCTGTTAATATGCGTTACAGTTCATGACTATAAATTTATGTATAAATTACTATTTTAGCATGACATTAGTCAAATTTCACAGAAGCACTGTGCATATGTATGAAAGTTCATTCAAAACATTCCAAGTTTTTTTTGTGAGTCTAAATATCTATTATGGTATGTGAATTAATTACCATATAATTAGCTTAAATTATCTGAGACTATTATCATAGGGTATTTATTACTTTAAATCGAGGTTATCTATTTGGTCTTTAATATGAAAAATAATAATCATTTTTATAATTACCTACAATTAATTTAAATCATAAATAAATATAATAAATTAAAATTATTATTAAATATTAATTTATTATAAAGAAGTTCTAATAAATAATTAAAATTTACTTTTAAATTAATATAAAAAAATATTTCATGGACCCTAAATCCTATAGATTGAGGAGCTCTAATCTTTTTAAAATTTACTTTTAAATTAATATAAAAAAATATTTCATGGACCCTAAATCCTATAGATTGAGGAGCTCTAATCTTTTTTGGGTCTGGATTTGTATTATTCATAGTGCTAGGGTTCAGGCCAAAATCATGGTGGACCGTTGGATTAAATAAACTTTGATCTTCTCAGCACCATCGGATGGGAAGTTCGTTTCAATGGTGGGATGGTGGGAATTGCGTGTCCAGGTTCGGGCTTGGGGAGCCGTCCGGAGAAGATTGATTGGCGCGATTTTGATATTTTTTTGAAGTCCGTTGGTCTTCGTAGTTTGTATGAGAAAGTGGTGAATAGAAAGGAATTTGTTCCTTAGTCTTGTGCTGTAGAATTGATGTAATCCAGCGAAATATTGTAACCTCATGAGATATTGTTTGATCTTGGGTTTTATAAACTTTGTTAATGGTAAACCAGCAACGGGCTTGTCTTATGGTTAATAGAAAGTTCCACTCTTACTTGACAAAAAAAATATTTTAAATTTATTTCATGATAATAAAATTTAACTAAACTCATATACAGAGTAAAAAGCAATTAATAAAAAAAATTATTACAGAAACAATGTACAATTAAAAATGATTTCAAACAATTTTGATATGCAATTATTATTCTATTAAAAAAAATATAAATTAATAGATTATAATGTAGGATAAAATGAAAATGTATTTACAATATTATGAATATGAAATATAGTTTTTTATAATATCTCATTAAAATTTAACTAAATTCATATATAAAATAAAAGCCAATTAATAAAAAAAAATAGTATATTAGAAACAATGTACAATTACAAATGATTTTGAAGCAATTTTGATATGCAATTATTATTCTATTAATAAAAATATAAATTAATAGAGTATAATTAGGATAAAATGAAAATGTATTCACAATATTATGAATATGAAATATAGTTTTTTATAATATATCATTTTAAATAATAATGCTAAATAATAATGCGGTATACATTTGATTTTTATTTTTATTTATCATTTAAATATCATGTATTACATTTTTTTTTAGCTTTTTGTTGTGAGTATAAAGTTTTTTTTGGGTAGTATAGGTTTTGTGTTCGTAATTTTTTTTTAATTATGACTTGATCATAAAATATATGTTTATGTTTTATATTATTTTAAAAATATCAAATAAGTTATTTTTTTACTATATATGGCTCACTTCTTTTTTCCTTTTCTTCAAGGAAAGAAAATTTTCTTACGTGCATTAGGAGAGAAAAATAGAATTCCACATAAGAGGCTTGTTATTTTAATTAATTAAATAATAAAAATAAATTAAAATTATGAGTTAACTTTTATTATTGAATAATCATCTTTATCTTATTGCATTATTTACTATGAGTATTACGAAACCATCAATTTTTTATGAATAAATGTGACTTAAAAATAAACAAATTCAAAAACTCATTTGCTATTATTTTAAATCATACTTTCAATCTTAAGAAACCATTAAAATTTTATGAATAAACATGACATTAGAAACAAATAAATTTAAATTATGAATAGAATTTTTTTTGACTAATTATTTTGATTAATTAAATAATAATAATTTTCTTTTATGATTTTGAATATTGAATAATAATTTTTATCTTATTAGATTATTTACTATGATTTTAAAGCATACTTTCAGTTTTATACAACCATTAAATTTTTATGAATAAACGTAACTTTAGAAATAAATAAATTCAAATTAAAACTAAATTACTATGATTTTAAAGCATACTTTCAATCTTACAGATCCATTAATTTTTTTGGAATAAACGTAACTTTAGATACAAATAAAATTAATTAACTCACAAGTACAATTACATTAATAACTTTCATAGTAATAATAAAATTTTATGTCTTTACAACAAAGTTAATTATAAAATTTACAAGAATTAAATTTGAATGAAGATAATAACAATCATGCCTCCCAATCACTCAAAATAAATTTAAATGAAACTATAATTATTATTATTATTATATTTTATTTTATAATAATAAAATGATCTTACAATGTTATAATATTATATTTTATTTTATAATAAAAAAATTATGTTACAATGTTATAATATGTACATATTTATTATTATGATTATGATTATTATTATTAAGTTTGGTATGACTCTCTCATTTTCGATTTTACATGTCCATTATTCACCTCACAACTAAGAGGGTAGTACAAGATTCAAACCCAAGAGTGAGACTTCATTCTACAGTGATCACCACTTGAGCTTCCCAAAGCAGACGAGACCATATATATGATATTATTATAATAATGAAGATTAACATTTAATAAAACAAAAAATGGTTTATTAGACCATACATATATATATATATATATATATATATATATATATATATATATATATATATATATATACTTTAAAAGAATTATGGATGAATGTTCTGAAATCATTATAGTTTTACTAAATTAAAGGATTAGAAAATTTGGTAATGTGGACAATATTTTAAAATTTAGATATAATCTAACTATATGAAGGATAATCTAAGAAAAAATGTTTTTCATCTTCAAGTAGCTTAGTGTCACACAACTTGTTCATCTCATGGGATTTTGGAAATTAACGAACACCCACTTTCATTATGGAGGTCCTGAGAATTTGTTCTTATTTTAAATATGTTTATTTGTTTTTCTTTACACTAATCATGACGCAAGAGATATTTTGATTTTTGAGATTTGGGTGCAGGGGCTTCGATGGGGGCAATACCATACCACGTGCATTCATATTGGGGAATATATATTGAGCAAAAAATGACATAATATATTGAGCATATAATACAGGTTAAAAGGTTTTTATATGTTATGTATAAAAAAATGGAGCTCAAAGTTAATGAAAAAATATAAAAGGGTATAAAAAATGTTAATGAAAAATGGACACCTACAATATCTAGTGAAAGTAGAGGTTTTTTAAATTAGGAAGGTGCATTGGGTTCATATTGTTAGGGGGTTAACTAAAATGATTTTTAGATATATTTTCCAATATTAGTCAAATTAAGGGTATTGTTTAGTATGACACAAAAGCACTTGCTATGTCATAGCTTCATTAAGTAAAGCCCCCGTGGATCTGGGTTTATCACTTCCTTAATATATTGATTTTTTTCTCTCTAACCCTGTATCACACCACAATTTCTCCTTAAAAAATGAGTTAATAATATTTTTAATATTATTTTGTTTTTGCAAGATAATATTTTCCTTTATTCCCAATGATTTAGAAAATTTAAACATCCTTATGCCATTCACAATTGAATTGAAGGTTGTTTTGATTAGATTTTGAAGTAATTTTAGGAAGCCTCATGTTTTTCATGTTTAATTTATTCTTATACGGGACCTAAATGGTCATAACCATGTTTTCAATGAGGGAAGGCTTGCTTCACGAGGAGGATATGATAAGTGTATTTCTTTTAATTTTGAGATTATATGTTATAAATTATTTTTTGATTTATTATATCTTTCTCTATATTTCTAGGTAACTATCCTATCTCAAAAAAGAATTTTTTTTAATTCCATATCCAAAGATATGGTTATTGATAATTGTTTTCAAGTTCATAATAAGCTTTCCACTCTCTATTAATCATTTTCTCAGTGCTATAATTCGAGTACATGTTCTAATGAATATAACTCCAAAATATTTGTAAGAAGACACTTCCTCTAGATTATTGTCATAAAATGATTATATATAATGTTTTTGGATTTAATTTTCATGACTTTAATTTTGTCAATATTAAAAGTCATACCCATCTTGGAATAAAAATATCTGAAAATTCTTAATTATTTGTCAAAATGATAATAACTCCTAGCCAAAAAACAATATAAAAAAATAAAAATGATAATTATGCCAATGACTATAATATTTAAAATAATTTATTATTTATATTTTAGTTTTAAAGTAATTTAATTTATTATAAAAATTATTTATATAATAATGTTATCATAATTATATAAGTGTGATATGTGATTTTTGAATAATCATTTTTATATAATTATTGTATTTTATTTAATAATTATTCTTAATAAGTTTATGGGATTTTGGATAGATGGTTTTATGGTGTCTTATTAATGCACTCCTAAATGTTAAGTCACTTATTCATTTCTCCATTCTATTTGGATGTTATTCTTGAACATGAACATGATGTAGCTTCACTAATGTCCAACTTATATATATATATATATATATATATATATATGTTATTAAGCACAATCCCCAAATAATTTTGACGACTTATGTGGTGACTACTCAAATCACAATTTGATATACCAATCATCTCAAGACTTATATTACCTAACAAAAAAAATATAATATATAAAATTTTAATATAAAAATATTTGTTAAATTTTAATATTTAAATTAAATATATAATTATACTAAAAGTAAAAAAAAACTAGTAATAAAATAATGTCCAAAAGTTTAATCAAATATAAATTTTAATAATAAAAATTAATATCATAGTATATTAAAGATATTAACCATTAAAATTTTTATTTATAATATTATATTACAATATTATAAAATTTATATACATTGTATTTATTTATGTTACGATTTGTTTTCTTGACTTTTTAATTTAGATATGGGAACTCACTTTTCATAGCATAAAAATAAAATGTACTGAACCCTATAAATTTTTGAGTCAACATTAATCACCATTATTATTTAATAAGAAAAACTTCAGTGTTACATCTTTTATTTACCCGAATACATTTTGAAATGCCAAGATAAACGTAATGTGAAACGTTAAATTCCAAATTCCAAGCTTGGTCGGTCGAACGCAAACTGTTGATTAAAGAAAACGAGTTACGGATCCAGGTAGTTGGGGGATGGACAAAATTAAGAAGAAATTGCTGCACTGGTCGGTGCATAATGGAAGAAAGAACCCTATCTAGGCTTTGACCTGAGCTCTGCTGTTCGACATATTGAACGATTTTATTGAAAGCTTATAAATTTGCTATTTACTCCATTAACTCATCGCATTGGATCTTTATATTTGCGACGACGGCACTGCAGCATCATGGACGACCACAGGATGGATATTTCTGTGACCTCTTTACCCCGCATACCGGATCCTCTGCGTGCTGAGAAATCCACAGTTTATGTGCCGCAACAGGTTTCTCTTGGCCCTTTTCATTACCGTTCTAAGCCCGAGTATGAGACCATTAAAAGCGACCTCCCTTCGGCCAGACTTGGCTGTACCAACCAACATGTCAAGGCGCTCATTGACGGCATGATGTTCGATTTTCAATTTATTAGTAGGATTCGGCACTGGTATGCGCTCTCTGATTCTCCTCCCAGAGACGGAGACGAAGAATTATGTGAAATAATGGCTACAGATGGCATTTTCCTGTTGCAATTCTTGAGGTGAGATCTTCTCTTTATCGAAATTTTGCTGGAAATTTATCAAATATATAATTCGCTGACTTTTCAACCATATTTAAAAAATCTAAGATCAAATCAAATTCAGTTCTAAATACATTTTTAGTGTATTTTATGCCTGGTCTATTTAATGTCACAGGGATTGCACTTGCTAGTTTATTTATAATTGTCATGTGCAGAGCAGTACTCAGTTAACTGACACGTGAAACTTGAGTCTTTTCAGGGAATTCTCCCAGGAGTATAGATCTCTCTTGATGCCCTTGACCAGCAAAATTACAGATCTCATGTATAAACCAGTGGGAGAGTCATTTGCAGTTCATGAAGATATTATGAAGCTAGAAAATCAAATACCCATATTTGCCCTACACAGGATCCTTCAGTGGGAGACAGATATAATTCCATTGGTACGTGAAGAGATGATACACAAGGCGCGTAAGGACGACAGTGATGATCGAGACTACCTGATCAGAAGATACGAGATCCACAGGTCGGTTTTAGCAGCAGGTCAAGACCTGAAGTCAATTTTCAGACTCGCTTTCCACAATGTGTCCCCTTTTCCGGACATGCGAGACAGCCACTCAGCCGGGGGCGAATTGAGAGCGGATTCACATCTGTTGGAATTTCTGTATGAAAACATTATTCGCTCTTCTCATTCCACAGATCGCTCTAAATTCAATCGGAGGAAGAAAAGAAGAGGGGCACCTCTCTCCCATTCGCAGTAGAAATCAAAAGAAAAGGAGTGATGTTCGTCGCAGACATAAAATTTCTCAACGAAATTCGTTTTGATGTGAAAAGCAGCACGTTTCACTTACCCAAAACTGACATAAGCAAACGAACAGTTGTTTTAATGGAAAACCTGGTTGCATTCGAGGCACTGGCTCGGAAAGATGGAATGAAACCGCTAAAGAGGTATGTGGACTTGATGGACTGCTTGATCAACACATCCGCAGATGCTCAGGTGCTCATAGATAGTGGCATGGCCAACGATATCTTGCAGCCAGAGGAAGTTGCGAGTGTGTGGAAAAGAATTGGGAAAGGACTGGAGAAAGGCGAATACGAACCAATCGACTCTGCTGTTCATGACGTGACACCCTTGTTGATATATGATGATGTGAAGCAAAAGTATTTCCCGAAGGCATGGCTAGTTGTGTCGTCTTTCACAGGATGTATCCTCTTGCTTTTAAGTGTGTGGCAAACTATAATCGCCTGGGAGCAACTCCGCCTTCAACAAGAAAGTATGAAAAAGGTGTAATCATCATATCATCTTACTCAATCTCTTATTCAGCTTCTTGTCTTTAGATGGACGAAGTGATGGCAAAGTGGTAATCAGTGGTCTTTGATGATAGGTGAAGTGTTAATCAGTAGTCTTTGATGATGGGTGAAGTGTTTATTGGTCTGGTGTAAATAGATAATACTGCCGCCACTTACTTGACGATGGGTGAAGTGTTTATTCGTCTAGTGTAAATAGATAATACTGCCGCCACTTACTTGACGGAAGGTTTCTGACCGAGTCAAAAAAATGTCCGAGCTTGAACTCTGTTTATGTAAATGTTTCTGAATGGCAGGCGTTTGTTAATGATGTGTTTTCTGTAGTTTAGATTTGGAGTTACATGTTCAGAAAATCATTTTGGTCAGATAAAATATTAAGGTTTATGATTATTTAGTGATATATAAAGGGTTAAGTTTATAATGGTTTAGTTTAATTGCTTTTAAGTTGATATGGTCTGTTAAATAGATTATTAGTAATCGTTTGATTTTTTATTTGTATTTATGTTAAAAAAATATTTAGAGAAGTTTTTGAGAAAAAAAAAAATTTGATATTTCATGGTAAATAAAAAGTATAATCTTTCTGTACATTTAAAAAAATGATTTGAAGATAAAATTTCTAAATATATTTTAGATTTTAAATATATTTTGAAATTTAACTAATTCTTATTTGAATAGTATCAAATCTCTACTCTCTGATCATGGGTTGACAGTGTTTCTTACCCTTTTGTCATGGAAGGTGAAGCTGGAATAGGGTCAGGTTCATTGTGCTTTAATTCTTCTTTGGTTTATGTTGGTTTCAATAATAGTGAAAGTGGTTCTATTAATAATAATATTCAATTAAATAATAATAATAATAATTGGTTTAATAGTAATATTAATAATAGTGATTATATTTTCACCTCACATAGTAATAATAATATTAAGAATATCAATAATAATGTATGTTTGGATAATAATAATAATAATAATAATAATAATAATAATAATAATAATAATAGGTGTAATAATAATAATAATAATATTAACAAGGTTAATCACTCTATTTTCAATTAATTGTAATAATAATAGGATTGGTAATAAGACTCTTAGTTTGGATAATATTGGTTGTTCTAATTTTCTTTCCTCTTCTAGTAATAGGGTTTTCAATCTCTCTAGCTTTTTTTTTATCCCACTATCTTTAGTCTTTTGGAGAAAGGTTTAAATTTTTCTCTTGCTCCTAGAAAGATCCCGGTCGACGATATCATCTGTGACATTGAATATGGTATTAGAGACTTATCGGACGTCATTAAAGATATCATTCGTCAAGGCTATGCAGTTGTCCTTAGAAAGGCAAACCCCCCCAAGAATAATATCAGCAAACCTTAGTTTGATGCTCTCAAATCGTTAAACGATAATAAGAATATTGTTGTTCTCAAAGACGACAAAGGTGGTGATGTGGTTATTCTTGATAAAGATGATTACCGTCGAAAGATATTGGACCACCTCCATAATAGCGGGAGCTACAGGAAACTCAACAAGGATCCTCTGAAGAAGATTTCCAAAAGCGTGTCTCTTGCTATAAAGGCTAGTAGCTCGATCAGCTCGTTCAATCATAAGCTTATTGAAAGTTGCCCTCTTACCCCCAGAATCTATGGTCTACCAAAGATTCATAAGGAAGGGGCTCGTCTGAGACCCATTGTCAACACGATAGGAGGGCCAACTTATCTTCTTGCTAAATGTTTAGCCCAGAAACTTAAGCCCCTTGTTGGCCATACAGAATCCTTCATCAAGGACTCTGCATCGCTTGTTAATGAGTTATAGAATTTCAAGCTTGATCCAAATGACAAGCTTGTGAGCTTCGATGTGGTCTCTTTGTACACTAATATCCCTATCAACGAGGCCATCGAAGTCATTAAGTGAATCATAGATCATGATACGGTTTATTTAGTTGGTATTTGTCTTACTTCTACTTTCTTTTCATTCGATGGGGAATTCTATGTGCAAACTTGCGGTGTCACCATGGGTCCCCCCTCTCCCCTATGGCAGCTAATCTATTCATGGAGGATTTTGAATCAAAGGCCTTAGCATCTTCTCATCTTCTGCCTAAGTTGTGGAAGAGGCTTGTGGATGACACTTGTGTCATCTCGTCCCATGGTAAAGAAAAGTTGGAACTATTTTTTCTCCATCTTAACAATCGATCTACTTCTATAAAGTTCACCACGGAATTTGAATGTAATGGTAGTCTTCCCTTCCTTGACATCCTCCTCTCAAGGAATGATAATGGATCTTTCTCTCATCAGGTATATCGTAAGAAAACTCATACATAACAATATCTTCATGCTAATTCTCATCATTTCCCAGCTCAAAAGCTTGGTGTTCTCAACACCTTAGCGACTAGAGCTTTAAGAGTTTCTGATGAGAACCATCTCAAGGAAGAGAAAGCACATCTCCTAAGTGTTTTATTTAATAATGGGTATAGTAGACACTAATGTACTAAGGCTTTCCTCAGAGCTGAAAAAAGGTCCTAGTGCTAAGAAAGATAGCAAGGATCGATTTTCTGGTGTTCATCTTCCTTTTATCCAAGGGACCACTGACAAGATTGCAAGAATCTTAAGGAAGCATAAGGTGTCTTTAACCTTTCGACCTTTAAATACCATCCAGAGCTCCCTTAGATCTATAAAAGACCTAGTGGACCCTAAGAATATGAAGGGTGTTTATGTTATCCCATGCTCTTGTGGGACTCCCTACATTGGTGAGACTGGTCGCTCGATTAATCAAAGGATTCGTGAGCATGCTGCTGACATCAAGCATGGCAGAACCCGGTCCTCTGCTTTGGCGGAGCATGCAAATAAATCTAAGCATCACATCTACATTAAGAAGGCCCAAGTCGTTGCTAAGGTTAGTCATTTCCATCATCGTAAATTGAGGGAGACCCTAGAAATTAAAAAAAGACCCAATAATTTGAATAGAGATGATGGTTGGAATATTAGTAGAAGTTGGGTCCCTGTCTTGTCCTCCTAGTTTTTTGTATTTTTTTTTCTTTTTTTAAATCTATGTAGGCATTGGCATCCTTTTTATAGTATTTGTTGTTGATTTATTCTTCATCAGAGTTTATTTTCTTTATCCTTCAGGTTTTTTATTTATTTTATCATCCTATTCGTTCTTAACTCCTTTTAGTATTTTTGTTATTTGTTTAATGGGTATAAGCCCCATATTTTATTGTTGACTGTTTTATTTATTGATTATATATATGTATGTGTGTGTGTGTTTCTATATATATATATATATTGACTTGTGTATATTTTTGTTTTAATTTATTTATTTTAAAAACTAGTTCTTTAATATAGCGGTTACTTATTAATATTTGTTTTTAATAAATTAATAAACTAATATCCTTATTTAAATATTATTTTTCAAGAACTAGTAATATTTGGTTTTAATAAATTAATTTAAATATTATTTTTCAAAAACTAGTCATTTAATATAGCCGTTACCTATTAATATTTTTAATAAATTAATGAAATAATATCATTATTTAATATTTTTTTCAAAAACTAGGTATTTAATATACCCGTTACATATTAATATTTTAATAAATTAATAAACTAATATCATTATTTAAATATTATTTTTCAAGAACTAGTAATATTTGGTTTTAATAAATTAATTTAAATATTATTTTTCAAAAACTAGCCATTTAATATAGCCATTACCTATTAATATTTTTAATAAATTAATCAAATAATATCATTATTTAAATATCTTTTTTCAAAAACTAGCCGTTTAATATAGCCATTACTTAATAATATTTGTTTTTAATATATTAATAAATTAATATTATAATTTAAACACTATTGTTCAATTATAGACGTTACTGGAAATTATGTCTCTACATTACTCTCTATTTAAGGCTTTGCCATGGTCTTCCTCTTCATCTGGTCCTAATGATGAACCACACTTGTTGATTCGAAATGCGTCGGCCAAAAAAATTCTCTCATGTGATTTTTACCGAAAGACTTTGTTTAATTCATTATGGATCACAGAAGCTTGAATACAGGAAGTATCAAAAATAATAAAAGACAAAATATACAACACATTACCATTAGATACCTCTTAGAAGGAAGCTAAACCAACATCTTGTAGTAGAGCTTCCTTCCATAACATATCTGCCATGACATTATTTTCCTTGTATACATGAAGAACTTGCACACCATCATATTTCTCCTTTCATTGGAAGATTTTCCTTTCCAATGATTCTAAATGAAGGACCCTTAAGTCACACTTTTATTGAAATAGTCCACAAGAACTTTTGAATCCTCATTCAATCTAAATGTTTTCACTTGCTTCCAAATGGAAATCCTCATGGTACACCACATAGCAAGGAGTTCAACAGTAAAATTTGTTTCTTGGACAATGCCTAGTTTGCATTTAATCATTAGATTCTGGGAGAATAAAATGATTATACCCACACCACAAACATCCCTTTGACTAACTCCATCAAAGAATTACCATACTATAGTAGTCGACAACTCCACATCTCTATTAAGCCTGATCTTCTTCCCTTTTAGTGGTTTCACTTGCTCAAGATAAGATGAACTTGCATTATGTTCAATAACTTCAGAGTCTTCTTCAAATAGACATCGGTTTCTCCCTAGCCAAATTCCCCACAATACAAAGATTGGAAGGAATTTAAGAGCAAATGAAATAAACCTTTGCTTCCAAGTTTAGAGACACTCTTCAACCAAGTTTTCATTCCAGCAAGCATCAAGGTTAAAATAAGAGAAAATTGTCTTCCAATCATAAATTAAAAAAGGGCAATGAATAAATAAATGAGTAATAGACTCCTCAATCACCAAATATAGAACATAAAATCCAAGACCTACTCATCATCGGTTAACAAGAATATCCCAAGTCAATATTTTTCCTTCGAACAACAACAAAAGGTACAATCCATATTTAAGGGGGCTTTGGTCCTTCCATACTAATCTGTGCCACCATTTTGAAGAAGCAAGAGGGATGTCATAAATCAGTGCATCATATCCATATCTAGCTATTATAATTCCACTTTGTTTATTCTTAGACCACTTGATGATGTCTTCCTCCTCCCGATCAATCACAATACCATCTTTACCCAAATTCAATACAAAATAACTCCATTCACCTACATAAACATGGTAAAGGCCAAACTCTTGGGCCAAAATCCACTCTTAACTATCTAACGTTGCACCTACCCTCCTAACAACATCATGGATACCAATAAAAACCCAAAATATTTAAAAACTCCACCAGCCTATAATAGAGTTTATGGTGATCATTGCATCCTATCCACGGGTCACAACCATGAAGAACATTACCCCTATTCCCAATATTCCACAAAATCCATTTCTCCAAATCGTAAATATCACTTACCAAATTCCTCCAAATCATAGAAACTCTCTTAGTCACTTTTGGCTCTTGCCTAAGCCAATCTACAACTGACAATAGATTTCAAATATTTCACCTTCATTACGAGACTCCACATACTATTGTGAAAAAGCATGTGCCAACAACTCTTAGTTGCAAGAGTTAGTCCAAATTTCTCCATATTACGCAAGCCCCAACCCCTCAGAGACTTCAAAAGTGACAGATTGTTCCAAGACACCCGAGTCATTCCTTTCGCCTTCTTGTTGTGATTCCAAAGAAAATGAATATATAACTTTTTGATAGCACCGAAAATACTTTTAGAATTTTTTGTTGAAGTCAACCAGAAGATCACGATTCCCTCCAAGACATGTTTGATTAAAATAAGGTAGCCTCATAATGAACCCATTGATTTCACCAATGACAAATTTGTCTTTCCACCTTTTTAACAAGTCAAGACCAATCTGTGATTCAATAATAATTAGGATTTAAGAAGAAACTAAGATATTTAAAGAACCAAACTTGAGAGAAAATATTTCTTAGATCAAATTAACATGGGTTTCATCCAAGTTGTTGTTGAAACAAGATGATTTTTCTAGGTTGACTCCATGCTCGACGTCTGAAAAAAACAGTGAAAAGTACCTTTGAAGATTTTCCATTCCTCAATAGTCCCCAAGCCGAAGAAAAAAACATCATCTACAAATAAAGTGAGTTATCACCATCTTTTAACAAAAGTATACTCCTTTAATTCTACCCCATGATTTTTCCTCCATAATTAATCTACTCAACCTTCAATGATGAAAAAAAGAGAAGGCGATAAGGGATAACCTTGACAAATTCCTTCTAAGGCTTTGAAAAGCTCTAATGGATCACCATTAACTAGAACAACATAATTGGCTAATCTCGCACAACCTGTTATCTAGGAAGTTGCATCAAACTTCAAACCAATCCGAAGCAAGACTAGCTTGAGAAAGGACTAATCCACCTTATCATAATCTTTCCTTAGGTCAATATTCAACAGAATAGCTAGAATATTTATTCATTTAATGGATTACATGCCTTCTCGAGCCAACATAATAACATCATGGATTTATTTCTTGAATAAAAAACCAAATTGGGCCAAAGACATGATTTGACAAGGCAATATTTAACCTATTAGCTAGCACATTTGAAATGATTTTATATAAAGTATTTCACAAAACTATTAGTTGATAATCATTGAAATTATTGGGCTATGTTGGTTTTGGGATTAAATCAAGGAAAGTTACATTGATATTATAAGAAATAAACCCCCTCCTCCTAGATTCCTCAACCATCTCCACAATTTCCCTTCCCATAAGATTAAAAAAAGTAAAAAAATCTCCACATACCAGCAATTGTGCCATATACTTTTGTCCTTGGGAATCCTCTTCAAGATATTTAGGACCTACTCCTCAAATACATGCCTACCTATCCAATCTGATTTTTCATCAGAGAAAAACCTAGGGTGGGACCTTATTACTCTCATCTGATCAGCTATATTAGAATGACTACCATCCTCAAACAAATTTTAAAAGAAATAAACTTCTTCATTCACAATATCCACCTATGAATACAACTACCAAGTGCCATCCTATGGTTTAATTGACCAAATATGGTTTACCTCACACCTATGATTAGCTATCTGATGAAATAATTTGTATTACTGTGTCCTTCAACAAGTCAATTCACTCTACTCTTAAGCTTCCAAGCAATTTCTGGAGCCTTGAAGATCTCTACTTTTTATTTGATATCTTTCATTATTGATAAAATACCCATCACTTCTCAAAACCAGATTAGAAATTTGATTTTCAATTAACTCCAATTCACCTAATTACACATTCCTCTTCTTTTTAGTGACTCACCAACAACCCTCTTTGGCAATTTCAAATTTTAGAGAATTGTTCCATTACAGAAATAATACTAGAATTGTAAATATGAATCCATATATACCTAACCAAATCCTTGAATCTCTCATCATCCAATTGGCATCTGATAAATCGAAACAAATGATTTCTCCTATTCTCATCCCTTAGAAAAAGGAGGATAGGTTTGTGATCAGATATAGAATCACAACAGACAACAGAATGGTATAGAATAACTTTCAACAAGAAAGACTTCATTGTTAAAAATTCGCCATGTCCCTTCCCAAATGCATTTTCCCCTGATTGTTCATTGGAACATCAGAACCAATTTTGGGGGTTCAACATCCACAAAATCTATCATCTCCATCCAATGGCAATAAAAAACTGCCTAAGCATCCATCCTGCCAAATGGACCCCATAATTCTCTTTGGGATAAAGAGAAATATAATTCTCTTGTTAATATCAAATTATCCCTATTTATGAAATCACCATCCAATATATCCAATCAAAATCTGATTTTATTATCATAGGGGCCATCACTGTTGACATGAGAGAGATTAATCCCTAGGGGAGAACTAAACCCTTCAATTGATGGGGGAACCCATCAATTGACCACCTGAATTCCCACTAGCATTAAAAAAAAATAAAAAAAAATCCACCCCACCAATAAGTTGGATAAAGAATCAATAGCTTTGAGGCCTACACACATAGTCTCTTGCTAGAAAATGGCATCCAAATTATGAAAAAAGAACAAAAACTTGAGAGAAATCCTCTTAGGAGAGCCCCCCAACCCTCTAACGTTGAAGGACAAGATCTTCATTAGGTAACCCTTGGAGTAGGGAACTCTATTCTAAAGGGCCTAAAAGGTATGGGAGTATGATTCCAATCGTATAAGAGAAAACCATAACATTTTTCGTTGGACCCCTTCCCCAACTTCCCAAAAGAATAGAGGTTTGATTGGGCCCTTTAATTGGAATTACTTCAGAAGAAAAGGGGTTTAAATTGTGAGAAATTTCCCCCAAACCCTTAGCTTCCATAGAAGAAAGTAAATTTAGGAAATACCCAATAGACAAAAAAGACTAGGAGAAACCACCTTTAAGTTCATTTTACTTCTGAGAATCCCATTTCAGCCCAACTTTTAGCACCTTAAAAATTTGACTCTTGATTATGCACAATAAGTTCTCCTTATCTTCACCTTTATTTTCTAGAATTAGGACTAGAGAAGATAATATTCCTGATATTTCCCCCAAGTTTGACAATAAATAATTCTCAAGCTCTCCATCACCAAAATTCCCATTAGTAATGAATACTTCAACAATCTTAGATCCATTCCCCATATCCACAACATCATTGTCTACCAGGAGATCCTCAGTTCTCATCCCCAAAGCATCACTGACCCAAAATGAATCCTCGAAAGGCCCATTAGATCAGGCTTCAAATGGATATCCTTCTTTAGATCCATGACCTTTAGGTTCTTTATGCATTGGACTACTTTCTTAAAGATGAAACCCCTGCGTCACCCTACACCCTATCATTATGAACCACTTTTAAGGAATGCAAATGGTTATCATTAGAGATGGAATTTGGGCTAGGAGGAGGCATCTTCAACAAGTCGTCAAGGCTATGCTCCTACAAAACATTATCTTGGATTTCATTTGGATTAGAAATTCTAATCGCCTGAGAGATTCCAACTTTCATCGAGTTCGAAGTTTCTCCAAATCTTCAAGTTTCTTTGAATTGACATTCTACTCCACCTTTTCTAGAGAGGAAATCCTATAAGAGTAATCATGAATGATGTGCCCCAATTTTTTACATTGCCCACATAAAAAAGGAACACCCCAATAATCCATGGGTTGCACAAAAGAATAGTTCCTCCATTTTTAAAACCAATTCTAACACTAAACCTTTGGAGACATCAATTTCGACAAGAACCCAAGCTACTCTATAGTCTTCTTGAATAAATTGTGCTTCATGGAAAAATAAGTTTCTTCAAATCAAAATCCAATATATCCATTAGTTCCTTAGCATTCTAGAATTGTGGTAACAACCCTGGAAAAAGAATCCAAACATGCAAAATTAGAAATACTTCATGCTATGGATAAAAGCCAAGGTACCAGTGTCTTAAAACAAGGCTTGAATTCCCCCATGACCATAGACCCTTCAATATTTTCTTTAAAAAAAAACACATGTTTTGAACAAAATATAAATGGAATCCAACCCTGTAGAAGAATGTGAAAAGACAGCAAATAACCCAATCTAGGAACCCAAAATTTTCCTAACCATTCTCCCTAAATTGTCCTATTAAATCTCTTGTCCAAAAATCTGCCAATAAGACCAACCTCAAGTAGAACCAAGGAAAAATCAACAAAAGGATCAAACCCTATCATACATTCAAACCTTCTTTCTCAAGCCACCTGCAAACATCAAGTCTTCCTTTAGCAACAAAACTTTTCTTTAGTTACTGCAACTACATTTAGATAACCTTGCTTGACAACCTTAGCTTCCTCAGGGACCAAAGAGAAGCTTGACAATAACCCTTCACTACACACTTCCTTCCCCAAAAAACCATTTACTAACTTTTGCATGCAGGGATTGTTACTTTCAATGGAACTAGACTTATGATAACATCACAATTTGTTTCTAACTTATTCCTTAATTCCAATCTTCCACATGGATCATGACCCTTCTACCTACCATCTCTTATTCCTTTTTTCAAATTCTCTTGTCGAAGAATCTCAACGTACTCCTTGTCCCTTTTGACATTCCAAATTCCATCATCCTCCAACTCAACCCCCCAATTGTACTCTAGATCAAGGGAAATCACATCTTCCAAAGATTGAACAACAAAATTGTTGATTACTTAGGGTTTCAATAGAAAAAATCCTACAATTTGCAATCTTCAAGACATAATGAAGGCTAGGGTTTACCTTAGATCACCTTCCTCTTCCTCTGCCAATGACTTTCTTATAATGGATTTGAAATTTGAAAGAAATATTACCATAGTTTTGCTTACTTAAAAGGTCAAGGTTGGTAGTGTGGAAAATATTTTGAAAATTAGAACGAATATAAGTTGTACAATCTAAGAGAAAATGTCTTTCATAGTCAAGCCTATTAGTGTGAAAAATGTGACAAACTCTTTCCTCCCATGTGTATATGACACACAATCTAAGAGAATGTGCTTTTCTTCTTTAACTGTATTACTATTGCAAAGGTGACAAACTCTTTCATCCCATGAGTATATTATGGGAATTTAAGAGTTTTATTCATCTTCAACCCTAATAGTGTCACAAAGGGGACACACTCTTTCATGCCATGGCATTTTTGGAATTGACCAACATCTAGTTTCACAATGAAGCTCATGAGAATTTGTTCTTATTTTAGCAATGCTCATTTTATTCTTAACAGTAGTCAAGGCATAGAGATACTTTTAATTTTTGAGATTGGGGAAGCTTCATTTTTCCTTCTATCTCTTTATCAAACTCTAGTTTCTCTTTAGATTTTGAGGTAATAATATCTTAAATATTATCCTTATTCTATAAAATGATATCTTTCTTCATCCCCCAATGGTAAAGTCAAGACTCGGCATCCTTATGCTATCGCCACTTGACCTGAATGTGGGGGTTTTGGCTAGAGTTGGAGGCAATTTTAGAAAATCTATTTGCTCTCATGTTTTTGAAATTCTTCATATACATAAGATATCTAGCCATCATAGTCGTGCTTTCAATTAGGAAAAGGGTTGCTTCAATCACAAATAATGATAAGGGGTATTTCCTTTAATATTAATTGTAGGTTCTAAACTACTTTTGGATATGTTATATTTTCCTCCACCACTCTCTTGAAATACTATAACCTCAAACCTCACATGTATCCATACAAAATAGCATGAGTGATGAGCGTCTCAAAAATGTTTTTGTCGTTAGGTCCATATAATACTAGTGATTCTCCCATTACTATTGTCATTGTAGTCCTTATTATTATTATTATGCCCCTTTTGTCCCCATATTGTTATTATTGTGCCCCATAGAAGCCCACTATTGTTATTGTTGTTCCCTTATATTATTATTGTTATGTCAGTTTTGATTATATTGTGACCCCTTAGACTCCTATATATAGAAAGGAGGTTTTGTCATTTGTATCATCCAATAATTATTAATTTTTGTAATGTAAAGTAGGCTTCACCCTTGAAGAGGCTGATTTTGAAGTCGTTGAGCTATCTTTTCTTCTATTTTGTGAGTTGGTTACATAACATTTGGTATTAGAGCTTTGGATTCTAGGGTTTCATTGCTCCAAACAGGTTATTATGGAATTTGTGCTATAAATTTTTTTCTACGACGTTTCAGAAGCTGAAATTAAAACCCATTTGAGCCAAAATCTCGATGAACCTCGGGTCCTAATTTCAGATCTTTTATCGCTATATTTTCAGATATTGGATCCAAGGAAATTAGGGTTATGCAAGCTCCTGAATTATATCTCAAACAGGTGAACTGGGGAAAATCGTCATAAATTTCTATCTGAATATCACATTGAAATTTCATAAAAAGTTACAGAAGGAGGATGTCCTGTAGTTTTCTTTGTATCAATTTTAGGACCTGACGTCAAAACAATAACATGTGTCACTTCGTACAAGTTCTCTCTACTGAACTAATATATAATCAAGTCATTGTGGGAAATTTGGCATGACTCTTCCTTGGAGAATCCAATCTTGACCAAACTTGTGGGTTTGGAAAGAGGACTTAGAGGGATACTGTAGGATGCAATTTCAGACCTTGGAGATCCGAAATTACAGATATACAACAGATTCAATATCGAGCTCCTACAAACTGAAAAAGGGGTGTGTAGTTTTTTAAAATTTTGCATAAGTTTGGTTTGAAAAATTAGTTTGAAGGAATTCAAAAGGCATAGTGAAGTATAATTATCATTAATTGATGTCTGGAAGAAAGAAAATGGAAACACCTAGTAAGAAACCTAAAAGCTTTAACATGACTCATGAAGAAGAGAAAGAAATCCAACATGATATATTAAAATTACGAGACCAAATGTAGCAAAATTCACTCTCACAAAAAGTAACAGAAGCTAAGATGGATGGTTTAAAGAAAGGTGTGGAAGCTAAGATGGATGGTATAAAAGAAAAAATTAAAGGCAACATGGAAGATTTGGAGACATATTTGACAAAGTTGCTACAAGAAATGCTTACTAATGGCGAAAGGGTAGTAAAGGAAATTCATGATGAGAACAAAAGAAATGTTAATAGTGATTTCATAGACTCTAATGTTGGATTGAAGACCCACCATGTTCCAAAGATCAATATGAGGAAGTTTGATGGCAAGGATCCTGTAACATGGATACTATAGATGGAGCAATATTTCTATCTCCATAATGTGAAAAACACACAAAAGGTACACATTGCAACTTTATATTTGGAACCAAATCAGTTTGTATGGTATTGATGGATTTTCTCTCGTAAACAAATTGTCACTTGGGAAATTTTTATGGAAGAGATGATAGCACATTATGAGGATACAAAAATCAACACCTTTTTTAGCCAATTGATAAATCTCAAACAAAAGGGTTCAATAATGGAGCACATTGAGGACTTCCAAAAATTGAATATAAGGGTAAAAGATATTCTACAGGAGCATAGGATTGATGTGCTTGTATGTACTTCAAATGATAACATCCAACATGAGGTTCACCTTTGGGAACCTGATTCATTGGAGAAGGTATTCAAGTTGGCAAGAAAAATGGAAAGCAAAATTATGGCAACAAAGAAGCCTACCACTCACAACTATAAAGATGGAAGTGTTGTTTCCCCTAGCCTTCAACAATCTACAAGGTTGACACCACAACAATTGGAAGAAAAAAGAGAAAATGGGCTTTGTTATAGTTGTGATAGAAAATACACTAAAGGTCATAAGTGTGCTAAGAAGAAATTATTTTGCATAGATTGTGAAGAGGAGGAAGAAAAGGAACAAGAAATGTCAAAATAAGAGGATATACAACAGGAACAAACCCTAGAGAAAGAAGAAATGAATCCAACCATATCTTGTAATGCATTGGCCGGAATTAGCACTCCTCAAACTATCAAGATAGAAGGGCATATCAAGAATAAAAAGGTAATAGTGTTGATTGATTTGGGCAGTCCGCATAATTTTATTCATTGTGAGATAGCAAGGAATTGAATTGCTTCCTATATCCAACACCAGAGTGTCAAGTGATGGTTGCAAGTTGTGGAACCACAAATTTTTCTGGAAAGTACCATAATATCAAGCTATCCATGGGCGAATATGTATTGAATATACCAATTCTTTCCATTCTAATGGTTGGTGATGATTTTGTACTAGAAGTCCAATGGCTATAATCCTTGGGTACAATAGCTTTTAATTTTCAAGAACTTTTCATGAAATTTTTTTCGGAAGAAAATGAAGTTTAATTAAGGGGTATCATAGGGAAACTATGAAAGATAATCAACTCTAACAGAATGGCAAAGCTTCTAAAGAAAGAACAATGAGGCGCAATTGCACAATTATGTTCACTACAGGTTCCCACATCAAAATCATCTATTTCTCTAGATCTCCAAAAAGTCTTGGACAATCATTCCAAGCTATTTTTGACTCCCAAAGGCCTGCCACCTCTTCTTGATCATGATCATGCTATTCATTTGATTCCAGGAAGTGTTCCTCCAAACATCAGGCCTTACATATATCCCTATGCCCACAAGAGTGAAATTGAATGTATGGTTACAAAAATGCTAGAGTCTGGTATAATTCAACTTAGTCAAAGTTCTTTCTCTGCTCCACTAGTATTGGTGCACAAGAAAGATGGATCATGGCACATGTGTTCGGATTATGAGGAGATCAACAAGCTCACTATTAAAGATAAGTTTCTCATTCCTGACATTGATGAATTATTAGATCAATTTCATGGATCAATTTACTTCACCAAGTTGCATCTTCATTCAAGATATCATCAAATCAGAATGAATACTGAAGACATTCCAAAAACAACATTTAGAATTCATGAGGGTCATTATGAATTTTTTGTCATGCCTTTTGGCCTTAGCAATGCACCTTCTACATTTCAAGGTTGGATGAATTCCATTTTCAAACCATTCCTTTCAAAAATCGTGTTAGTATTTTTTGATGATATACTAATCTACAACAAATCTTGGAAGAATCATGTTCAACATGTTGACAGGGTGCTCAAACTATTGGAAGAGAAACAATTATATGCAAAAAGATCCAAATGTTTCTTTGGAGTACAAGAGGTGGAATATTTGGGTCATATTGTATCTCATGAAGGTGTTAAGGTAGCCCTTAGCAAAATTAAATCCATTTAGGAATGGAAAATCCTCATATCCATAAAGAATCTACGAGGATTTCTCGGGTTGACAGGGTATTATCACAAGTTTGTTAAAAATTATGGGAGAATAACAACATCTCTAACAACATTATTGAAGAAAGATGCATTTTCATGGACTCCAGAAGCAACAAAGGCCTTTGAACATAATAAAGAAACAATGTTCCAAGCACCGGTCTTAGCTACGCTGAACTTCACAAAAACCTTTATTGTGGAATGTGATGCCTTATGAAATGGAATTGGTGTTGTTTTAATGCAAGAAGAAAGACCCATTACTTTTGAACGTCATACAATCAAAGGAAAGTATTTACACAAATCTATTTATGAGAGGGAAATGTTGGCAATACTACATTCACTTAAGAAATGGCGACCCTACCTAATGGGAAGGCACTTGAAGGTAAAAATGGATCATGATAGTCTTAAATACTTTTTAGAGCAAATATTATCTTTAGAAGAGAAGCAAAAATGGGTCATAAAGATGTTGGGTTATGACTTTGAAATCATCTACAAAAAAGGGAAGCAAAATGTTGTGGCAGATGCACTCTCAAGAAAGGATGAGGATGTGGAAGGATTGCTTTGTGCCATTTCTATTATCCAACCAGATTGGATAAATGAAGCAAGGGATGAATGGAATAATGAAGAAGAAGTGTGGGCACTCATTGAAAATTTATAACAAGATCCCAGTACATCTGATACATTTAGCTGGAAAAATGATTTGTTATGGTACAAATATCACTTATACCTATGTAAGAATTCCCAACTCAAACAAAAGATTCTTATGGAATTGCAGACCTCTCCCTTAGGAGGGCACTCAGGATGTTTAAAAACTTACCATAGGGTTAAGAAGGAATTTTTTTGGGATGGCCTTAAATCAGATATTCAAAAGTTTGTGGCGGAATTTTTGGTTTGCCAACAAAATAAAGTTGAAACAATTAAGACCCCAGGTCTATTACAACCATTATCTATTCTAAGCCAATGTTGGGTGGAGTTTTTAATGGATTTTATCACATATTTACCCAAGTCCGAAGGAAAGAGCGTCATCATGGTGGTAGTTAACAAACTTACCAAGTATGCACACTTTTGTGCATTATCTCATCAATTTAAAGTTAGTACAATTTCTACTACATTTATGGAAACAATTCGAAAGTTACATGGAAACCAAAAGATTATTTTAAGTGATAGAGATCCCATTTTCACTGGAAATTTTTGGACATAATCATTTTCTTGTCTTGGTACTCAGTTAGCTCATAGCTCATCTTATCATCCTCAATATGTTGGGAAAAATGAGATAGTAAACAAATGTTTGGAAGAGTACCTTTAGTGCTTTGTATATGATAAACAGACACAATGGGTCAAATGGTTTCCTCTAGCTGAATGGTGGTATAACACTTCCTTCCATACTGCAACAAAAATGACCCTATTTATGGAACTTTATGGATATCATCCATCGTCCATCAAATCATATTTAAGAGAAAATTCTAAGGTTCAATAAGTGGAAGATCACATCGAGCATCAACAACAAGTTCTCCAACTCTTAAAGGATAACCTCACTTTGGCCCAGAATAGAATGAAACAATGGGCATATCAACATCGCAGCGAAAGAAGTTTTGGTGTAGGTGACTGGGTATTCCTACGGCTACAACCATATAAACAAATGTCCCTCAAGCAAGCTAAGAATGATAATAAATTATCACCAAAATTTTATGGTCCGTACAAGGTGTTGCAAAATATTGGTACTATGGCATAGAAATTGGAGCTTCCTACAGCTTCCCAAGTGAACCAAGTTTTGCATGTTTCATGCTTAAAGAAGGTTATAGGTGACAAGCTGCCGGTTCAAACAAAAATTGCTAGAATTTGATGAGGAAGGAAAAATCATATTGGAACCTGAAGCAGTGACAGAAACAAGAACTCGACAGCGACGAAATCGATCAATTTTGGAGTATCTCATCAAGTGGAGGAACTTACCCGCTAAAGATTCCACATGGGAGGATTATAATTTTATACAGAAGCATTCAGAACTACTCAAGCATTCAGGAAAACACTTTTTTGAAGGAGAGGGGCATGTTAGGTCCCTATAATACGAGTGATTCCCCCATTACTATTGTCATTGTAGCCCTTATTGTTATTATTGTGCCCCTATTGTCCCTATATAGTTATTATTGTGCCCCATAGAAGCCCACTATTGTTATTGTTGTGCCCTTATATTATTATTGTTATGTCGGCTTTGATTATATTGTGGCCCCTTAGACTCCTATGTATAGAAAGGAGGTTTTGTCATTTGTATCATCCGAGAATTGTTTATTTGTGTATTGTAAAGGAGGTTTCCTCCTCAAAGAGGATGATTTTAAAGTCATTGATCTATCTTTTCTTCTATTTTGTAAGATGGTTACATAACATTTTTTTAATCCCATATCTAAATATTTTCTGATTTACAATTGTTTTCAAGCCCATAGTAAGTTTTCCATCCTCCATTTATCCATTTATTCTAATTGAGCTTGTGATAGATATATATTTTAAGATATTTGTATAAAGGAATTTCTTCCAAGTAGCATATGTGATACTTTTTAATTTAATTATCTTGAAGAAATAGAAATATTTTTTATATTATTAATTGATATTTTATTTATTTATTTATTTTTGTATCTAGATGAATTGGAAATTGGATTGGTCTCGTACTAGCATGACACAGGTTTATTCAAATACCTCGAACCTCCTCTCACTTAACACTTTGTTTTCACAACCATTACCAATTAAGATGCCTCTAAAAACTTATTAATTAAAAACTAAATTATAATAAATTTATTTTTTAATTATATTATCTTCACTAATATGATTTTTACATCTTATGAAAATCTCTTAAGATTTTTTTTTTAATAACACAAAATTTAGTACTAAATTAAAATTTGAAATTGATAAAATACATATCATTATTATTTAAATAAAATCAACAAACATAAAATAATTTATAGAGAACAACTCTCCCATTAATGAGCCATAAGAAAATAAAAAAACCTTTTACTATATACCTTTAATTTTTTTTTCATATCTTGCTTTCCAAGGAATACTCATTTCAATGGTAAAAACAATTACTACTATTGTAGTCATATTATTTTTTAAAAATATGGCATGGTACAATAAAATAAAATAAAATAAATAATATATAAATAAATATTAATATTAATATAATAAATCAAATGATGTACAAATACATATAAATATTAACTATGATTATTTATTTTAATTTTAATCTTATCTGATATGAGAAAAGTTAAAATTTAATTAACGATAGTGTTAGGTCTTTATAATACTAGTGTAGCTCCTTTATTGCTATTAATGTGCTTATGTATCTCTATATTGTTATTGTTGAGTCCCATATAATCCCACTATTGTTATTGTTGTGCCCCATAGAAGTTGACTATTGTTATTGTTGTTCCCTTACATTATTATTGTTATGTAGACTCTGAGTATATTGTGACCCTTTAGACTCCTATATATACTAAGGAGGTCTTGTCATTTGCATCATACAATAATTGTTCATTTATATGATGTAAAAAATATCCCCCCCTCAAAGAGGCTATTTTTCAAGTCATTTATTTATCTTTTATTCTATTTTGTGATATGGTTGCATAACATTTGGTATTAGATCTTTGGATTCTAGGCTTTTACTACTTCAAACTAGTCATCTTGGAATTTTAGGTAAAACTTCTTTTCTACAAGGCTTCAAAAAATTGAAATTTCGACCATGTGGAACCAAAATTGTGTTGAACTTTTTGTAAAAATACCAGATCTCGGGTTGCTATATTTTCTGAGAGATGGTCTGAAGAAGTTAGGGTTTTTGCATGCTCCAGAATTTAGTCTCAAATAGGTGACCTAGGGAAAATCGTCATAGCTTTCTCTATAAGCATCAGATTTGAGTTTTGTAAGACGTGACTGAAATTTCACTCACTTTTTTTTTACATGTATTATTTTCAGGGTCAAAGGTTGAAATAGTGACATGTGGAATTCCGTACAAGTTCTCTTTATTAAACCAGTCCATAATAAGGTCATCGTGGGAGATTGGAAAAAATTTATCTTGAAGAATCTAATATCAGTCTGAATTGTGGCTTTATAAAAAAGGCTTAGAGGGCTACCATAGGATGAAATTGTAGACCTTGCAGAGATAAAATTACAGAGATACAATAGTTCCAATATTGAGCTCCTAAAAGCAAGAAAAATGTGTGTATTTTTTGCATAATTTTTGTTTGAAAAATAAGTTTGAAGTGATTCAAGGAGCATAGCGAAGCATAGAAATCATTATCTGGTCCCAATATGCCTCGTAACAATAAAATGGATACACCTAGTAATGAAATAAAAATATCTAGTATGAGACATGAAGAAGAGGAAGAATTTCAACATGATATATCAAAATTGTGAGACCAAGTGCAACAAATTTCACTCTCGCAAAGAGTAACCAAAAATGAACTAGGAGCTAATATGGATGGCTTAAAGAATTGTTTAATAACTGACATGGAAGAAAAGATGAATGTAAAGATGGAAGGTTTTAAGGATGGTTGAAAAAACATAAATTAAAAGGGACTTGGAAGGTTTGATAAAGTTGCTACAAGAAATGCTTCCTAGTGGTGACAAGGTACTCCATGAAAATCATGATGAGGACAAAAGAAATATGAATTATATTTTTAGAGACTCCAATAGTGGTTCAACTACTAGCCATATTCCAAAGATTGATATGAGGAAGTTTGATGACAAGGATCTAGTAACATGGATACTATAGATGGAGCAATTCCTTGATCTACATGATGTGTTACACATATAAAGGTACACATTGCATATTTATATTTAGAAGAAAATTAGACTATGTGCTATCGATGACTTTGTTCTTGTAAATCAATTGTCACTTGGACAAATTTTACGGAAGAATAGTATTACGTTATCAGGATACAAAGAGAAATACCTTCTTTCGCCAATTGATAAATCTCAAACAAAAGGGTTCAATGGCAGAGCCAATTGAGGATTTAGAAAGATTGAATATCAATGAAAATGCTATTATAGAGGAGCATAGGATTTATGTCTTCATAGTGACTTTAAAGGATAACATCCAACATGAGGTTCTCCTTTGGGAACTTAATTCATTGGAGAAGGAATTCAAGGTGGCAAGAAAAGTTGAAAGAAAAATTATCGCAACAAGGAAGTATACCACTCACAAATATAAAAATGGAAGTGTTGCTACTCCTAGCCTCCCATAACCTACAAGGTTGACACCACAACAACTGGAGGAAAAAAGAGTAAGAGTTTTGTTACAGTTGCAATAACAAATATACTAAGGGTCATAAGTGTGCTGAGAAGAAATGATTTTACATAGATTGCAAAGAGGAGGAAGAAAAGGAACAAGAAGCATCAAAAGAAGAGGATATACACTAGGAGCCAACCACAGAGAAAGAAGAATTATCCGACCATATCTTATAATGCATTGGCAAGAATTATCAGTCTTTAAACTCTCATGATAGAAGGATATATCAAGAAAAAAAAAGGTAATATTGCTAATTGATTCTGGTAGTACCCATAATTTTATTCATAATAAGATAGCCAAGGAATTGAATTGCTTTCTATATCCAACACCAAAGTGTCAAGCAATGGTTGATAATGGAGGAACTATAAATGGCTCATGGAAGTGCCATAATATCACTCTAACCATGGGGGAATATGTATTGAATAGTCTAATGCTTTCCATTATAATGGGTGGCGTCGATGTTGTATTAAGAGTCCAATGGTTACCATCTTTGGGGACAAAAACTTTTAATTTTCAAGAAATTTTCTTGAAATTTTCCTTGGAAGGAAAGGAAATTGAATTAATGGGTATCACAGGGAAACTGAGGAAGATAATTAGCTCTAATGACATGAAAAATAATTTTAATAAAGAACAATGAAGCATAATTTCACAATTACGCTCACTAGATGTTCAAATATCAAAAGCATTTGTTTCTCTAGATCTCCAAATAATATTGGAAAATCATTCCAAGGTATTTGAGACTCCTAAATTTTTCCCAACTATTTGTTATCATGATCACACTGTCCAATTGATTCTAGGAATCTTTCCTCCAAACATTAGACCTTACAGATATCCCTATGCCCAAAAGAGTGAAATTGAATGTACGGCTGCAAAACATCTAGAGGTAATTTTAATTCAACCTAGCCAAAGTTCTTTCTCTACTCCAGTAGTATTGGTACACAATAAGGATGGATCATGGCATATGTGTCCAGATTATAGGGAGCTCAACAAGCTCACTATTAAAGATAAAATTTCCCATTCCTGTCATTGGTGAATTATTGGATGAATTACATAGAGGAATTTACTTCACCAAGCTAGATCTTCATTAGGGATATCATCAAATTAGAATGAAGAGTCAAGACATTTTGAAAATATCATTGAAAACTCATGAAGTTCATTATGAATTTTTGGTCATGCCTTTTGGCCTTATTAATGCACCTTCCATATTTCAATGTTTGATGAATTCCATTTTCAATCCCTTCCTTGGAAAATTTGTGTTAGTATTTTTGATGATAAAATAATCTAAAAAAAGTCTTGGAAGGATCATGATCAACATTATGATCGGGTGCTCAAATTATTAGAGGAGAAACAATCGTATGAAAAAACCTCCAAATGTTTCTTTGGTGTACATGAGGTGGAATATTTGGGTCATATTGTATCTCACGAGGATGTTAAGGTAGATCCTAACAAAATTAAAGCCATAAAGGAATGAAAAATACCCACAACCCTAAAGCATCTTTGAGGATTTCTTGGGTTGACAATATATCGCAAGTTTTTTAAGAATTATGGGAAAATAGTAGCACCTCTAACAACATTACTAAAGAAATATGCATTGTTTTGGACTCCAGAAGAAACTAGGTCCTTTGAACATCTTAATGAGACAATCTGCCAAGCTCTGGTTTTAGCTACAACAGACTTCACAAAAGAATTCATTGTGGAATGCGATGCCTTAGGAAATTAAATTGGTGATTTTTTAATGCAAGAAGGAAGACCCGTTACTTTTAATAGTCGTCTAGTCAAGGGAAAGTATTTACACAAACCTATTTATGAGAAGGAAATGTTAGCAATACTACATGCCCTGAAGTAATGGTTCCTTTACCTAATGGGAATACACTTCAAGGTAAAAATAGATCATGGTAGCCTTAAAGAGTTTTTGGAACACATATTATCTTTAGAAGAGTACCAAAAATGGGTCACTAAGATGTTGGGTTATGACTTTGAAGTCATCTACAAAAAAATGGAAGAAAAATGTTATTGCACATGCACTCTCAAGAAGGGATGATGATGTGGAAGCATTCCTCTATGCCATTACTATTATCCAACCTGATTGAATAACTGGAGCAAGGGAGGAATGGAAGAATGACGAAGAGGTGTGGACACCCATTCAAAAGTTACGGCAAGGTCCCAATACATCTGATACATTTATATGGAAAAATAACTCATTATGGTATGAAAATCACTTATATCTATGTAAGAATTGCCAACTCAAACAAAATATTATTTTGGAGTTGCACACCTATCCTTTAAGAAGGAACTCAATATTCTTAAAAACTTACCACAGGGTCAAGAAGGAATTTTTTTGGGATGTCCTTAGACCCGATATTCAGAATTTTGTGGCAGAATGTTTAGTTTTCCAAAAATATAAAGTTGAGACAATTAAGACCCCAAGTATGTTACAACCTTTAGTCATTCCAAGTTAACATTGGGAGGAGGTCTCAATGGATTTTATCACTGCTTTACCCAATTCTGAAGGAAAGAGTGTCATCATGGTGGCAGTTGATAGACTTATCAAGTATGCACACTTTTGTGAATTATCTCACCCTTTTAAAGCTAGTATAGTTACTACTTCATTTATGGAAACAACTCAAAATCTACATGGAAACCCAAATATTATTGAAAGTGACAGAGATCCCATTTTCAGTGGAGATTTTTGGATGGAATTATTCTCTTTTCTTAGTACTCAATTAGATCATAACTGATCTTATCATCCTCAATTTGACAGGAAAATTGAGATAGTTAACAAAATTTTGGAAGTATATCTTCATTGCTTATTATCTAATAAAGAAACATAATGGTTCAATTGGCTACCTATGGTTGAATGGTAGTATAACACTTCCTTCGATACTATAGCAAAAATGACCCCATCTATGACACTTTATGGATATCATCCACTGTCCATCACATCATCTTCATGGGATAATTCTAAGGTTAAAGAAATGGAAGATCACATCAAGCATAAACAACAAGTTCTCCAATTTTTAATGGATAATAGTCTCACTCTAGTGCATAATTGAATGAAATAATAGACATATCAACATCGAAGTGAAAGAAATTTTGACATAGGTGACTAGGTATTTTTACAGCTACAACCATACAAACAAATGTCCCCCAAGTTAGGTAATAAGGATAATAAATTATCACCAAAGTACTATGGTCCTTAAAAGGTGTTGCAAAATATTAGTTATATGGCATAGAAATTGGAGTTGACTGCATCTTCCCAATTACACCTATCCTTCCATGTTTCATGTTTAAAAAATGTTATTAGTGACAACCTCCCAATTCAAACAATATTTCCAGAACTTGATGAGGAAAGAAAAATCACATTGGAGGTTGAAGAATTCATGGAAATAAGAACCCTAAAGCTACAAAATCAATCAATTTCATAGTATCTCATTAAGTGGAAGAACTTACCCACTGAAGATTCCAAAATGGGAGGATAAAATTTTTATAAAGAATCATCCAGAACTACTCAAGTGTTGATGAAAACACTTTTTTTGAAGGAGAGGGGCATGCTAGGTCCTTATAATACTAGTGTAGCCCCATTATTTTTATTGGCAGTGTAACCCCCCTTATTGTTATTGTTGTGCCTATGTAGCCCCCATATTGTTATTGTTGTGCTCCATAGAAGCTCGCTATTATTATTGTTGTGACCTTGAATTATTGTTGTTATGTACACTCTGATTATATTGTGACCCTTTAGACTCCTATATATAAATGAGGTCTTGTCATTTGTATCATCGAATAATTATTCATTTATGTGATGTAAAGGAGGTTACCCCCTCAAAGAAGCTAATTTTCAAGACATTAATCTATCTTTTCTTCTACTTTGTGATATGGTTTCATAACAAATAGAGGAATCAAAATTTGAAAAATGTTTTTTAAAATATGATATGGTAAAATGAAATAAATTCAATATTAACATAAATTCAGCTTAACTCTATATTTAATAAGATTTGCAAGTACAAATATTGGATTTCTTGAGATATAAATACAAATACTAACCATAATTTATAAGAATATCAACATAGATTCATCTTAACTTGACATTTACCAACTGTCTTGGTAGATTTAGAATTCTAATTCTTAATCAACTTATTTATATTTATATAAATTTTAAATACCATAGAATTCACAACTCAACAACACTAAATAGCCCCTCACTTTCTCCATCAATTTCCTATTCATCATTTTTGAAACTCTATTCTATTGAGGTGTGCACGAAATAGTCTTCTACTTCTTACATAATTCTTCTAATTCATTCCCATGGAAATATTGGTTAGAGTTCCACTCCAAACAAAATAATTGGCTACAACTATTGAGTAAAATAGAGAAAAACAAAAAATAGAGAAAATTAGACTTCCTTCCAATTAAATAGAGAAACCAATATCCAACATTTTCATACATCATTTTATTACTACCATAATACTTAGAAATTCAAAACAAACAACACTTCAAACATGTGCATATGTATTAATTTTCCCATACCTTGAATATGCGATAAGAAGGGAAATTCTAAAATTATTAAGGAAAAATATTCACAACAAACTCAATTAATCCCTTAATAAAAAAACACTTTAAGCATGTGTATATGCTTCAATTTTCTCAAACCCTGAATATGAGATAAGAAGGGAAATTCTAGATAAAAAAATTAAAGATCCATCCCAATCCGAAATTATTAAGGAAAAATATTCCCAAGGAAAATTCAAATTTAAATTGAGGTAACTCTTAACAACCCTGCAAAAGAATTTGTGACTATAAAATTTAAATCAAGTATTTCTTGAAGAAAGAAAGAAGGAAAACATAGCACTCACCTACCAGCAAGGTTACTTTCCTCTTATGCGCATCTCTTTTCTTATATGTCCTGCCTCGTCTTTAGAATTCTTTTATATTTCTTGACATATGTAGTCTCAGAATGGACTAATAAAACAAAATTCCCTTTTATTTTAATTTAGTAAAATATTTTATATATTATATTTACTTAACTACCTCCTTTGCCTTTGCACACATATCCTACTCTCTCGTTTCAATAAACCAAATTTTCCGTGGAGAAAAACATAGATCCAAGATGAAAAAAAAAAACCATGAAAAACAATGTTAAAATTAAAAAATATTAACATAAACAAAAGTGAAACAAATGATAAATATAACACAAACAAACTTAGCCATGGTAAAAGGGATGGAAAAATAAAACAACTCAAATCCAAAGTCTCATGTCTCCCTTATCTGGATTCCTTCTTCCACCCCCACCAAACCAACACTCCTTTGTGCTCCTCCCTTCTCTCATACTCGTTACCTTGCTCTATCTCCTATAGTACCTTCTAGATGTCAAACTTCATACTGATTTAATTTTGATTTTGTAACTATTTTTTTAGCACATACTCCCATCATTGTGGTTTACATTTTTAACGACACCATTAACACACTTCTTAGTTTTCCATCTTCACGCTTCTCATCCATTATTTTACATGGTATAAAGGATCTTTGACTTGGATATGAAAATTCTCAAAAATAGACATGTCCTCCTTCAAAAGTTACCATATGTGTCACCAAAATTTACACATTCTCTCGAAAAAGTGGTCATGGCATTATACATGTGCATGGTAGGGTTGAAATGCATACATATATCATTAGCACATGTGTATAAAGATTATTTTCAATTTTTTGGTGAGATAATAATTTCTTTTAAATTACTCAAATTTCCTTATAATTACAAAAAAAATTGTATTTTGATTACATAAATTTTGTCTAGTTACACAATAAGACAAAATCTTGATTCTCAAAAACACAAGTGGACAAAAATCTTCTTTCCAATTACATAAAAAATCATACCAAATATTTATAAAGTCATTGATTCTGTTAGCTAGATTTCTATTTGGATGTTCGGCAAGTGGAAAACATGTCAAGAAGAAGAGTAGAAGAAAAAGTGTGCATTTTTCCTTACAAATGTGCATGCATTACCTAGCCATGCAATGTTCTCAATAACTTGGATGTGTACCCAAGACTAACATCCAAAACCTTAAATTTCCTACCTACCTTCCTCTCTCAGCTTCCCACATCTGCTTGACCATGGAAAGATTGTGCATGCATTATAAAACACATGCACACTTTTGTGACATTACTGTGCTCCCTTCTCTCCCATCACTCCAAATCCCCCCTCTGTCTCCCACCATATTTATCTCTATATCCAACCCTTTATTGTTTCTCTCTCTCTCTCTCTCTCTCTCTCTCTCTCTCTATATATATATATATATATATATATATATATATATATATCCCCCTCTCTCTCCATCATTGTCTCTCACTCACTTGCCTCTCCCTCTATCTCTCTCTCTCTCCACTATTGGACTCTCTCAATATCCCTCCCCTCATTTTCTATATCCTCCCTCTCTCCTCTCGCCCCCCACCCCACACTCTCTCTCTATTTCCATTTATATATTTTTTTCTACCTCTTTCTCTTATTCCCTCTTTCTCTCTCTCTCTCTACCTTCCATCCTTGTCTCTATCTCCCTCCACTTATTCTTATCTCTCCCATATAACTATCTCTCCCTCTCTCTACATCTCCCACCCTACCCCACTCTCTCTCTATTACCCACCCTCTCTCTCTATCTCCATATCTATTTTTTTTTATCTCCCCTCCCTCTCTCCTCTCTCTCACTCACTTTCTCTCTTTATCTCTATCTTCCTCCTCTTCTCTCTTGAACTTCCTCTCTCTTCCCCCTCCTAATCTCCATCCCTAACTTTTTCCTTTTATCTCATTTTCTATCTAAACCACTCTCTCTCTCTCTCTCTTTCTCTTTTTTTTTTCTCTCTCTCTCTCTCTCAATATATATATATTCCTTTCTCTCTATCTTCATATATATATTATTCACTCCCTTTTCCTTTAACTATCCATCCTCTCTCTCTCTCTCCCCCTCTCTCTTCCTTCTCCCCTCTATCACTCCCCATCCCTCACCTTAAATTCTATCTTTGTCTCCCTCCCTCTCTTGTTATCCACATCCCTGGCCATCTCCCTCTTCCTTTTTGTTTCCCCCTCGATCCCTCAGTCCCTCCTTCACAACAAATGCTTTCAAGTATGTCTCTCCCTCTATCCATTACCCCACCTCCTCTTTGTATCTCTCTCTCCGCCTCTCTCTCTATACATACATCTGTATTCTTCCCTCACTATCTCTCTCTCCTTATATCCGATGAGCCTCATCATTAGATAATTATATGGGCCTTAATTCACCTCCTAGCCTAGTCAAACCAACTATTCTCACAACCTATTGCATACTTTTGATTATATTTTGTTTATGAGATGAGTTAGAGTTGGATATTTTCCTTTGGGTTCTAATGTGCATTTAATGCAGGATTAAAGGATAAAAACAAGGAATTTTAGCAAAGACCTTGGTCAAAACTCAAATGGGACAGGGAGAGGAATTATAGGAGGTAAATTCTCCTCATTTACTACCCATCTATTCGAATATTCCTTCATCAGCTCAAAGTGCAACCATCCAAATCATGAGGACTAGAAGGCAACCGAGCAAGTGAAAGTCAAAGTACCAATTATCTCGAGTTTGGGAACCGAGCCTCCATAATTTTAAGGAATTCATTTGAGACTTCAGTCGTATAAGTAGAGAGGCCTAGGATCTCAGTAGGATTCAGACTTTTGATTGTAAAACTCTACTTTGTTTTTGAGCTGCAAGACTTGTGACAGTTTGATGTAATCCATTGTTTTGATAATAAAAGTGAGTTTTGTTTTGAGCCAGCACTGAGTCAACTCAGAGGGCTGAAGCTCTTGGGTTAGGGTCCAACCCTAGTAGCTAAGGCTCCTCTTTATTGTACATGTATGTTAGCGTAGATTCATGGTTTAATCGTTCATTTACTTAAGTAGTTTCATTTCCATTACAACAGTGTAGCACATAGATTCATGGTTTAATCGTTCATATGCTTAAGTAGCTACATTTCCATTACAACAATGTAGCGTAGATAGGTTGTGTTTTTGTTTTCTTCCGTTTGTGCCTTTTTCCTGAGTTAGCAGTTTAGCAAGGACTATACCCATTGATCTCTTTACTGTCTGATCCACAATAAACCTGACCAATCACTATCTGATTCATTTCAACGCTTGACTTTATTCACTCTAGATCTCCACCGTTGATCTATCTAGCTTGATCCAATGACTATCGTGAATTCTTCCACCTAATTTATGGGCTCCAAATCTCCACCGTTGATCTGTCGCGCCCTCGATCCAACAGTTATCGCGTCACCCGACCGCCAACTAGTTTAGCCGATCTCCACTGTTGATCAAACCCACATGATCTGCTGGCTATCACGCAATCTCGTGCGGATTCTTGCACGACTGATATCCGCCCGAGAGCATGTGAAAAAAATGGCTTTCCTGTGCTACATGTCATACACTTAGGCTAATCGCGCAAAATTTAGGAATTCCACTTACAGCTTTGAAGGCATGCAAGAAACTGCTTACCACCTACGAAACCAGCTCTATCATTTCGCACGTTCTTTTACCCTTCTATTGCCACATGACTTGATGTGATCCACCCATCTATTTACTTCATCTCCACAATAAGATCTCTACCATTTAACCCTGTTCGTCCATCTATTCACTTAACCTTCATGATAAGATCTCCGCCGCTCATCTTTTGTTAGTCCGATTCATCCATCTATTAACTTAACCTCCTGTGATAGGAGCTCCACCATTCATCTTTCGTTCACCCTATTCGTCCATCTATTCACGTAATCTTTTGCAATATGATCTACACCAATCATCTCTCATTGATATTGTTCCCGATCAATCCAATGGTTCCTATGCACTTCTACTTTGTTATGTCCTCCTTTCACTGATTTCGATCTTCACTTGCTCTTCTGCTTGACTCCTTACATGCTTGATTTTACCAAAACACCAAAAATGCAAAAATAGACTTAGTTTCATTTCCTTGCTTACACATTAATTTGGTTTGATGCTCTTTACTTCTGTCACTTAGATAGCAGCATTAGGTTAGTGTTGATTTAGCAATTCTTCTTAGTTTAGCTATTTAAATGGTTAATTAGGATATGGTGTGATTTAGCATTACATGTTGTTTTCTTCATTACTGCAGTAGAGTATCTCTCTTAGAATATATTTTCTCTTCTTCCATCAAAGAATCAAGCTTCTTCTAACTCTATAGAAGTGTGACTTGGAAACCCTATGGTCTCTTGCCAGATGAACAAGTGACAATAGGCAGGACCTTCACTTCTACTTGTGCATATAGCACTGTCACCTCCAAGTTTGTACGAACCCCAGGTTGATAAGTAAATCTCGTAGCCCAGGAGTTGCAGCATCCTTATTGCAATACTGGTGCTCATCAATATCTACCCCTAAATCCATATCTATCTCCCTCCCTCTCTCTATCTCTATCTTCTCTCATATTTCTCTCCCTCCACCTCCCACCTCCATCATTGAGTGTATCTCCCTCCCCTCCTCTCTCTCTTACCCATCTCTCTCTCTCTCTCTCTCTCTCTCTCTCTCCCTATTGACCCTCTAGCTCTATCATGATCTCTCTTTCTCTCTCTAACCCCCAATCCCTCTCACTCTCTCCCCATCCATCTCTATTTCCCTCCCTTTATGCTTCTCTATATCTCCGTCCCTCACTCTCTCTCCCTTACTTCTTCCCCAATGTCATTTCTCTATCTCTCACTCTTCCTCTATATTCCACCTTCACTCTCTCCCTCTATCTCTCTCTTTCTATCCCCCACCCTTTCTCTCTCTCCTAGTATCTCCTTCACAAAAACACCCTTGAAATTTGTCTCTCTCTTCCTCCCCTTTTCAACTACAACTATCTCCCTCCTTATCTCTTCCCCACACTCTTTCCTTACTTCTCTCACTCTATTCCCTCACTCACCAACTCATTCTTCCACACCCCTCCCCTCGTCTCTCTATCCATTTGACCCTATATCCCTCCCTCTCCACCCCCGAACCCCATTGCATACATTTCTCATGTGTTAAAGTCACTTGATACAAGAATGTGCACACATTCCTAGCGCTAGAAGTACATCGACATTTTTGGGGCTAAGAACGCATACACACACACACACATTCTTAATGCTAGGAATACACACACACTCTTTTGCTATCAACACACTCACATTTTTAGTGCTAGGAATACACACATGTTTTTTCATAATAAAAAATTCCTAGAGGGAATATTATGTGCATGATGACTTGGTTACTTGATCACAAATGTGGTGGTTTGGGTTACAAATGCATAAAAACATCAACTTTTTGTTGTGTGTGTGTGTGTGTGTGTATATATATATATAACTTAAAGACAAAATGGCCTTTTCACTGGAATCCAACGATTCAATCTCAAGCAAGAATTGGGAATTTTTTGTTGTTTAAAATACATTTTTGAATGCATATATGGATTCAACACTTTGAAAAAACCTTAGGGAACTTGAATTGTATAAATTAAATAAATTAATCTAAAGTTTTAAAAAATATCTATGGGATTTTGATTTTTAAAAGTTTTAAAAAATCTCTGCGAGATTTTGATTTAAATTAATTAGAAAAATACTATGAAAAAAGTCATTTCATCTATAAGTTAGACTAAGACTATATGTGTGTGTGTGTGTGTGTGTATGATGTGATTTTTCTATGAGTTATACAAATTTGTTACCACACACACACACACACACACACATATATATATATATATATTTCTTTTTTAAAATTAATAATTTTTATTATTATTGAATTAAGCCTTTTGTGATCCATGTGAATCTTTTGAGACATGTTTTCGATGATAATCACATCAAAATTCATTTGTCGACATGTTTCGAACCAGCAAGTGTGGCTCATCGTCAAGACAAGATGAAGAACTAGATCATGGCAACAAGTTAAATAGAGAGACTAGTGATTCAAACAGTTAGAAAGAAACAACTACTTTTGAACAAAGAAAATGGCTACAATGGACTCGACTTCAACTACATTTGACTCGACCAAGAGTTAGGAGAAAGTTTATTAATTAATTAATTAATTAATTTGTTAGATTTATTTATTTTCATTTAAATCTATATGTAACTAAATCTATATGCTTATAATTAATTAAAATATTTATGAACCTAAACTAAGAATTTAGACCTAATGAATAATTGTTAAGAGACAATTTATGATCTTCTTTTTAATTTAAAACTAAATAAACTACATATGAACTTATACTATTATATGAAATATTATGGGATAAATTAAGATTAAAAATAAATATTTATTAATCAAAGAGTTAATTAGTTAATTTGTTTATTAAATTTATTTATTTAAAAATATATGTAAAAACTATATTATCCTCATTTAAATTTAAAATAGTATATATATATATATATATATATATATATATATATATATATATATATATATATATTAATACTATTATATGAAGTATTATGGAATAAACTAGAATACAAATATAAATGTTTTTATTAATTAATTATTTATTTATATGTTTATTAAATTTATTTATTTTCATTTGAATGTATATGTTACTAGATATAATATGGGATAAATTAGGATTAAATACAAATTTTTATTAATTAATTAGTTAATTTGTTTATTAAGTTTATTTATTTAAATATATATGTAACTTATTTATTTTATATATCATGTTTAATAAAAACTAAATAAAAAGTAAAATTATAAGAACCTATACTAAGAAATTAAACTTAATAAATAAATATTAAGGGAAGTTTTATTATCCTCTTATTTTTAATTTAAAACTAAATAAAATATAAACTTATATAAATATTATTATAGGATCAAAATAAAAAAACTAATAAAAATAATGAATAAATGAAGGTAATGAGTACCAAACAAAAAGGAAAAACAATAAATCAATAGAAAAGGGAACATAAACAATCGAGAAGTTGAGGGAATAAAACCAGAAAGGAAAACAATAAAAAGAACGAAGGAGGGTAAAAAAGGGAGGGGGTGCTAACAGAAAAGCGCATGGATCCAACAGCTACTAATCTTCCAACCATCATCCCTGTTAAGATTGCTCGGCCTCCTTTCGATTTCTATGGCCTTCCTAAACTTATGGTGATGAAAAGGAGAAATCTTAGCAGTAACTTGGGCCTCCTCAATACATATACGATGCTTAGACTTCTTTGTGTGTTCTTCCAAGGCTAAAGACTAGGTCCTCCCATGCTTGATGTTAGCTGCATGCTCATGAATCCTCTGATTAATGGAGTGCCCAATTTCACTAACATAGGGGGTCCCACAAGAACATGGAATAACATAAACACATTTCATGTCCTTGGGGTCAACAGGGTCTTTTACATATTTTAGGGAGTTATGAATGGTGTTACGTGGTCTAAATGTCAAGGGAACATTATGCTTCCTAAGTATTCTCACAATCTTCTCAGTGGTCCCCTAGATGAAAGGGAGATGCACCCTTGAGATTCGATCTTTAGGGTCTTCCTTAGCCTTTGGACCTCTGCTAGCTTTAAGGAAAGATTTCATACCTTGGTTCCAACTATATCTATTATTAACAAAACATTAAGGAGATGGGATTTCTATTTATCAAGGTTCTTTTCATCAGAGATTCAATGCATGAGTAGCTAGCATGTTGAATATACCCAACTTTTGAGCAAGGAAATGATGAGAGATGGCATGAATATATTGCTCAGTATGAGGATTTTTCCAAAACACCTAGTGGGAGAAAGAATTTCCATCATACTTCGAAATAATAACATCAAGGAAAGGTAGGCACCCATCAACTTTGTGCTCCATAGTAAACTTTATGGAGGAAGATTGATTGTTGAGATGCTGGAAAAACTGATCTAACTTTTCTTGGCCATGAGGCCAGATGACACAAGTGTCATCCACAAATATTTTCCATTGCTTAGACAGGAGACAGGATGAGGCCAAAGCCCTGCATTCAAAGTCTTTGATAAAAATATTAGCAACAACCAGGGACAGGGGGGAGTCCATGGAAACCCCGCATGTCTGCTCATAAAATTCCCCTTTAAAGCTAAACAAAGTAGAATAAGACAAATCTCTACTAATCAAGCAATATCAGGATTAGTGAGGTGATTGATAATAATAATCGTTCTCATAGAAATAAGGTATTTAATCTTTCTAGTTTTTCCTTTCCCCCTTCTGTCTATAGTCTTCTTGAAAAGGGATTAAGTTTTTCCCTTACTCTTAGAAAAATCCCTGTGGAAGACATTACGTGCGATGTGGATTTTGAGATTACGGGCTTTCCTAATAATATTAAGGACATAATAAGGCAAGCCTGTGTTGTCATCCTCAGGAAGGAAAAGCCACGTATGAACAATATTAGCAAGGATGAATTTGATGCCCTCAGATACTTGAACCATAACAAGGACATTTCCATTCTTAAAGTCGACAAAGGTGGGGCTGTTGTTATCCTTGGAAAAGATGATTATCGCAAGAAGACATCGGATCACTTGTGTAATAGCGGAAGCTATAAAAGGCTTAATAAGAATCCCCTAAAAAGGATCTCTAGAATAGTCATTCTAGCTATAAAGTCTAGTAACATTGTGGGCACACTTTGCCACAAACTCATTAAGAGCAACCCCACCACTCCAAGGATCTATGGGCTTCCAAATATCCACAAGGAAGGCCCCCCCCTGAGACCCATTTTCAACACCATAGGAGGGCCAACCTACCTCCTAGCCAAATACCTTGCCTTGAAGCTTAAACCCCTTGTTGGCCTTATAGAGTCATTCGTCAAAGACTCTTCTTCATTTTTCAATGAGTTAAAGGGCATAAAGTTTGACCCTGGGGACAATCTTGTTAGTTTTGATGTGGTCTCCCTTTACACTAGCATCCCTATTAAGGAGGCCATTGAGGTCATCAATTGCCTCACTGATCCCGATACCGCTCGATTAGTAGAAATTTGTCTTACTTCTACTTTTTTCTACTTTGAAGGGGAATTCTATGAGCAGACATGCGGGGTTGCCATGGGCTCCCCCCTATCCCCAGTTGTTGCTAATATTTTTATGGAATAATTTGAATCCAAGGCTTTGGCCTCAGCCTGTCTCCTGCCCAAGCTATGGAAAATATTTGTGGATGACATGTGTCATCTGGTCTCATGGCCAAGAAAAGTTAGATCAATTTTTCTAGCATCTCAATAATCAATATTCCTCCATAAAGTTTACTATGGAGTAGGAAGTTGATGGGTTCCTACCTTTCCTTGATGTTCTTATTTCGAAGAAGGATGATGGTTCCTTCTCCCATTAGGTGTTTCGGAAAAAACTCATACTGAGTAATATCTTCATGCCAACTCTCATCATTTCCCTGCTCAAAAGTTGGGTGTTCTCAACATGCTAGCTACTCATGCATTGAGAGTCTCTAATGAAAAGAACCTTGATAAAGAGAAATCCCATCTCCTTAATGTTTTTTTTAATAATGGATATAGTAGGCACCAAGGTTTGAAAGCGTTCCTTAAAGCTAGTAGAGGTCCCAAGGTTAAGAAAGACCCTAAAGATTGAATATCATGGGTGCATCTCCCTTTCATCCAAGGACCACTGACAAGATTGTGAGAATCCTTAGGAAGCATAATGTTCCCTTGACCTTTAGACCCCTTAACAACATTCGTAACTCCCTAAGATCCGTAAAAGACCCTGTTGACCCCAAGGACATGAAATGTGTTTAAGTTATTCCATGTTCTTGTGGGACCCCTTATGTTAGTGAAACAGGGAGCTCTATGAATCAGAGGATTCATGCACACGCAACTGACATCAAGCATGGGACGACCCAGTCTTCAACCTTGGTAGAACACATAGAGAAGTCTAAGAATCATATATGTATTTAGGAGGCCCAAGTTATTGCCAAGATTTCTGCTTTTCATCACCGTAAGTTTAGGGAGGCCATAGAAATCGCAAGGAGGCTAAGCAATCTTAACGAGGATGACGGCACGAATATTAGCAGTTATTGAATCTTCGCCCTTTCCTCTTAGCACCTCCCTCCCTTTTTTACCCTCCTTCGTTCTTCTTATTGTTTTCCTTTCTAGTTTTATTCCTTCGACTTCTGGATTGTTTGAATTTCACCTATGTTCCCTTTTCTATTGATTTGTTGTTTTTCCTTTTTTGTTTGGTACTCATTACCTTTATTTATTCATTATTTTTATTAATATTTTTAATTTGATCCTATAATAATATTCTTATAAGTTTATATTTTATTTAGTTTTAAATTATAAATAAGAGGATAATAAAACTTCCCTTAATATTTATTTATTAGGTTTAATTTCTTAGTAAAGGTTATAATTTTACTTTTTATTTAGTTTTTTATTAAACATGATATATAAAATAAATAAGTTACATATATATTAAAATAAATAAACTTAATAAGCAAATTCACTAATTAATTGATTAATTAATAAACATGTGTATTTAATCCTAATTTATCCCATATTATATTTAGTAACATATACATTCAAATGAAAATAAATAAATTTAATAAACATATAAATAATTAATTAATTAATAAAAAACATTTATATTTGTATCCTAGTTTATCCCATAATACTTCATATAATAATATTAATATAAATTTATATATTTTTTAATTTTAAATTAAAATGAGGATAATATATTTTTTACATATATATTTAAATAAATAAACTTAATAAACAAATTAACTAACTAACTAATTAATTAATTAATAAACTTTCCCCTAACTCTTGGCCCAGTCAAATGTAGCTGAAGTCCAGTCCATTGTAGTCGTTTCCTTTGGTCAAAAGTAGTTGTTTCTTTCTAGTCATTTGAATGATTGGTCTCTCTATTTAACTTGTTGTCGTGTTCTGGGTCTTCATCTTGTAGTGACGATGAACCACACTCATTGGTTCGAAACACATCGACAAATGAATTTTGATGTGATTCTCGCCTAAAACATGTCTCAAAAAGTTTTTATTATGTTTAATATATTGTTTTCTTGAGACATATCAAAGTCTCAAAATACATCCCTCATATATTTTCACTATAATATTTTGGGGCCTTTGGGAAAAAATATACATATGGTGTATTAGAGGACATTAAGATCTACAATTTAGGAAAAAAATGATTGCTTACTAATGTTAAGATGCTTTTAGATTGCACTAACAAAAAAATTATAATTTCAAGGATATATATATATAGAGAGAGAGAGAGAGTTGGTGGGGGGTGTGGGTGAGATTATATCCTTGAAATTATAATGCCTTTTGTATAATTAATATTATAAATTTTTTTAAATAGTTGTGTACGTGGACAACTCTACAATTTAGGTATTCATAGGTTGCAATAATAGAATCAACTAGACAAGTACAATTTCTATAAATAAAAAAATATGTATTAGAAAAGTTACCTTATTTTCCTACCTTTAATCTTTCTACACCATCTTCAAATTCATTATGTAAGTATCCCTAATCATCCCTCCAAAATAACATATTACTATCTTTCTTGGTTTGCATTGCTACTAATGCCTCATGAGTAGGTTGTACCCACCCATAATTTTTGGAGCCTTAACTAGAAACCAAGCCTTGAAGGCTTAAAGGGATGATTGAATGCCTATTGTTTTCTTTTGTAATTATATGTTTTGAAATGATGCAAGATTTATGTCAAAGTTGGTATTTTCCGGTGCTTCTTTTTCCAAGGACCTAGCTATAGTGATTTGTAAGCTCACATAGGGATTTATATCTATCCAATTGTCATGGTTATCCTTAGCCAACACCCAATATAATAGAGGTTTTCTATGTACTTTTAGATAATTTTGTGAGTAATACAATACTCCTACATTAGAGCAGGTGTTTCATGCCCTACTTAACATTTATTTTTGGGGTCTTGTAATTTTTTATTTATGTTTACCCCTATGTTTAGCTTAATAGGGGGTATTAGAGTTAGTATTTCGCAATGTTTCCTCTCCCAATGAGTTAGTTCGTAACACCCTCAATTGTTGTAAAATATTTGTTAAGTTACTTGCTTTTATATATAATATATATATAGAAAAGCCTAACGTAATTTTGATGTTAAAATTAATTTTGTTTTATCTTGGGAAAACATACATATTGAAACTCACTGGAGCGATAATTAACAGTAAGTTACCTCCCTTCTTAGGAGATAATTTATTATCAAAATGACAGAGTTGAGGAAGGCAGAGGGAGGAGAAGGATGGAGGCATCTAGAAATAAGGAAGAGGAAAATATTGAAAAAATTATAGAAGATGTTTTGTGAGGAAGTAGGACATTTCTCATGAGGTGTTCTTGAGTTGGACAGAGGATCAATGGAAGCCTCAGAATTTTTGTGACTGTAAAGGATTTTTGGGTTGTATTTTGGTGGGGTCTTGTTGCCTAAAAATCACCTTATAAGATGATTTCTCAAAAATGTATCAAAATCACCTTATAAGATGATTTCTCAAAAATGTATCAAAAAAACATAGGGGAAGCAGATGTAATTGTCATTCTCAAGGTTGGGTGGTTGTGGTCTTTCTAATGGATCATCGGATACCTTAGATCTTTATACTCCATTAATTCTTCGCATTGGATCTTTATATTTGCGACGACGGCACTGCAGCATCATGGACGACCACAGGATGGATATTTCTGTGACCTCTTTACCCCGCATACCGGATCCTCTGCGTGCTGAGAAATCCACAGTTTATGTGCCGCAACAGGTTTCTCTCGGCCCTTTTCATTACCGTTCTAAGCCCGAGTATGAGACCATTAAAAGCGACCTCCCTTCGGCCAGACTTGGCTGTACCAACCAACATTTCAAGGCGCTCATTGACGGCATGATGTTCGATTTTCAATTTATTAGTAGGATTCGGCACTGGTATGCGCTCTCTGATTCACCTCCCAGAGACGGAGACGAAGAATTATGTGAAATAATGGCTACAGATGGCTTTTTCCTGTTGCAATTCTTGAGGTAAGATCTTCTCTTTATCGAAATTTTGCTGGAAATTTATCAAATATATAATTCGCTGACTTTCAACCATATTTAAAAAATCTAAGATCAAATCAAATTCAGTTCTAAATACATTTTTAGTGTATTTTATGCCTGGTCTATTTAATGTCACAGGGGATTGCACTTGCTAGTTTATTTATAATTGTCATTTGCAGAGCAGTACTCAGTTAACTGACACGTGAAACTTGAGTCTTTTCAGGGAATTCTCCCAGGAGTATAGATCTCTCTTGATGCCCTTGACCAGCAAAGTTACAGATCTCATGTATAAACCAGTTGGAGAGTCATTTGCAGTTCATGAAGATATTATGAAGCTAGAAAATCAAATACCCATATTTGCCCTACACAGGATCCTTCAGTGGGAGACAGATATAATTCCATTGGTACGTGAAGAGATGATAGACAAGGCGCGTAAGGACGACAGTGATGATCGAGACTACCTATCAGAAGATACGAGATCCACAGGTGGGTTTTAGCAGCAGGTCAAGACCTGAAGTCAATTTTCAGACTCGCTTTCCACAATGTGTCCCCTTTTCCGGACATGCGGGACAGCCACTCAGCCGGGGGCGAATTGAGAGCGGATTCACATCTGTTGGAATTTCTGTATGAAAACATTATTCGCTCTTCTCATTCCACAGATCGCTCTAAATTCAATCGGAGGAAGAATAAGAAGAAGGGCACCTCTCTCCCATCCGCGGTAGAACTGAAAAGAAAAGGAGTGATGTTCGTCGCAGACGTAAAATTTCTCAACGAAATTCGCTTTGATGTGAAAAGCAGCACGTTTCACTTACCCAAAACTGACATAAGCAAACGAACAGTTGTTTTGATGGAGAACCTGGTTGCATTCGAGGCACTGGCTCGGAAAGATGGAATGAAACCGCTAAAGAGGTATGTGGACTTGATGGACTGCCTGATCAACACATCCGCAGATGCTCAGGTGCTCATAGATAGTGGCATGGTCAACGATATCTTGCAGCCAGAGGAAGTTGCGAGTGTGTGGAAAAGAATTGGGAAAGGACTGGAGAAAGGCGAATACGAACCAATCGACTCTGCTGTTCATGACGTGACACCCTTGTTGATATATGATGATGTGAAGCAAAAGTATTTCCCCAAGGCATGGCTAGTTGTGTCGTCTTTCACAGGATGTATCCTCTTGCTTTTAAGTGTGTGGCAAACTATAATCGCCTGGGAGCAACTCCGCCTTCAACAAGAAAGTATGAAAAAGGTGTAATCATCATATCATCTTACTCAATCTCTTATTCAGCTTCTTGTCTTTAGATGGAGGAAGTGATGGTAAAGTGGTATGGGTGAAGTGTTTATTGATTTTAGTGTTTTTTTGATAATAAGTGAAGAGTTTATCAATTTCAAACTTCTAGTTTTTTTATAATATGTAAAATATTTACGAACTTCAAACTTCTTAATAAAAGTAAAGTCTTCACCAACTTTGAATTTCTTATCTTTATAATAGATAAAATGTCCATGAAAAATGAAAATTGGAGGTTTCACAAAATACACAAAGATATTCCAAAAGCATTTGTCCAATATATCTTATTGTTTTAGTGTCTTTTACTTTTAGATCTGGGCTCCTAAACCTAAAAAGGCTTATAAATTATATAATTTTGTTCTTGTTTCAGTGTATTTTCTTTCCAGGTCCATATCTCAGTCCCATAATCCAAATTCAGTTGCTTGAATGGAAAAACAATTTGTCCAATTGCGAAATACCTAGAATTTCAAATTTCATTTTCTTTCTTCCATTGCATATGATATATACAGCAAAATACATGTTTCTTCCCTTGCATATGATATATACCGCAAAATACATGTTTCAATAAATGTATTATGTATTGTTAATTTCATTTTCGGCGTTCCAAGTATGGCTACTTGTAGGGTTTATTGGGTAAAGTTTACATTAGGTGCTTTCCAGCGTGTATGACTCCGTTTTCTTTAATATGCAGAAAATCTGTGTTATCAGCGGTTTTATTGCAGTAGAGTGGGAAAATCGTGGTTTCACGCCCAATTTAATTTTGTGTTGGTCGAAGTATATCATCTTATCACTCAATACTAAATAGATACTAAATACTTGACGGAAGGTTTCTGGCCGAGTCAAAAAAATGTCCGAGCTTGAACTCTGCTTATTAAGTGTCTCTGAAGGGCAGGCATTTGTTAATGATGTGTTTTCTGTAGTTTGTATTTGGAGTTATATTTTCACAGAGGCATTTTGGTCAGATATATAAAATATTAAGGTTTATGATTATTTAGTGATATATAAAGTGTTAGTTTATAATGGTTTAGTTTAATTGCTTTTAAGTTGATATGGTTAGTTAAATAGATTATTTGTAATCGTTTGATTTTTTTATTTGTATTTATGTTAAAAAAATATTTAGAGAAGTTTTGAGAAAAGATAAATTTTTGATATTTCATGGTAAATAAAAAAGTATAATCTTTCTGTACATTTAAAAAAATATCTGAAAATAAAATTTCCAAATATATTTTAGATTTTAAATATATCTTGAAATTTAACTAATTCTTATTTGAATAGTATCAAATCTCTACTCTCTGATTTTGGATTGATAGTGTTTCTCACTCTTCTGTCATCAAGCTGGAACTGGGTTGGAACTCGGTTATCTGTGTTAATTTTTTTTTGGTTTATGTTGGTTTAAATAATAGTGGAAGTGGTTCTAATAATAATAATAATAATAATAATAATAATTGGTTTAATAGTAATATTAATAATAGTGATTATATTTTCACCCCACATAGGAATAATAATATTAAGAATAACTATAATAATGTATGTTTGGTGTAATAATAATAATAATAATAATATTAATATTAATGAGGTTAGTGTAATAATAATAGGATTGGTAATAAGACTCTTAGTTTGGATAATATTGGTTGTTCTAATTTTCTTTCCTCTTCTAGTAATAGGGTTGTCAATCTCTCTAGCTTTTCTTTTGATCCCCATGTCTTTAGTCTTTTGGAGAAAGGTTTAAATTTTTCTCTTGCTCTTAGAAAGATCCTGATTGATGATATCATTTGTGACATTGAATATGGTATTAGAGACTTAAAGGAAGTCACTAAAGATATCATTCGTCATGGTTGTGCAGTTTTCCTTAGAAAGGCAAAGCCCCCCAAGAATAATATCAACAAACCTTAGTTTGATGCTCTCAAATTGGTAAATGATAATAAGAATATTGTTGTTCTCAAAGCCGACAAAGGTGGTGATGTGGTTATTCTTGATAAAGATGATATCGTCGAAAGATGTCGGACCACCTCCATAATAGCTGGAGCTACAGGAAACTCAACAAGGATCCTCTGAAGAAGATTTCCAAAAGCGTGGCTCTTGCTATAAAGGCTAGTAGCTCGATCAGCTCGTTGAGTCATAAGCGTATTGAAAGATGCCCTCTTACCCCTAGAATCTATGGTTTGCCAAAGATTCATAAGGAAGGGGCTCGTATGAGACCCATTGTCAACATGATAGGAGGGCCAACTTATCTTCTTGCTAAATATTTAGCCCAGAAACTTAAGCCCCTTATTGGCCATACAGAATCCTTCGTCAAGGACTCTGCATCACTTGTTAATGGTTAAAGAATTTCAAACTTGATCCAGATGACAAGCTTGTGAGCTTTGATGTGGTCTCTCTATACATAATATCCCTATCAACAAGGCCATCGAAGTCATCAAGTGCATCATAGATCATGATACGGCTTATTTAGTTGGTATTTTTCTTACTTCTACTTTCTTTTCATTCGATGGGGAATTCTATGAGCAAACTTGCGGTGTCACCATGGGTCCCCCCCTCTCCCCTATGGCAGCTAATCTATTCATGGAGGATTTTGAATCAAAGGCCTTAGCATCTTCTCATATTGTGCCTAAGTTGTGGAAGAGGTTTGTGGATGACACTTGTGTCATCTAGTCCCATGGTAAAGAAAAGTTGGAACTATTTTTTCTCCATCTTAACAATCGATCTAGTTCTATAAAGTTCACCATGGAATTTGAATGTAATGGTAGTCCTCCCTTCCTTGACGTCCTCCTCTGAAGGAATGATAATGGATCTTTCTCTCATCAGGTATATCATAAGAAAACTCATACAGAACAATATCTTCATGCTAATTCTCATCATTTCCCAGCTCAAAAGCTTGGTGTTCTCAACACCTTAGCAACTAGAGCTTTAAGAATTTCTGATGAGAACCATCTCAAGGAAGAGAAAGCACATATCCTAAGTGTTTTATTTAATAATGGGTATAGTAGACGCCAATATACTAAGGCTTTCCTCAGAGCTAAAAAAGGTCCTAGTGCTAAGAAAGATACCAAGGATCAATTTTCTGGTGTTCATATTCCTTTTGTCCAAGGGACCACTGACAAGATTGCAAGAATCCTAAGGAAGCATAAGGTGGCTTTAACCTTTCGACCTTTAAATACCATCTGGAGCTCCCTTAGATCTATAAAAGACCCAATGGACCCCAAGAATATGAAGGGTGTTTACGTTATCCCATGCTCTTGTGGGACTCCCTACATTGGTGAGACTGGTCACTCAATTAATCAAAGGATTCGTGAGCATGTTGCTGGCATCAAGCATGGCAGGACCCGCTCCTCTGCTTTGGCGGAGTATGCAGATAAATCGAAGCATCACATCTGCATTGAGGAGGCCCAAGTCATTGCTAAGGTTAGTCATTTCCATCATCGTAAATTAAGGGAGACCCTAGAAATTGAAAAAAGACCCAATAATTGAATAGAGATGATGGTTGGAATATTAGTAGAAGTTGGGTCCCTGTCTTGTCCTCCTAGTTTGTTTGTTTGTTTGTTTTTTTTGAATTTATGTAAGTATTGGCATGTTTTTTATAGTATTTGTTGTTGATTTATTCTTCATTAGAGTTTATTTTTATGATCCTTCATGTTTTTTTATGTATTTTATCATCTTATTCATTCTTAACTCCTTTTAGTATTTTTGTTATTTGTTTAATGGGTCTAAGCCCCATATTTTATTGTTGACCCCGTTTTATTTATTGATTATTTTTTCTTTGGATATATATATGTTTCTATATATATATATATATATATATATATATATATATATATATATATATATATATATATATATATATATATATTAACTTCTGTATATTTTTGTTTTATTTTATTTTATTTCCATTAGTTATTTTATTTATCAAATGATATTGTTTGGATTAGGGTCTTCACTCGTTTTTATAATTTTTGACTCCCCTCCTTTAGAGTTTGACTTTGATTATGTATTTATTTATTTTAAAAACTAGTTGTTTAATATAGCGGTTACTTATTAATATTTGCTTTTAATAAATTAATAAACTAATATCACAGTTTAAATATTATTTTTCAAAAACTAGCCGTTTAATATAGCCATTACATATTAATATTTTAATAAATTAATAAACTAATATCCTTATTTAAATATTATTTTTCAAGAACTAGTCATATTTGGTTTTAAGAAATTAATTTAAATATTATTTTTCAAAAACTAGTCGTTTAATATAGCCATTACCTATTAATATTTTTAATAAATTAATGAAATAATATCATTATTTAAATATTTTTTTCAAAAAATAGCTGTTTAATATACCCGTTACATATTAATATTTTAATAAATTAATAAACTAATATCATTATTTAAATATTATTTTTCAAGAACTAGTAATATTTGGTTTTAATAAATTAATTTAAATATTATTTTTCAAAAACTAGTCATTTAATATAGCCGTTACTTAATAATATTTGTTTTTAATATATTAATAAATTAATATTATAATTTAAACACTATTGTTCAAATATAGATGTTACTTGAAATTATGTCTCTACATTGCTCTCTATTTAAGCCTTTGCCATGGTTTGCCTCTTCATCTAGTCCTAATGATGAACCACTTGTTGGTTCGAAATGCGTCGGCCAAAAAAATTCTCTCATGTGATTTTTACCGAAAGAATTTGTTTAATTCATTATGGATCACAAAATCTTGAATACAGAAAGTATCAGACATATTAAAAGACAAAATATACAACACATTACCATTAGATACCTCTCAGAAGGAAACTAAACCAACATCTTGTAGTAGAGCTTCCTTGGATAACATATCTGCCATGACATTATTTTCCTTGCATAGATGAAGAACTTTCACATCATCGTATTTCTCCTTTCATTGGAAGATTTTCCTTTCAACGATTCTAAATGAAGGACCCTTAAGTCACACTTTTATTGAAACAGTCCACAAGAACTTTTGAATCCTCATTCAATATAAATGTTTTCACTTGCTTCCAAATGGAAATCCTCATGGTACACCACATAGCAAGGAGTTCAACAGTAAAATTTGTTTCTTGGACAATGCCTAGTTTGCATTTAATCATTAGATTCTGGAAGAATAAAATGATTATACTGACACCACAAACATCCCTTTGACTAACTCCATCAAAGAATTGCCATACTATAGTAGTCGACAACTCCACATCTCTAATAAGCCTGATCTTCTTCCCTTTTAGCGGTTTCACTTGCTCAAGATAAGATGATCTTGCATTATGTTCAATAACTTCAGAGTCTTCTTCAAATAGACATCGGTTTCTCCCTAGCCAAATTCCCCACAATACAAAGATCGGAAGGAATTTAAGAGCAAATGAAATAAACCTTTGATTCCAAGTTTACAGACACTCTTCAACCAAGTTTTCATTCCAACAAGCATCAAGGTTAAAATAAGAGAAAATTTTCTTCCAATCATAAATTAAAAAAGGGAAATGAATAAATAAATGAGTAATAGACTCCTCAATCACCCAATATAGAACACAAAATCCAAGACCTACTCATCATCGCTTAACAAGAATATCCCAAGTCAATATTTTTCCTTCGAACAACAACAAAAGGTACAATCTGTATTTAAGGGGGCATTGGTCCTTCCATACTAATCTGTGCCACCATTTTGAAGAAGCAAGAGGGATGTCTTAAATCAGTGCATCATATCTGTATCTAGCTATTATAATTCCACTTTGTTTATTCTTAGACCACCTGATGATGTCTTCCTCCTCCCGATCAATCACAATACCATCTTTACCCAAATTCAATACAAAATAGCTCCATTCACCTACATACACATGATAAAGGCCAAACTCTTGGGCCAAAATCCACTCTTAACTATCTAACGTTGCACCTAACCTCCTAACAACATCAGTGATACCAATAAAATCCAAAATATTTAAAAACTCCACCAGCCTATAATAGAGTTTATGGTGATCATTGCATCCTATCCACGGGTCACAACCAAGAATAACATTACCCCTATTCCCAATATTCCACAAAATCCATTTCTCAAAATCTTAAATATCACTTACCAAATTCCTCCAAATCATAGAAACTCTCTTAGTCACTTTTGGCTCTTGCCTAAGACAATCTACAACTGACAATAGATTTCAAATATTTCACCTTCATTACGAGACTCCACATACTATTGTGAAAAAGCATGTGCCAACAACTCTTAGCTACAAGAGTTAGTCCAAATTTCTCCATATTACGCAAGCCCCAACCCCTCAGAGACTTCAAAAGTGACATATTGTTCCAAGACACTCGAGTCATTCCTCTCACCTTCTTTTTGTGATTCCAAATAAAATGAATATATAACTTTTTGATAGCACTGAAAATACTTTTAGAATTTTTTGTTGAAGTCAACCAGAAGATCATGATTCCCTCCAAGACATGTTTGATTAAAATAAGGCAGCCTCATAATGAACCCATTGATTTCACCAATGACAAATTTGTCTTTCCACCTTTTTAACAAGTCAAGACCAATCTGTGATTCAATAATCGTTAGGATTTAAGAAAAAACTAAGATATTTAAAGAACCAAACTTGAGAGAAAAGATTTCTTAGATCAAATTCACATGGGTTTCATCCAAGTTGTTGTTGAACCAAGATGATTTTTCTAGGTTGACTCCATGCTCGACGTCAGACAAAAACAATGAAAAGTACCTTTGAAGATTTTCCATTCCTCAACAGTCCCCAAGCCGAAGAACAAAACATCATCTACAAATAAAGTGTGAGTTATCGCCATCTTTTAACCAAAGTATACTCCTTTAATTCTACCCTCTGATTTTTCCTCCATAATTAATCTACTCAACCTTCTATGATGAAAAAAAGAGAAGGCGATAACGAATAACCTTGACAAATTCCTTCTAAGGCTTTGAAAAGCTCTAATGGATCACCATTAACTAGAACAACATAATTGGCTAATCTCACACAACCTGTTATCTAGGAAGTTGCATCAAACTTCAAACCAATCCGAAGCAAGACTAGCTTGAGAAATGACTAATCGACCTTATCATAATCTTTCCTTAGGTCAATCTTCAACAGAATAGCTAGAATATTTATTCATTTAATGGATTACATGTCTTCTTGAGCCAACATAATAACATCATGGATTTATTTCTTGAATAAAAAACCAAATTGGGCCAAAGACATGATTTGACAAGGAAATATTTAACCTATTAGCTAGCACATTTGAAATGATTTTATATAAAGTATTTCACAAAACTATCAGTTGATAATCACTGAAATTATTGGGCTATGTTGGTTTTGGGATTAAATCAATGAAAATTACATTGATATTATAAGAAATAAACCCCCTCCTCCTAGATTCCTCAACCACCTCCACAATTTCCCTTCCCATAGGATTAAAAAAAAAGTAAAAAAAGCTCCACATACCAGCAATCATGCCATATACTTTTGTCCTTGGGAATCCTCTTCAAGATATTTAGGACCTACTCCTCAAATACATGCCTACCTATCCAATCTGATTTTTCATCAGAGAAAAACCTAGGGTGGGACCTGATTACTCTCATCTAATCAGCTATATTAGAATGACTACCATCCTCAAACAGATTTTAAAAGAAATAAACTCCTTCATTCATGATATCCACATATGAATACAACTACCAAGTGCCATCCTATGGTTTAATTGACCAAATATGGTTTACTTCACACCTATGATTAGCTATCTGATGAAATAATTTGTATTACTGTGTTCTTCAGCAAGTTGATTCACTCTACTCTTAAGCTTCCAAGCAATTTCTGGAGCCTTGAAGATCTCTACTTTTTATTTTTTCTAAATTCTTGATTTGATATCTTTAATTATTGGTGAAATACCCATCACTTCTCAAAACCAGATTAGAAATTTGATTTTCAATTAACTCAAATTCACCTAATTACACATTCCTCTTGTTTTTTAGCGACTCGCCAACAACCCTCTTTAGCAATTTCAAATTTTAGAGAATTGTTCCATTAGAGAAATAATACTAGAATTGTAAATATGAATCCATATAGACCTAACCAAATCCTTGAAGCTCTCATCATCCAATTGGCATCTGATAAATCAAAACAAATGATTTCTCCTATTCTCATCCCCTAAAAAAAGGAGGATAGGTTTGTGATTAGATATAGAATCACAATAGACAACAGAATGATATAGAAAAACTTTCAAAAAGAAAGAATTCATTGTTAAAAATTTGTCATGTCCCTTCCCAAATGAATTTTCCCCTGATCATTCATTGGAACATTAGAACCAATTTTGGGGCTTCAACATCCACAAAATCCATCAGAACCGCCTAAGCATCCATCCTGCCAAATGGACCCCATAATTCTCTTTGGGATAAAGAGAAATATAAATCTCTTGTTAATATTAAATTATCCCTATTTATGAAATCACCATCCAATATATCAAATCAAAATCTAATTTTAATATCATAGGGGCCATCATAGTTGACATGAGAGAGATTAATCCCTAGGGTAGAACTAAACCCTTCCATTAAAATTCCAGCGTCAAAAAAAAAATTTAAAAGGACCAACTAAGGGGGGGAACCCATCAATTGACCACCTGAATTCCCACTAGCATTAAAAAAAAAAAATCCACCCCACCAATAAGTTAGATAAAGAATCAACAGCTTTGAGGACATAATCTCCCTCTAGAAAATGGCATCCAGATTATGAACAAAGAACAAAAACTTGAGAGAAATCCTCTTAGGAGAGCTCCCCAACCCTCTAATGTTCAAGGAAAGATCTTCATTAGGTAACCCTTGGAGTAGGGAACTCTATTCTAAAGGGCCTAAAAAAGGTATGGGAGTATGATTCCAATCGTATAGGAGAAAACCATAGCATTTTTCGTTTGACCCCTTCCCAAATTCCCAAAAGAATGGAGGTTTGATTGGGCCCTTTAATTGGAATTACTTCAGAAGAAAAGGGGTTTAAATTGTGAGAAATTTCCGCCAAACCCTTAACTTCCACAGAATAAAGTAAATTTAGGAAATACTCACTAGACAAAAAAGACTAGGAGAAACCACCTTTAGGTTCATTTTACTTCTGAGAATCCCATTTCAGCCCAACCTTTAACACCTTAAAAATTTGACTCTTGATTATGCACAATAAGTTCTCCTTATCTTCACCTTTATTTTCTAGAATTAGGACTAGAGAAGATAATATTCTTGATATTTCCCCCAAGTTTGACAATAAATAATTCTCAAAGATCTCCATCACCAAACTTCCCATTAGTAATGAATACTTCAACAATCTTAGATCCATTCCCCATATCCACAACATCATTTTCTACCAACAGATCCTCAGTTCTCATCCCCAAAGCATCACTGACCCAAAATGAATCCTTTAAAGGCCCATTAGATTAGGCTTCAAATGGATATCCTTCTTTAGATCCATCACCTTTAGGTCCTTTCTGCATTGGACTACTTTCTTGAAGATGAAACCCCTGCATCACCTTACACCCTATCATTATGAACCACTTTTAAGGAATGCAAAGGGTTATCATTAGAGATGGAATTTAGGCTAGGAGGAGGCATCTTCAACAAGTCCTCAAGGTTATGCTCCCACAAAACATTATCTTGGATTTCATTTGGATTAGAAATTTTAATCGCCTGAGAGATTCCAGCTTTCATCGAGTTCAAAGTTTCTCCAAATCTTCAAGTTTCTTTGAATTGGCATTCTACTCCACCTTTTATAGAGAGGAAATCCTATAAGAGTAATCATGAATGATGTGCCCCAATTTTTTACATTGCCCACATAAAAAAGGAACACCCCAATAATCCATGGGTTGCATGAAAGAATAATTCCTCCATTTTTAAAACCAATTCTAACACCAAACCTTTGGAGACATCAATTTCGACAAGAACCCAAGCTACTCTATAGTCTTCTTGAATAAATTGTGCTTCATGAACAAATAAGTTTCTTCAAATCAAATTCCCAATATAGCCATTAGTTCCTTAGCATTCTAGAATTGTGGTAACAAACCTGGAAAAAGAATCCAAACATGCAGAATCAGAAAGACTTCATGCCATGGATAAATGCCAAGGTACCAATGTCTTAAAACAAGGCTTCAATCCCCCCATGACCATAAACCCTTCAATATTTTCTTTAAAAAAAACACATGTTTTGAACAAAATATAAATGGAATCCAACCGTGTAGAAGAATGTGAAAATACAACAAATAACCCAGTCTAGGGACCCAAATTTTTCCGAACCATTCTCCCTAAATTGTCCTATTAAATCTCTTGTCCAAAAATCTACCAATGATACCAACCTCAAGTAGAACCATGGAAAAATCAACAGAAGGATCAAACCCTATCATACATTCAAACCTTCTTTCTCAAACCACCTGCAAACATCAAGTCTTCCTTTGGAAACAAAACTTTTCTTTGGTTACTGGAACTGCATTTAGATAACCTTGCTTGACAACCTTAGCTTCCTCAGGGACCAAAGAGAAGCTTGACAATAACCCTTCACTACACAGTTGCTTCCCCAGAAAACCATTTACTAAATTTTGCACGCAGGGATTGTCACTTTCAATGGAATTAGACTTATGATAACATCATGATTTGTTTCTAACTTATTCCTTAATTCCAATCTTCCACATGGATCATGACTATTCTACCTGCCATCTCTTATTCCATTTTTCAAATTCTCTTGTCAAAGAATCTCAACGTACTCCTTGTCTCTTTTGACATTCCAAATTCCATCATCCTCCAACTCAACCCCCCAATTGTACTCTAGATCAAGGGAAATCACATCTTCCAAAGATTGAACAACAAAATCGTTGATTACTTAGGGTTTCAATAGAAAAAATCCTACAATGTGCAATCTTATAGACATAATGAAGGCTAGATTTTACCTTAGATCACCTTCCTCTTCCTCTGCCAATGACTTTCTTATAATGGATTTGAAATTTGAAAGAAATATTACCATAGTTTTGCTTACTTAAAGGGTCAAGGTTGGTAGTGTGGCAAATATTTTTAAAATTAGAACGAATATAAGTTGTACAATCTAAGAGAAAATGTCTTTTATAGTCAATCCTATTAGTGTGAAAAATGTGAAAAACTCTTTCCTCCCATGGGTATATGACACACAATCTAAGAGAATGTGCTTTTCTTCTTTAACTGTATTACTATTGCAAAGGTGACAAACTCTTTCATCCCATGAGTATATTATGGTAAATTTAAGAGCTTTATTCTTCTTCAACCCTAATAGTGTCACAAAGGGGACACACTCATTCATGCCATGGCATTTTTGGAATTGACCAACATCTAGTTTCACAATGAAGCTCATGAGAATTTGTTCTTATTTTAGCAATGCTCATTTTATTCTTAACAGTAGTCAAGGCATAGAGATACTTTTAATTTTTGAGATTGGGGAAGTTTAATTTTTCCTTCTATCTCTTTATCAAACTCTAGTTTCTCCTTAGATTTTGAGGTATTAATATCTTAAATATTATCATTATTCTATAAAATGATATCTTTCTTTATCCCCCAATGGTAAAGTCAAGACTTGGCATCCTTATGCTATCGCCACTTGAGCTGAATGTGGGGGTTTTGGCTAGAGTTGGAGGCTATTTTAGAAAATCTATTTTCTCTCTTGTTGTTGAAATTATTCATATACATAAGATATCTAGTCATCGTAGTCATTCTTTCAATTAGGGAAAGGGTTGCTTCAATCACAAATAATGATAAGGGGTATTTCCTTTAATATTAATTGTAGGTTTTAAACTACTTTTGGATATGTTCTATTTTCCTCCACCACTATCTTGAAATACTATAACCTCAAACCTCACATGTATCCATATAAAATAGCATGAGTGATGAGCGTCTCAAAAATGATTACGTTGTTAGGTCCACTTAATACTAGTGATTCCCCCATTACTATTGTCATTCTAGCCCTTATTGTTATTATTATGCCCCTTTTGTCCCCATATTGTTATTACTGTGCCCCATAGAAGCCCACTATTGTTATTGTTGTGCCATTATATTATTATTGTTATGTCATCTTTGATTATATTGTGACCCCTTAGACTCCTATATATAGAAATGAGGTTTTGTCGTTTGTATCATCTAAGAATTATTAATTTGTGTAATGTAAAGGAGGCTTCACCCTTGAAGAAGCTGATTTTGAAGTCGTTGAGCTATCTTTTCTTCTATTTTGTGAGTTGGTTATATAACATTTGGTATCAGAGCTTTGGATTCTAGTGTTTCACTGTTCCAAACAGGTTATTGTGGAATTTTCACTATAAATGTTTTTCTACGATGTTTTAGAAGCTGAAATTAAAACCCATTTGAGTGAAAATCTTGATGAACCTCGCGTCCTAATTTCAGATCTTTTGTCGCTATATTTTCGGATATTGGATCCAAGGAAATTAGGGTTTTGCAGGCTCCTAAATTATATCTGAAACAGGTGAACTAGGGAAAATGGTCATAAATTTCTATCTGAGCATCACATTGAAATTTCATAAAAAGTAGCAGAAGGAGGATGTCCTGTATTTTTCTTTGTATCAGTTTCAGGACCTAAGGTCAAAACAATAACACGAGTCACTTCGTACAAGTTCGCTTTACTGAACTAATATATAATCAAGTCATTGTGGGATATTTGGCATAACTCTTCCTTGGAGAATCCAATCTTGATCAAATTTGTGGGTTTGGAAAGAGGATTCAGAGGGATACTGCAGGACACAATTTCAGACATTGGAGATCCAAAATTACAGATATACAATAGATTCAATATCGAGCTCCTACAAATTGAAAAAGAGGTGTGTAGTTTTTTAAAATTTTGCATAAGTTTGGTTTGAAAAATTAGTTTAAAGGAATTCAAAAGGCATAGTGAAGCATAATTATCATTAATTGATGCTCCAAAGAAAGAAAATGGAAACACCTAGTAAGTAACTTGAAAGCTCTAACATGACTCATGAAGAAGAGAAATAAATCCAACATGATATATTAAAATTATGAGACCAAGTGTAGCAAAATTCACTCTCACAAAAAGTAACAGAAGCTAAGATGGATGTTTTAAAGAAAGGTGTGGAAGCTAAGATGGATGGTATAAAAGCAAAAATTAAAGGCAACATGGAAGATTTGGAGACATATTTGACAAATTTGCTACAAGAAATGCTTACTAATGGCGAAAGGGTAGTAAAGGAAATTCATGATGAGAACAAAAGAAATGTTAATAGTGATTTCATAGACTCTAACGTTAGATTGAAGACCCACCATGTTCCAAAGATCAACATGAGGAAGTTTGATGGAAAGGATCCTATAGCATGGATACTATAGATAGAGCAATATTTATATCTTCATAATGTGAAAAACACACAAAAGGTATGCATTGCAACTTTATATTAGAAACCAAATCAGTTTGTATGGTATCTATGGCTTTTCTCTCATAAAAAAATTGTCACTTGGGAAATTTTTATGGAAGAGATAATAGCACATTATGAGGATACAAAATTCAACACCTTTTTTAGCCAATTGATAAATCTCAAACAAAAGGGTTCAATAATGGAGCACATTGAGGACTTCCAAAAATTGAATATAAGGATAAAAGATATTGTAGAGGAGCATAGGATTGATGTGCTCATATGTACTTTAAAGGATAACATCCAACATGAGGTTTGCCTTTGGGAACCTGATTCATTGGAGAAGGCATTCAGTTTGGCAAGAAAAATGGAAAGCAAAATTATGGCAACAAGGAAGCCTACCACTCACAACTATAAAGATGTAAGTGTTGTTTCCCCTAGCCTTCGACAAGCTACAAGTTTGAGACAACTACAATTGGAAGAAAAAGGAGAAAAAGGGCTTTGTTATAGTTGTGAAAGAAAATACACTAAAGGTCATAAGTGTGCTAAGAAGAAATTATTTTACATAGATTGTGAATAGGAGGAAGAAAAGGAAAAAGAAATGTCAAAATAAGAGGATAAACAACAAGAACAAACCCTAGAGAAAGAAGAAATGAATCCAACCATATCTTGTAATGCATTGGGCGGAATTAGAACTCCTCAAACTATCAAGATAGAAGGACATATCAAGAATAAAAAGGTAATAGTGTTGATTGATTTGGGCAGTCCCCATAATTTTATTCATTGTAAGATAGCCAAAGAATTGAATTGCTTCCTATTTCTAGCACCAGAGTGTCAAGTGATGGTTGCAAGTTGTGGAACAATAAATTTTTCTGGAAAGTACCATAATATCAAGCTATCCATGGGAGAATATGTATTGAATAGATCAATGCTTTCCATTCCAATTGTTGGTGATGATGTTGTACTAAGAGTCCAATGGATATAATCCTTGGGTACAATAGCTTTTAATTTTCAAGAACTTTTCATGAATTTTTTTCGGAAGGAAAGGAAGTTGAATTAAGGGGTATCATAGGGAAACTAGGGAAGATAATCAACTCTAACAGAATGACAAAGCTTCTAAAGAAATAACAATGAGGCACAGTTGCACAATTATGTTCGCTACAGGTTCTCACATTGAAATCATCTATTTCTCTAGATCTCCAAAAAGTCTTGGGTAATCATTCCAAGGTATTTTTGACTCCCAAAGGCCTCCCACCTCTTCTTGATCATGATCATGCTATTCATTTGATTCCAGGAAGTGTTCCTCCAAACATCAGGCCTTACATATATCCCTATGCCCAAAAGAGTGAAATTGAATGTATCATTACAAAAATGCTAGAGTCTCATATAATTCAACTTAGTCAAAGTTCTTTCTCTGCTCCAGTAGTATTGGTGCACAAGAAGGATGGATCATGGCACATGTGTCCGGATTATAAGGAGATCAACAAGCTCACTATTAAAGATAATTTTCCCATTCCTGTCATTGATGAATTATTAGATCAATTGCATGGATCAATTTACTTCACCAAGTTGCATCTTCATTCAAGATATCATCAAATTAAATTGAAGACTGAAGACATTCCAAAAACAACATTTAGAATTCATGAGGGTCATTATGAATTTTTGTCATGCCTTTTGGCCTTAGCAATGCACCTTCTACATTTCAAGGTTTGATGAATTCCATTTTCAAACCATTCCTTCGAAAAATCGTGTTAGTATGTTTTTGATGATATACTAATCTACAACAAATCTTGGAAGGATCATGTTCAACATGTTGACAGGGTGCTCAAACTATTGGAAGAGAAACAATTATATGCAAAAGGATCCAAATGTTTCTTTGGAATACAAGAGGTGGAATATTTGGGTCATATTGTATCTCATGAAGGTGTTAAGGGAGCCCTTAGCAAAATTAAAGCCATTTAGGAAAGGAAAATCCTCATATCCATAAAGTGTCTACGAGGATTTCTTGGGTTGACAGGGTATTATCATAAGTTTGTTAAAAATTATGGGAGAATAAAAACACCTCTAACAACATTATTGAAGAAAGATGCATTTTCATGGACTCCAGAAGCAACAAAGGCCTTTGAACATAATAAAGAGGTAATGTTCCAAGCACCGGTCTTAGCTAAGCCGGACTTCACAAAAACCTTTATTGTGGAATGTGATTCCTTAGGATATGGAATTGGTGTTATTTTAATGCAAGAAGAAAGACCCATTACTTTTGAAAGTCGTATAATCAAAGGAAATTATTTACACAAATCTATTTATGAGAGGGAAATGTTGGCAATACTACATTCACTTAAGAAATGGCGACCCTACCTAATGGGAAGGCACTTCAAGGTAAAAATGGATCATGATAGTCTTAAATACTTTTTAGAGAAAATATTATCTTTAGAAGGGAAGCGAAAATGGGTCACAAAGATGTTGGGTTATGACTTTGAAATCATCTACAAAAAAGGGAAGCAAAATGTTGTGGCAGATGCACTCTCAAGAAAGGATGAGGGTGTGGAAGGATTGCTTTGTGCCATTTCTATTACCCAACCAGATTGGATAAATGAAGCAAGGGATGAATGGAATAATGACGAAGAAGTGTGGGAACTCATTAAAAATTTACAACAATATCCCAGTACATCTGATACATTTAGCTGGAAAAATGATTTGTTATGGTACAAATATTGCTTATACCTATGTAAGAATTCCCAACTCAAACAAAAGATTCTTATGGAATTGCAGGCCTCTCCCTTAGGAGGGCACTTAGGATGTTTAAAAACTTACCACAGGGTTAAGAAGGAAGTTTTTTGGGATGGCCTTAAATTAGATATTCAAAAGTTTGTGGTGGAATTTTTGGTTTGCCAACAAAATAAAGTTGAAACAATTAATACCCCAGGTGTATTACAACCATTATCTATTCTAAGCCAATGTTGGGAGGAGTTTCTAATGGATTTTATCACAAGTTTACCCAACTCCAAAGGAAAGAATGTCATCATGGTGGTAGTTGAAAAACTTACCAAGTATGCACACTTTTGTGCATTATCTCATCCATTTAAAGTTAGTACAATTTCTACTGCATTTATGGAAACAATTTGAAAGCTACATGGAAACCAAAAGATTATTTTAAGTGACAGAGATCCCATTTTCATTGGAAATTTTTGGACAAAATTATTTTCTTGTCTTGGTATTCAGTTAGCTCATAGCTCATCTTATCATCCTCAATATGTTGGGAAAAATGAGATAGTAAACAAATGTTTGGAAGAGTACCTTTATTTCTTTGTATATGATAAACAGACATAATGGGTCAAATGGTTTCCTCTAGCTAAATGGTGGTATAACACTTCCTTCCATACTGCAGCAAAAATGACCCTATTTATGGAACTTTATGGATATCATCCACGGTCCATTAAATCATATTTAAGAGAAAATTCTAAGGTTCAATAAGTGGAAGATCACATCGAGCATCAACAACAAGTTCTCCAACTCTTAAATGATAACCTCACTTTGGCCCAGAATAGAATGAAACAACAGGCATATCAACATCGCAGTGAAAGAAGTTTTGATGTAACTAACTGGGTATTCCTACGGCTACAACCATATAAACAAATGTCCCTCAAGAAAGCTAAGAAGGATAATAAATTATCAGCAAAATATTATGGTCCGTATAAGGTGTTGCAAAAGATTGGTACTATAGCATAGAAATTTGAGCTTCTTGCAGCTTGACAAGCTGTCAGTTCAAACAAAAATTGCCAGAACTTTATGAGGAAGGAAAAACCATATTGGAACGTGAAGCAGTCACAAAAACAAGAACTCGACAGCTACGAAATCGATTGGTTTTGGAGTATCTCATCAAGTGGAATAACTTACCCGCTGAAGATTCCACATGGGTGGATGATAATTTTATACAGAAACATCCATAACTACTCAAGCATTGAGGAAAACACATTTTTGAAGGAGATGGGCATGTTAGGTCCCTATAATACGAGTGATTCCCCCATTACTATTGTCATTGTAGCCCTTATTATTATTATTGTGCCCCTATTGTCCCTATATTGTTATTATTGTGCCCCATAGAAGCCCACTATTGTTATTGTTGTGCCCTTATATTATTATTGTTATGTCACCTTTGATTATATTGTGGCCCCGTAGACTCCTATATATAGAAAGGAGGTTTTGTCATTTGTATCATCCGAGAATTGTTCATTTGTGTATTGTAAAGGAGGTTTCCCCCTCAAAGAGGATGATTTTGAAGTCATTGATCTATCTTTTCTTCTATTTTGTAAGATGGTTACATAACATTTTTTTAATCCCATATCTAAATATTTTCTTATTTAAAATTGTTTTCAAACCCATAGTAAGTTTTCCATCCTCCATTTATCCATTTATTCTAATGGAGCTTGTGATAGATATATATTTTAAGATATTTGTATAAAGGAATTTCTTCCAAGTAGCATATGTGATATTTTTTAATTTAATTATGAAAACCTTAATTTTCTTCAATATTAACAATCATCTTGAAGAAATAGAAATATTTTTTATATTATTAATTGATATTTTATCTATTTATTTTTGTATTTAGATGAATTGGAAATTGGGTTGGTCTCATACTAGCATGACACAGGTTTATTCAAATACCTTGAACCTCCTCACACTTAACACTTTGTTTTCACGACCATTACCAATTAAGATGCCTCTAAAAACTTATTAATTAAAAACTAAATTATAATAAATTTATTTTTTAGTTATATTATCTTCACTAATATGATTTTTACATCTTATGAAAATCTCTTAAGATTCCTTTTAATAACACAAAATTTAATACTAAATTAAAATTTTAAATTGATAAAATACATATCATTATTATTTAAATAAAATCAACGAACAAAAAATGATTTGTAGAGAACAACTCTCCCATTAACGAGCCATAAGAAAATAAAAAAACCTTTTACTGTATACCTTTAATTTTTTTTTCATCTCTTTCTTTCCAAGGAATACTCCTTTAAATGGTAAAAACAATTACTACTGTTGTAGTCATGTTATTTTTCTAAAATATGGCATGGTAAAATAAAATAAAATAAACAATATATAAATAAATATTAATAGTAATATAATAAATCAAATAATGTATAAATAAATACAAATATTAACTATGATTATTTATTTTAACTTTAATTTTATCTAATATGAAAAAAAGTTAAAAATTAATTAAAGATAGTGTTAGGTCTTTATAATACTAGTGTAGTTACTTTATTGCTATTAATGTGCTTATGTATCTCTATATTGTTATTGTTATGTCTCATAGAAGCCCATTATTGTTGTTGTTGTGCCCCATAGAAGTCAACTATTGTTATTGTTGTTCCCTTACATTATTATTGTTATGTAGACTCTGATTATATTGTGACCCTTTAGACTACTATATATACTAACGAGGTCTTGTCATTTGTATCATACAATAATTTTTCATTTATATGATGTAAAAAGTATTTCCCCCTCAAAGAGACTATTTTTCAAGTCATTTATTTATCTTTTCTTCTATTTTGTGACATGGTTTCATAACATTTGGTATCAGAGCTTTGGATTCTAGGCTTTTACTGCTTCAAACGGGTCATCTTGGAATTTTAGGTAAAACTTCTTTTCTACAACACTTAAAAAAATTGAAATTTCGACCATGTGGAGCCAAAATTGTATTGAACTTTTTGTAAAAATACCTGATCTTGGGTTGTTATATTTTCTAAGAGATGGTCTGAAGAAGTTAGGGTTTTTTCATGCTCCAGAATTCAATCTCAAATAGGTGACCTAGGGAAAATCGTCATAGCTTTCTCTACAAGCATCAGATTTGAATTTTGTAAAAAGTGACTAAAATTTCACTCACTTTTTTTTTACACATATTATTTTCAAGGTCGAAGGTAGAAACAGGGACATGTGGAATTCTGTACAAGTTCTCTCTATTAAACAAGTCCATAATGAGGTCATCGTGGGAGATTGGAAAAAAATTATCCTGAAGAATCTAATATCAATATGAATTGTGGCATTATAAAAAAGGCTCAGAGGGCTATCACAGGATGAAATTTTAGACCTTGGAGAGATAAAATTATAGAGATATAATAGTTCCAATATTGAGCTCCTAAAAGCAAGAAAAATGTGTGTATTTTTGCATAATTTTTGTTTGAAAAATAAGTTTGAAGTGATTCGAGGAGCATAGTGAAGCATAGAAATCATTATCTGGTCCCAATATGCCTCATAACAATAAAATGGATACACCTAGTAATGAAATAAAAAGCTCTAGTATGACATATGAAGGAGAGGAAGAATTTGAACATGATATATCAAAATTGTGAGACCAAGTGCAACAAATTTCACTCTCGCAAAGAGTAACCAGAAATGAACTAGGAGCTAATATGGATGGTTTGAAGAATTGTTTAATAACTAACATGGAATAAAAGATGAATGTAAAGGTAGAAGGTTTTAAGGATGGTTGAAAAAACATAAATTAAAAGGGACTTGGAAGGTTTGAAGGAAGGTTTGATAAAGTTGCTATAATAAATGCTTCTTAGTGGTGACAAGGTACTCCATGAAAATCATGATGAGGACAAAATAAATATGAATTATATTTTTAGAGACTCCAATAGTGGTTTGACTGCTAGCCATATTCCAAAGATTGATATGAGGAAGTTTGATGACAAGGACCTAGTAACATGGATACTATAGGCAGAGCAATTCCTTGATCTACATGATGTGTTACACATATAAAGGTACACATTGCATATCTATATTTAGAAGAAAATTAGACTGTGTGCTATTGATGACTTTGTTCTTGTAAATCAATTGTCACTTGGACAAATTTTACGGAAGAATTGGTATTACGTTATGAGGATACAAAGAGAAATACCTTCTTTAGCCAATTGATAAATCTCAAACAAAAGGGTTCAATGGCAGAGCCAATTGAGGACTTAGAAAGATTCAATATCAACGCAAATGCTATTACAGAGGAGCATAGGATTTATGTCTTCATAGTGACTTAAAGGATAACATCCAACATGAGGTTCTCCTTTGGGAACTTAATTCATTGGAGAAGGCATTCAAGGTGGCAAGAAAAGTTGAAAGAAAAATTATGGCAACAAGGAAGTATACCACTCACAAATATAAAAATGGAAGGGTTGCTACTCCTAGCCTCCCATAACCTACAAGGTTGACACCACAACAACTGGAGGAAAAAAGAGTAAAAGAGTTTTGTTACAATTGCGATAACAAATATACTAAGGGTCATAAGTGTGCTGAGAAGAAATGATTTTACATAGATTGAAAAGAGGAGGAATAAAAGGAATAAGAAACATCAAAAGAAGAGGATATACACTAGGAGCCAACCATAGAGAAAGAAGAATTATCCGACCATATCTTATAATGCATTGGTAGGAATTATTAGTCTTTAAACTCTCATGATAGAAGGATATATCAAGAAAAAAAAAGGTAATATTGCTAATCGATTCTGGTAGTACCCATAATTTTATTCATTATAAGATAGCCATGGAATTGAATTATTTTCTATATCCAACACCAAAGTGTCAAGTAATGGTTGAAAATGGAGGAACTATAAATGGCTCATGGAAGTGCCATAATATCACTCTAACCATGGGGGAATATGTATTGAATAGTCTAATGCTTTCCATTATAATGGGTGGTGTCGATGTTTTATTAAGAGTCCAATGGTTACCATCTTTGGGGACAAAAAATTTTAATTTTCAAGAACTTTTCTTGAAATTTTCCTTGGAAGGAAAGGAAATTGAATTAATGGGTATCACAGGGAAACTGAGGAAGATAATTAGCTCTAATGACATGAAAAATATTTTTAATAAAGAATAATGAGGCATAATTTCACAATTACGCTCACTAGATGTTCAAATATCAAAATCATTTGTTTCTCTAGATCTCTAAATAATATTGGAAAATCATTCCAAGGTATTTGAGACTCCCAAATTTTTCCCACCTATTTTTTATCATGATCACACTATTCACTTGATTCTAGGAATATTTCCTCCAAAAATTAGACCTTACAGATATCCCTATGCCCAAAAGAGTGAAATTGAATGTATGGATGCAAAACATCTAGAGGAAATTTTACTTCAACCTAGCCAAAGTTCTTTCTCTACTCCAATAGTATTGGTACACAATAAGGATGGATCATGGCATATGTGTCCAGATTATAGGGAGCTCAACAAGCTCACTATTAAAGATAAATTTCCCATTCTTGTCATTGGTGAATTGTTGGATGAATTACATAGAGGAATTTACTTCACCAAGCTAGATCTTCATTAGGGATATCATCAAATTAGAATGAGGAGTCAAGACATTTTGAAAGTAACATTGAAAACTCATGAAGTTCATTATGAATTTTTGGTCATGCCTTTTGGCCTTACTAATGCACCTTCCACATTTCAATGTTTAATGAATTCCATTTTCAATCCCTTCCTTAGAAAATTTGTGTTAGTATTTTTTGATGATAAAATAATCTAAAAAAATTCTTGGAAGGATCATGATCAACATGTTGATTGGGTGCTCAAATTATTAGAGGAGAAACAATCGTATGCAAAAACCTCAAAATTTTTCTTTGGTGTACATGAGGTGGAATATTTGGGTCATATTGTATCTCATGAGGATGTTAAGGTAGATCCTAACAAAATTAAATCCATCAAGGAATGAAAAATACCCACAACCCTAAAGCATCTTTGAGGATTTTTTGGGTTGACAATATATCGCAAGTTTGTTAAGAATTATGGGAAAATATTAGCACCTCTAACAACATTACTAAAGAAATATGCATTGTTTTGGACTCCGGAAGCAACTAGGTCCTTTGAACATCTTAATGAGATAATGTGCCAAGCTCTGGTTTTAGCTACAACAGACTTCACAAAAGAATTTATGGTGGAATGCGATGCCTTAGGAAATTAAATTGGTGCTTTTGTAATGCAAGAAGGAAGACCCATTACTTTTAATAGTCGTCTAGTCAAGGGAAAGTATTTACACAAACCTATTTATGAGAAGGAAATGTTAGCAATACTACATGCCCTGAAGTAATGGTGTCTTTACCTAATGAGAAGACACTTCAAGGTAAAAATAGATCATGACAGCCTTAAATAGTTTTTGGAACACATATTATATTTAGAAGAGTACAAAAAATGGGTCACTAAGATGTTGGGTCATGACTTTGAAGTCATCTACAAAAAAGGGAAGAAAAATGTTATTGCATATGCACTCTTAAGAAGGGATGATGATGTGGAAGCATTCCTCTATGCCATTACTATTATCCAACCTGATTGAATAACTGAAGCAAGGGAGGAATGGAAGAATGACGAAGAAGTGTGGACACTCATTCAAAAGTTGTAGCAAGGTCCCAATACATCTGATACATTTATATGGAAGAATAACTCATTATGGTATGAAAATAACTTATATCTATGTAAGAATTTCCAACTCAAACAAAATATTATTTTGGAGTTGCACACCTCTCCTTTAAGAAGGAACTCAATATTTTTAAAAACTTACCACAGGGTCAAGAAGGAATTATTTTGGTATGTCCTTAGATCTGATATTTAGAATTTTCTGGCAGAATGTTTGGTTTGCCAACAAAATAAAGTTGAGACAATTAAGACCCCAAGTATGTTACAACCTTTAGTCATTCCATGTTAGCATTGGGAGGAGGTCCCAATGGATTTTATCACTGCTTTACCCAATTCCGAAGGAAAGAGTGTCATCATGGTGGTAGTTGATAACCTTATCAAGTATGCACACTTTTGTGAATTATCTCATCCTTTTAAAGTTAGTATAGTTACTACTTCATTTATGGAAACAACTCAAAATCTACATGGAAACCCAAATATTATTGTAAGTGATAGAGATCCCATTTTCAATGGAGATTTTTGGGTGGAATTATTCTCTTTTCTTAGTACTCAATGAGCTCATAACTCATCTTATCATCCTCAATCTGACAGGAAAATTGAGATAGTGAACAAAATTTTGGAAGTATATCTTCATTGTTTATTATCTGATAAAGAAACACAATGGTTCAATTGGCTACCTATGGTTGAATGGTGGTATAACACTTCCTTTGATACTATAGAAAAAACGACCCCATCTATGACACTTTATGGATATCATCCACTGTCCATCACATCATCTTCATGAGATAATTCTAAGGTTAAAGAAATGGAAGATCACATCAAGCATCAACAACAAGTTCTCTAATTTTTAATGGATAATAGTCTCACTCTAGCACATAATCAAATGAAATAATAGACATATCAACATCACAGTGAAAGAAATTTTGCATAGGTGACTAGGTATTTTTACGGCTACAACCATACAAATAAATGTCCCCCAATTTAGGTAAGAAGGATAATAAATTATCACCAATGTACTATGGTCCTTAAAAGGTGTTGCAAAATATTAGTTATATGGCATAGAAATTGGAGTTGACTGCATCTTCCCAAGTACACCTATCCTTCCATGTTTCATGTTTAAAAAAGGTTATCAGTGACAGCCTTCCAATTCAAACAATATTTCTAGAACTTGATGAGGAAGGAAAAATCACATTGGAGGTTGAAGAATTCATGGAAATAAGAACCGTACAACTACAAAAACAATCAATTTCATAGTATCTCATTAAGTGGAAGAACTTACCTGCTGAAGATTCCAAATGGGAGGATGAGAATTTTATAAAGAATCATCTAGAACTACTCAAGTGTTGACGAAAACACTTTTTTTGAAGGAGAGGGGCATGCTAGGTCCTTATAATACTAGTGTAGCCCCCTTATTTTTATTGGTAGTGCAACCCTCCTTATTGTTATTGTTGTGCCTATGTAGCCCCCATATTGTTATTGTTGTGCTCCATAGAAGCTCACTATTATTATTGTTGTGCCCCTGAATTATTATTGTTATGTACGCTCTGATTATATTGTGACCCTTTAGACTCCTATATATATAAATTAGGTCTTGTCATTTGTATCATCCAATAATTATTCATTTATGTGATGTAAAGGAGGTTACCCCCTCAAAGAGGCTAATTTTCAAGACATTAATCTATCTTTTCTTCTACTTTGTGATATGGTTGCATAACAAATAGAGGAATCAAAATTTGAAAAATGTTTTTTAAAATATGATATGGTAAAATGAAATAAATTCAATATTAACATAAATTCAGCTTAACTCTATATTTAATAAGATTTGCAAGTACAAATATTGGATTTCTTGAGATATAAATACAAATACTAACCATAATTTATAAGAATATCAACATAGATTCATCTTAACTCGACATTTACCAAGTATCTTGGAAGATTCAGAATTCTAATTCTTAATCAACTTATTTATATTTATATAAATTTTAAATACCATAGAATTCACAACTCAACAACACTAAAGAGCCCCTCACTTTCTCCATCAATTTCCTATTCATCATTTTTGAAACTTTATTCTATTGAGTTGTGCACGAAATAGTCTTCTACTTCTTACATAATTCTTCTAATTCATTCCCATGGAAATATTGGTTAGAGTTCCACTCCAAATAAAATAATTGGCTACAACTATTGAGTAAAATAGAGAAAAGCAAAAAGGAAAGAGAAAAGTAGACTTCCTTCCAATTAAATAGAGAAACAAATACCCAACATTTTCATAGATCATTTTATTATTTCCATAATATTTTAAAATTCAAAATAAAATAAATTAATCCCTTAATAAAACAACACTTCAAACATGTGCATATGTATTAATTTTCCCAAACCCTGAATATGCGATAAGAAGGGAAATTCTAAATATAAGATAAAATAAAAGAGAAAAAATGATAGATCCATCCAAATCCTAAAATTATTAAGGAAAAATATTCACAACAAACTCAATTAATCCCTTAACAAAAAAACACTTTAAGCATGTGCATATGCTTCAATTTTCTCAAACTCTGAATCTGAGATAAGAAGGGAAATTCTAGATAAAAAAAAATTAAAGATCCATCCCAATCCAAAATTATTAAGGAAAAATAATACCAAGGAAAATCCAAATTTAAATTGAGGTAACTCTTAACAACCCTGCAACAGAATTTGTGACTATAAAATTTAAATCAAGTATTTCTTCAAGAAAGAAAGAAGGAAAACATAGCACTCACCTACAAGCAAGGTTACTTTCCTCTTATGCACATCTCTTTTCTTATATGTCTTGCCTCCTCTTCAGAATTCTTTTATATTTCTTGACATTTTCAGTCTCAGAGTGGACTAATAAAACAGAATTCCCTTTTATTTTAATTTAGTAAAATATTTTATATATTATATTTATTTAACTACCTCCTTTGCCTTTGCACACATCTCCTACTCTCTCGTTTCAATGAACCAAATTTGACGTGGAGAAAAACATAGATCCAAGATGAGAAAAATAGATCAAAAAAACATGAAAAACAATGTTAAAGTTAAAACATATTAACATAAAAAAAATGAAACAAATGATAAATATAATACAGACAAACTTAGCCATGGTAAAAAGGATGGAAAAACAAAACAACTCAAATCCAAAGTCTCATGTCTCCCTTATCTGGATTCCTTCTTCCACCCCCACCAAACCAACACTCCTCTGTGCTCCTCCCTTCTCTCATACTCGTTACCTTGCTCTATCTCCTATAGTACCTTCTAGATGTCAAACTTCATATTGACTTAAGTTTGATTTTGTAACTATTTTTTTCAGCACATACTCCCATCATTGTGGTTTACATTTTTAACGACACCATTAACACACTTCTTAGTTTTCCATCTTCACGCTTCTCATCCATTGTTTTACATGGTATAAAGGATCTTTGAGTTGGATATGAAAATTCTCAAAAATAGGCATGTCCTCCTTCAAAAATTACCATATGTGTCACCAAAATTTACACATTCTCTGGAAAATGTGGTCATGGCATTATACATGTGCATGGTAGGGTTGAAATGCATACATATATTGTTAGCACATGTGTATACAAATTATTTTCAATTTTTTTGGTGAGATAATAATTTCTTTTAAATTACTCAAATTTCCTTATAATTACAAAAAAATTGTATTTTGATTACATAAAATTTGTCTAGTTACACAATAAGGCAGAAGCTTGATTCTCAAAAACACAAGTGGACAAAAATCTTCTTTCAAATTACATAAAAAATAATACCAAATATTTATAAAGTCATTGATTCTGTTAGCTAGATTTCTATTTGATGTTCGGCAAGTGGAAAACATGTCAAGAAGAAGACTAGCAGAAAAAATGTGCATTTTTTCTTACAAATGTGTATGCATTACCCAGCCATGCAATGTTCTTAATAACTTGCATGTGTACCTAAGACTAACATCCAAAACCTTAAATTTCCTACCTGCCTTCCTCTCTCACCTTCTCATGTCTGCTTGATCATGGAAAGATTGTGCATGCATTATAAAACGCATGCACACTTTTGTGACATTACTGTGCTCCCTTCTCTCCCATCACTCCAACTCCCCCCTCTGTCTCCCGCCATATTTATCTCTATATCAAACTCTCTCTCTCTCTCTCTCTCTCTCTCTCTCTCGCTATATATATATATATATATATATATATATATATATATATATATATATATATATATATATATATATATATATATATATATATATATATATATATATATATATATATATATATATATATATATATATATATATATATCCCCCTCTCTCCCCATCATTGTCTCTCACTCCCTTTGCCTCTCCCTCTATCTCTCTCTCTCCACTATTGGACTCTTTCAATATCCCTCCCCTCATTTTCTATATCCTCCCTCTCCTCTCGCCCCCCACCCCACACTCTCTCTCTATTTCCATTTATATATTTGTTTCTACCTCTCTCTCTTATTCCCTCTTTCTCTCTCTCTCTCTCTCTCTCTCTCTCTACCCTCCATCCTTGTTTCTATTTCCCTCCACTTATTCTTATCTCTCCCATATAACTATCTCTCCCTCTCTCCACATCTCCCACCCTAACCCTCTCTCTATTACCCACCCTCTCTCTCTATCTCCATATCTATTTTTTTTTTATCTCCCCTCCCTCTCTCCTCTCCCTCACTCACTTTCTCTCTTTCTCTCTATCTTCCTCCTCTTCTCTCTTCCCCCTCCTCAATCTCCATCCCTCCCTTTTTCCTTTTATCTCATTTTCTATCTAAACCACTCTTTCTCTCTCTCTCTCTCACAATATATATATATATATATATATATATATATATATATATATATATATATATATATATATATATATATATATATATATATATATATATATATATATCTTCCTTTCTCTCTCTCTTCATATATATATTATTCACTCCCTTTTACTTTAACTATCCATCCTCTCTCTCTCTCTCCCCCTCTCTCTTCCTTCTCCCCTCTATCACTCCCCATCTCTCCCCTTAAATTCTATCTTTGTCTCCCTCCCTCTCTCGTTATCCACATCCCTCTCCATATCCCTCTTTCTTCATCTCCCTTTTTGTTTCCCCCTCAATACCTCAGTCCCTCCTTCACAACAAATGCTTTCAAGTATGTCTCTCTCTCTCTCCATCACCCCACCTCCTCTTTGTATCTCTCTCTCCGCCTCTCTCTATATATACATTTGTATTCTTCCCTCACTATCTCTCTCTCCTTATATTAGATGAGCCTCATCATTGGGTAATTATATGGGCCTTAATTCACCTCCTAGCCTAGTCAAACCAACTATTCTCACAACTTATTACATACTTTTGATTATATTTTATTTATGAGATGAGTTAGAGTTGGATATTTTCCTTTGTGGTCTAATGTGCATTTAATGCAGGATTAAAGGATAAAAACAAGGAATTTTAACAAAGACCTTGGTCAAAACTTGATTGGGACAAGGGAGAGGAATTATAGTAGGTAAATTCTCCTCATTGACTACCCCTCTATTCGAATATTCCTTCATCAGCTCAGAGTGCAACCAGCCAAATCATGAGGACTAGAAGGCAACCGAGCAAGTGAAAGTCAAAGCACCAATTATCTCGAGTTTGGGAGCCGAGCCTCCCTAATTTTAAGGAAGTCATTTGAGACTTCAGTCGTATAAGTAGAGAGGCCTAGGACCTTAGTAGGATTCAGACTTTTGATTGTAAAACTATACTTTATTTTTTGAGCTGCAAGACTTGTGACAGTTTGATGTAATCCATTGTTTTGATAATAAGAATGAGTTTTGTTTTGAGCCATCACTGAGTTATATCAGAGGGCTGAAGCTCTTGGGTTAGGGCCCAACCCTAGCAGCTAAGGCTCCTCTTTATTGTACATGTATGTTAGCATAGATTCATGGTTTAATCGTTCATTTGCTTAAGTAGTTTCATTTCCATTACAGCAGTGTAGCACATAGATTCATGGTTTAATCGTTCATATGCTTAAGTAGCTGCATTTCCATTACAACAGTGTAGCATAGATAGGTTGTGTTTTAGTTTTCTTCTGTTTGTGCCTTTTTCCTCAGTTAGCATGTTAGCAAGGACTATACCCATTGATCTCCTTACTGTCCAATCCATAATAAACCTGACTAATCATCATCTGATTCATTTCAACGCTTGACTTTATGCGCTCCAGATCTCCACCGTCGAACTGTCTAGCTTGATCCAACGAATATCATGAATTCTTCCACCTACTTTATGGGCTCCAAATCTCCACCGTTGGTCTGTCGCACCCTCAATCCAACAGTTATCGCGTCACCTGATCACCAACTAGCTTAGCTGATCTCCACCGTTGATCAAACCAGCATGATCTGTCGGCTATCACGCGGATTCTTACATGACTGATATCCACCAAAGAGCACGCAAGAAAAGTGGCTTTCCCATGCTACGTGTCATTCACTTAGGCTAATCGCGCAAAATTTAGGAATTCCACTTACAACTTTGAAGGCATGCGAGAAACTGCTTACCACCTACGAAGCCTGCTCTATCATTTCGCACGTTTTTTTACCCTTTTGTTGCCACATGAGTTGATGTGATCCACCCATCTATTCACTTCATCTCCATGATAAGATCTCTGCCATTCATCTCCCATTTAACCCTATTCGTCCATATTCACTTAACCTGTGTGATAAGATCTCTGTCACTCATCTTTTGTTAGTCCTATTCATCCATCTATTAACTTAACCTCCCACGATAAGATCTCTGCCATTCATCTTTTTTTCACCCTGTTCATCCATTTATTCAAGTAATCTTCTGCAATAATATCTCCGCTGCTCATCTCTCGTTAATACTGTTCTTGATCGATCCAATGGTTCATATGCACTTCTGCTTTGTTACGTCCTCATTTCACTGATTTCGATCTTCGCTTGCTCTTCTGCTTGACTCCTTGCATGCTTGATTTTACCAAAACACCAAAAATGCAAAAATAGACTTAGTTTAGTTTCGTTGCTTACACATTAGTTTGGTTTGATGTTCTTTACTTCTGTCACTTAGATAGCAGCATTAAGTTAGTGTTGATTTAGCAATTCTGCTTAGATTAGCTATTTAAATGGTTAATTAGGATATGGTGTGATTTAGCATTACATGTTGTTTTCTTCATTACTGCAGTAGAGTAGCTCTCTTAGAATAGATTTTCTCTTCTTCCATCAAAGAATCAAGCTTCCTCTAACTCTATAGAATTCTGGCTTGGAACCCCTATTGTCTCTTGCCAGATGAACAAGTGACAACAGGTAGGACCTTCACTTCTACTTGTGCATATAGCACTGTCACCTCCAAGTTTGTACGAACCCCGAGTTGATAAGTAAAGCTTGTAGCCCAGGAGTTGTAGCATATTTACTGCAATTCTGGAGCTCATTAATATCTACCCCTAAATCCATATCTATCTCCCTCCCTCTCTCTATCTCTATCTTCTCTCATATTTCTCTCCCTCCACCTGCCACCTCCATATTTGAGTCTATCTCCCTCCCCTCCTCTCTCTCTTACCCATATCTCTCTCTCTCTCTCTCTCTCTCTCTCTCTCTCTCTCTCTCTCTCTCTCTCGCTCCCTATTGACCCTCTAGCTCTATCATGATCTCTCTTTCTCTCTCTAACCCCCAATCCCTCTCATTCTATCCCCATCCATCTCTATTTCCCTCCCTTTATGCTTCTCTGTATCTCCCTCCCTCACTCTCTCTCCCTTACTTCTTCCCCAATGTCATTTCTCTATCTCTCACTCTTCCTCTATAGTCCACCTTCACTCTCTCCCTCTCTCTCTCTCTTTCTATCCCCCACCCTTTCTCTCTCTCCTAGTATCTCCTTCACAACAACACCCTTAAAATTTGTCTCTCTCTTCCTCCCCTTTTCAACTACAAATATCTCCCTCCTTATCTCTTCCCCGCACTCTTTCCTTATTTCTCTCACTCTATTCCCTCACTCACCAACTCATTCTTCCCCACCCCTCCCCCCCTCTCTCTATCCATTGGACCCTATATCCCTCCCTCTCCACCCTCGAACCCCATTGCATACATTTTCCATGTGTTAAAGTCACTAGATACAGGAACGTGCACACATTCCTAGTGCTATAAGCACACCAACATTTTTGGGGCTTAGAACACACACACACACACACACACACACACGCACATTCTTAATGCTAGGAATGCACACACATTCTTTTGCTATGAACACACTCACATTTTTAGTGCTAGGAATACACACAGGTTTTTTCATAATAAAAAATTCCTAGTGGGAATATTATGTGCATGATGACTTGGTTACTTGATCACAAATATGGTGGTTTGGGTTACAAATGCATAAAAACATCAACTTTTTGGTGTGTGTGTGTGTGTGTGTGTGTGTGTGTGTGTAGATAGATAGATATAAGTTAAAGACAAAATGGCCTTTTCACTGGAATCTGGTGATTCAATCTCAAGCAAGAATTAAGATTTTTGTTGTTGTTTAAGATACATTTTTGAATGCATAAATGGATTCAACACTTTGATAAAACCCTAGGGAACTTGAATTGTATAAATTAAATAAATTAATCTGAAGTTTTAAAAAATCTCTACGGGATTTTGATTTAAAAAATCTCTGCGAGATTTTGATTTAGATTAACTAGAAAAATACTATGAAAAAAAGTCATTTCATCTATAAGTTAGACTAAGACTATATATCTGTGTGTGTGTGTGTGTGTATGATGTGATTTTTCTATAAGCTATACAAATTTGTTACTATATATATATATATATATTTCTTTTTTTTTTAATTAATAATTTTTATTATTATTGAATTAAGCCTTATGTGATCCATATAAGTCTTTTGAGACATGTTTTCAGTGATAATCATATCAAAATTCATTTGTCGACGTGTTTCGAAACAGCAAGTGTGGTTCATCATCAAGACAAGATGAAGAACGAGATCATGGCAACAAGTTAAATAGAGAGACTAGTGATTCAAATGGCTAGAAAGAAACAACTACTTTTGAACAAATAAAATGGCTACAATGGACTCGACTTCAACTACATTTGACTCGACCAAGAGTTAGGAGAAAGTTTATTAATTAATTAATTAATTAGTTAATTTGTTAGATTTATTTATTTTCATTTAAATCTATATGTAACTAAATCTGTATGCTTATAATTAACTAAAATATTTATGAACCTAAACTAAGAACTTAGACCTAATAAATAATTGTTAAGAGGCAATTTATGATCTTCTTTTTAATTTAAAAATAAATAAACTACATATAAACTTATACTATTATATGAAATATTATGGGATAAATTAAGATTAAAAATAAATGTTTATTAATTAAAAAATTAATTAGTTAATTTGTTTATTAAGTTTATTTATTTAAATATATATGTAAAAAATATATTATCCTCATTTTAATTTAAAAATAAAATATATATAAATTTATATTAATACTATTATATGAAGTATTATGGGATAAACTAGGATACAAATATAAATGTTTTTTTGTTTTTTATTAATTAATTAATTATTTATATGTTTATTAAATTTATTTTTTTTCATTTGAATGTATATGTTACTAAATATTATATGGGATAAATTAGGATTAAATAGAAATGTTTATTAATTAATCAATTAATTAGTTAATTTGTTTATTAAGTTTATTTATTTAAATATATATGTAACTTATTTATTTTATATATCATGTTTAATAAAAGCTAAATAAAAAGTAAAATTATAAGAATCTATACTAAGAAATTAAATCTAATAAATAAATATTAAGGGAAGTTTTATTATCCTCTTATTTTTAATTTAAAACTAAATAAAATATAAACGTATATGAATATTATTATAGGATCAAAATAAAAATACTAATAAAAATAATGAATAAATAATGGTAGTAAGTACCAAACAAAAAAGGAAAAACAACAAGTCAATAGAAAATGGAACATAGGGGAATTCAAACAATCCAAAAGTCGAAGGAATAAAACTAGAAAGGAAAACAATAAAAAGAACGAAGGAGGGTAAAAAAGGGAGGGGGGTGCTAAGAGGAAAGCGCATGGATCCAACAGCTACTAATCTTCCAACCGTCATCCTTGTTAAGATTTCTCGGCCTCCTTTCGATTTCTATGGCCTTCCTAAACTTACAGTGATGAAAAGGAGAAATCTTAGCAGTAACTTGGGCCTCCTCAATACATATACAATGCTTAGACTTCTCCGTGTGTTCTTCTAAAGCTGAAGACTGGGTCCTCCCATGCTTGATGTCAGCTGTGTGCTCATGAACAAGTTTGTCTCCTTTAGCTTCAAAAATTCAAGAGACATACTTGCAAGTGTTTAAAAGGAGAAAAAATAATAATACTGAGGAAGATCCTTTTCAAATAGAAAGTTCACAGGAGAAGGCAACAATGATATTGACAGGTTCTCATAATTATACCTTTCCAAGGATTGAGGATATTTCCACATATTCTCCTATATCATATGTTTCTCAGGGTACAGAAAAACAAAACATTTTTGCTAGGTACAAAGAGATTAAAATAAATAATGAAGCACTGAAGGCCACCACGTATTCCAAATTTTGGAAAAAACAACTTCTACTACCTAGCACAAACTTCTATTTGCACTCAATACTGAAAAGGGACAATTTCAACTAACTTTCTTGGAACCCAAAGTTCCAGTCCCTAAAGGTGCAGAAGATTATAAAACATCAATTTTTTTCTTTTGAAACCAAACAGATTCATTCCACTAATCAGATTAACCTGCATAAGTAGGCTGGAGAAATGATATATTCTACTTTGACCACTCCAGTTATGGCAGCTTCAAAACTACAAGATTCACTCAATAACATTCATTCACAATTAAAGATGGAGAAAATGTCATCCCTAGCCAAAGATACTAGAAGTAAGTCATTGGAAGATCTGGTAATAAAATTAGGATATGATCCTAATGATGTTAAAGAAGCCGAAGAAATGATCAAGAACAATAATGTTGATATTCAAGCATTAAGGAAACAGCTTAAGCTTCCTACTACAAAACATCCACATGCCAAAGAAGTTGGTCAATTGGAGATAGAAAAAGAGAATGTTCAAAATAATAATTGAACAAAATCTCTAGATACAGAAAATGGAAGCTGAAATGGAGACATTGTTAAAGGAAAGAGAACAACAACTAGATGTTTTAGCAACTATCCCCATAGCAGCAACATCTATTACAGGTACTTCAACAACATTGACTACTTTAACAACAGGGAATTCTACAACAAAAGCTATTATAGTGGATACAAAGTCCAATGATGTAGCAACAGATTTATCAAAAGCCATGGGAGACTTAACACTAAAGGATCGAGACATTGAGAAATTAAAAACTTTACTTCAAAAGCTCCAAGAAGAAAAGATTAATATTAATAATTCATACTTGGCCAAGTTGCAAAAAAGTTATAGATTGACTCAACAAATGAAAACTTATGAAAATGAATTTGCAATTGCTCAGACTAGCTCGAGCCAAAGAAAATATTTGGCTTAATATTAATGAATCAATTACTGAATTGTGGCCTTCAATTGAGATTAATTTTTAATAGGAAGAGTTGTTACAGAAATCAAAGGAAGCAGTGGTAGAAGTAAAGGAAGACCTCGACCAAAAACAAGGAGATGCTACAAAAATAATCAAGGTTCTGAATTCCAAGACAAAAGAAGAGCTTGAAGAATATGGTATTGAAGATATAACTAAAGCTAACTTGAAGGTGAGAAGGGTACATACTGAAATAAATTTAATGCTACAACTAGAGAATACATGTCATAATTTAAAGCTACATATTAAAAAGTTTCACAAAAATTTTAATTCATTACATGTAAAAGGATTTCTAAGTATGCAGGGTATAGGTGATAAATTAATTTGACTCGAAGAATATGAGTAGAGATTACATGATATAGCAATAGATAAAGTTAAATTTGCTAAAATCAAAGTAACCATCACTGAAAAGGATTTCATGGAAGGTCCTAGTTATGTTTTATTAATTCAACATGAGATCAAGCATTTGTTCATAACTAAGCCTACTTTTGAGAAATACATTGAAGTGGATGAATCATACAAAAAAGTATTAAAATTTTCTATTCCTCATGAAAAATGACGGGAAAAATTGTGTGAACTCATCGAATGAGAGAAAACATATTTTTAGCAGTAGAATACCAAGTTTTCAGGGACAAAGAATAGATTTCCAGGAACAACAAACAAAGCAACAACTTTATAGCTCCAGTCACCAGTAACAGTCCTTGAATTATGTTTAAGATGTCAAAAAAGTTCAAATTTCCTATTTTCTAGTCCTATTTTTGTAATAAATCCAAACGAGGTTGGAAAAGATTTTTGTAATAAATTTTGATTTTAAGTCTAGATATTTTGAGAAGAAACTCTATAAATACTTTGTAATTCGAAGTATGAAGGGTTGAACCCTTGTGATAAGCCATTGAGCATGATTTTAATTCTCTAAACTATTTCTGAGATTAATAGAAGGATTCTGGACTCATTTTGAAGTAACTTGTGTTTTCCTATGAGTTTTCTAGTTTCTTATTATGTTTCCATATTTGTTTATTTCTACACATGTCTGAGTTAATAGGGAATCCGGGTAAGATAATATTGAATATCAATCTTTATTAAATCCCCTGCGAAGTTATAATCAATTACAGAGATTAATTAACTCAAACTATTTGTTTGAGTTAATTCCTCTACATAATTTAATTGTTGCTTCCTGTTATCTTTAAATATGTTATGTTTGGCTATAAAAGGATTTTACACGCATCATCTATATATGACAAGTTAAATACTCTATTTGAATGTTTAAGGAATCATATATATCATCTTAAAATTCTACCTTTCATAAACATTTTAAAGCCTAATTCTGTTAAAGGTGAAGAATCAACCTGTTTCAATTATATCAGAAATAATTAGGATTTGTATTTGTTTAATAGTTTAAAGCATTGGTCATCCAAATCCAAATTAAAACAACATTTTAGATGCTTTGACACAATTCCTTAGCATAGAATTGTCTACAAAGGAAAACACGTGGTATGAAAGGAAAATGAGTTCCTTAGGGTCCTATATGAAGCTTCTCAATATCAAGCAATGTGAATGAGTTCTTGAACCATCACTTAATACTTGTATAGGATGATCAGCCATACATTATGAATATTGGTGTCATTTCTATGTTTTACATGTGAAGAATGGGTATCAGGGATTTTACCATAGTCAAGGGAGGAAAATAAGGGCCTTATTCCCTAAATTAAGATTTTAAGTCTCAACTACCATGAATGAGGCCTCAAACCACCTCAAAGACCCTCTTTAGGTGATCTTTAACCTCTAAGTGGGATATGGGCTCCATTAGGAGATTTAATGCAACACAAATGAGTCTTCAAGACTTAACTATGATTTAATGAAGACGGGAAAGTGTCTTATTCGATGCACAAAGATTTCGAGGTTCAAACAGTGTGGAGGACTCTGTAGCACACCACATAAGATCTGTGTAGGATATATTTAGCCTTTGAATGGAAATATGTATGCCATTATTAGGTTTTACACACCAAAAATGGGCCATAAGGCTTTTACTATGGAGAAAAATAATGGAATTAGGAACTAAATTAAGCTTATTAAGCTTAATTTCCATGAAAGGCTTCAAAACACTACATATATCCTCCCTTGGGGGTCTCTGTTATGGGTGGGATATGAATTCCATTAGGAATTTTTATACACCGTGGATGGTGCTTAAGATATTCACCGTGGTTAGAGAAGGAAAACAAGTGTCTTAGATCTTACATGAAGCTTACTAGGCTTAATAACTATGAATGAATCTTGAAGCTACCACCAAAAACCCTTATATAGGTGGTTTGGTCCCTAAGTGAGAATATGTGCACCATTCACAAGTTTTATAATCCATGAATTTTCCATGGGGCCTTTACCATGGTTTAGGAAAGAAAATAAGCATCATTGCCCATACATGCAAATTGACAAGTTTAATTGCAATGAACAAGGTCAAGAAATTCTACCTACAACATCGCTATAGGATCATTAACCTCTAGGTGTCATATATGAGTCATTAGGAGTCCTTGCATGCCACAAATGAATCTAAAGTCCTTAATGATGGTCATTGATTGAAATAAATGTATTTGGCCCTATATAAAGCTTCTTGGGCTCAAGGACTATGTATGAGGCCTTAAACCATCGTAGAGACATGTGTAAGATCTCTCAGTGGATTATGTGCACCATTAGTAGGTTTTGTGTAAGAGGGATTATTTTATGGGTTTTAATCATAGTTAGGCAAGGAAACCAATTGTTTATGATTTAAGGAAACATCATTACAATGATAAACATTCCATTTTTAAAATATGAAGAGCATTAAGGCCCTTGGGGGGGAACTCAATTAGTGATGATCATGATAATGAAGTGCTATGTGCAATGAGGTTTTAGGTTCAAATCCCCCTTATTCACCTTTGCCCAAGGAAGGCTCTTATGCAGGAACATAGAGGTTATAGTGGTAGCAGTTGGAATTGACCTTATGTCACCTAAGTAGGAGACCAACCCATTTTATGATTACTCTATATTCAAAATAATATGAAAAACATTTAAATTGTATGCTTTAAAAAGGATTCAAGGCTTGTTTGTTGTAAAAAAATGTACTCCTAAGTTATTGTTCATTTCTTGAAATTCATTTTTTCTAAACAAAAATGATATTTTATGGCTATATATATGTTGATTTAGTAGCTTTGGGTTTAGCTTTGGCATGACAACCTTAGTGGTTCACATTACATAAATTAAAACACCTTATTTTAATCCCTATCACTATCATACTTTTTATGTTGTTTTTAAAGAGAAGCTACATAAATTCATTGCCAATACAATTGCACATATATAAATTTGACTATGTGGTCTCCATATATATATTTTTAAACTGTGACGAGAATAATGTATTAAATCAATATTTGTGCCTAGATTATGACTTGTACAATAAGGAGTACAATGACAATTTTTATTCTTAATATCTATTAGTCGTTTTATTATCATAAATGACATAGGATCTTTAGAGGTGTAGATACTCCAAATTCGTGTAGATACAAACAAAATTTACATTGCATATCAAATGCATTGTTAAGGAATAATTGTGAGGGAAGGAATGCCATTTCTCATTAGGACTCACGCATCTAAGTTTACACATTTACTAGCAAGATCATTTGCAGTAGAATTGTTCATTCTCAAGAGATGAAAGAAGCTAATAATAGAGAAGGCTAGTTTCATATTACTGATTCGATCATTAATGCTTCACAACTTACAATCCTTAGGCAAAGATCCATGAACATTGTGATGGATAACTAGATGTGAATCTCCTAACACCACCAAATATTTGATGTTTGCTTCTTTGGTTAGAAGGATGCCTTGTAGTAATCCATATGCATCTATCACATTATTTGTGCAATTGCCTAACCATCAACTATACTCAATTTCAAATTTTCCATCGGGTTTGAGAATAACCCCCCGCTCCTGCCACTCCCCATTAACGGGCCAATTTCAACATGTCTTTAGAGACTTGAACCCACGCAATTAGAGAAACAAACTATTCAGCTAACCATTTTATTTCATACCCCAACATTAAATGTCCAAAATTTACAATCTACATAAACATTGCAAAATAAACCAATAGATAAGAAATGACGAACTATCCTCAATGTTAAAATCGATTAAATTTAGTTAGAATTGATGTGGCAACCAACCTTGCTAATATGTCAAAGAGAATAGGATGTAGCAACAAACCATCCTTAACGTTGATTGTGCTTTGGTGATTCCATAGCCAAACACACAAGATCACGGGTCTTCTCTATTTTGGATTTGTCACATTTGAATGGTTGAGTCTAAAATATTAGGAAACTTGAGTTACTTATGTTTATGTTTATGATTTATATAAAATAATATTTTTTTGGTTATGAAATGGCACATGGCTCCGTCAGTCAAATTTGATCCTAATCAGATTGTGACATGTGAATTAATTGATATAAAATTACCTTTCGTTTTTATAAATTGATATTTTGTTATGACATTTGTCAAATCTGATGACTTTGAACGATGGGTATCCATGGGTCAGTACTACTCCTATTAATATGTAAGCATGTTAATATGCCTTACAGTTCATGACTATGAATTTAGGTATAAATTACTATTTTAGCATGGGATTAGTCAAATTTCACAGAAACACTGTGAATAGGTATGCAAGTTCATTCAAAACATTCCAAGTTTTTTTGTGAGTCTAAATATCTATTATGGTATGTGAATTAATCTGGGCTTATTATCTTAGGGTATTTATTACTCTAAAGTGAGGTCGTCTATTTCGTCTTTAATATGAAAAATAATAATCATTTTTATAATTACTTGCAATAAATTTATATCATAAATAAATATAATAAATTAAAATTATTATTAAATATTAGTTTATTACAAGGAAGTTTTAATAAATAATTAAAATTTACTTTTAAATTAACATATATATATATATATATATATAATTAATTTGTTTTATGATAATAAATTATCTTATGGTATTTATTACTCTAAAGCGAGGTTGCCTATTTCGAAGAATAATAATCATTTTTATAATTACTTACCATAAATTTAAATTATATATAAATATAATAAATTAAACTTATTATTAAATATTAATTTATTATATTTAAGTTTTAATAAATATTTAAAATATATTTAAAGTTTCATGAAAATAAAATTTAATTAAACTAAAGCCAGTCAATATATATATATATATATATAAAACAAAACAATGTACAATTAAAAATGATTTTGAAACAATTTTAATATATAATTAAAATTTTATTAATAAAAATATATTAAATTAATAGATTATAACGTAAGATAAAATGAAAGTATATTCCCTAAATATGAAATATAGTTTTCTATAATATATCATTTTAAATAATAATAGGGTGACTATCATTTTAAATAATAATCCGGTGACATTCTTATTTATTAAGAATTTTTTTAATGATATTTTTTTTCTTTTAAATTGTTTTTTATACTAGGTTTGATTTTTATTTTTACTTATCATTTAAACATCATGTAGTATATGTTTTTTTTGTTTTTTTGTTGTGAGTATAAAAATAATTTTTGGATGGTACAGAGAAAAATAGAATTCTACATAAAAGATTAATTATTTTAATTAATTAAATAATAATAATAAATAAATTATAATTATGAGTTAATTTTTATTATTGAATAATTATTTTTATTTTATTGGATTATTTATTATAAATGTGACTTAGAAATAAACAAATTCAAATTAAAACACATTTACTATGATTTTAAAGCATGCTTTCAGTCTTAAGAAACCATTAAAATTTTAAGAATAAACATGATTTTAGAAATAAATAAATTCAAATTATGAGTAGAATTTTCTTGGGGTAAGTTATAAGACACACAAGAAAGATCCATTGTATAATCTCAGCTTCTGGTATGAGACTAGAGCCACTAATTATTTTGATTAATTAAATAATACTAAAAATATATATGATTTTGAATATTGACTAATTTATCTTATTAGTTTATTTATTATGATTTTAAATCATACTTTCAGCCTTATACAACCATCAAATTTTTATGAATAAAACTAACTTTAGAAATAAATAAATTAAGGTTAAAACTAAATTACTATGATTTTAAAGTATACTTTTAGTCTTACACAACCATTAAAATTTTATGAATAAACGTGACTTTAGAAATAATAGAACTTCTCTCCTTTGGCTACAACTTTCATAGTAATAATAAAACTTAAGTTCATTATAAAATTTACAAGAATTAAATTTAAATTAAAAAGATAATAATCATGTCTCCCGATCACTCAAAATAAATTTAAATGAAACTACTACTACTATTATTATTATTATTATTATTAAATAAATTTATGTTAGAATGTTATAATAGGTACATATTTATGATATTATTATAATGATGAAGATTAACATTTAATAAAACAAAAAAATGGTTTATTGGATCTTAAAAAGATAAAACATTACTTAATTTTTATTTTTTAAAATATTGCTATACTCTAAAAGCATTAAGACAAATGTTCTAAAATCACCATAGTTTTGCCAAATTAAAAGATTAGAAAAGTTGGTAGTGTGAACAATATTTTAGAATTTAGATATAATCTAATTATATGAAGGAAAATTTAAGAAAAATTGTTTTTCCATTTTCCACTAGCTTAGTGTCACAAAACTTGTTTATCTCATGGGATTTTAGAAATTAACCAATGCCCACTTTGATTATAGAGGTTATGAGAATTTGTTCTTATTTTAAAAATGTTTTTTTTTTCTTTACACTAATCACCACATAAAGATACTTTTGATTTTTGAGATTTCGATTGATCACCTCCTTAATATCTTGATTTTTTTCTCTCTAACCTATCACACCACAAATTTTCCTTAAAAAATGAGTTAATAATATTTTTAGTATTATTTTGTTTTTGCAAGATAATATTTTCCTTTATTCCCAATGATGTAGCAAAATTAAACATCCTTTTGCCATCCACGATTGAATTGAAGATGGTTTTGATTAGGTTTTGAAGCATTTTTAGGAAGCCTTTTGTTTCCCATGTTGTTTAATCTCTTCTTATACATTACACAAATGGTCATAGTCATGTTTTCAATGAAGGAAAGCTTGCTTAAATAAAGAGGATAGGATAATGTGTATTTCTTTTACTTTTGAGATTATAGGTTATAAATTATTTTTTGATCTATTATATCTTTCTCTATATTTCTACACAACTATCCTATCTCAAAGAAGATTTTTTTTTTTAATGCCATATCCAAAGATATGGTTATTGATAATTATTTTCAAGGTCATAATAAGCTTTCCATGCTCCGTTAATCATTTTCTCAATGCTATAATTTGAGTTCATGTTGTAATGAATATAACTCCAAAATATTTGTAAGAAAACACTTCCTCTAAGTTGTTGTCATAAAATGATTATATCTGTTGTTTTTAGATTTAATTTCATGGCTTTAATTTTGTCAATATTAAAATTCATACCCATCTTAGAATAAAAATCGCTCAAAATTCTAATTATTTGTCAATATGGTAATAACTCATAGCAAAAAAAAATATAGAAAAAGAAGAATAATAATTATGTCCATGACTATAATATTTAAAATAATTATTATTCATATTCTTGTTTTAATTATAATTTAATTTATTATAAACATTATTTATATAATAATTTTATCATATTTATATATTATTATATGCAATATTTGAATAATCATTTTTATATAACTACTGAATTTTATTTAATAATTATTCTTAATAAATTCATGGGGTAAATGTTAAGCCATTCATTCAATTCTTGAAGATGACTATGATGTGAGTTCACTAATGTAGAACTTACAAAAAAAATATTCTTAATAAATATTATGAATAAATTCTTAACTCTGTGGGCAAAACTTTGGTTAGGCTAACCGCTGGTATGGTTCATAACTTTCGTTATGCTAACGGCTGGTATGGTCTGGTATAGTTTACGTTGAGCTCAATCCCAAGTGATTTTAATGGCTTAGATGCTCTTGAATGGTAGCTACTCAAATCACAATTAGATGTGTCAATCATCTCAAAACTTATATTAGGTAACAGAAAAAATATAATATATATAATTATAATATTTTAATATAATTTTTTTTATTGAATTTTAATATTTAAATTAAATATATAATTATACTACCATTAAAAAAAAACATAGTAATGCTCACGGGGCTTTGGATTGACGGTGACGGGGCTTTGGATTGACGGTGAATGGGTGCGCTGTTAAGGCACTCCTTGCGATAGGTCACTGGTTCAATTCCCTGTGGGTACTTAGTTTAGTCTTAACCTAGAAAAAAAAAAAAAAAAAATAGTAATAAAATAATATCCAAAAATTTAATTAAATATAAGCTTTAATAATAAAAATTAATACAATTACTATATTAGATATTAACGATTAAAATTTTTATTTATAATATTATATTACAATTTTATAAAATTTATATACATTGTATTTATTTATGTGATGATTTGTTTTCTTGACCTTTTAATTGAGATATGGGAACTCACTTTTTATAGTCTAAAAATGAAATGTGAAATTTTCTTACTTAGTTTCCTAAAATCTAATGAACCCTATAAAGTTTTTAGTTAGCATTAATCATCATTATAATTTAATAAGAAAAAAACAGAAAAAATACCGAATAGAAACGTATAAACTTCGAATGGACGATTTTATTCTTTTCATTCCTACTTCACTGTTACATTTTTTATTTACCCTTGAATACATTTTGAAATGCCAAGAAAAACGCACTGTGAAACGTTATATTCCAAATTCCAAGCTTGGTCGGTCGAACGCAAACTCTTAATTAAAGAAAAGGAGTTACGGATCAGGTAGTTGGGGGATGGACAAAATCAAGAAGAAATTGCTGCACTGGTCGGTGCATATGCACCTTCATTTAGAATTGATAGAACGAAAGAACCCGATCTAGTTTTTGACCTGAGCTCTGCTGTTCGACATATAAAATGGTTTTATTGAAATCTTATAAATTTGCTATTTACTCCATTAATTCTTCGCATTGGATCTTTATATTTGCGACGACGGCACTGCAGCATCATGGACGACCACAGGATGGATATTTCTGTGACCTCTTTACCCCGCATACCAGATCCTCTGCGTGCTGAAAAATCCACAGTTTATGTGCCGCAACAGGTTTCTCTCGGCCCTTTTCATTACCGTTCTAAGCCCGAGTATGAGACCATTAAAAGCGACCTCCCTTCGGCCAGACTTGGCTGTACCAACCAACATTTCAAGGCGCTCATTGACGGCATGATGTTCGATTTTCAATTTATTAGTAGGATTCGGCACTGGTATGCGCTCTCTGATTCTCCTCCCAGAGACGGAGACGAAGAATTATGTGAAATAATGGCTACAGACGGCTTTTTCCTGTTGCAATTCTTGAGGTAAGATCTTCTCTTTATCGAAATTTTGCTGGAAATTTATCATATATATAATTCGCTGACTTTTCAACCATATTTAAAAAATCTGAGATCAAATCAAATTCAGTTCTAAATACATTTTTAGTGTATTTTATGCCTGGTCTATTTAATGTCACAGGGGATTGCACTTGCTAGTTTATTTATAATTGTCATTTGCAGAGCAGTACTCAGTTAACTGAGACGTGAAACTTGAGCCTTTTCAGGGAATTCTCCCAGGAGTATAGATCTCTCTTGATGCCCTTGACCAGCAAAATTACAGATCTCATGTATAAACCAGTGGGAGAGTCATTTGCAGTTCATGAAGATATTATGAAGCTAGAAAATCAAATACCCATATTTGCCCTACACAGGATCCTTCAGTGGGAGACAGATATAATTCCATTGGTACGTGAAGAGATGATAGACAAGGCGCGTAAGGACGACAGTGATGATCGAGACTACCTGATCAGAAGATACGAGATCCACAGGTGGGTTTTAGCAGCAGGTCAAGACCTGAAGTCAATTTTCAGACTCGCTTTCCACAATGTGTCCCCTTTTCCGGACATGCGGGACAGCCACTCAGCCGGGGGTGAATTGAGAGCGGATTCACATCTGTTGGAATTTCTGTATGAAAACATTATTCGCTCTTCTCATTCCACAGATCGCTCTAAATTCAATCGGAGGAAGAATAGGAAGAGGGGCACCTCTCTCCCGTCCGCGGTAGAACTGAAAAGAAAAGGAGTGATGTTCGTCGCAGACGTAAAATTTCTCAACGAAATTCGTTTTGATGTGAAAAGCAGCACGTTTCACTTACCCAAAACTGACATAAGCAAACGAACAGTTGTTTTGATGGAAAACCTGGTTGCATTCGAGGCACTGGCTCGGAAAGATGGAATGAAACCGCTAAAGAGGTATGTGGACTTGATGGACTGCTTGATCAACACATCCGCAGATGCTCAGGTGCTCATAGATAGTGGCATGGTCAACGATATCTTGCAGCCAGAGGAAGTTGCGAGTGTGTGGAAAAGAATTGGGAAAGGACTGGAGAAAGGCGAATACGAACCAATCGACTCTGCTGTTCATGACGTGACACCCTTGTTGATATATGATGATGTGAAGCAAAAGTATTTCCCCAAGGCATGGTTAGTTGTGTCGTCTTTCACAGGATGTATCCTCTTGCTTTTAAGTGTGTGGCAAACTATAATCGCCTGGGAGCAACTCCGCCTTCAACAAGAAAGTATGAAAAAGGTGTAATCATCATATCATCTTACTCAATCTCTTATTCAGCTTCTTGTCTTTAGATGGACGAAGTGATGGCAAAGTGGTCTTTTAGATGGACGAAGTGATGGCAAAGTGGTCTTTGATGATGGGTGAAGTGTTTATTGGTTTTAGTATTTTTTTATAATAAGTGAAGGGTTTATCAATTTCAATGATGGGTGAAGTGTTTATTGGTTTTAGTGTTTTTTTATAATAAATGAAGGATTTATCAATTTCAAACTTCTAGTTTAATTTTTTATATTTTTATAATATGTAAAGTATTCACCAACTTCAAACTTCTTAATGAAAGTAAAATCTTCACCAACTTTGAATTTCTTATAAAATGTTCATGAAAAATGAACATGGATGTTTCACAAAATACACAAAGATATTCCAAAAGCATTTGTCCAATGTATCTTCTTGTTTTAGTGTCTTTTACTTTTAGATCTGGGCTCTAAACCTAAAAAGGCTTATAAATTATATAATTTTGTTCTTGTTTCAGTGTATTTTCTTTCCAGGTCCATATCTCAGTCCCATAATCCAAATTCAGTTGCTTGAATGAAAAAACAATTTGTCCAATTGCAAAATACCTAGAATTTCAAATTTCATTTTCTTTCTTCCATTGCATATGATATATACCGCAAAATACATGTTTCAATAAATGTATTATGTATTGTTAATTTCATTTTCGTCCTTCCAAGTATGGCTACTTGTAGGGTTTATTGGGTTAAGTTTACATTAGGTGCTTTCCATCGTGTATGACTCCGTTTTCTTTAATATGCAGAAAATCTGTGTTATCAGCGGTTTTATTGCAGTAGAGTGGGAAAATCGTGGTTTCACGCCCAATTTAATTTTGTGTTGGTTGAAGTATATCATCTTATCACTCAATACTAAATAGTACTGCCGCCACTTACTTGACGGTAGGTTTCTGGCCGAGTCAAAAAAATGTCCGAGCTTGAACTCTGCTTATTAAGTGTTTCTGAAGGGCAGGCGTTTGTTAATGATGTGTTTTCTGTAGTTTAGATTTGGAGTTACATTTTCAGAGAGGCATTTTGGTCAGATAAAATATTAAGGTTTATGATTATTTAGTGATATACAAAGGGTTAAGTTTATAATGGTTTAGTTTAATTGCTTTTAAGTTGATATGGTTTGTTAAATAGATTATTTTTTTTTCTCAGTAAAACTATGCTAATCTATTTAATTATGTACATAAGAACATTACAGACAGAAAAACAGGTTAGGTTTCCCATGGCCGACAGTGGCACTGTGGGTTGGCAGCTGGCCCTTCCAAAGAAATGAGTCCAAGCCGCCTCAAAATTCATCAAAGTTTTCATTCTTAAACCAACATTACCCTCGCAGGGGCTTTGACACAAAAAACTGCCCTCGGGCGACCAAGGACTTGTGCTATCGCCCTTAAAAGACCTACTAACTGAAACCAAAGCACATAAAGACCTGCATAAGAACTAAAAGACCCAGACATAAACATGTGATTTATCCCATACACAGATAGCGAACGAGACAAAAGACCTGAACAAAAAGATGGTCGACGGAGCGTTCCACTGACTCCTACTCTTCTACTCTTCAGGCTCCTCCTCAATGATCGGGATCCATCCGTATTCTTCAGGGAGGCCTTCCCGTTCTTCCCCTGCCTTGGATGACGACGCCTCCTGCGTCTGAAGTTGGGTGGGAGCCTTCTCATGAGCCCTTTCCTCAGCCCTTTGCGGTTGGTCATCGGAGGGCGATTCTCTGCTCCTCGACCCGTCTTCATCCTTCTCGTTTTCCTTAATAAATAGGACTGAAATGTGTACGCTGATGTTTCCAAGAGTAAACACTGCAGTGCCAAACGCTGGAAGCGAGGGTGGTCCTGTATTGGGGCTACCCGTGTCCTTGAACTGTGTACCCTGCAAGTGGGGAGCCCCGGCCCTTCTGTGACAATAGCAGTAGCAGCGATGGTGATGGGAATCCGCTGCTGGAAGGAGTGAGGAGCCCCCTCGACCAGTGCCGCGTCTGCATGGCATTCTTTCTCTTGGCCTGGCCATGATGGCAGTGGAGGTTACTGTGTAAAACAGTGCTTCAAAGGCAGGGCCTCTCTCCTCAACACCTGAAAATAATACAGTGATGCCCCTGCCTTTATCAACAGGGAATTCGACGTCCGTAGCGTCTGCCAGAAGGAAGAGTTTGCCCAGGCCCGTCTGCGCAGCGTGCCTTCCTCTCTGAGAATGGTTATACCCCATACCAACATCAAGCTTAATTCTATCAACATTCTCTTGATACCTGGGCGCCATAAATGCGCTCTGCCACGAATACAATCTGCCTTAAAATTCATTGAAGGTTCTGAGCAGAGGCCTCAGAATTTATGTCTTCGACGGCGTTCCGAGTGTCCTCCCTCGTGTAGATTCGTGTCGTCACCTGCTGGCCATGTGGCCTAGCATCCTCTGTCGTGCGAACACCCGCATCCGGGTTTGTTAAATAGATTATTAGTAATCGTTTGATTTTTTATTTGCATTTATGATAAAAAAATATTTAGAGAAGTTTTGAGAAAAAATAAATTTTTGATATTTCAAGGTAAATAAAAAAGTATAATCTTTCTGTACATTTAAAAAATGATTAATTTGAAGATAAAATTTCCAAATATATTTTAGATTTTAAATATATCTTGAAATTTAACTAATTCTTATTTGAATAGTATCAAATCTCTACTCTCTGATCACGGGTTGACAGTGTTTCTCACCCTTCTCTCATGGAAGGTGAAGCTGGAACTGGGTCAGGTTCATTGAGCTTTAATTCTTCTTTGGTTTATGTTGGTTTCAATAATAGTGGAAGTGGTTCTATTAATAATAATATTTAATTAAATAATAATAATAATAATAATAATTGGTTTAATAGTAATACTAATAATAGTGATTATATTTTCATCTCACATAGGAATAATAATATTAAGAATATCAATAATAATATATGTTTGGATAATGATAATAATAATAATAGGTGTAATAATAATAATAATAATAATATTAATGAGGTTAATGACTCTGTTTTCAATTAATTGTAATAATAATAGGATTGGCAATAAGACTCTTAGTTTGGATAATATTGGTTATTCTAATTTTCTTTCCTCTTCTAATAATAGGGTTGTCAATCTCTTTAGTTTTTTTTTTTATCCCACTATCTTTAGTCTTTTGGAGAAAGGTTTAAATTTTTCTCTTGCTCCTAGAAAGATCCTAGTCGACGATATCATCTGTGACATTGAATATGGTATTAGAGACTTCTCGGACATCATTAAAGATATCATTCGTCAAGGCTATGCAGTTGTCCTTAGAAAGGAAAAGCCCCCCAAGAATAATATCAGCAAACCTTAGTTTGATGCTCTCAAATCCTTAAACGATAATAAGAATATTGTTGTTCTCAAAGCCGACAAAGGTGGTGTTGTGGTTATTCTTGATAAAGATGATTACCGTCGAAAGATGTTGGACCACCTCCATAATAGCGGGAGCTACAGGAAACTCAACAAGGATCCTCTGAAGAAGATTTCCAAAAGTGTGGCTCTTGCTATAAAGGCTAGTAGCTCGATCAGCTCGTTCAGTCATAAGCTTATTGAAAGTTTCCCTCTTACCCCCAGAATCTATGGTCTACCAAAGATTCATAAGGAAGGGGCTTGTCTGAGACCCATTGTCAACACGATAGGAGGGCCAACTTATCTTCTTGCTAAATATTTAGCCCAAAAGCTTAAGCCCCTTGTTGGCCATACAGAATCCTTCATCAAGGACTCTGCATCGCTTGTTAATGAGTTAAAGAATTTCAAGCTTGATCCAAATGACAAGCTTGTGAGCTTCGATGTGGTCTCTCTGTACACTAATATCCCTATCAACGAGGCCATCGAAGTCATCAAGTGCATCATAGATCATGATATGGTTTATTTAGTTGGTATTTGTCTTACTTCTACTTTCTTTTCATTCGATGGGGAATTCTATGTGCAAACTTGCGGTGTCGCCATGGGTCCCCCGCTCTCCCCTATGGCAGCTAATCTATTAATGGAGGATTTTGAATCAAAGGCCTTATCATCTTCTCGTCTTCTGCCTAAGTTGTGGAAGAGGTTTGTGGATGACACTTGTGTCATCTCGTCCCATGGTAAAGAAAAGTTGGAACTATTTTTTCTCCATCTTAACAATTGATCTAGTTCTATAAAGTTCACCATGGAATTTGAATGTAATGGTAGTCCTCCCTTCCTTGACATCCTCATCTCAAGGAATGATAATGGATCTTTCTCTCATAAGGTATATCGTAAGAAAACTCATACAGAACAATATCTTCATGCTAATTCTCATCATTAACCAGCTCAAAAGCTTGGTGTTCTCAACACCTTAACGACTAAAGCTTTAAGAGTTTCTGATGAGAACCATCTCAAGGAAGAGAAAGCACATCTCCTAAGTGTTTTATTTAATAATGGGTATAGTAGACACCAATGTACTAAGGCTTTCCTCAGAGCTGAGAAAAGGTCCTAGTGCTAAGAAAGATACCAAGGATCGATTTTCTGGTGTTCATCTTCCTTTTATCCAAGGGACCACTGACAAGATTGCAAGAATCCTAAGGAAGCATAAGGTGGCTTTAACCTTTCGACCTTTAAATACCATCCGGAGCTCCCTTAGATCTATAAAAGACCCAGTGGACCCCAAGAATATGAAGGGTGTTTATGTTATCCCATGCTCTTGTGGGACTCTCTACATTGGTGAGACTGGTCGCTTGATTAATCAAAGGATTCGTGAGCATGCTATTGACATCAAGCATGGCAGGACCCGGTCCTCTGCTTTGGTGGAGCATGCAGATAAATCTAAGCATCACATCTACATTGAGAAGGCCCAAGTCGTTGCTAAGGTTAGTCATTTCCATCATCGTAAATTGAGGTAGACCCTAGAAATTAAAAAAAAGACCCAATAATTTGAATAGAGATGATGGTTGGAATATTAGTAGAAGTTGGGTCCCTATCTTGTCCTCCTAGTTTTTTTTTTTTTAAATCTATGTAGGCATTGGCATCCTTTTTATAGTATTTGTTGTTGATTTATTCTTCATTAGAGTTTATTTTCTTTATCCTTCATGTTTTTTATTTATTTTATCATCCTATTCATTCTTAACTCCTTTTAGTATTTTTGTTATTTGTTTAATGGGCATAAGCCCCATATTTTATTGTTGACCCTGTTTTATTTATTGATTATATATATATGTGTGTGTGTGTGTGTGTGTGTTTGTTTCTATTATATATATATATATTGACTTGTGTATATTTTTGTTTTATTTTATTTATTTTCCATAAATTATTTTTAATTTATTTTATTTTATTTCCATTAGTTATTTTATTTATCAAATGATATTGTCTGGATTAGGGTCTTCAGTTGACTCCCCTCCTTTAAAATTTGACTTTGATTATTTATTTATTTATTTTAAAAACTAGTTCTTTAATATAGCGGTTACTTATTAATATTTGTTTTTAATAAATTAATAAACTAATATCCTTATTTAAATATTATTTTTCAAGAACTAGTAATATTTGGTTTTAATAAATTAATTTAAATATTATTTTTCAAAAACTAGTCGTTTAATATAGCCATTACCTATTAATATTTTTAATAAATTAATGAAATAATATCATTATTTAAATATTTTTTTCAAAAACTAGCTATTGAATATACCCGTTACATATTCATATTTTAATAAATTAATAAACTAATATCATTATTTAAATATTATTTTTCAAGAACTAGTAATATTTGGTTTTAATAAATTAATTTAAATATTATTTTTCAAAAACTAGCCATTTAATATAGCCATTACTTAATAATATTTGTTTTTAATATATTAATAAATTAATATGATAAATTAAACACTATTGTTCAAATATAGACGTTACTTGAAATTATGTCTCTACATTACTCTCTATTTAAGCCTTTGGCATGGTCTGCCTCTTCATCTGGTCCTAATGATGAACCACACTTGTTGGTCCGAAATGCGCCGGCCAAAAAAATTCTCTCATGTGATTTTTACTCAAAGATTTTGTTTAATTCATTATGGATCACAGAAGCTTGAATACAGAAAGTATCAAACATATTAAAAGACAAAATATACAACACATTACCATTAGATACCTCTCAGAAGGAAACTAAACCAACATCTCGTAGTAGAGCTTCCTTGGATAACATATATGCCATGACATTATTTTCCTTGTATACATGAAGAACTTGCACATCATCATATTTCCCCTTTCATTGGAAGATTTTCCTTTGCAATGATTCTAAATGAAGGACCCTTAAGTCACACTTTTATTGAAATAGTCCACAAGAACTTTTGAATCCTCATTCAATCTAAATGTTTTCACTTGCTTCCAAATGGAAATCCTCATGGTACACCACATAGCAAGGAGTTCAACAGTAAAATTTGTTTCTTGGACAATGCCTAGTTTGCATTTAATCATTAGATTCTGGGAGAATAAAATGATTATACCCACACCACAAACATCCCTTTGACTAACTCCATCAAAGAATTACCATACAATAGTAGTCGACAACTCCACATCTCTAATAAGCTTGATCTTCTTCCCTTTTAGCAGTTTCACTTGCTCAAGATAAGATGAACTTGCATTATGTTCAATAACTTCAGAGTATTCTTCAAATAGACATCGGTTTCTCCCTAGCCAAATTCCCCACAATAAAAATATCGGAAGGAATTTAAGAGCAAATGAAATAAACCTTTGCTTCCAAGTTTAGAGACACTCTTCAACCAAGTTTTCATTCCAACAAGCATCAAGGTTAAAATAAGAGAAAATTGTCTTCCAATCATAAATTAAAAAAGCGCAATGAATAAATAAATGAGTAATAGACTCTTCAATCACCGAATATAGAATGTAAAATCCAAGACCTACTCATCATCGCTTAACTGGTATATCCCAAGTCAATATTTTTCCTTCAAACAACAACAAAAGGTACAATCTATATTTAAGGGGGCTTTGGTTCTTCCATACTAATCCGTGCCACCATTTTGAAGAAGCAAGAGGGATGTCATAAATCAGTGCATCATATCCATATCTAGTTATTATAATTCCACTTTGTTTATTCTTAGACAACCTGATGATGTCTTCCTCCTCCCGATCAATCACAATACCATCTTTACCCAAATTCAATACAAAATAGCTCCATTCACCTACATAAACATGATAAAGGCCAAACTCTTGGGCCAAAATCCACTCTTGACTAACTAACGTTGCACCTACCCTCCTAACAACATCATGGATACCAATAAAACCCAAAATATTTAAAAACTCCACCAGCCTATAATAGAGTTTATGGTGATCATTGCATCCTATCCACGGGTCACAACCATGAAGAACATTACCCCTATTCCAAATATTCCACAAAATCCATTTCTCCAAATCTTAAATATCACTTACCAAATTCCTCCAAATCATAGAAACTCTCAGTCACTTTTGGCTCTTGCCTAAGCCAATCTACAACTGACAATAGATTTCAAATATTTCACCTTCATTACGAGACTCCACATACTATTGTGAAAAAGCATGTGCCAACAACTCTTAGTTGCAAGAGTTAGTCCAAATTTCTCCATATTACGCAAGCCCCAAACCCTCAGAGACTTCAAAAGTGACAGATTGTTCCAAGACACCCGAGTCATTCCTTTCGCCTTCTTTTTGTGATTCCAAAGAAAATGAATATATAACTTTTTGATAGCACCGAAAATACTTTTAGAATTTTTTGTTGTAGTCAACCAGAAGATCACGATTCCCTCCAAGACATGTTTGATTAAAATAAGGTAGCCTCATAATGAACCCATTGATTTCACCAATGACAAATTTGTCTTTCCACCTTTTTAACAAGTCAAGACCAATCTGTGATTCAATAATCGTTAGGATTTAAGAAGAAACTAAGATATTTAAAGAACCAAACTTGAGAGAAAATATTTCTTAGATCAAATTCACATGGGTTTCATCCAAATTGTTGTTGAAACAAGATGATTTTTCTAGGTTGACTCCATGCTCGACGTCTGAAAAAAATAGTGAAAAGTACCTTTGAAGATTTTCCATTCCTCAATAGTCCCCAAGCCGAAGAAAAAAACATCATCTACAAATAAAGTGAGTTATCGCCATCTTTTAACCAAAGTATACTCCTTTAATTCTACCCCATGATTTTTCCTCCATAATTAATCTACTCAACCTTCAATGATGAAAAAAAGAGAAGGCGATAAGGGATAACCTTAACAAATTCCTTCTAAGGCTTTGAAAAGCTCTATTGGATCACCATTAACTAGAACAACATAATTGACTAATCTCACACAACCTGTTATCTAGGAAGTTGCATCAAACTTCAAACCAATCCGAAGCAAGACTAGCTTGAGAAAGGACTAATCCACCTTATCATAATCTTTCCTTGGGTCAATACTCAACATAATAGCTAGAATATTTATTCATTTAATGGATTACATGTCTTCTCGAGCCAACATATTAACATCATGGATTTATTTCTTGAATAAAAAACCAAATTGGGCCAAAGACATGATTTGACAAGGCAATATTTAACCTATTAGCTAGCACATTTGAAATGATTTTATATAAAGTATTTCACAAAACTATCAATTGATAATCATTGAAATTATTGGGCTATGTTGGTTTTGGGATTAAATCAAGGAAAGTTACATTGATATTATAAGAAATAAACCCCCTCCTCCTATATTCCTCAACCACCTCCACAATTTCCCTTCCCATAAGATTAAAAAAAAGTAAAAAAATCTCCACATACCAGCAATTGTGCCATATACTTTTGTCCTTGGGAATCCTCTTCAAGATATTTAGGACCTACTCCTCAAATACATGCCTACCTATCCAATCTGATTTTTCATCAGAGAAGAACCTAGGGTGGGACCTTATTACTCTCATCTGATCAGCTATATTGGAATGACTACCATCCTCAAACAAATTTTAAAAGAAATAAACTTCTTCATTCACGATATCCACATATGAATACAACTACCAAGTGCCATCCTATGGTTTAACTGACCAAATATGGTTTACCTCACACCTATGATTAGCTATCTGATGAAATAATTTGTATTACTCTGTCCTTCAGCAAGTCAATTCACTCTACTCTTAAGCTTCCAAGCAATTTTTGGAGCCTTGAAGATCTCTACTTTTTATTTGATATCTTTCATTATTGGTAAAGTACCCATCACTTCTCAAAACCAGATTAGAAATTTGATTTTCAATTAACTCCAATTCACCTAATTACACATTCCTCTTGTTTTTTAGCGACTCGCCAACAACCCTCTTTAGCAATTTCAAATTTTAGAGAATTGTTCCATTAGAGAAATAATACTAGAATTGTAAATATGAATCCATATAGACCTAACCAAATCCTTGAATCTCTCATCATCCAATTCGCATCTGATAAATTGAAACAAACGATTTCTCCTATTCTCATCCCCTAGAAAAAGGAGGATAGGTTTGTGATCAGATATAGAATCACAATAGACAACAGAATGATATAGAATAACTTTCAACAAAAAAGACTTCATTGTTAAAAATTCGTCATGTCCCTTCGCAAATGCATTTTCCCCTGATTGTTCATTGGAACATCAGAACCAATTTTGGGGGTTCAACATCCACAAAATCCATCATCTCCATCCAATGGCAATAAAAAACCGCCTAAGCATCCATCCTCCTAAATGGACCCCATAATTCTCTTTGGGATAAAGAGAAATATAAATCTCTTGTTAATATCAAATTATCCCTATTTATGAAATCACCATCCAATATATCCAATCAAAATCTGATTTTAATATCATAGGGGCCATCACAGTTGACATGAGAGAGATTAATCCCTAGGGGAGAACTAAACCCTTCCATTAAAATTCCATCCTCAAAAAAATAAATTAAAAGGACGAACTAAGGGGGGGAACCCATCAATTGACCACCTGAATTCCCACTAGCATTAAAAAAAAAAAAAAATCCACCCCACCAATAAGTTGGATAAAGAATCAACAACTTTGAGGCCTACACACATAGTCTCTTGCTAGAAAATGACATCCAAATTATGAAAAAAGAACAAAAACTTGAGAGAAATCCTCTTAGGAGAGCCTCCCAACCCTCTAACGTTCAAGGACAAGATCTTCATTAGGTAACCCTTGGAGTAGGGAACTCTATTCTAAAGGGCCTAAAAAAGGTATGGGAGTATGATTCCAATCGTATAGGAGAAAACCATAACAATTTTCGTTGGACCCCTTCCCTAACTTCCCAAAAGAATAGAGGTTTGTTTGGGCCCTTTAATTGGAATTACTTCAGAAGAAAAGGGGTTTAAATTGTGAGAAATTTCCCCCAAACCCTTAGCTTCCATAGAAGAAAGTAAATTTAGGAAATACCCAATAGACAAAAAAGACTAGGAGAAACCACCTTTAGGTTCATTTTACTTCTGAGAATCCCATTTCAGCCCAACTTTTAGCACCTTAAAAATTTGACCTTGATTATGCACAATAAGTTCTCCTTATCTTCACCTTTATTTTCTAGAATTAGGACTAGAGAAGATAATATTCCTGATATTTCCCCCAAGTTTGACAATAAATAATTCTCAAGCTCTCCATCACCAAACTTCCCATTAGTAATGAATACTTCAACAATCTTAGATCCATTCCCCATATCCACAACATCATTGTCTACCAGCAGATCCTCAGTTCTCATCCCCAAAGCATCACTGACCCAAAATGAATCCTCTAAAGGCCCATTAGATCAGGCTTCAAATGGATATCCTTCTTTAGATCCATGACCTTTAGGTTCTTTCTACATTGGACTCCTTTCTTGAAGATGAAACCCCTGCGTCACCCTACACCCTATCATTATGAACCACTTTTAAGGAATGCAAAGTGTTATCATTAGATATGGAATTTGGGCTAGGAGGAGGCATCTTCAACAATTCGTCAAGGCTATGCTCCTACAAAACATTATCTTGGATTTCATTTGGATTAGAAATTCTAATCGCCTGAGAGATTCCAACTTTCAACGAGTTCGAAGTTTCTCCAAATCTTCAATTTTCTTTGAATTGAAATTCTACTCCACCTTTTCTAGAGAGGAAATCCTATAAGAGTAATCATGAATGATGTGCCCCAATTTTTTACATTGCCCACATAAAAAAGGAACACCCCAATAATCCATGGGTTGCACAAAAGAATATTTCCTCCATTTTTAAAACCAATTATAACACCAAACCTTTGGAGACATCAATTTCGACAAGAACCCAAGCTAATCTATAGTCTTCTTGAATAAATTGTGCTTCATGAAAAAATAAGTTTCTTCAAATCAAATTCCCAATATAGCCATTAGTACTACCACCACTTACTTGACGGAAGGTTTCTGGCGGAGTCAAAAAAATGTCTGAGCTTGAACTCTGCTTATGTAAGTGTTTATGAAGGGCTGGTGTTTGTTAATGATGTGTTTTCTGTAGTTTAGATTTGGAGTTACATTTTCAGAGAGGCATTTTGTTCAGATAAAATATTAAGGTTTATGATTATTTAGTGATATATAAAGGGTTAAGTTTATAATGGTTTAGTTTAATTGCTTTTAAGTTGATATGGTTTGTTAAATAGATTATTAGTAATCGTTTGATTTTTTATTTGTATTTATGTTAAAAAAATATTTAGAGAAGTTTTGAGAAAAAATAAATTTTTGATATTTCATGGTAAATAAAAAAGTATAATCTTTCTGTACATTTAAAAAAATGATTTGAAGATAAAATTTCCAAATATATTTTAGATTTTAAATATATCTTGAAATTTAACTAATCCTTATTTGAATAGTATCAAATCTCTACTCTCTGATCATGGGTTGACAGTGTTTCTCACCCTTCTGTCATCGAAGGTGAAGCTGGAACCGGGTCAGGTTCATTGTGCTTTAATTCTTCTTTGGTTTATGTTGGTTTCAATAATAGTGGAAGTGGTTCTATTAATAATTATATTCAATTAAATACTAATACTAATAATAATAATAATTGGTTTAATAAAAATAATAATAATAATTGGTTTAATAGTAATACTAATAATAGTGATTATATTTTCACCTCACATAGGAATAATAATATTAAGAATATCAATAATAATGTATGTTTGGATAATAATAATAATAATAATAATAATAATAATCATAATAATAATATTAACGAGGTTAATGACTCTGTTTTCAATTAATTATAATAATAATAGGATTGGTAATAAGACTCTCAGTTTGGATAATATTTGGATAATATTGGTTGTTCTAATTTTCTTTCCTCTTCTAGTAATAGGGTTGTCAATCTCTCTAGCTTTTTTTTTTTATCCCACTATCTTTAGTCTTTTGGAGAAAGGTTTAAATTTTTCTCTTGCTCCTAGAAAGATCCCGGTCGACGATATCATCTGTGACATTGAATATGGTATTAGAGACTTATCGGACGTCATTAAAGATGTCATTCGTCAAGGCTATGCAGTTGTCCTTAGAAAGGCAAAGCCCCCCAATAATAATATCAGCAAACCTTAGTTTGATGCTCTCAAATCGTTAAACGATAATAAGAATATTGTTGTTCTCAAAGCCGACAAAGGTGGTGATGTGGTTATTCATGATAAAGATGATTCCCGTCGAAAGATGTTGGACCACCTCCATAATAGCGGGAGCTACAGGAAACTCAACAAGGATCCTCTGAAGAAGATTTCCAAAAGCGTTGGTCTTGCTATAAAGGCTAGCAGCTCGATCAGCTCGTTTAGTCATAAGCTTATTGAAAGTTGCCCTCTTACCCCCAGAATCTATGGTCTACCAAAGATTCATAAGGAAGGGGCTCGTTTGAGACCCATTGTCAACACAATAGGAGGGACAACTTATCTTGCTAAATATTTAGCCCAGAAACTTAAGCCCCTTGTTGGCCATACAGAATCCTTCATCAAGGACTCTGCATCGCTTGTTAATGAGTTAAAGAATTTCAAGCTTGATCCAAATGACAAGCTTGTGAGCTTCGATGTGGTCTCTCTGTACACTAATATCCCTATCAATGAGGCCATCGAAGTCATCAAGTGCATCATAGATCATGATACGGCTTATTTAGTTGGTATTTGTCTTACTTCTACTTTCTTTTCATTCGATGGGGAATTCTATATGTAAACTTGCGGTGTCGCCATGGGTCCCCCCCTCTCCCCTATGGCAGCTAATCTATTAATGGAGGATTTTGAATCAAAGGCCTTAGCATCTTCTCGTCTTCTGCCTAAGTTGTGGAAGAGGTTTGTGGATGACACTTGTGTCATCTCGTCCCATGGTAAAGAAAAGTTGGAATTATTTTTTCTCCATCTTAACAATCAATCTAGTTCTATAAAGTTCACCATGGAATTTGAATGTAATGGTAGTCTTCCCTTCCTTGACGTCCTCCTCTCAAGGAATGATAATGGATCTTTCTCTCATCAGGTATATCGTAAGAAAACTCATACAAAACAATATCTTCATGCTAATTCTCATCATTTCCCAGCTCAAAAGCTTGGTGTTCTCAACACCTTAACGACTAGAGCTTTAAGAGTTTCTGATGAGAACCATCTCAAGGAAGAGAAAGCACATCTCCTAAGTGTTTTATTTAATAATGGGTATAGTAGACACCAATGTACTAGGGCTTTCCTTAGAGTTAAAAAAAGGTCCTAGTGCTAAGAAAGATACCAAGGATCAATTTTCTAGTGTTCATCTTCCTTTTATCCAATGGACTACTGACAAGATTGCAAGAATCCTAAGGAAACATAAGGTGGCTTTAACCTTTCGACCTTTAAATACCATCCAGAGCTCCCTTAGATCTATAAAAGACCCAGTGGACCCCAAGAATATGAAGGGTGTTTACGTTATCCCATGCTCTTGTGGGACTCCCTACATTGGTGAGACTGGTCGCTCGATTAATCAAAGGATTCGTGAGCATGCTACTGACATCAAGCATAGCAGGACCCGGTCCTCTGCTTTGGCGGAGCATGCAGAGAAATCTAAGCATCACATCTACATTGAGAAGGCCCAAGTCGTTGCTAAGGTTAGTCATTTCCATCATCGTAAATTGAGAGAGACACTAGAAATTAAAAAAAAACCCAATAATTTGAATAGAGATGATGATTGGAATATTAGTAGAAGTTGGGTCCCTATCTTGTCCTCCTAGTTTTTTTTTTTTTTTTTTTAAATCTATGTAGGCATTGGCATCCTTTTTATAGTATTTGTTGTTGATTTATTCTTCATTAGAGTTTATTTTCTTTATCCTTCATTTTTTTTATTTATTTTATCATCCTATTCGTTCTTAACTCCTTATAGTATTTTTTTTATTTGTTTAATGGGCATAAGCCCCATATTTTATTGTTGACCCTGTTTTATTTATTGATTATATATGTGTGTGTGTGTGTGTGTGTGTGTTTCTGTTATATATATATATATATATTGGCTTGTGTATATTTTTGTTTTATTTTATTTATTTTTCCATAAATTATTTTTAATTTATTTTATTTTATTTCCATTAGTTATTTTATTTATCAAATGATATTGTCTGGATTAGGGTCTTCACTTGACTCCCCTCCTTTAAAATTTGACTTTGATTATTTATTTATTTATTCTAAAAACTAGTTCTTTAATATAGTGGTTACTTATTAATATTTGTTTTTAATAAATTAATAAACTAATATCCTTATTTAAATATTATTTTTCAAAAACTAGTCGTTTAATATAGCCTTTACCTATTAATATTTTTAATAAATTAATGAAATAATATCATTATTTAAATATTTTTTTCAAAAACTAGCTGTTTAATATACCCGTTACATATTAATATTTTAATAAATTAATAAACTAATATCATTATTTAAATATTATTTTTCAAGAACTAGTAATATTTGGTTTTAATAAATTAATTTAAATATTATTTTTCAAAAACTAGCCATTCAATATAGCCATTACCTATTAATATTTTTAATAAATTAATCAAATAATATCATTATTTAAATATCTTTTTTCAAAAACTAGTCGTTTAATATAGCCATTACTTAATAATATTTGTTTTTAATATATTAATAAATTAATATTATAATTTAAACAGTATTGTTCAAATATAGACGTTACTTGAAATTATGTCTCTACATTACTCTCTATTTAAGCCTTTGCCATGGTCTACCTCTTCATCTGGTCCTAATGATGAACCACACTTGTTGGTTCGAAATGCGTCGGCCAAAAAAATTCTCTCATGTGATTTTTACCGAAAGACTTTGTTTAATTCATTATGGATCACAGAAGCTTGAATACAGAAAGTATCGAACATATTAAAAGACAAAATATACAACACATATCTGCCATGACATTATTTTCCTTGTATACATGAAGAACTTGCACATCATCATATTTCTCCTTTCATTGGAAGATTTTCCTTTGCAATGATTCTAAATGAAGGACCCTTAAGTCACACTTTTATTGAAATAGTCCACAAGAACTTTTGAATCCTCATTCAATCTAAATGTTTTCACTTGCTTCCAAATGGAAATCCTCATGGTACACCACATAGCAAGGAGTTCAACAGTAAAATTTGTTTCTTGGACAATGCCTAGTTTGCATTTAATCATTAGATTCTGGGAGAATAAAATGATTATACCCACACCACAAACATCCCTTTGACTAACTCCATCAAAGAATTACCATACTATAGTAGTCGACAACTCCACATCTCTAATAAGCCTGATCTTCTTCCCTTTTAGCGGTTTCACTTGCTCAAGATAAGATGAACTTGCATTATGTTCAATAACTTCAGAGTCTTCTTCAAATAGACATCGGTTTCTCCCTAGCCAAATTCCCCACAATACAAAGATCGGAAGGAATTTAAGAGAAAATGAAATAAACCTTTGCTTCCAAGTTTAGAGACACTCTTCAACCAAGTTTTCATTCCAACAAGCATCAAGGTTAAGATAAGAGAAAATTGTCTTCCAATCATAAATTAAAAAAGGGCAATGAATAAATAAATGAGTAATAGACTCCTCAATCACCCAATATAGAACATAAAATCCAAGACCTACTCATCATCGCTTAACAGGAATATCCCAAGTCAATATTTTTCCTTCGAACAACAACAAAAGGTACAATCCATATTTAAGGGGGCTTTGGTCCTTCCATACTAATCCGTGCCACCATTTTGAAGAAGCAAGAGGGATGTCATAAATCAGTGCATCATATCCATATCTAGCTATTATAATTCCACTTTGTTTATTCTTAGACCACCTGATGATGTCTTCCTCCTCCCGATCAATCACAATACCATCTTTACCCAAATTTAATACAAAATAGCTCCATTCACCTACATAAACATGATAAAGGCCAAACTCTTGGGCCAAAATCCACTCTTGACTATCTAACGTTGCACCTACCCTCCGAACAACATCATGGATACCAATAAAACCCAAAATATTTAAAAACTCCACCAGCCTATAATAGAATTTATGGTGATCATTGCATCCTATCCACGGGCCACAACCATGAAGAACATTACCCCTATTCCCAATATTCCACAAAATCCATTTCTCCAAATCTTAAATATCACTTACCAAATTCCTCCAAATCATAGAAACTCTCTTAGTCACTTTTGGCACTTTCTTAAGCCAATCTACAACTGACAATAGATTTCGAATATTTCACCTTCATTACGAGACTCCACATACTATTGTGAAAAAGCATGTGCCAACAACTCTTAGTTGCAAGAGTTAGTCCAAATTTCTCCATATTACGCAAGCCCCAACCCCTCAGAGACTTCAAAAGTGACAGATTGTTCCAAGACACTCGAGTCATTCCTCTCGCCTTCTTTTTGTGATTCCAAAGAAAATGAATATATAACTTTTTGATAGCACCGAAAATACTTTTAGAATTTTTTGTTGAATTCAACCAGAAGATCACGATTCCCTCCAAGACATGTTTGATTAAAATAAGGTAGCCTCATAATGAACCCATTGATTTCACCAATGACAAATTTTCTTTCCACCTTTTTAACAAGTCAAGACCAATCTGTGATTCAATAATCGTTAGGATTTAAGAAGAAACTAAGATATTTAAAGAACAAAACTTGAGATAAAATATTTCTTAGATCAAATTCACATGGGTTTCATCCAAGCTGTTGTTGAAACAAGATGATTTTTCTAGGTTGAATCCATGCTCGACGTCTGAAAAAAACAGTGAAAAGTACCTTTGAAGATTTTCCATTCCTCAATAGTCCCCAAGCTGAAGAAAAAAACATCATCTACAAATAAAGTGAGTTATCGCCATCTTTTAACCAAAGTATACTCCTTTAATTCTACCCCATGATTTTTCCTCCATAATTAATCTACTCAACCTTCAATGATGAAAAAAAAAGAAGGCGATAAGGGATAACCTTGACAAATTCCTTCTAAGGCTTTGAAAAGCTCTAATGGATCACCATTAACTAGAACAACATAATTGGCTACTCTCACACAACCTGTTATCTAGGAAGTTGCATCAAACTTCAAACCAATCCGAAGCAAGACTAGCTTGAGAAAGGACTAATCCACCTTATTATAATATTTCCTTAGGTAAATATTCAACAGAATAGCTAGAATATTTATTCATTTAATGGATTACATGTCTTCTCGAGCCAACATAATAACATCATGGATTTATTTCTTGAATAAAAAACCAAATTGGGCCAAAGACATGATTTGACAAGGCAATATTTAACCTATTAGCTAGCACATTTGAAATGATTTTATATAAAGTATTTCACAAAATTATTAGTTGATAATCACTGAAATTATTGGGCTATGTTGGTTTTGGGATTAAATCAAGGAAAGTTACATTGATATTATAAGAAATAAACCCCCTCCTCCTAGATTCCTCAATCACCTCCACAATTTCCCTTCCCATAAGATTAAAAAAAAAGTAAAAAAATCTCCACATACCAGCAATTGTGCCATATACTTTTGTCCTTGGGAATCCTCTTCAAGATATTTAGGACCTACTCCTCAAATACATGCCTACCTATCCAATCTAATTTTTCATCAGAGAAAAACCTAGGGTGGGACCTTATTACTCTCATATGATCAGCTATATTAGAATGACTACCATCCTCCAACAAATTTTAAAAGAAATAAACTCCTTCATTCACGATATCCACATATGAATACAACTAGCAAGTGCCATCCTATGGTTTAATTGACCAAATATGGTTTACCTCACACCTATGATTAGCTATCTGATGATATAATTTGTATTACTATGTCCTTCAGCAAGTCAATTCACTCTACTCTTAAGCTTCCAAGCAATTTCTGGAGCCTTGAAGATCTCTACTTTTTATTTGATATCTTTCATTATTGGTAAATACCCATCACTTCTCAAAACCAAATTAAAAATTTGATTTTCAATTAACTCCAATTCACCTAATTACACATTCCTCTTCTGTTTTAGCGACTCGCCAACAACCCTCTTTAGCAATTTCAAATTTTAGAGAATTGTTCCATTAGAGAAATAATACTAGAATTGTAAATGTGAATCCATATAGACCTAACCAAATCCTTGAATCTCTCATCATCCAATTGGCATCTGATAAATTGAAACAAATGATTTATCCTATTCTCATCCCCTAGAAAGAGGAGGATAGGTTAGTGATCAGATATAGAATCACAACAGACAACAGAATGATATAGAATAACTTTGAACAAGAAAGAATTCATTGTTAAAAATTCGTCATGTCCCTTCCCAAATGCATTTTCCCCTGATTGTTCATTGGAACATCAGAACCAATTTTGGGGGTTCAACATCCACAAAATCCATCATCTCCATCCAATGGCAATAAAAAACCACCTAAGCATCCATCCTGCCAAATGGACCCCATAATTCTCTTTGGGATAAAGAGAAATATAAATCTCTCGTTAATATCAAATTATCCCTATTTATGAAATCACCATCCAATATATCCAATCAAAATCTGATTTTAATATAATAGGGGCCATCACAGTTGACATGAGAGAGATTAATCCCTAGGGGAGAACTAAACCCTTCCATTAAAATTCCATCCTCAAAAAAATAAATTAAAAGGACCAACTAAGGGGGGGAACCCATCAATTGACTACCTGAATTCCCACTAGCATTAAAAAAAAAAAAAAAAAAACCACCCCACCAATAAGTTGGATAAAGAATCAACAGCTTTGAGGCCTACACACATAGTCTCTTGCTAGAAAATGGCATCCAAATTATGAAAAAAGAACAAAAGCTTGAGAGAAATCCTCTTAGGAGAGCCCCCCAACCCTCTAATGTTCAAGGACAAGATCTTCATTAGGTAACCCTTGGAGTAGGGAACTCTATTCTAAAGGGCCTAAAAAAGGTATGGGAGTATGATTCCAATCGTATAGGAGAAAACCATAACATTTTTCGTTTGACCCCTTCCCCAACTTCCCAAAAGAATAGAGGTTTGATTGGGCCCTTTAATTGGAATTACTTCAGAAGAAAAGGGGTTTAAATTGTGATAAATTTCCCCCAAACCCTTAGCTTCCATAGAAGAAAGTAAATTTAGGAAATACCCAATAGACAAAAAAGACTAGGAGAAACCACCTTTAGGTTCATTTTACTTCTGAGAATCCCATTTCAGCCCAACTTTTAGCACCTTAAAAATTTGACTCTTGATTATGCACAATAATTTCGCCTTATCTTCACCTTTATTTTCTAGAATTAGGACTAGAGAAGATAATATTCCTGATATTTCCCCCAAGTTTGACAATAAATAATTCTCAAGCTCTCCATCACCAAACTTCCCATTAGTAATGAATACTTCAACAATCTTAGATCCATTCCCCATATCCACAACATCATTGTCTACCAGCAAATCCTCAGTTCTCATCCCCAAAGCATCACTAACCCAAAATGAATCCTCTAAAGGCCCATTAGATCAGGCTTCAAATGGATATCCTTCTTTAGATCCATGACCTTTAGGTTCTTTCTGCATTGGACTACTTTCTTGAAGATGAAACCCCTGCGTCACCCTACACCCTATCATTATGAACCACTTTTAAGGAATGCAAAGGGTTATCATTAGAGATGGAATTTGGGCTAGGAGGAGGCATCTTCAACAAGTCGTCAAGGCTATGCTCCTACAAAACATTATCTTGGATTTCATTTGGATTAGAAATTCTAATTGACTGAGAGATTCCAACTTTCATCGAGTTCAAAGTTTCTCCAAATCTTCAAGTTTCTTTGAATTGACATTCTACTCCACCTTTTCTAGAGAGGAAATCCTATAAGAGTAATCATGAATGATGTGCCCCAATTTTTTACATTTCCCACATAAAAAAGGAACACCCCAATAATCCATGGGTTTCACAAAAGAATAGTTCCTCCATTTTTAAAACCAATTCTAACACCAAACCTTTGGAGACATAAATTTCGACAAGAACCCAAGCTACTCTATAGTCTTCTTGAATAAATTGTGCTTCATGAAAAAATAAGTTTCTCCAAGTCAAATTCCCAATATAGCCATTGGTTCCTTAGCTTTCTAGAATTGTGGTAACAACCCTGGAAAAAGAATCCAAACATGCAAAATTAGAAAGACTTCATGCCATGGATAAAAGCCAAGGTACTAGTGTCTTAAAACAAGGCTTGAATCCCCCCATGACCATAAACCCTTCAATATTTTCTTTAAAAAAAAACATGTTTTGAACAAAATATAAATGGAATCCAACCCTGTAGAAGAATGTGAAAAGACAGCAAATAACCCAATCTAGGGACCCAAATTTTTCCTAACCATTCTCCCTAAATTGTCCTATTAAATCTCTTGTCCAAAAATCTGCCAATAAGACCAACCTTAAGTAGAACCAAGGAAAAATCAACAAAAGGATCAAACCCTATCATACATTCAAACCATCTTTCTCAAGCCACCTGCAAACATCAAGTCTTCCTTTAGCAACAAAACTTTTCTTTAGTTACTGCAACTACATTTAGATAACCTTGCTTGACAACCTTAGCTTCCTCAGGGACCAAAGAGAAGCTTGACAATAACCCTTCACTACACACTTCCTTCCCCAAAAAACCATTTGCTAACTTTTGCACGCAATGATTGTTACTTTCAATGGAACTAGACTTATGATAACATCACTATTTGTTTCTAACTTATTCCTTAATTCCAATCTTCCACATGGATCATGACCCTTCTACCTGCCATCTCTTATTCCTTTTTTCAAATTCTCTTGTCAAAGAATCTCAACGTACTCCTTGTCTCTTTTGACATTCCAAATTCCATCATCCTCCAACTCAACCCCCCAATTGTACTCTAGATCAAGGGAAATCACATCTTCCAAAGATTGAACAACAAAATCGTTGATTACTTAGGGTTTCAATAGAAAAAATCCTACAATGTGCAATCTTCAAGACATAATGAAGGCTAGGGTTTACCTTAGATCACCTTCATCTTCCTCTGCCAACGAATTTCTTATAATGGATTTGAAATTTGAAAGAAATATTACCATAGTTTTGCTTACTTAAAAGGTCAAGGTTGGTAGTGTGGCAAATATTTTGAAAATTAGAACGAATATAAGTTGTACAATCTAAGAGAAAATGTCTTTCATAGTCAAGCCTATTAGTGTGAAAAATGTGACAAACTCTTTCCTCCCATGTGTATATGACACACAATCTAAGAGAATGTGCTTTTCTTCTATAACTGTATTACTATTGCAAAGGTGACAAACTCTTTCATCCCATGAGTTTATTATGGGAAATTTAAGAGTTTTATTCATCTTCAACCCTAATAGTGTCACAAAGGGGACACACTCTTTCATGCCATGGCATTTTTGGAATTGACCAACATCTAGTTTCAGAATGAAGCTCATGAGAATTTGTTTCTTATTTTAGCAATGCTCATTTTATTCTTAACAGTAGTCAAGGCATAGAGATACTTTTAGTTTTTGAGATTGGGGAAGCTTCATTTTTCCTTCTATCTCTTTATCAAACTCTAGTTTCTCTTTAGATTTTGAGGTAATAATATATTAAATATTATCCTTATTCTATAAAATGATATCTTTCTTCATCCCCCAATGGTAAAGTCAAGACTTGGCATCCTTATGCTATCGCCACTTGAGTTGAATGTGGGGGTTTTGGCTAGAGTTGGAGGCAATTTTAGAAAATCTGTTTTCTCTCATGTTGTTGAAATTCTTCATATACATAAGATATCTAGCCATCGTAGTCATGCTTTCAATTAGGGAAAGGGTTGCTTCAATCACAAATAATGATAAGGGGTATTTCCTTTAATATTAATTGTAGGTTCTAAACTACTTTTGGATATGTTCTATTTTCCTCCACCACTCTCTTGAAATACTATAACCTCAAACCTCACATGTATCCATATAAAATAGCATGAGTGATGAGCGTCTCAAAAAGGATTTTGTCGTTAGGTCCATATAATACTAGTGATTCCCCCATTACTATTGTCATTGTAGCCCTTATTGTTATTATTATGCCCCTTTTGTCCCCATATTGTTATTATTGTGCCCCATAGAAGCCCACTATTGTTATTGTTGTTCCCTTATATTATTATTGTTATGTCAGTTTTGATTATATTGTGACCCCTTAGACTCCTATATATAGAAAGGAGGTTTTTTCATTTGTGTCATCCAATAATTATTAATTTGTGTAATGTAAAGGAGGCTTCACCCTTGAAGAGGCTGATTTTGAAGTCGTTGAGCTATCTTTTCTTCTATTTTGTGAGTTGGTTACATAACATTTGGTATCAGAGCTTTGGATTCTAGGGTTTCGTTGCTCTAAACAGGTTATTGTGGAATTTTCGCTATAATTTTTTTTCTACGACGTTTCAGAAGCTGAAATTAAAAACCATTTGAGCCAAAATCTCGATGAACCTCGGGTCCTAATTTCAAATCTTTTATCGCTATATTTTCAGATATTGGATCCAAGGAAATTAGGGTTTTGCAAGCTCCTGAATTATATCTCAAACAGGTGAACTGGGTAAAATCATCATAAATTTCTATCTGAATATCACATTGAAATTTCATAAAAAGTTACAGAAGGAGGATGTCCTGTAGTTTTCTTTGTATCAATTTCAAGACCTAACGTCAAAACAATAACATGTGTCACTTCGTACAAGTTTGCTCTACTGAACTAATATATAATCAAGTCATTGTGGGAAATTTGGCATAACTCTTCCTTGGAGAATCCAATCTTGACCAAACTTGTGGGTTTGTAAAGAGGACTCAGAGGGATACTGCAGGATGCAATTTCAGACCTTGGAGATCCGAAATTACAAATATACAACAGATTCAATATCGAGCTCCTACAAATTAAAAAGGGGGTGTGTAGTTTTTTAAAATTTTGCATAAGTTTGGTTTGAAAAATTAGTTTGAAGGAATTCAAAAGGCATAGTGAAGTATAATTATCATTAATTGATGTTTGGAAGAAAGAAAATGGAAACACCTAGTAAGCAACCTGAAAGCTTTAACATGACTCATGAAGAAGAGAAAGAAATCCAACATGATATATTAAAATTACGAGACCAAATGTAGCAAAATTCACTCTCACAAAAAGTAACATAAGCTAAGATGGATGGTTTAAAGAAAGGCATGGAAGCTAAGATGGATGGTATAAAAGAAAAAATTAAAGGCAACATGGAAGATTTGGAGACATATTTGACAAAGTTTCTACAAGAAATGCTTACTAATGGTGAAAGGGTAGTAAAGGAAATTCATGATGAGAACAAAAGAAATGTTAATAGTGATTTCATAGACTCTAATGTTGGATTGAAGACCCACCATGTTCCAAAGATCAATATGAGGAAGTTTGATGGCAAGGATCCTGTACATGGATACTATAGATGGAGCAATATTTCTATCTCCATAATGTGAAAAACACACAAAAGGTACACATTGCAACTTTATATTTGGAACCAAATCAGTTTGTATGGTATCGAGGGCTTTTCTCTCGTAAACAAATTGTCACTTGGGAAATTTTTATGGAAGAGATGATAGCACATTATGAGGATACAAAAATCAACACTTTTTTTAGCCAATTGATAAATCTCAAACAAAAGGGTTCAATAATGGAGCACATTGAGGACTTCCAAAAATTGAATATAAGGGTAAAAGATATTCTACGGGAGCATAGGATTGATGTGCTCGTATGTACTTTAAAGGATAACATCCAACATGAGGTTCACCTTTGGGAACCTGATTCATTGGAGAAGGCATTTAAGTTGGCAAGAAAAATGGAAAGCAAAATTATGGCAACAAGGAAGCCTACCACTCACAACTATAAAGATGGAAGTGTTGTTTCCCCTAGCCTTCAACAAGCTCCAAGGTTGACACCACAACAATTGGAAGAAAAAAGAGAAAAGGGGCTTTGTTACAGTTGTGATAGAAAATACACTAAAGGTCATAAGTGTGCTAAGAAGAAATTATTTTGCATATATTGTTAAGAGGAGGAAGAAAAGGAACAAGAAATGTCAAAATAAGAGGATATACAACAGGAACAAACCCTAGAGAAAGAAGAAATGAATCCAACCATATCTTGTAATGCATTGGCCGGAATTAGCACTCCTCAAACTATCAAGATATAAGGACATATCAAGAATAAAAAGGTAATAGTGTTGATTGATTTGGGCAGTCCGCATAATTTTATTCATTGTAAGATAGCAAGGAATTGAATTGCTTCCTATATCCAGCACCAGAGTGTCAAGTGATGGTTGCAAGTTGTGGAACCATAAATTTTTCTGGAAAGTACCATAATATCAAGATATCCATGGGAGAATATGTATTGAATATACCAATGCTTTCCATTCCAATGGTTGGTGATGATTTTGTACTAGAAGTCCAATGGCTATAATCCTTGGGTACAATAGCTTTTAATTTTCAAGAATTTTTCATGAATTTTTTTTCGGAATAAAATTAAGTTTAATTAAGGGGTATCATAGGGTTACTAGGAAAGATAATCAACTCTAACAGAATGGCAAAGCTTCTAAAGAAAGAACAATGAGGCGCAATTGCACAATTATGTTCACTACAGGTTCCCACATCGAAATCATCTATTTCTCTAGATCTCCAAAAAGTCTTGGACAATCATTCCAAGCTATTTTTGACTCCCAAAGGCCTCCCACCTCTTCTTGATCATGATCATGCTATTCATTTGATTCCAGGAAGTGTTCCTCCAAACATCAGGCCTTACATATATCCCTATGCCCACAAGAGTGAAATTGAATGTATGGTTACAAAAATGCTAGAGTCTGGTATAACTCAACTTAGTCAAAGTTCTTTCTCTACTCCACTAGTATTGGTGCACAAGAAGGATGGATCATGGCACATGTGTTCGAATTATAAGGAGATCAACAAGCTCACTATTAAAGATAAGTTTCCATTCCTATCATTGATGAATTATTAGATCAATTTCATGGATCAATTTACTTCACCAAGTTGCATCTTCGTTCACAATATCATCAAATCATAATGAATACTGAAGACATTCCAAAAACAACATTTAGAATTCATGAGGGTCATTATGAATTTTTTGTCATGCCTTTTGGCCTTAGCAATGCACCTTCTACATTTCAAGGTTTGATGAATTCCATTTTCAAACCATTCCTTTCAAAAATCATGTTAGTATTTTTTGATGATATACTAATCTACAACAAATCTTGGAAGAATCATGTTCAACATGTTGACAGGGTGCTAAAACTATTGGAAGAGAAACAATTATATGCAAAAAGATCCAAATGTTTCTTTGGAGTACAAGAGGTGGAATATTTGGGTCATATTGTATCTCATGAAGGTGTTAAGATAGCCCTTAGCAAAATTAAAGCCATTTAGGAATGGAAAATCCTCATATCCATAAAGCATCTACGAGGATTTCTCAGGTTGACACGGTATTATCACAAGTTTGTTAAAAATTATGGGAGAATAACAACATCTCTAACAACATTATTGAAGAAAGATGCATTTTCATGGACTCCAGAAGCAACAAAGGCCTTTGAACATAATAAAGAGACAATGTTCCAAGCACCGGTCTTAGCTACGCTGAACTTCAGAAAAACCTTTATTGTGGAATGTGATGCCTTAGGAAATGGAATTGGTGTTGTTTTAATGCAAGAAGAAAGACCCATTACTTTTGAAAGTCATACAATCAAAGGAAAGTATTTACACAAATCTATTTATGAGAGGGAAATGTTGGCAATACTACATTCACTTAAGAAATGGCGACCCTACCTAATGGGAAGCCACTTGAAGGTAAAAATGGATCATGATAGTATTAAATACTTTTTAGAGCAAATATTATCTTTAGAAGAGAAGCAAAAATGGGTCACAAAGATGTTGGGTTATGACTTTGAAATCATCTACAAAAAAGGGAAGCAAAATGTTGTGGCAGATGCATTCTCAAGAAAGGATGAGGATGTGGAAGGATTGCTTTGTGCCATTTCTATTATCCAACCAGATTGGATAAATGAAGCAAGGGATGAATGGAATAATGAAGAAGAAGTGTGGGCACTCATTGAAAATTTATAACAAGATCCCAGTACATCTGATACATTTAGCTAGAAAAATGATTTGTTATGGTACAAATATCACTTATACCTATGTAAGAATTCCCAACTCAAACAAAAGATTCTTATGGAATTGCAGACCTCTCCCTTAGGAGGGCACTCAGGATGTTTAAAAACTTACCATAGGGTTAAGAAGGAATTTTTTTGGGATGGCCTTAAATCAGATATTCAAAAGTTTGTGGCGGAATTTTTGGTTTGCCAACAAAATAAAGTTGAAACAATTAAGACCCCAGGTCTATTACAACCATTATCTATTCTATGCCAATGTTGGGAGGATTTTTTAATGGATTTTATCACATATTTACCCAAGTCCGAAGGAAAGAGTGTCATCATGGTGGTAGTTGACAAACTTGCCAAGTATGCACATTTTTGTGCATTATCTCATCCATTTAAAGTTATTACAATTTCTACCACATTTATGGAAACAATTCGAAAGTTACATGGAAACCAAAAGATTATTTTAAGTGATAGAGATCCCATTTTCATTGGAAATTTTTGGACATAATTATTTTCTTGTCTTGGTACTCAGTTAGCTCATAGCTCATCTTATCATCCTCAATATGTTGGGAAAAATGAGATAGTAAACAAATGTGTGGAAGAGTACCTTTATTGCTTTGTATATGATAAACATACACAATGGGTCAAATGGTTTCCTCTAGCTGAATGGTGGTATAACACTTCCTTCCATACTGCAGCAAAAATGACCCTATTTATGGAACTTTATGGATATCATCCACCGTCCATCAAATCATATTTAAGAGAAAATTCTAAGGTTCAATAAGTGGAAGATCACATCGAGCATCAACAACAAGTGCTCCAACTCTTAAAGGATAACCTCACTTTGGCCCAGAATAGAATGAAACAACGAGCATATCGGCATCGCAGCGAAAGAAGTTTTGATGTAGGTGACTGGGTATTCCTACGGCTACAACCATATAAACAAATGTCCCTCAAGCAAGCTAAGAAGGATCATAAATTATCACCAAAATTTTATGGTCCGTACAAGGTGTTGCAAAAGATTGGTACTATGGCATAGAAATTGGAGCTTCCTACAACTTCCCAAGTGCACCAAGTTTTGCATGTTTCATGCTTAAAGAAGGTTATAGGTGACAAGCTGTTAGTTCAAACAAAAATTGCTAGAACTTGATGAGGAAGGAAAAATCATATTGGAACCTGAAGCAGTCACAGAAACAAGAACTCGACAGTGATGAAATCGATCAATTTTGGAGTATCTCCTCAAGTGGAAGAACTTACCCGCTAAAGATTCCACATGGGAGGATTATAATTTTATACAGAAGCATTCAGAACTACTCAAGCATTCAGGAAAACACTTTTTTGAAGGAGAGGGGCATGTTAGGTCCCTATAATACGAGTGATTCCCCCATTACTATTGTCATTGTAGCCCTTATTGTTATTATTGTGCCCCTATTGTCCCTATATTGTTATTATTGTGCCCCATAGAAGCCCACTATTGTTATTGTTGTGCCCTTATATTATTATTGTTATGTCGCCTTTGCTTATATTGTGGCCCCTTAGACTCCTATGTATAGAAAGGAGGTTTTGTCATTTGTATCATCCGAGAATTATTTATTTGTGTATTGTAAAGGAGGTTTCCTCCTCAAAGAGGATGATTTTGAAGTCATTGATCTATCTTTTCTTCTATTTTGTAAGATGGTTACATAACATTTTTTTAATCCCATATCTAAATATTTTTTGATTTATAATTGTTTTCAAGCCCATAGTAAGTTTTCCATCCTCCATTTATCCATTTATTCTAATTGAGCTTGTGATAGATATATATTTTAAGATATTTGTATAAAGGAATTTCTTCCAAGTAGCATATGTGATATTTTTTAATTTAATTATCTTGAAGAAATAGAAATATTTTTTTATATTATTAATTGACATTTTATTTATTTATTTATTTTTGTATCTAGATGAATTGGAAATTAGGTTGGTCTCGTACTAGCATGACACAGGTTTATTCAAATACCTTGAACCTCCTCACACTTAACACTTTGTTTTCACAACCATTACCAATTAAGATGCCTCTAAAAACTTATTAATTTAAAACTAAATTATAATAAATTTATTTTTTAATTATATTATCTTCACTAATATGATTTTTACATCTTATGAAAATCTCTTAAGATTTTTTTTTTAATAACACAAAATTTAATACTAAATTAAAATTTTAAATTGATAAAATATATATCATTATTATTTAAATAAAATCAACAAACATAAAATAATTTATAGAGAACAACTCTCCCATTAATGAGCCATAAGAAAATAAAAAAACCTTTTACTATATACCTTTAATTTTTTTTTCATATCTTGCTTTCCAAGGAATACTCATTTCAATGGTAAAAACAATTACTACTGTTGTAGTCATATTATTTTTTAAAAATATGGCATGGTAAAATAAAATAAAATAAATAATATATAAATAAATATTAATATTAATATAATAAATCAAATAATGTACAAATAAATATAAATATTAACTATGATTATTTATTTTAATTTTAATTTTATCTGATATGAGAAAAGTTAAAATTTAATTAAAGATAGTGTTAGGTCTTTATAATACTAGTGTAGCTCCTTTATTGCTATTAATGTGCTTATGTATCTCTATATTGTTATTGTTGAGTCCCATAGAATCCCACTATTGTTATTGTTGTGCCCCATAGAAGTTGACTATTGTTATTGTTGTTCCCTTACATTATTATTGTTATGTAGACTCTGATTATATTGTGACCTTTTAGACTCCTATATATCCTAAGGAGGTCTTGTCATTTGTATCATACAATAATTGTTCATTTATATGATGTAAAAAATATTTCCCCCTCAAAGAGGCTATTTTTCAAGTCATTTATTTATCTTTTATTCTATTTTGTGATATGGTTGCATAACATTTGGTATCAGAGCTTTGGATTCTAGGCTTTTACTGCTTCAAACGGGTCATCTTTGAATTTTAGGTAAAACTTCTTTTCTACAAGGCTTCAAAAAATTGAAATTTCGACCATGTGGAGCCAAAATTGTGTTGAACTTTTTGTAAAAATACCAGATCTTGGGTTGCTATATTTTCTAAGAGATGGTCTGAAGAAGTTAGGGTTTTTGCGTGCTCCAGAATTCAGTCTCAAATAGGTGACCTAGGGAAAATCATCATAGCTTTCTCTACAAGCATCAGATTTGAATTTTGTAAGAAGTGACTGAAATTTCACTCACTTTGTTTTTACATGTATTATTTTCAGGGTTAAAGGTTGAAACAATGACATGTGGAATTCCGTACAAGTTCTCTTTATTAAACCAGTCCATAATAAGGTCATCGTGGGAGATTGGAAAAAATTTATCTTGAAGAATCTAATATCAGTCTGAATTGTGGCTTTATAAAAAAGGCTTAGAGGGCTACCACAGGATGAAATTGTAGACCTTGGAGAGATAAAATTACAGAGATACAATAGTTCCAATATTGAGCTCCTAAAAGCAAGAAAAATGTGTGTATTTTTAGCATAATTTTTGTTTGAAAAATAAGTTTGAAGTGATTCGAGGAGCATAGCGAAGCATAGAAATCATTATCTGGTCCCAATATGCCTCGTAACAATAAAATGGATACACCTAGTAATGAAATAAAAATATCTAGTATGAGACATGAAGAAGAGGAAGAATTTCAACATGATATATCAAAATTGTGAGACCAAGTGCAACAAATTTCACTCTCGCAAAGAGTAACCAAAAATGAACTAGGAGCTAATATGGATGGTTTAAAGAATTGTTTAATAACTGACATGGAAGAAAAGATGAATGTAAAGATGGAAGGTTTTAAGGATGGTTGAAAAAACATAAATTAAAAGGGACTTGGAAGGTTTGATAAAGTTGCTACAAGAAATGCTTCCTAGTGGTGACAAAGTACTCCATGAAAATCATGATGAGGACAAAAGAAATATGAATTATATTTTTAGAGACTCCAATAGTGGTTTGACTACTAGCCATATTCCAAAGATTGATATGAGGAAGTTTGATGACAAGGATCTAGTAACATGGATACTATAGACAGAGCAATTCCTTGATCTACATGATGTGTTACACATATAAAGGTACACATTGCATATTTATATTTAGAATAAAATTAGACTGTGTGCTATCGATGACTTTGTTCTTGTAAATCAATTGTCACTTGGACAAATTTTACGGAAGAATTGGTATTACATTATGAGGATACAAAGAGAAATACCTTCTTTAGCCAATTGATAAATCTCAAACAAAAGGGTTCAATGGCAGAGCCAATTGAGGATTTAGAAAGATTGAATATCAATGCAAATGCTATTATAGAGGAGCATAGGATTTATGTCTTCATAGTGACTTTAAATGATAACATCCAACATGAGGTTCTCCTTTGGGAACTTAATTCATTGGAGAAGGGATTCAAGGTGGCAAGAAAAGTTGAAAGAAAAATTATGGCAACAAGGAAGTATACCACTCACAAATATAAAAATGGAAGTGTTGCTACTCCTAGCCTCCCATAACCTACAAGGTTGACACCACAACAACTGGAGGAAAAAAGAGTAAGAGTTTTGTTATAGTTGCGATAACAAATATACTAAGGGTCATAAGTGTGCTGAGAAGAAATGATTTTACATAGATTGCGAAGAGGATGAAGAAAAGGAACAAGAAAAATCAAAAGAAGAGGATATACACTAGGAGCCAACCACAGAGAAAGAAGAATTATCCGACCATATCTTATAATGCATTGGTAGGAATTATCAGTCTTTAAACTCTCATGATAGAAGGATATATCAAGAAAAAAAAAAGGTAATATTGCTAATTGATTCTGGTAGTACCCATAATTTTATTCATAATAAGATAGCCAAGGAATTGAATTGCTTTCTATATCCAACACCAAAGTGTCAAGTAATGGTTGAAAATGGAGGAACTATAAATGGCTCATGGAAGTGCCATAATATCACTCTAACCATGGGGGAATATGTATTGAATAGTCTAATGCTTTCCATTATAATGGGTGGCGTCGATGTTGTATTAAGAGTCCAATGGTTACCATCTTTGGGGACAAAAACTTTTAATTTTCAAGAACTTTTCTTGAAATTTTCCTTGGAAGGAAAGGAAATTGAATTAATGGGTATCACAGGGAAACTGAGGAAGATAATTAGCTCTAATGACATGAAAAATAATTTTAATAAAGAACAATGAAGCATAATTTCACAATTACACTCACTAGATGTTCAAATATCAAAATCATCTGTTTCTCTAGATCTCCAAAGAATATTGGAAAATCATTCCAAGGTATTTGAGACTCCTAAATTTTTCCCACCTATTTGTTATCATGATTACACTATTCACTTAATTCTAGGAATATTTCCTCCAAACATTAGACCTTACAGATATCCCTATGCCCAAAAGAGTGAAATTGAATGTATGGTTGCAAAACATCTAGAGGCAATTTTAATTCAACCTAGCCAAAGTTCTTTCTCTGCTCTAGTAGTATTGGTACACAATAAGGATGGATCATGGCATATGTGTCCAGATTATAGGGAGCTCAACAAGCTCACTATTAAAGATAAATTTCCTATTCCTGTCATTGGTGAATTATTGGATGAATTACATAGAGGAATTTTCTTCACCAAGCTAGATATTCATTAGGGATATCATCAAATTAGAATGAAGAGTCAAGACATTTTGAAAATATCATTGAAAACTCATGAAGTTCATTATGAATTTTTGGTCATGCCTTTTGGCCTTACTAATGCACCTTCCACATTTCAATGTTTGATGAATTCCATTTTCAATCCCTTCCTTGGAAAATTTGTGTTAGTATTTTTTTATGATAAAATAATCTAAAAAAAGTCTTGGAAGGATCATAATCAACATGATGATCGGGTGCTCAAATTATTAGAGGAGAAACAATCGTATACAAAAACCTCCAAATGTTTCTTTGGTGTACATGAGGTGGAATATTTGGGTCATATTGTATCTCATGAGGATGTTAAGGTAGATCCTAACAAAATTAAAGCCATAAAGGAATGAAAAATACCCACAACCCTAAAGCATCTTTGAGGATTTCTTGGGTTGACAATATATCGCAAGTTTTTTTAAGAATTATGGGAAAATAGTAGCACCTCTAACAACATTACTAAAGAAATATGCATTGTTTTGGACTCCAGAAGAAACTAGGTCCTTTGAACATCTTAATGAGACAATGTGCCAAGCTCTGGTTTTAGCTACAACAAACTTCACAAAAGAATTTATGGTGGAATGCGATGCCTTAGGAAATTAAATTGGTGCTTTTTTAATGCAAGAAGGAAGACCCATTACTTTTAATAGTCGTCTAGTCAAGGGAAAGTATTTACACAAACCTGATTATGAGAAGGAAATGTTAGCAATACTATGTGCCCTGAAGTAATGGTTCCTTTACCTAATGGTAATACACTTCAAGGTAAAAATAGATCATGATAGCCTTGAATAGTTTTTGGAACACATATTATCTTTAGAAGAGTACCAAAAATGGGTCACTAAGATGTTGGGTTATGACTTTGAAGTCATCTACAAAAAAGGGAAGAAAAATGTTATTGCACATGCACTCTCAAGAAGGGATGATGATGTGGAAGCATTCCTCTATGCCATTACTATTATCCAACCTGATTGAATAACTAAAGCAAGGGAGGAATGGAAGAATGATGAAGAGGTGTGGACACTCATTCAAAAGTTACAGCAAGGTCCCAATACATCTGATACATTTATATGGAAAAATAACTCATTATGGTATGAAAATCACTTATATCTATGTAAGAATTTCCAACTCAAACAAAATATTATTTTGGAGTTGCACACCTCTCCTTTAAGAAGGAACTCAATATTTTTAAAAACTTACCACAGGGTCAAGAAGGAATTTTTTTGGGATGTCCTTAGATCCGATATTCAGAATTTTGTGGCAGAATGTTTGGTTTGCCAAAAAAATAAAGTTGAGACAATTAAGACCCCAAGTATGTTACAACCTTTAGTCATTCCAAGTTAACATTGGGAGGAGGTCTCAATGGATTTTATCACTGATTTACCCAATTCTGAAGGAAAGAGTGTCATCATGGTGGCAGTTGATAGACTTATCAAGTATGCACACTTTTGTGAATTATCTCATCCTTTTAATGCTAGTATAGTTACTACTTCATTTATGGAAACAACTCAAAATCTACATGGAAACCCAAATATTATTGAAAGTGACAGAGATCCCATTTTCGGTGGAGATTTTTGGATGGAATTATTCTCTTTTCTTAGTACTCAATTAGCTCATAACTCATCTTATCATCCTCAATTTGACAGGAAAATTGAGATAGTTAACAAAATTTTGGAAGTATATCTTCATTGCTTATTATCTAATAAAGAAACATAATGGTTCAATTGGCTACCTATGGTTGAATGGTAGTATAACACTTCCTTTGATACTATAGCAAAAATGACCCCATCTATGACACTTTATGGATATCATCCACTGTCCATCACATCATCTTCATGAGATAATTCTAAGGTTAAAGAAATGGAAGATCACATCAAGCATAAACAACAAGTTCTCCAATTTTTAATGGATAATAGTCTCACTCTAGTGCATAATCGAATGAAATAACAGACATATCAACATCGAAGTGAAAGAAATTTTAGCATAGGTGACTAGGTATTTTTACGGCTACAACCATACAAACAAATGTCCCCCAAGTTAGGTAATAAGGATAATAAATTATCACCAAAGTACTATAGTCCTTAAAAGGTGTTGCAAAATATTAGTTATATGGCACAGAAATTGGAGTTGACTGCATCTTCCCAATTACACCTATCCTTCCATGTTTCATGTTTAAAAAAGGTTATCAGTGACAACCTCTCAATTCAAACAATATTTCCAGAACTTGATGAGGAAGGAAAAATCACATTGGAGGTTGAAGAATTCATGGAAATAAGAACCCTACAGCTACAAAATCAATCAATTTCATAGTATCTCATTAAGTGGAAGAACTTACCCACTGAAGATTCCAAATGGGAGGATGAAAATTTTATAAAGAATCATCCAGAACTACTCAAGTGTTGATGAAAACACTTTTTTTGAAGGAGAGGGGCATGCTAGGTCCCTATAATACTAGTTTAGCCCCCTTATTTTTATTGGCAGTGTAACCCCCCTTATTGTTATTGTTGTGCCTATGTAGCCCCCATATTGTTATTGTTGTGCTCCATAGAAGCTCGCTATTATCATTGTTGTGCCCTTGAATTATTGTTGTTATGTACGCTCTGATTATATTGTGACCCTTTATACTCCTATATATATAAATGAGGTCTTGTCATTTGTATCATCTAATAATTATTCATTTATGTGATGTAAAGGAGATTACCCCCTTAAAGAGGCTAATTTTCAAGACATTAATCTATCTTTTCTTCTACTTTGTGATATGGTTGCATAACAAATAGAGGAATCAAAATTTGAAAAATGTTTTTTAAAATATGATATGGTAAAATGAAATAAATTCAATATTAACATAAATTCAGCTTAACTCTATATTTAATAAGATTTGCAAGTACAAATATTGGATTTCTTGAGATATAAATACAAATACTAACCATAATTTATAAGAATATCAACATAGATTCATCTTAACTTGACATTTACCAAGTGTCTTGGTACATTCAGAATTCTAATTCTTAATCAACTTATTTATATTTATATAAATTTTAAATACCAGAGAATTCACAACTCAACAACACTAAATAGCCCCTCACTTTCTCCATCAATTTCCTATTCATCATTTTTGAAACTCTATTCTATTGAGGTGTGCATGAAATAGTCTTCTACTTCTTACATAATTCTTCTAATTCATTCCCATGGAAATATTGGTTAGAGTTCCACTCCAAACAAAATAATTAGCTACAACTATTGAGTAAAATAGAGAAAAGCAAAAAGTAAAGAGAAAAGTAGACTTCCTTCCAATTAAATAGAGAAACCAATATCCAACATTTTCATAGATCATTTTATTACTACCATAATACTTTAAAATTCAAAATAAAATCAATTAATCCCTTAATAAAACAACACTTCAAACATGTGCATATGTATTAATTTTCCCAAACCTTGAATATGCGATAAGAAGGGAAATTCTAAATATGAGATAAAAGAAAAGAGAAAAAATGATAGATCCATCCAAATCCTAAAATTATTAAGGAAAAATATTCACAAAAAACTCAATTAATCCCTTAATAAAAAAACACTTTAAGCATGTACATATGCTTCAATTTTCTCAAACCCTGAATATGAGATAAGAAGGGAAATTCTAGATAAAAAAAATTAAAGATCCATCCGAATCCAAAATTATTAAGGAAAAATATTCCCAAGGAAAATCCAAATTTAAATTGAGGTAACTCTTAACAACCCTGCAAAAGAATTTGTGACTATAAAATTTAAATCAAGTATTTCTTCCAGAAAGAAAGAAGGAAAACATAGCACTCACCTACCAGCAAGGTTACTTTCCTCTTATGCGCATCTCTTTTCTTATATGTCCTGCCTCGTCTTTAGAATTCTTTTATATTTCTTGACATATGCAGTCTCAGAATGGACTAATAAAACAAAATTCCCTTTTATTTTAATTTAGTAAAATATTTTATATATTATATTTACTTAACTACCTCCTTTGCCTTTGCACACATATCCTACTCTCTCCTTTCAATAAACCAAATTTGACGTGGAGAAAAACATAGATCCAAGATGAGAAAAATAGACACAACAAAAAAAACATGAAAAACAATGTTAAAGTTAAAACATATTAACATAAACAAAAGTGAAACAAATGATAAATATAACACAGACAAACTTAGCCATGGTAAAAGGGATGGAAAAACAAAACAACTCAAATCCAAAGTCTCATGTCTCCCTTATCTAGATTCTTTCTTCCACCCCCACCAAACCAACACTCCTCTGTGCTCCTCCCTTCTCTCATACTCGTTACCTTGCTCTATCTCCTATAGTACCTTCTAGATGTTAAACTTCATACTGATTTAATTTTGATTTTGTAACTATTTTTTTAGCACATACTCCCATCATTGTGGTTTACATTTTTAATGACACCATTAACAAACTTCTTAGTTTTCCATCTTCACGCTTCTCATCCAATGTTTTACATGGTATAAAGGATCTTTGACTTGGATATGAAAATTGTCAAAAATAGACATGTCCTCCTTCAAAAGTTACCATATGTGTCACCAAAATTTACACATTCTCTGGAAAAAGTGGTCATGGCATTATACATGTGCATGGTAGGGTTGAAATGCATACATATATCATTAGCACATGTGTATAAAGATTATTTTCAATTTTTTTGGTGAGATAATAATTTCTTTTAAATTACTCAAATTTCCTTATAATTACAAAAAAATTGTATTTTGATTACATAAAATTTGTCTAGTTACACAATAAGACAAAAGCTTGATTCTCAAAAACACAAGTGGACAAAAATCTTCTTTCCAATTACATAAAAAATCATACCAAATATTTATAAAGTCATTGATTCTGCTAGCTAGATTTCTATTTGGATGTTCGGCAAGTGGAAAACATGTCAAGAAGAAGAGTAGAAGAAAAAGTGTGCATTTTTCCTTACAAATGTGCATGCATTACCTAGCCATGCAATGTTCTCAATAACTTGCATGTGTACCCAAGACTAACATCCAAAACCTTAAATTTCCTACCTACCTTCCTCTCTCACCTTCTCACGTCTTCTTGACCATGGAAAGATTGTGCATGCATTATAAAACACATGCACACTTTTGTGACATTACTGTGCTCCCTTCTCTCCCATCACTCCAACTCCCCCCTCTGTCTCCCACCATGTTTATCTCTATATCCAACCCTCTCTCTCTCTCTCTCTCTCTCTCTCTCTCTCTCTCTCTCTCTCGATATATATATATATATATATATATATATATATATATATATATATATATATATCCCCTCTCTCTCCATCATTGTCTCTCACTCACTTGCCTCTCCCTCTATCTCTCTCTCTCTCCACTATTGGACTCTCTCAATATCCCTCCCCTCATTTTCTATATCCTCCCTCTCTCCTCTCACCCCCCGCCCCACACTCTCTCTCTATTTCCATTTATATATTTTTTTTCTACCTCTCTCTCTTATTCTCTATTACCCACCCTCTCTCTCTATCTCCATATCTATTTTTTTTATCTCCCCTCCCTCTCTCCTCTCTCTCACTCACTTTCTCTCTTTATCTCTATCTTCCTCCTCTTCTCTCTTGAACTTCCTCTCTCTTCCCCCTCCTAATGTCCATCCCTAACTTTTTCCTTTTATCTCATTTTCTATCTAAACCACTCTCTCTCTCTCTCTCTTTCTCTCTTTTTCTCTCTCTCTCTCTCTCTATATATATATATATATATATATATATATATATATATATATATATTCCTTTCTCTCTCTCTTCATATATATATTATTCACTCCCTTTTCCTTTAACTATCCATCCTCTCTCTCTCCCTCTCTCTTCCTTCTCCCCTCTATCACTCCCCATCTCTCCCCTTAAATTCTATCTTTGTCTCCCTGCCTCTCTTGTTATCCACATCCCTCCCCATCTCCCTCTTTCTTCATCTTCCTTTTTGTTTCCCCCTCGATCCCTCAATCCCTCCTTCACAACAAATGCTTTCAAGTATGTCTCTCCCTCTCTCCATCACCCCACCTCCTCTCTGTATCTCTCTCTCCGCCTCTCTCTTTATATATGAATCTATATTCTTCCCTCACTATCTCTCTCTCCTTATATCCGTGAGACTCATCATTAGGTAATTATATGGGCCTTAATTCACCTCCTAGCCTAGTCAAACCAACTATTCTCACAACTTATTGCATACTTTTGATTATATTTTGTTTATGAGATGAGTTAGAGTTGGATATTTTTCTTTGGGTTCTAATGTGCATTTAATGCAGGATTAAAGGATAAAAACAAGGAATTTTAGCAAAGACCTTGGTCAAAACTCAAATGGGACAAGGGAGAGGAATTATAGGAGGTAAATTCTCCTCATTTACTACCCCTCTATTCGAATATTCCTTCATCAGCTCAAAGTGCAACCAGCCAAATCATGAGGACTAGAAGGCAACTGAGAAAGTGAAAGTCAAAGCACCAACTATCTCGAGTTTGGGAACCGAGCCTCCCTAATTTTAAGGAATTCATTTGAGACTTTAGTCGTATAAGTAGAGAGGCCTAGGATCTCAGTAGGATTTAGACTTTTGATTGTAAAACTCTACTTTATTTTTGAGCTGCAAGACTTGTGACAGTTTGATGTAATCCATTGTTTTGATAATAAAAATGAGTTTTGTTTTGAGCCAGCACTAAGTTAACTCAGAGGGCTGAAGCTCTTGGGTTAGGGTCCAACCCTAGTAGCTAAGGCTCCTCTTTATTGTACATGTATGTTAGCGTAGATTCATGGTTTAATCGTTCATTTGCTTAAGTAGTTTCATTTCCATTACAGCAGTGTAGCACATAGATTCATGGTTTAACCGTTCATATGCTTAAGTAGCTACATTTCCATTACAACAATGTAGTGTAGATAGGTTGTGTTTTAGTTTTCTTCCGTTTGTGCCTTTTTCCTCAGTTAGCAGGTTAGCAAGGACTATACCCATTGATCTCCTTACTGTCTGATCCACAATAAACTTGACCAATCACCGTTTGATTCATTTCAACGCTTGACTTTATGCACTCCAGATCTCCACCGTTGATCTATCTAGCTTGATCCAACGACTATCGTGAATTCTTCCACCTACTTTATGGGCTCCAAATCTCCACCGTTGATCTGTCACGCCCTCGATCCAATAGTTAACGCGTCACCCGACCGCCAACTAGCTTAGCCGATCTCCACTGTTGATCAAACCCGCATGATCTGCTGGCTATCACACAATCTCATGCATATTCTTGCACGACTGATATCCACCCGAGAGTATGTGAGAAAAGTGGCTTTCCCGTGCTACGTGTCATACACTTAGGCTAATCGCGCAAAATTTAGGAATTCCACTTACAGCTTTGAAGGCACGCAAGAAACTGCTTACCACCTACGAAACCAGCTCTATCATTTCGCACGTTTTTTTACCCTTCTGTCGCCACATGACTTGATGTGATCCACCCATCTATTCACTTCATCTCCACGATAAGATCTCTACCATTCATCTCTCATTTAACCCTGTTCGTCCATCTATTCACTTAACCTCCGTGATAAGATCTCCGCCGCTCATCTTTTGTTAGTCCTATTCATCCATCTATTAACTTAACCTCCCACGATAAGAGCTCCACCATTCATATTTCATTCACCCTATTCGTCCATCTATTCACGTAATCTTCTGCAATAAGATCTACACCGCTCATCTCTCGTTAATATTGTTCCTGATCGATCCAATGGTTCCTATGCACTTCTACTTTGTTATGTCCTCCTTTCACTGATTTCGATCTTCACTTGCTCTTCTGCTTGACTCCTTACATGCTTGATTTTACCAAAACACCAAAAATGCAAAAATAGACTTAGTTTAGTTTTCTTGCTTACACATTAATTTGGTTTGATGCTATTTACTTCTGTCACTTAGATAGCAGCATTAGGTTAGTGTTGATTTAGCAATTCTTCTTAGTTTAGCTATTTAAATGGTTAATTAGGATATGGTGTGATTTAGCATTACATGTTGTTTTCTTCATTACTACAGTAGAGTATCTCTCTTAGAATAGATTTTCTCTTCTTCCATCAAAGAATCAAGCTTCTTCTAACTCTATAGAAGTCTGACTTGGAAACCCTATGGTCTCTTGCCAGATGAACAAGTGACAATAGGCAGGACCTTCACTTCTACTTGTGCATATAGCACTGTCACCTCCAAGTTTGTACGAACCCCGTGTTGATAAGTAAATCTCGTAGCCCAGGAGTTGCAGCATCCTTACTGCAATACTGGTGCTCATCAATATCTACCCCTAAATCCATATCTATCTCCCTCCCTCTCTCTATCTCTATCTTCTCTCATATTTCTCTCCCTCCACCTCCCACCTCCATCATTGAGTCTATCTCCCTCCCCTCCTCTCTCTCTTACCCATCTCTCTCTCTCTCTCTCTCTCTCTCTCTCTCTCTCTCTCTCTCTCTATTGACCCTCTAGCTCTATCATGATCTCTCTTTCTCTCTCTAACCCCCAATCCCTCTCATTCTCTCCCCATCCATCTCTATTTCCCTCCCTTTATCCTTCTCTGTATCTCCCTCCCTCACTCTCTCTCTCCTTACTTCTTCCCCAATGTCATTTCTCTATCTCTCACTCTTCCTCTATATTCCACCTTCACTCTCTCCCTCTATCTCTCTCTTTCTATCCCCCACCCTTTCTCTCTCTCCTAATATCTCCTTCACAAAAACACCCTTGAAATTTGTCTCTCTCTTCCTCCCCTTTTCAACTACAACTATCTCCCTCCTTATCTCTTCCCCACACTCTTTCCTTATTTCTCTCACTCTATTCCCTCACTCACCAACTCATTCTTCCGCACCCCTCCCCCCCTCTCTCTATCCGTTGGACCCTATATCCCTCCCTCTCCACCCCCGAACCCCATTGCATACATTTCCCATGTGTTAAAGGCACTTGATATAGGAATGTGCACACATTCCTAGCGCTAGAAGCACACCGACATTTTTGGGGCTAAGAATGCATACACACACACACACATTCTTAATGCTAGGAATACACACACATTCTTTTGCTATGAACACACTCACTTTTTTAGTGCTAGGAATACACACATGTTTTTTCATAATAAAAAATTCCTAGAGGGAATATTATGTGCATGATGACTTGGTTACTTGATCACAAATGTGGTGGTTTGGGTTACAAATGCATAAAAACATCAAATTTTTGGTGTGTGTGTGTGTGTGTGTGTATATATATATATATATATATATATATATATATATATACACAAAATGGCCTTTTCACTGGAATCCAACGATTCAATCTCAAGCAAGAATTGGGAATTTTTTGTTGTTTAAAATACATTTTTGAATGCATATATGGATTCAACACTTTGAAAAAACCTTAGGGAACTTGAATTGTATAAATTAAATAAATTAATCTAAAGTTTTAAAAAATCTCTATGGGATTCTGATTTTAAAAAGTTTTAAAAAATCTCTGCGAGATTTTGATTTAAATTAACTAGAAAAATACTATGAAAAAAAGTCATTTCATCTATAAGTTAGACTAAGACTATATATATGTGTGTGTGTGTGTGTATGATGTGATTTTTCTATGAGTTATACAAATTTGTTACCACACACAGATATATATATATATATATATATATATATATATATATATATATATATATATATATATATATATATATATATATATATATATTTCTTTTTTAAAATTAATAATTTTTATTATTATTGAATTAAGCCTTCTGTGATCCATGTGAGTCTTTTGAGACATGTTTTCAATGATAATCACATCAAAATTCATTTGTCAACGTGTTTCGAACTAGCAAGTGTGGCTCATCGTCAAGACAAGATGAAGAACTAGATCATGGCAACAAGCTAAATAGAGAGACTAGTGATTCAAACAGTTAGAAAGAAACAACTACTTTTGAACAAAGAAAATGGCTACAATGGACTCGACTTCAACTACATTTGACTCGACCAAGAGTTAGGAGAAAGTTTATTAATTAATTAATTAATTAGTTAATTTGTTATATTTATTTATTTTCATTTAAATCTATATGTAACTAAATCTATATGATTATAATTAACTAAAATATTTATGAACCTAAACTAAGAACTTAGACCTAATAAATAATTGTTAAGAGGCAATTTATGATCTTCTTTTTAATTTAAAACTAAATAAACTACATATAAACGTATACTATTATATGAAATATTATGGGATAAATTAAGATTAAAAATAAATGTTTATTAATCAAAAGGTTAATTAGTTAATTTGTTTATTAAGTTTATTTATTTAAATATATATGTAAAAAATATATTATCCTCATTTTAATTTAAAAATAATATATATATATATATATATATATATATATATATATATATATATATACTATTATATGAAGTATTATGGAATAAACTAGGATACAAATATAAATGTTTTTTTATTAATTAATTAATTATTTATATGTTTATTAAATTTATTTATATTCATTTGAATGTATATGTTACTAACTATAAGATGGGATAAATTAGGATTAAATACAAATGTTTATTAATTAATTAGTTAATTTGTTTATTAAGTTTATTTATTTAGATATATATGTAACTTATTTATTTTATATATCATGTTTAATAAAAACTAAATAAAAAGTAAAATTATAAGAACCTATACTAAGAAATTAAACCTAATGAATAAATATTAAGGGAAGTTTTATTATCCTCTTATTTTTAATTTAAAACTAAATAAAATATAAACTTATATAAATATTATTATAGGATCAAAATAAAAATACTAATAAAAATAATGAATAAATAAAGGTAATGAGTACCAAACGAAAAAGGAAAAACAACAAATCAATAGAAAATGCAACATAGGGGAATTCAAACAATCGAGAAGTTGAGGGAATAAAACCAGAAAGGAAAACAATAAAAAGAATGAAGGAGGGTAAAAAAGGGAGGGGGTACTAAGAGGAAAGCGCATGGATCCAACAGCTACTAATCTTCCAACCGTCATCCCTGTTAAGATTGCTCGGCCTCCTTTCGATTTCTATGGCCTTCCTAAACTTATGGTGATGAAAAGGAGAAATCTTAGCACTAACTTTGGCCTCCTCAATACATATACGATGCTTAGACTTCTTCGTGTGTTCTTCCAAGGCTAAAGACTGGGTCCTCCCATGCTTGATGTTAGCTGCATGCTCATGAATCCTCTGATTAATGGAGTGCCCAATTTCACTAACATAGGGGGTCCCACAAGAACATGGAATAACATAAACACATTTCATGTCATTGGGGTCAACAGGGTCTTTTACATATTTTAGGGAGTTACGAATGGTGTTACGTGGTCTGAAGGTCAAGGGAACATTATGCTTCCTAAGTATTCTCACAAACTTCTCAGTGGTCCCCTAGATGAAAGGTAGATGCACCCTTGAGATTCGATCTTTAGGGTCTTTCTTAGCCTTTGGACCTCTGCTAGCTTCAAGGAAAGATTTCGTACCTTGGTTCTAACTATATCTATTATTAACAAAACATTAAGGAGATGGGATTTCTATTTATCAAGGTTCTTTTCATCAGAGATTCAATGCATGAGTAGCTAGCGTGTTGAATACACCCAACTTTTGAGCAAGGAAATGATGAGAGATGGCATGAATATATTGCTCAGTATGAGGATTTTTCCAAAACACCTAGTGGGAGAAAGAATTGCCATCATTCTTCAAAATAATAACATCAAGGAAAGGTAGGCACCCATCAACTTCGTGCTCCATAGTAAACTTTATGGAGGAAGATTGATTGTTGAGATGCTAGAAAAACTGATCTAACTTTTCTTGGCCATGAGACCAGATGACACAAGTGTCATCCACAAATATTTTCCATAGCTTAGACAGGAGACAGGCTGAGGCCAAAGCCCTGCATTCAAAGTCTTTGATAAAAATATTAGCAACAACTAGGGACAGGGGGGAGCCCATGGAAACCCCGCATGTCTGCTCATAAAATTCCCCTTTAAAGCTAAACAGAGTAGAATAAGACAAATCTCTACTAATCGAGCAGTATCAGGATCAGTGAGATGATTGATAATACTAATCGTTCTCATAGAAATAAGGTATTTAATCTTTCTAGTTTTTCCTTTCCCCCTTCTGTCTATAGTATTCTTGAAAAGGGATTAAGTTTTTCCCTTACTCGTAGAAAACTCCCTGTGGAAGACATTATGTGCGACGTGGATTTTGAGATTACGGGTTTTCCTGAAAATATTAAGGACATAATAAGGCAAGCCTGTGTTGTCATCCTTAGGAAGGAAAAGCCACGTATGAGCAATATTAGCAAGGATGAATTTGATGCCCTCAGATACTTGAACCATAACAAGGACATTGTCATTCTTAAAGCCGAAAAAGGTGGGGTTGTTGTTATCCTTGACAAAGAGGATTATCGCAAGAAGACATTGGATCACTTGTGTAATAGCGGAAGCTATAAAAAGCTTAATAAGAATCCCCTAAAAAGGATCTCTAGAATAGTCGTTCTAGCTATAAAGTCTAGTAACATTGTGGGCACATTTTGCCACAAACTCATTGAGAGCAACCCCAACACTCCAAGAATCTATGGGCTTCCAAATATCCACAAGGAAGGGCCCCCCCCTGAGACCCATTTTCAACACCATAGGAGGGCCAACCTACCTCCTAGCCAAATACCTTGCCTTGAATCTTAAACCCCTTGTTGGCCTTACAAAGTCATTCGTCAAAGACTCTTCCTCATTTTTCAATGAGTTAAAGGGCCTAAAGTTTGACCCTGGGGACAATCTTGTTAGCTTCGATGTGGTCTCCTTTTACACTGGCATCCCTATTAAGGAGGCCATTGAGGTCATCAATTACCTCACTGATCCCGATACCGCTCGATTAGTAGAGATTTGTCTTACTTCTACTTTTTTCTACTTTGAAGGAGAATTCTATGAGCAGACATGCGTGGTTGCCATGGGCTCCCCCCTGTCCCCAGTTGTTGCTAATATTTTTATGGAATAATTTGAATCCAAGGCTTTGGCCTCGGCCTGTCTCCTACCCAAGCTATGGAAAAGATTTGTGGATGACATGTGCCATCTAGTCTCATGGCCAAGAAAAGTTAGATCGGTTTTTCTAGCATCTCAATAATCAATATTCCTCCATAAAGTTTACTATGGAGTAGGAAGTTGATGGGTTCCTTCCTTTCCTTGATGTTCTTATTTCGAAGAAGGATGATGGTTCCTTCTCCCATTAGGTGTTTCGGAAAAAACTCATACTGAGCAATATCTTCATGCCAACTCTCATCATTTCCCTGCTCAAAAGTTGGGTGTTCTCAACATGCTAACTACTCATGCATTGAGAATCTCTAATGAAAAGAACCTTGATAAAGAGAAATCCCATCTCCTTAATGTTTCTTTTAATAATGGATATAGTAGGCACCAAGGTTTGAAAGTGTTCCTTAAAGCTAGTAGAGGTCCCAAGGTTAAGAAAGACCCTAAAGATTGAATCTCATGGGTGCATCTACCTTTCATCCAAGGACCACCAACAAGATTGTGAGAATCCTTAGGAAGCATAATGTTCCCTTGACCTTTAGACCCCTTAACAACATTCGTAACTCCCTAAGATCCGTAAAAGACCCTGTTGACCCCAAGGACATGAAATGTGTTTAAGTTATTCCATGTTCTTGTGGGACCCCTTATGTTAGTGAAACAGGGCGCTCTATTAATCAGAGGATTCATGAGCACGCAACTGACATCAAGCATGGGACGACCCAATCTTCAGCCTTGGTAGGAAACATAGAGACGTCTAGGAATCATATATGTATTTAGGAGGCCCAAGTTATTGCTAAGATTTCTCCTTTTCATCACCGTAAGTTTAGGGAGGCCATATAAATCGCAAGGAGGCCGAGAAATATTAACGGGGATGATGGCTCGAAGATTAGCAGTTATTGAATCCTCGCCCTTTCCTCTTAGCACCTCCCTCCCTTTTTTACCCTCCTTCATTCTTTTTATTGTTTTCCTTTCTAGTTTTATTCCCTCGGCTTCTGGATTGTTTGAATTTCACCTATGTTCCCTTTTCTATTGATTTGTTGTTTTTCCTTTTTTATTTGGTACTCATTACCTTTATTTAATCATTATTTTTATTAATAATTTTATTTTAATCCTATAATAATATTCTATAAGTTTATGTTTTATTTAGTTTTAAATTAAAAATAAGAGGATAATAAAACTTCCCTTAATATTTATTTATTAGGTTTAATTTCTTAGTAAAGATTCTTATAATTTTACTTTTTATTTAGTTTTTATTAAACCTGATATATAAAATAAATAAGTTACATATATATTTAAATAAATAAACTTAATAAGCAAATTAACTAATTAATTGATTAATTAATAAACATGTGTATTTAATCCTAATTTATCCCATATTATATTTAGTAACATATACATTCAAATGAAAATAAATAAATTTAATAAACATATAAATAATTAATTAATTAATAAAAAACATTTATATTTGTATCCTAGTTTATCCCATAATACTTCATATAATAGTATTAATATAAATTTATATATTTTTAAATTTTAAATTAAAATAGGATAATATATTTTTTACATATATATTTAAATAAATAAACTTAATAAACAAATTAACTAATTAATTAATTAATTAATAAACTTTCCCCTAACTCTTGGTCCAGTCAAATGTAGCTGAAGTCCAGTCCATTGTAGTCGTTTCCTTTGGTCAAAAGTAGTTGTTTCTTTCTAGTCATTTGAATGATTGGTCTCTCTATTTAACTTGTTGTCGTGTTCTGGTTCTTCATCTTGTAGTGACGATGAACCACACTCATTGGTTCGAAACGCGTCGACAAATGAATTTTGATGTGATTCTCGCCTAAAACATGTCTCAAAAAGTTTTTATTATGTTTAATATATTTTTTTTTCTTGAGACATATCAAAGTCTCAAAATACATCCCTCATATATTTTCACTATAATATTTTGGGGCCTTTGGGAAAAAATATACATATGGTGTATTAGAGGACATTAAGATCTACAATTTAGGAAAAAAATGATTGCTTACTAATGTTAAGACGCTTTTAGATTGCACTAACAAAAAAATTATAATTTCATATATATATATAGAGAGAGAGAGAGTTGGTTGGGGGGGGGGGGGGGGGGGCGGGGGTTTTGTGGGTGAGATTATATCCTTGAAATTATAATGCCTTTTGTATAATTAATATTATAATTTTTTTTAAATAGTTGTGTATGTGGACAACTCTACAATTTTCTGTAGAAAGATTCCATCATTTAGGTATTCATAGGTTGCAATAATAGAATCAACTAGACAAGTACAATTTCTATAAATAAAAGAAATATGTGTTAGAAAAGTTACCTTATTTTCCTACCTTTAATCTTTCTACACCATCTTCAAATTCATTATGTAAGTATCCCTAATCATCCCTCCAAAATAACATATTACTATTTTTCTTGGTTTGCATTGCTACTAATGCCTCATGAGTAGGTTGTACCCACCCATAATTTTTGGAGCCTTAACTAGAAACCAAGCCTTGAAGGCTTAAAGGGATGATTGAATGCCTATTGTTTTCTTTTGTAATTATATGTTTTGAAATGATGCAAGATTATGTTTTGAAATGATGCAAGATTTATGTCAAAGTTGGTATTTTCTGGTGCTTCTTTTGCCAAGGACCTAGCTATAGTGATTTGTAAGCTCACATAGGGATTTATATCTATCCAATTGTCATGGTTATCCTTAGCCAACACCCAATATAATAGAGGTTTTCTATGTACTTTTAGATAATTTTGTGAGTAATACAATACTCTTACATTAGAGCAGGTGTTTCATGCCCTACTTAACATTTATTTTTGGGGTCTTGTAATTTTTTATTTATGTTTACCCCTATGTTTCGCTTAATAGGGGGTATTAGAGTTAGTATTTCGCAATGTTTCCTCTCCCAATGAGTTAGCTGGTAACACCCTCAATTGTTGTAAAATATTTGTTAAGTTACTTGCTTATATATATATATAGAAAAGCCTAATCGTAATTTTGATGTTATAATTAATTTTGTTTTATCTTGGGAAAACATACATATTGAAACTCACTGGAGCGATAATTAACAGTCAGTTACCTTCCCTTCTTAGGAGATAATCTATTATCAAAATGACAGAGTTGAGGAAGGCAGAGGGAGGAAAAGGATGGAGGCATCTGGAAATAAGGAAGAGGAAAATATTGAAAAAATTATAGAAGACGTTGTGTGAGGAAGTAGGACATTTCTCATGAGGTGTTCTTAAGTTGGACAGAGGATCAATGGAAGCCTCAGAATTTTTGTGACTGTAAAAGATTTTTGGGTTGTATCTTGGTGGGGTCTTGTTGCCTAAAAATCACCTTATAAGATGATTTCTCAAAAACGTTATCAAAAAAGTACAGAGGAAGCAGATGTAATTGTCATTCTCAAGGTTGGGTGGTTGTGGTCTTTCTAATGGATCATCGGATACCTTAATACCACATATAAGTACTTTATCAGTTCGTGGAATAGGGAAAATAGGTTGATGAATATTTTTTATGATCAGGTTGAAGGAAGTGTGTTTTTTTAAACACAGTGTGTCTCGAGTGAATACTAGCTATAGTTGGTAAAGGAATTGGTCTTCTTGCTTAAGCTGAATTGTGCATTTAATTGTTATTGTGTTACTTCTACAGTGCATTAAGATAAAATTGTGGTAATTCATTATATAACTTATTCTTATAAGGATTTTTTTACAAATTTAGTTGAAAGAAAACTCTATACTCTACTCCTGACAGGGAAATCAGAGGTAAGCAACTCTGCCTTCAACAAGAAAGTATGAAAAAAATATAATTATCATTTCATTTTACTCAATGTCTTATTCAGCTTCTTCTCTTTCATGGATGGGTGAAGTGATGGGTAAGTGGGGTTGTTTTGGATGATGAGTGAAGTGATGGGTAAGTGGGGTTGTTTTTGATGATGGTGAAATATTATTTTTAATGATGAGTGAAGAGTTCACTAACTTCTAGTTTTTTATTTTTGATGATGGGTGAACTGTTCATTAACTTCACCCTAAAAAGAAGTTTCACATAATACACAAGGATATTCCAAATACAATAGTCTAATATAGTGTTTTTTTTCTTTTGGGTTTGGGCTAAACCTAGACGAGGCCAATAAATTATGTAATCTTGTCCTTGTTTCAGTGTATTTTCTTTTCAGATCTATATCTCAGTCCCATAATCCAAATATATCTCAGTTGTTCAGTTACTAGGATGGAAGAACAATTTGTCCAATTGCGAATTAAGAAATACCTAGAATTTCAAATTTCATTTTCTTTCTTCCCTTGCATATGATATATACCGCAAAATAAATGTTTCAATTAACGTATTATGTATTCTTAATTTCATTTTCGTCGTTCCAAGTATGGCTACTTGTAGGGTTTATTGGGTTAAGTTTACATTATGTGCTTTCCAGTGTGTATGCCTCCGTTTTCTTTAATGTGCAGATAATCTGTGTTATCAGCGGTTTTATTGCACTATAGTGGGAAAATCGTGGTTTCACGCCCAATTTAATTTTGTGTTGGTTGAAGTATATCATCTTATCACTCAACACTAAATAGTACTGCCACCACTTACTTGACAGAAGGTTTCTGGCCGAGGCAAAAAAATGTCCGAGCTTGAACTCTGCTTATGTGAAGTGTTTTTGAAGGGCACGCACTTATTGATGGTGTGTTTTCTGTGGTTTATATTTGGAGAGGCTTTTTGGTCAGATATATAAAATATTAAGGTTTATGATTATTTAGTGATATATAAAGTGTTAAGTTTATAATGGTTTAGTTTAATTGTTTTTAAGTAGGTATGGTTTATTAATTTTTATGCTTAAACAGTACTATGAGAAATTTTTAAAATTTTTTTGGAAAAGTATATATTTTTTATTTTATGGTAAATAAAAAGTACAATTCTTTGGTATATTTGATAATTTAAAAAACTAATTTGAGAATAAAATCTCCAAATATATTTTAGAATTTAAACATATCTTCAAACTTAACTATATTTTATTTGAATAATATCAAACAGATTAAAAGACAAAATCTACAACACATTGTCATTAGATATCTCCCACAAGGAAACTAAACCAACATCTGATAGTAGAGCTTCCTTGGATAACATATCTGCCATGACATTATTTTCCTTGTATACATGAAGAACTTGCACATCATCATATTTCTCTTTTCATTGGGAGATTTTCTTTTGCAATGATTCTAAATGAAGGACCCTTAAGTCAACTCTTTTATTGAAACAATCCACAAGAACTTTTGAATCCTCATTCAATCTAATTGTTTTCACTTGCTTCCAAATGGAAATCCTCATGGTACACCACATAGCAAGGAGTTCAACAGTAAAATTTGTTTCTTGGACAATGCCTAGTTTGCATTTAATCATTAGATTATGCAAGAATAAAATGATTATACCCACACCACAAACATCCCTTTGACTAACTCCATCAAAAAATTACCCCACTATAGTAGTCGACAACTCCACATCTCTAATAAGCCTGATCTTCTTCCCTTTCAGCAGTTTCACTTGCACAAGATAAGATGATCTTGCATTATATGCAATAACTTCAAAATCTTCTTCAAATAGACATCGGTTTCTCCCTATCCAAATTACCCACAATACAAAGATCAGAAGGAATTTAAGGGCAAAGGAAATCAACCTTTCATTCCAAGTCAAGAGACACCCTTCAACTGATCTTTCATTCCAACAAGAATTAAGGTTAATACTAGAGAAAAATTCCTTCCAAACATAAATTTAAAGAGGACAATGAATAAATAAATGAGTAATAGAATCCTCAATCATCCAGTGTAGAACATAAAATCCAAGGCCTACCCATCATTTCTTAATAGGAATATCCCAAGTCAATAATTTTCCTTCGAACAACAACCAAAGGTACAACATGTATTTAAGGGGGCTTTGCTCCTTCCATACTAATATGTGCCACCGTTTTGAAGAAGCAAGAGGGATGTCTTAAACCAATGCAACATATCCATATTTGGCTATTATAATTCCACTTTGTTTATTCATAGACCACTTGATGATGTCTTCCTCCTCCCGGTCAATCATAATACCATCTTTAGCCAAATTCAACGCAAAATAGCTCCATTCACCTACATAAACATGATAAAGGCCTAACTCTTGGGATAAAATCCACTCTTGACTATCTAAAGTTGCACCTACCCTCCTAGCAACATCAGCAATAACAATATAATAGAGTTTATGGTGATTATTGCATCCTATCCATGGGTCACAACCAAGAAGAACATTACCCCTGTTCCAATATTCCACAAAAACCATTTCTCCAAATCTTGCATATCACTTACCAAATTCCTCCAAATCATAGAAACTCTCTTAGTCATTTTTGGCTTTTACCTAAGCCAATCTACAACTAACAATGGATTTCAAATATTTCACCCTCATTACTAGACTCCACATACTATTGTGAAAAGTCATGTGCCAACAACTCTTAGTGGTAAGAGATAGTCCAAATTTCTCCATATTATGTAAGCCCCAACCCCCATAGACTTCGGAAGTGACAGATTGTTCCAAGACACCAAAGTCACTCCTCTCCTCTGCTTCTTGTCATTCCAAAGAAAATGAATATATAACTTTTTGATAGCACCTAAAATAAATTTTAGGAGTTTTTGTTGAAGTCAACCAGAAGATCAGGATTCCTTCCAAGATAGATTTGATTAAAATTAGGCAGCCTCATAATGAAGCTATTGATTGCACCAATGACAAATGTCTTTTTCCACTTTTTTAACAAGTCAAGACCAATCTGTGATTCAATAATCCTTAGGATTTAAGAAAAAACCAAGATATTTAAAGAACCAAACTTGAGAGAAAAAAAATTCTTAGATCAAATTCACATGGGCTTCATCCAAGTTTCTTTTGAAAGAAGATGATTTGTCTAGGTTGACTCCATGCTCGACATCAGAGAGAAACAATGCAAAAGACCTTTGAAGTTTTTGGATTCCTCAGCAGTCCCCAAGCCAAAGAAAAAACCATCATCTACAAATAAAGTGTGAGTTATCTCCATCTCTTAACCAAATTCTACGCCTTTAATTCTACCCTAGGATTTTTTCTCCATAATTAATCTATTGAACCTTCAATGATGAGAAAAAGAGAAGGTGATAATGGATAAATTTGACGAATTCCCTGTAAAGCTTTGAAAAACTCTAATGGATCACCACTAACTAGAACAACATAATTGTTTAATCGCACAAAACCCATTATCTAGGAAGCCACATCAAACTTCAAACCAATCTGAAGCAAGACTAGCCTCAGAAAGGACTAATCCACTTTATCATAAGCTTTCCTTAGGTAAATATTCATTAGAATAGCTAGATTATTTCTGCATTTAATGGATTGCATGTCTTCCTGAGCCAACCCAATAACATCATGGATTTGTTTATTTAATAAAAAACCAAATTGGGCCAAAGACATATGATTTGACAAGGCAATATTTAACCTATTAACTAGCACCTTTGAAATAATCTTATATACAAAACTATCAATTGATAATCACTGAAAGTGTTGGCTTGTATGGGCCTGACCTAGGTTCAGAGGTGATTTAGCCAAACAAATCCCGGTACTACTGGCCCTTTCGGCAACAGTCCGCAGAGTGCGGATTGAGGTCTCACCCGAAGTAGTATGGGAGGGTGCTAGAACCAAGTTTCTGCACAGTGTGGATGTCTGATGAACTTCTGGAGGTCTGTGGTTTAACCTTGCACGCACGTTGCTACGTGCACTTGTTAGTCCCTCACAACCTGTGATGTTGCTTCCACGCAGTCCTACTTGGAGCGCAACCCGTATTATACCCAAGTTCCTTGCTATTTAATCTGTTATTACCCAATTACTTAACTTATTTGTATAAGACTAGTGATTATTACAGCATATCCAGCAATCATATCAATGCACACGATAAATAAAACAGTATAAATGTAAAGAAGGCAATGCACAAGCAGATACACAAAAATTGGAATAAGCTTCTCTTTATTATTCTTCGATCAAGATTACAGACTCGACACTGCCCTGCGCACTCAGCTGCAGGGGTCCGCACACTCAGCTGCGGACTCTACTAGGCCTCTGTGCACTCAGCTATAGAGCCTCTTCCTACTACTACGACCCAATACACTTAGACTCCTACTCTATGCTTGAACCATGCGTATTCATCCTAATTCTCCCATTCCTTCTTAGTTATCTTTACAACTTAGAGCCTCACTCTTTTTATACAATCCCATGGTCTGTGGACCATGGGTAGGCCGACATGACATTACATTACTTTACAATACTTAGGGTAGAAAACCCTATGACTCAACCTATAGTTCACGCTTCACACCCGTAATTCGCAGATTATTACAATACATTTGACCAAAACTTGGGCTTTAAGACCAAAAACATGCTGTGGGGGGATTCGATGCCCAATAGGCCCCCAACACAATCATCGTGACTCATCCTAAGTCACTCTGTTGGTGTGGCGATCTTGGCGTGGAGTCCCTCGAATCTAGTCCAGACGTCCTGAATGTCGGCAACGCACTGAGCCACTACCTGTTGTACCTGTTGTATTCTTGCTTCTAAATCATCTGCGTCTGAATCTTTTCCTTACCCTAGTACAGGCATTTGTTGTATGTGTTTATAGTCTTGTGCCCTTGTCCGGCTCCTCAGGTTGCGAAGACTGTGCTTTGGCCAGTTAGTCAGAGAGCCAGCCCACCCGTGTAGGGTTTCAAGTGACTACCGTTTACTTTTCCTGGGAAGGGTTATCCATTTAGTTTGACTAGCTAGACTGCACCTCCGTCTGCGACCTCTTTTACCACATATGGTCCTAGCCAGTGCATTCTGAATTTTCCCAAAAAAATTTCAAACTTACTATATACAGCAATACTAAGTCGTTTACCTTGAAGGTGCACAACTTGATATGGTAGTCGTGCCAGGCCTTTTCACATTGCTTTTGTACCTGCTGATCAAATCCAGCCAGAAACCGTTCTTCCTCGAGTTCTTCTAATTTCACGAGCCTTTCTTCCAGAACTTCACGATCCGTCATGCCTGTGAGCACTATTATTTTCATACTTGGTACGATGTATTCCATCGGCATGATAGCTTTCGTGCCATAGACTAACCGGAAAGGTGTTTGTCCCATCAATTTCTTGCACATTGTCCTGTACGCCCATAAGACGGTAGGTATGCGTAGGTCCGAGTCGTTTCGCTACACGTTACATACTTTGGTCAGTGCAGTCTCCAGTATTTTGTTGAATGCCTCTACTATCCCATTAGCTTGTGGGTTGTACGGTGTACTTTTCTAATGATACACCTGGAACTCTTCTGTGAGCGCACTAATGGTTTCATTCAGGAAATGTGTTCCACGATCGCTCATTAAGATTTTTGGATAGCCAAATCGTGTCAACACGTGTTCGAATAAAAACTTCGCAGTTGTAGCGACTGTGCAGTCCTTGACCGGCTGTGCTTCCACCCATCTTGTCAAGTACTTTATCGCGGTGATGATGTAGTACACACCCGTCTTTCCCTGAGGTTTAATCGGGCCCACAAAGTCTATTGCCCATTTTTCAAATGGATGTAGTGTCATTTGCGGATTTAGTGGCATCTCGTCCCTTCGTGATGGTTTTCCAATCCTTTGACATATATCGCAGGCCTTACAGTGCGCTTTCGAATCCTAGTGCAAGGTTGGCCACCATACCCCTGCGCGAAGAATCTTCTATGGGGTCGCACATCCTACATAGTGTCTTCCTATAGTGCCCCCATGTGCTTCCGCGAGGATATAACCTCGTTCAAATTTAGGTACGTATCTTCACAATATCTCATTGTTGCCCATCTTGTAGAGGTGCCCCGCGATGACAGAAAAGTCTGCCACGCGCACCACCAATTCCTTCTTCTGTTGGACTAAGTATTCCTTTGGCATAGTCCCTGTTGTTAGAAAATGGATTATATCTTCGAAGTGTCCATCCACAATGCACACTGCAAAGATTTGTCCATCAAGTAGTCCCTCCTCCAAATTCGTGGGTTCCTCACCCGTCTCAATTCGTGACAAGTGATCCAGCCCTGCGTTTAGGCATCCCAGCTTGACTATGACCTCAAAATCATATTCTTGAAATAATAAGAGCCACCTGCATATACGGCCCCCCAACAAAGGCTTATTCACTAGGTATTTCAATGCTGAATGGTCCTTATACATCTTGAAATGTTCCCCGAGTAAATAGTGTCGGTATTTTTGGAGCACGTAGACCATTGCCAACCCCTCGCACTCGGTGGTAGAGTAGTTCTTTTCTGCTTTTGGTAATCTCCGACTTGCAAATGCGATCAGGCGATCCACACCCTCCGTACCCTCTTGTGTGAGTACAGTTCCCAACGCGATACATGACGCATCAACATGTACATGAAATTCCACATCCCATTTTGGGAAGACCGGGATTGGAGCAGAGGCCAGTTTCCCCTTCAAGACATCCAGACTCTTCATGCAATCATCATTCCAGCAATATGTAATATCTTTTTTCAATAGATTTTCCATCGGCGCGGTTATTTGGGCATAACTTTTGATGAACTTCCTATAGTATCCAGTGTGTCCCAAGGTAGCATGAAGTTGTTTAACACTTTGCAGTGCTTCCAAATTTAGGATAACGACAATATTCGTAGGGTCCACCATCAGTCCTCGTTTGCAAACCACATGTCCCAGCAGGTTTCCAAAGGGAACAAGGAATGTGCACTTCTTAAGGTTCAACGCAATCTGGTGTCGACGTCAAGTATCCAGCATCAAGTGTAAGCTCGCTACATGGTACTTAACTAATCCAAAGACAGTCCAATCATCCAGATAAACCTCCAAGAACTTGTGGATGCATTCTTTGAACGCGGCCACCATGATGCGTGAAAATATAGTTGGCGCATTCTTTTGTCGAAACGGCATAACGGTGTATTGAATGCAACCCCATTCTGTTGCGAAGGTCATTTTGCTCATACCTTCCGGCATGATCTTGATCTGATGGTACCTTGAGAACCCATCCGTGAACGAGTATGCTTCCGACCGCCAACATTCTCCAGTACCTCATCTGTGAATGGTGTTGGGAATGGATCATGTACACAGGATTCATTCATCTTCCTGAGGTCTACGCATATTCTTATTTCACCCTTCTGTTTTTTCTCCTGTACTACCATAGGACTCACCTAGTCGGATTCTTCCACTGGTTCAATAATTCCCACTGCGAGCATTTTGTCTAATTCGTCGTGGAACTTTTCTTTATACTTTGGATTCAAGCGATAAGGCCATTGCTTAACTAGCTTCGCATTGGGTTTTAGGGTCATCTTCATCATCCCTAGATCACCAACGATCCCTTTTAAGTCCATAATTTTGGTCGGGAACAAGTCTTGGTATTCACGGAGTAACTCAGCGACCTTATCCACCATGGCATCATCCCAATAGTCCTCAAGCGTTGTGTACTTCGGCTTCGCCTCTGTTCCAATGTTGACCTGCTTCATCTTTAGCGGCGCAGTGATGTCGGGGTCTTCAAGCATGGAAAGTTTTAGGGGCAAATTTTCGCTCTTGGGCTAAATTAAGGGGTTTTATATTTTTATTGGGCGAATATTTTGTATCATAGTACATTGTTACAAATGGCCTTAAATTTATTTTATAAAAAAAATAGGTATGGAGGTTAGCCCACCTTATTTTAAGGGATAGGGTAAAAAAAATTAAATTTAGCCCTTGAAATTACAAGTTACAATCTTCCATTCACCCTCATTTTCAAGAAAATGTATTTATGATAGTTATAAATAAAAATATAAATACAGTGGAGGTATGGTAAATAAATAAAATCTCTTTTTATACTTACTCCAAAGGTATGGTAAATAAATAAAAATACAAATAAGCTAGAGGTATGGTAAATAAATAAAACTTCTTTTTATATTTAGTCCATAACCCTCTTTCTATTTAAGAAGGCTAAAAAACGAGGTTTCATTTAAGTGAATCCTATGGGCCAAATACCAAATTTATAAAAGAGGGTATGGTAAATTAATAAAAATATAAATAAATGAGAGGTATGGTAAATAAATAAAACATTTTTTTATATTTACTCCATATGTCACCTTATATTTATGAACATGCAAGCGTGTAAATAAATAAAAATATAAATAAAGTGGAGGTATGGTAAATAAATAAAACCTCTTTTTATACTTGAAAGGTATGGTAAATAAATAAAAATATAAATAAACTATAGGTATGGTAAATAAATAAAACCTCTTTCTATATTTAGTCCATAACCCTCTTTCTATTTAAGAAGGCTCAAAAAAGAGGTTCTATTTAATTGAATCCTATGGGCCAAATACCATATTTATAAAAAATGTATGGTAAATTAATAAAAATATAAATAAACGAGAGGTATGGTAAATAAATAATTTTTTTTTTATATTTACTCCATAAGCTACCTTATATTTACGAACACTCAAAAAATGTGTTATATTTAGGTGAAGCCTATGGGCCAAATACCATGGGCCAAATTATTATTAATACCATGCAAAAAAACATTATTAACCCTAATATTATTATTAATAAAAATAAAGATGGCACATGGTATTGATCCATGGTATTCACATGGAATGCAACCTATTTAAAGGGGGGAATTAAACTAGCATAGATCCATCTTTACTCTGGATCAAATTTCCTGATATGCAAACTAACATAGAGTGAAAAAATATTTGATCCCTCTCGGGGCTTGGTAGATCAAGAGTAAAAATGGATGTTGTAATTTAATGCCACTTAAACATTTTAACTTGGTTAAAATAAAAAAATAAAATAAAAATCAATTATTAATTTTTATAAATTACTAATAGTAGTTTTTAAGCTCCACGTTTATGATAACCCATCGTATTGACCCATGGTAATACCATGGTATTCATGTGAGCATAGACTATTTAAAGGGGAAATTCTATCAGGTTAGATCCATCTTAATTCTGGGTCTACCAAGTGCTGGGAGGGATAAATAGATTTCATCCCTCTAAGAGTGGTAGATGTGGTGTTAAGATAGATATAGGTTGGTTTTTATGATAATGAAGATATTAAATAGACTTAGGAAATTATATTGTAAAAAAAATCTTAAGGTGAATGGTTAAAGCTACATTTAGTCACTTCACAAAATTTAATAAAAAATACTGATATTTCCATTAATATTGGTTTTTCTGATTTAACAAAAAAAAGTTCAAAACAATGAAATCTTAACTCTTTCGGCATCACCCTCGTAGAAGAGAGATAGTAGCTGCCCAGATTTCCCACAATTTCTCAAACATTCTCAATATGACATCTTCATGAAAAAGTTAAGGTACTGATTTTGGATTAGTTGTTTGAAAAATATGCTGGTTTGTACAACCTTTCATCTTCTTTGCTATTCTTAGTTTGTCGTAATGATCTGTAGGGGTTGGGTCACTGCACCATATTGTCCTAAAAGGCAGAGATTGTGCACCAAAAAGGAAATTAATCCACATGTTACAATGCTATTAAAAATGGTATGAAGGTAGTCAATTATGCTAATAAGAAATTTAGATTGGGAGAGACGTAATTAAATTTTCTTATTTAATTGAAGATTTCCAATTAAAATAATAAATCTACATTTATATATTTATATATTGATTGGAAGGATTCTGACAACGGTCACTTCTTTCCATTAGATCCCCTTCAGGCCTTTGGGATACCTACTACTTCATTATATTATATAGTTGGGGCTTGCTACTTGTTGGCGTGTTGGGGTAAACAAACTTGATGTGTTTTTTTTTATCTCACAATTGGAGTCTATGGAATAACAAAGAAATTTGATAGCTTGGAAAAAGTGGTAGCTTGACAAAAGTGGTAGAGAAAACATTAATCTCTCCTACCATGACAAACATGGCCACTAAAACTTGCAACATTGTTTGTAGAAAGTGAAAATTATGTTTCTTTTTTCCAAACATGTAGGTTAGTATATTACAGTTTAATGAATATGTTTTATTATTATCATATATGGTTTCATACTTTAACAAAACATTCGCCAAGACTTCACAATGTTTTATTATTCAGTGAAAGATTCACCATGACTTTACAAGATAATATAATCTGGTGATAGATTCGCCAAAATATATATATATATATATATATATATATATATATATATATATATAGTGATAAAATCGCCTCCCATTTTTCTTATGTATCATGGGAATTCGCCCATTTATTATACATATAAATTTAGGGTGGTTCTTAAAATTTTCCCTGTCTTCAAGTGATGGTCCACGAATCTTGAGACAGCCTTCCATTTCTGAAATGTTAATGTTTCGTGGGTCCTCATCATCCTCTTCAACATTTACGTTATAACACTCTGGTGCACATCTCAACTATTTTTCCCATTCTGGCTGAAGTACTTCCATTGGCTCCTAGGTATTTTGAAGATATCTGATTTTACTACCTGTAGCACCTCGTCAACAGTATCTGACCAACGATCTTCAAATGTGAAGGTTAATAGAAATCCCTTGTGCAAGACATCCCATTCGCTTGTTCCATGGTGGAGCTCGGTCTTAGTATACCAATTCATGGGAATGACATCCAGGGTATGATAAAATAAATGCACCCATTTAGGCTGTGGCTCTTCCTCGTAGACCTTGGTCCATTTCGCGAGGTGTGTGCATGGATCATCTCGTCCGTCATATTTGTCTACTAGTTGTATCTCCAGTTTCCCAAATCGTAGGCACATAATTCTTCTGCATCTGTGCCAGTCCTCAAAATTTCTCTAATGCGTACCCCACCATCAAGCGGGCGTTGCGCACAGTGCCCACTTTAGTGCATCGAACTACTATTGTTCTGGTACTGCGCTTTCAAATTTGCTCAGGAATTCATCCACCACTGTCAACCCATCATATGTCGGCAGATCCCTTGCTTCTGTTGTCATGAAGCACAGTGATCTAACCATCATGTTGCAATTAAGCGTTGTTGCTTCGTGTAGCCAATTCAGCCATTGTTCTATCTCTTCATCTGAATCCGAGGTGCAGGAGCTTTCGCGCTCCCACGAAATCCTTCCATCTGCAGTCTAATTCACCCAATCCTCTTCTCGCACAGTTATCTTGTAAATACAATCGATATCATCATCACTATCATCGTTGCGCACCGGTTCAGTGTATCGTGTTCCTTCAGTTGGATCTAGCAGTCTACCATGCATAGTAACTTTTTCTCAAATATCATTTTGTGCTTCTTCATATTTATGACTCTGTTCATATCGGTGGCCCAGTCTATTCCTAGTAGCATGGGATAGGGATTATTGTCATCGACAATCTCTATCACTTCAAAATCCGCCTGTGTTCTCGCTCCTTCAATATCTATTGTTACCCCTTTCAATCTTCCCATGGGCAAGATCTTCTGTTGGTTCACCATTCATAACTGAATAGGAGACCACTGTAGCGCGGGTCTGCCCATGCATTCCCATGTTTGCTTTGGTAGTAAATTCGCTTCCGATCCCAGATCCAGGATTACCTGATCCATTTCATACTTGTCGGTTCGCGCAGTCAACCTCATTCCCCTTCCTGTGCGCAATGCATGTTTTCCAAGTTTCTGGACCATGTGTAGTTCTTCTAACCCCGCGCACCTAGTGATAAGTTCCTGTAACCATTTGGCTGCCCTGCTGTCATGTAGTAGTTTCATGCATGTCTCCAAAAAGGTAGTGATCATGAAGGATCCATTCCTGGTTCTAATTGATCCTTACTACCTGAAGTGGAGGCCTCCGTGAAGCTCTTCTTAGCTTCCATGAATGTCTCCTTCACACGTTCTAAATCAAATTCAGGTTCCTTAGTAGGAGCCTTGCGAACCCATGCAATTTCTTCTAACTGCTTACCTTTATCATCAATAGTGGTCATACCACTCCTGAGCATCATTTTTACATTCAGGCCTTCTTCGCGTAGTTTAGACCTCATCAACTATAATTCTGAGTCGGAGGGGGCTGAAGTACCCCTCTTTCTCCCAGTCTCGCTATCAGTGTAGGGCAGTCTTCTGCCTCATGGTCAAACTGAGTACATTACAAACATGATGTCCTCATTGGGTTTATACAATCGCGGGCATAGTTCCCTGGCCCTCTGCAATTATAACAAATTAACTATCAGCGACCCCTTCCTGGTCCCATTCCACCTCGACCACGCCCCTAAAATCCAGTGCTCGCCATTCCTGCATTCGAGTCGAGGGATCATGTTTTGGTATGCACCCTATAGGTAGGGGTCCAATCCATCATTAGTTCGTAGCTTCTGTAGGTGCGCTCATCATGGCCTACCAACCTTCAAAAGTTACAAAACAATTGCTGGGATGTCTGTGTATACTTTTGCAATAGATTACAATTGTTTGTAGTGTGTTTTCCTCCTATCTGACAGATCGTGCACCATAATGCAGGTGCCGCACTCGGCCCTACCTATGCCTCAGGTCTTAACGGCATCAGCCCTCCTCTTGCCAAGTAGTTTGCGAACACTAGACAGTGGTCCTTATCATGCCCTTAGCCTTTGCATTTTATGCAACATACCTCCTCACGCGCCTTCGGCAAAGGGGTCCTGTCCTGTTTCAAACTTTGCATTTCTAGACACATATTTTGCAATTGCGCGTGGATTTGTTGGACTCCCAAACTAGGGTCTTGTATAGGGGTCTAATGTAATCTTATCGCCATTTCTAAAGCTTCGACCTGGGTGGAAAGTTTTTTCTGTGACAGCCCTATCCTTAAGTGCGATGTCAGTGATGCTACAAACCATGCATGATGATGTCCATCTGTCAACGTCATGTTGGCTTCATGAATCATACCCTTCAGTCTTTGGTCCAGATCCTAGGGAGTCTCACCCAGGAGCATCGTGATCTCCTTAAACCCGATGATTGATTGTGTTTCCGACTTTGGCCTGCTAAATTCCCTGTTCAACGTGGCTTGGATTTCTATGGTTCCTGCATTTGGATGGTCATTAGAATGCTTGATGAACCATGTTAATGTGCGATCCTGCAACACACTTACCAGTGTAGCCTTCCTGATATTATCATTCGTGACGCCTTGTGTTTCCCATACTGCTCTTACCACAAACTAAAACTGGTTTGGATCTTCATTCCCTACTCCTCTAAATACTAGTAGTTTGATCACACTCACCATACTAAACTATGGTGGTGGTGGAGGTGGGGTGGGTGGAGATGGAGGTGAGGAGGGTGAGATGGGTGGCAGTGTGGGTGGAGGTGGTAAACGCGGAATGTGCTACCTTATCAGACTGACCGCGCTTCTCGGAGAAACTTTCACGAGCTCTTCCTCACTTTCCTATGAGGGGAAATTAAGGGACTGGTTTCCAACTCTTCACTACTTCCTCTTTTGGAGATCTTCCCACTTCACGTAGTCCCAAACATTAATTTATTCGCATAACCCTCTTTTTACAGAATAGCATCTTAATCCAAGTGTTCAAAGATTTAATATACTTACCTCGCGGTCTCTTGAGGAAACGTTGCTCCACTTCAAAGTAGCTACAAACTCAGTGATAAATCCTCCTATAATTCGGTCAAGCCAATGATCCATAGCCCGTGCGAACTTATCTCCTGATGCTTCTAGTCTACACACTAATTCCGGAGTCCACACGATTGGTTTGTTGAGTCTACACCTCCCCTAACTGTCTGCTAGCTTTGAAATCCACTCATACAACTTAGAAGGAAAGGATGCAAAGAAAATTTCATGGATTTCCGTATACAAGTAGCACTCCAACCATGTTCCTTAGATACTCATGGATTTCTATTTTCCTGTGTCGTGAACTCGTGAATCTTCTTTCCAACCACTCTTCAATTTCTTTCTTTGTTGGGTTCTAGTGGCACGACATCAGACATCCCTTATGCAAATCCCGGTCTCGACAACAAAACCATTTTTTGGCTTGTATGGGCCTGACCCAGGTTCAGAGGTGATTTAGCCATGCAAATCTTGGTACTACTGGCCCTTTTGGCAACAGTCCATGGAGTGTGGACTGAGGTCTCACCCGAATTAGTATGGGAGGGTGCTACAACCAGGTTTCCGCACCGTGGGGATGTCTGATAAGCTTCTGGAGGTCTGCGGTTTGACCCTATGCGCATGTCACTATGTGCACTTGTTAGTCCCTCGCAACTTATGATGCTACTTCTGCACAGCCCTACTCAAGGCACAACCTGTATTATACCCAAGTTCCTTGCTATTTAATCTGTCATTACCTGATTACTTAACTTATTTGTGTAATACTAGTGATTATTATAGCATATCCAACAATCATATCTATGCACGTGATAAATAAAATAGTATAAATGTAAAGAAGGCAATGCACAAGCAGATACACAGAAATTGGAATAAGCTTCTCTTTATTATTCTTTGATCAAGATTATATACTCGACACTGCCCTGCGCACTCAGCTGCAGGGTTCCGCGCACTTAGCTACGGACTCTACTAGGCCTCTGCGCACTCAACTACAGAGCCTCTTCCTACTACTACGACCCAATACACTTAGACTCTTACTCTATGCTCGAACCATGTGTATTCATCCTAATTCTCTCATTCCTTCTTAGCTATCTTTACAACTTAGAGCCTCGCTCTATTTATACAATCCCATGGTCCGTAGACCATGGGTAGGCCAACATGACATTACATTACTTTACAATACTTAGGGCGAACAACCCTATGACTCAACCTATACTTCGCGCTTCGCGCCCATAATTCACGGAGTCTTACAATACATTTGACCAAAACTTGGGTTTTGAGCCCCAAAACATGCTGTGGGGGGGTTCCATGCCCAACAAAAAGTATTGGGCTATGTTGATTTTTTGATTAAAGCAATGAAATTTGCATTGAGATTACAATAAATAAACCCCCTCCTAGATTCCTCAACCACCTCCACAATTTCCCTTCCCATAAGATAAAAAACAAAAAGCCAAAAAAAGCTCCACATACCATCAATCATGCCATATAATTTTGTACTTGGGCATCCTCTTCAAGATATTTAGGACCTCCTCCTCAGAGATATTCCTACCTATCCAATTTGATTCTTCATCAAAGAAAAACCTGGGGTGGGACCTGATTACTCTCATCTGATCAGCTATATTAGAATGACTATCATCTTAAAACAAATTTTAAAAGAAAGAAATTCCTTCCTTCATGATATCCACATATGAAGACAACTACCAAGTTCCATCCTATGGTTTAATTGACCAAATATGGTTTACTACACACCTATGATTAGCTATCTGATGAAATAAATTTGTATTATTGTGTCCTTCAGCTAGTCGATTCACTCTACTCTTAAGCTTCCAAGCAATATCTGGAGCCTTGAGGATCTCTACTTTTTCTTCTTCTAAATTCTTGTTTTGATCTATTTCATAATACGTAAAAAACCCATCACTTCTCAAAACCAGATTAAAAATTTTATTTTCAATTCACTCTAGTTCACCTAATTCCACATTCCTTTTCTTTTTTAGCCACTCGCCAACAACCCTCTTTAGCAATTTCAATTTACAGAGAATTGTTCCATTGGAGAAATAATACTAGAATTGTCAATATGAATCCATATAGACCTAATCAAATCCTTAAAGCTCTCATCATCTAATTGGAATCTGTTAAATCGAAATGAATAATTTCTCCTATTCTCATCCCCTAGAAAAAGGAGGATAGGTTTGTGATCAAATATAAAATCACAAGAGACAACAAAATGATATATAATAACTTTCAACAAGAAATAATCCACTATTAAAAAATCGTCATGTCCCTTCCCAAATGCATTTCCCCTTATCAGTCATTGGAACCTCTAGGAACCAATTTTGGGGGTTCAAGATCCAAAAAGTCCATCATCTCCATCCAGTGACAAGAAAACCCGCCTAAGCATTCATCCTCCCAATTGGTCCCCATACTTCTCTTTGGGATAAAGAGAAATCCAAATCTCCCGTTAATATCAAATTATCCTTATTTATGAAATCACAGTCTAATATATCCAACCAAAATTTGATTTTAATACCTTAGGGTCCATGACAGTTGACACGAGAGAGATTAATCCCTAGGGTAGAACTAAACCCTTCCATTAAAATTCTAGCCTCACAAACAAAGAAATTAAAAGGACCAACTAAGGGGGGAAAACCAAAAATAGACCACCTAAATTCCCATTGGCATCAACAAAAAATACATTCCACCCCACCAATAAGTTGGATAAAGAATTAATAGCTTTGAGGCCTACACACATAATCTCTTGCAAGAAAATGGCATCCAAATTATTAACATAGAACAAACACTTGATAGAAATCCTCTTAGGGGAGCCCCCCAACCCCCTGACATTCAAGGACAAGATCTTCATTAAGTAACCCTTGGAGCAGGGAACTCTATTCTAAGGGCCCTAAAAAGGGGTTGGGAGTGTGATTCCAACCTTCAAGGAGAAAACCATAGAATTTTTCATTGGACACCTTCCCCAACTTCCCAAGAGAATGGAGGTTCGATTGAGCCCTTTAATAGGAATTACTTCAGAATAAGAGGGTGTTAAATTGTGAGAAATTGGCCCCAAGCCCTTAGCTTCCATAAAATAAATTAAATTTAGGAAATACCCACTAGACCAAAAATACTAGGAGAAACCACCTTTAAGTTATTTTTACTTCTAAGAATCTCATTTCGCCCAAATTTTAGCACCTTGAAAATTTAACTCTTGATTATGCACAATAAATCCTCCTTAACTTCACCTTTGTTTTATAGAATCAGAACTAGAGAGAATAATATTCCTGATATTTCCCCCAAGTTTGACAATGAATAATGCTAAATATCTCCATCACCAAACTTCCCATTAGTAATGAACACTTCAACAATCTTAGATTCATTCCCCATATCCAAAACATCATTGTCTACAAGTAAATCCTCAGTGCTCATCCTCAAAGCATCATTGATCCAAAACGAGTCCTCTAAGGGTGTAGTAGATCAAGATTCAAATTGATATCCTTCTTTAGATCCATGTACTTTAGGGTCTTTCTGCATTGGACTACTTCCTTGAAGATGAAAGCCCTGCATCACCCTACACCCTGTCATTATGAACCACTTCTAAGGAATGCAAAGGGTTATTGTTAGGCCCCTATACTACTAGTGTAACCCCTTATTTTTATTAGTACAAACCCCTTATTATATTGTTGTGCCCATGTAGTCCCCATATTGTTATTATTGTGCCCCATCAAAGCCCACTATTGTTATTATTGTGCCCTTACATTGTTATTGTTATGTCGGCTCTGATTATATTATGACCCCTTAGACTCCTATATATGGAGAGGAGGTATTTTCATTTGTATCATCCAAGAATTGTTCATTTGTGTAATGTAAAGGAGGTTTCCCCCTCGAAGAGGCTAAATTATAAGGCGTTGATCTATCTTTTCTATCTTTTTGTGAGCTGGTTTCATAACATTTGGTATCAGAGCTTTGGATTCTAGGGTTTCGCTGCTCCAAATAGGTCATCGTGGCATTTGCGCTATAAATTTTTTCTTGCGATGTTTCAGACACTAAAAAAAATCCACTTGGGCCAAAATTGTTATTAACCTTGGGTCCGAATTTCAGAGCTTTTCGCACTATATTTGCAAAGATATGATCCAAGGAAGTTGGCCTTTTCGCAGACTCCCGAATTTCATTCCAAACAGGTGACTTGGGGAAAATCGTCATAACTTTTGTTTTGAGCATCAGATTGACATTTCGTCAAACGTTACAGAAAGAGGACGGGTTGTAGTTTCCTGCGTATATTTTTTAGATCCGAAGGTCAAAACAGTGACACGTGGCACTTCATACAAGTTGCTCTTCTGAAAAGGTCTATAATTAGGTCATCTTGGGAGATTGTGCATAACACTTTCTTAGAGAATCTAAATTCGATCACACTGGTGGCATTGGAAAAGGGACACAGAGCACTGCTACAGGTCGCAATTTCAGAACTTAAAGATTTGAAAGTACAAAGTTACAGTCGTTTCAAGATTGAGCTCCTAAAATCAAGAAAAAGCGAGATGAGGAAGTTTGATGGCAAGGATCTGGTAAATTGGATACTACAGATGGAGAAATATTTTGATCTACATGGTGTACCACTATTACAAAAGGTATATATTGCATCTTCATATTTAGAACAAGATCAATTTTTATGGTATAAAGGGCTTTGTTCTCATAAACAACTTGTTACGTGGTCAATTTTCACGAAGGAAATTATAGCACATTATGAGAATACAAAGAGCAACACCTTCTTTAGAGCAACACCACAATAATTGGAAGAAAAAAGAGAAAAAGGGCTTTGTTACAAAGTGGAAAGCAAAAGCATGGTAACAAGGAATTCTACCCCTCACAACTATAAAGATGGAAGTGTTGTTTCTCCTAGCCTTCCACAACCTATAAGGGTTACACCACAACAATTGGAAGAAAAAAGAGAAAAAGGGCTTTGTTACAATTGTGATAGCAAATGCACTAAAGGTCATAAGTGTGCTAAGAATAAATTATTTTACATAGAGTATGAAGAGGAGGCAGAAAAGGATCAAGAAACATCAAAAGAAGAGGATATACGCCAGGAACCAACCCCAGAAAAAGAAGAAATGAATTCGACCATATCTTGTAAAGCATTAGCAATAATTACCACTCCTCAAACTCTTAAGATAGAAGGACATATCAAGAAGAAAAAGGTTCAAGAAGTGAAAGATCACATCAAGAAAGAAGAAATGAATCCAACCATATCTTGTAATGCATTGGCTGAAATTACCGCTTCTCAAACTATCCAGATAGAAGGACATATCAAGAAAAAAAAAATTCAAGAAGTGAAAGATCACATCGAACATCAAGAAATGAATCCGACCATATTTTGTAAAGCATTGGAAGAAATTACCACTCCTCAAAATCTCAATATAGAAGGAAATATCAAGAAGAAAAAGGTTTAAGCAGTGAAAGATCACATCGAGAATCAACAACAAGCTCTCCAACTTTTAAAGGATAACACCACTTTGGTGCAAAATCAAATGAAACAATAGGTAGATCAACATCGTAGTGAAAAATGTTTTGATGTAGGTTATTGGGTATTTTTACTGCTACATCTCAAGCAAGCTATTTATGAGAAAGAAATGTTGGCAATACTACATGCACTTAAGAAATGGTGACCTTACCTAATGGGAAGACACTTCAAGGTAAAAATGGATCATGATAGTCTTAAATACTTTTTAGAACAACTATTATCTTTAGAAGAACAGAAAAAATGGGTCAAAAATATGTTGGGTTATGACTTTGACATCATCTATAAAAAAGGGAAGAAAAATTTTGTTGCAAATGCACCCTTAAGAAAGGATGAGGATGTGGAAGCATTGTTTTGTGCTATTTCTATTATCCAATCAGATTGGATAAACAAAGCAAGGGATGAATGGAAGAAGGAAAAAGAAGTATGGCCACTCATTCAAAAGTTGCAGAAGATCCCAATTCAAACAATATTGCCAGAACTTGAAGAGGAAGGAAAAATCATATTGGAACCTAGAGTAGCCACAGAAACAAGAACCCGACAGCTACGAAATCGATCAATTTCAGAGTATCTCATCAAGTGGAAGAACTTATCGCTGAATATTCCACATGGGAGGACAAGAATTTTATACAAAAGCATCAAGAACTACTCAAGCGTTGAGGACAACACTTTTTTAAGGAGAGGGATATGTTAGGCCCCTATACTACTAGTGTAACCCCTTATTGTTATTAGTACAATCCCCTTATTATATTGTTGTACCCATGTAGTCCCCATATTGTTACTATTGTGCCCCATCGAAGAATCATTCATTTGTGTAATGTAAAGGAGGTTCCCCCCTCGAAGAGGTTGAATTCTAAGGCATTGATCTATCTTTTCTATCTTTTTGTGAGCTGGTTTCATAATAGTTATCATTAGAGATGGCATTTGGACCAGGAGGAGGAATCTTCAACAAATCCTCAAGGACATGATGCTAGAAAACATTATGTTGGATTTCATTTAGATTAGAAATTCTTATTGCCTGAAAGATTCCAACTTTCATCAAGTCCGAACTTTCTACCAAATATTCAAATTTCTTTGAATTCACATTCTACTCCACCTTTTCTAGAGAGGAACTCCTATAAGAGTAATCATGAATGATATGCCCCAAATTTTTACATTGCCCACATAAAAAATCACATCCCAATAGTCCATGGGTTGCACAAAACAATAATCCCCCCATTTTAAAACCAATTCTAATACTGGACCTTTGGAGACATCAACTTTGACAAGCACCCAAGCTACTCTCTAGTCTTCTTGAATAAATTGTGCTTCATGAAAAAATAAGGTTCTTCAAATTGAATTCCCAATATAGCCATTAGTTCCTTAGCATTCTAGAATTGTGGTAACAAACCTGGAAAAATAATCCAAACACGCAAAATGAGAAAGGCTTCATGCCATGGATCAAAGGCAAGGTACCATCATCTTAAAACAAGGCTTGAATCCCTTCACGACCACAAACCCTTAAATATTTTTCTTATAAAAAAAACATTTGTTTTGAACAAAATATAAATAGAATCCAACCCTTTAGAAGAATGTGAAAATACAACAAATAACCCAATCCAGGGACCCAAATTTTTCCCAACCACTCTCCTAAACTTGTCCTATTAAATCTCTTGTCCAAAAATATACCAACAAGACCAACCTTAAGTAGAACCAAGGAAAAATTAACAGAAGGATCAAACCTTATCATACATTCAAACCTTCTTTCTCAAGCCCGCAAACATCAAGTCTTCCTTTGCCAGCAAAACTTTTCTTTGGTTACCGCAACTGCATTTAGATATCCTTCCTTAAAAAACTTAGCCTCCTTGGGGATCAAAGAGCAACTTGACAGTAACCCTTCACTACACACTTCCTTCCCCAAAAAACCATTTACTAACTTTTGCACAAAGGGCTTGTCACTTTCAATGGAACTAGACTTAGGGATAACATCATGATTTGTTTCTAACTTATTCCTTGATTCCAATCTTCCACATGGATCATGACCCTTCTACCTGCCATCTCAACGTACACCTTGTCACTTTTGAAATTCCAAATTCCATCATCCTCCAACTCCTCCCCCCAATTGTACTCCAGATCGAGGGCCATCACATTTTCCAAAGCTTGAACAAAAAAATCCTTGATTACTTAGGGTTTTAATAGAAAAAATCCTACAATTTTTAATCTTATAAACCGAACGGAGGCTAGGGTTTACCTTAGATCACCTTCCTCTTCCTTTGCCAATGAATTTATTAAAGTGGCTTTGAAATTTGAAAGAAATATTACCATAGTTTTGCTTACTTAAAAGGTCAAGAAGGTTGGTAGTGTGGAAAATATTTTTAAAATTAGAACGAATATGTAACACCCTCCTCCCACATCTACCCAAGTAACTAGAAAATTGGGGTAAATATGATATGAGTGGCCACTATAATGGGATTCAACCTCCTAAGTCACCTTAAGGGAGTGGAATCAATGGAAACACACCACACAGACCTTCCACATCAACAACAAAACTCTGAGGAGCCATCCCAACCACTCATGTAACTAGCTCCCAAGACCAATTGAAGGTTTAGATCATTAAACCCCCAAACAAACCCTTCATATGGACAAGGATGTGTTTTGGAGGCTCCATATGCTCACACAGCATGGGTATGCATGCATCTAGGGAATTTTCTCCTTAGACCTGTGCCTGCGGCTCTAGGATTTTTGCCACTTTTTCAGGCCTAGAGCCTAGGTCACTGCCAATAACTCAATGACAGGTTTAGAAATAAATTTGCAAAAATATTAATAAGGTCTAGAGTAGACCCCTACTAGCCATGACAAGCATTTCGTCAAGCATGTCACAAATATGTAAGCTATAGGTTTAAACAATGAGTTTGAGCATAGGGGTCTCATACTTATATGAGAATCGCTAAGAAGCAATGTTCCCATATATCATTAGCTACACTATCATCTATTAGGTGATAGATACATTATTCATTTATTTACAAATCAAAACATGATGAGAGCCATACATAGTCATTGTCATAATACATGTTCATAACCAACATAATAACAACAAAAATATCAAGGAAACAACAGCCATATAATCTGCATATAAATTAGTATAATACTCATGAATTAACAGGGATAAATAACCTCATATGAATGATGCAAATGCTAACCAAGTATGGGACTACCATGTTCCACCCGACCATAGATTGGTTGAGAAAAATCTCCCTTTAGCCAATCACCCTCGTGCCATATTCCAAGCATGAATGTGGGACTCAAACCAAAAGAACCAACCAAGGCATCCCGAGGCTAAACCACCTCACCCTCATCAATAAAAACTATGCTTTACCACAATCCACATAGAATCACTAGGCCAAAATAATAAACATGTAATAACAGACTTTACCATGATCTCCACCATATCACTAGGCCAAAACAAGCATGGATTCCACCAGATTTATCCACCTACACCATGAGGAATTTTCCTATCTCCTAGTCTCTAGTCTTTACCGCAATCCACACTAGACCATTAGGCCCTAACTGAGACTCCACTCTCCAGGCTTTACCTTATATTCCATCCCGGGATTATTAGGATTGATGGAGAGCACCCACCTCTAGGATTTACCGTATATCTTTCCATTCACCGGTCAAGGATTCCTAGGCCCACCGAGGCAACACAAAATTTGGCTTACCACAACCCATAGTTTGGTTCAAGGATTACTAGGCCATGTGTTCTTTTATTCAAAGATCCACCTCACTCAACTTCAAATCCATCCGGAAATCCAGCTCAAGCAAAACATGAGAACTCCATCTCACCTTACAAACCCATGCTAGTGACAAAAAGAGAACCAAGAACACACATGAAACACCATGCATGTCAATTATAGTAAGGAAACCACACATGAAAATCAATACTGGCAAAGAATCATGTTGTAGTTTCTTGTTCCTACTCTTCCTTGCTTGCTCCTTCCTTCCTCTTTCCTTATTTTCCTTTCTTGATCCAATGCCAAAGTGCTCCAAGAAAAATCTAAGTGTCCAAGAGTAAGAGAGAGAGAGAGAGAGAGAGAGAGAGAGAGAGAGAATAATGAGAGAGCTCCAAAACTGAATTGACAAAAGGTTACACTGACCAAGCCTGAGCAAAATCTTTCCAACTGATCCTCAAAATCCTTTTTATTAATGAGGCACTTGTTTTCTTCATTTTCCTTGATTTTCCTCCTCACATGCAACCTGTGACCTTTCGACCTTCCTTTTCTCCTAATTTCCATTATTTTCATAAATAAATTTGTCAAAAGTTCCATTTTTCCTTTCCAAAGCCTTAGCCGTTGCTTTTGCCAATTTCCTTAGCCATAATAAACCAAATGAACACCCACACTAGGATTTCTTACCCAACATTAAGCTTGGAATAAGTTTCCTATCAACCGTGGTTATTATTTTTGCCTTTATTAACTTTTATTACATGGAATTTTCACTAGGAGTGTTACATAATATAAGTTGTACAATATAAGAGAAAATATTTTTCATAGTCAATCCTCTTAGTGTGAAAAAAGTGACAAACTCTTTCCTCCTATGGGTATATGACACAAAATCTAAGAGAATGTGATTTTTATCTTTAACCTTCTTACTGTTGCAAAGGTTGCAAACCCTTTCATCCCATTAGTATATGATGGGAAATTTAAAAGAGTGTCTTTCATGTTCAACCCTCATAGTGTCACAAAGGGGACAAAATTTTTCATGCCATGGAGTTTTGGGAATTGACTAATACCCAGTTTCACAATGAAGCTCATGAGAATTTGTTCTTATTCTAGAAATGTTCATTTTCTTCTTAACATTAGCCAATGCATAGAGATACTTTTAATTTTTGAGATTGGAGAAGTTTCATTTTTTCTTCCATCTCTTTATCAAACTCCAGTTTCTTCTTAAATTTTTAGGTAATAATATCTTAAATATTATCCTTATTCTATAAAATGTTCTCTTTCTTTATCCCCTGGTGGTAAATCCAAGACTTGGCATCTTTATGCTATCACCACTTGAGCCAAATGTGGGGGTTTTGGTAAGGTGGAGGCAATTTTAGAAAATTTATTTACTCTCATGTTGTTGAAATTATTCTTATACATAAGATACCTAGTAATAGTCATGATTTCAATGAGGGAAAGGGTTTCTTCAATCACAAACATAGGATAGAGAGTATTTCCTTTAATCTTAACTGTAGGTTGTAAACTACTTTTGGATATGTTCTATTTTCCTCCACCACTCCCTTGAAATACTATAACCTCAAACCTCACATGTATCCATATAAAATAGCATGAGTGATGAGAGTCTCAAAAAGGAGTTTTTTTAATCCCATATCTAAATATTTGTTGATTTACAATTGTTTTCAAGCCCATAGTAAGTTTTTCATCCTCCATTTATCCATTTATTCTAATAGAGCTTATGATAGATATATATTTTAAGATATTTGTATAAAGAAAATTTTTCCAATTAGCACATGTGATATTTTTTAATTTAATTATGATAACTTTAATTTTGTCAATATTAACAATCATCTTCAAGAAATAGAGATATTTTTTATATTATTAATTGATATTTTAGTTATTTATTTCTTTTTTTTTGTATCTAGATGAATTGGAAATTAGGTTGGTCACATATCTTGATTTCCAAGGAATACTCATTTCAATGGTAAAAACAATTACTATCGCTGTATTCATATATATATATTTCTTTAATATGGTAGGGTAAAATAAAATAAAATAAATAATATATAAATAAATATTAATATTAATATAATAAATAAAATAGGGTATAAATAAATATAAATATTAGTTTTGATTATTCATTTTAATTTTATTTAATATGAGAAAAAATAAAATAAGTAAAGATAGTGTTAAGTTTTTATAATATTAGTGTAGCTTTCTTGTTGTTATTGTTGTGCCTATGTATCTCTCATATTGTTATTATTGTGCCCCATAGAAGAATAACTTGTTGTTCTCTTACATTATTATTGTTATGTAGGCTCTAATTACATTACCACCCTTTAGACTCCTATATACCAAGGAGGTCTCATTTGTATCATACAAGAATTGTTCATTTATATGATGTAAAAAATGTTTCCCCCTCAAAGAGGCTAATTTTCAAGTCATTGATTTATCTTTTCTTCTATTTTGTGATTTGGTTGCATAACATTTGGTATCAAATCTCTGGATTCTAGGGTTTTGTTACTTCAAATAGGTCATCTTGGAATTTTAGCTATAACGTTTTTTCTACGAGGCTTTAGAAGCTGAAATGTCGACTATGTGGAGCCAAAATTATGGTGAACTTTGTGTAAAAATACCAGATCTTGGTTCGCTATATTTTCTGAGATATGGCCTGAAGAAGTTAGGGTTTTTGCATGCTCCTAAATTCAGTCTCAAATAGGTGACCTAGGGAAAATCATCATAACTTTATCTACAAGCATCAAATTTGAATTTTGTAAAAATTGACTGAAATTTCACTGGCTTTATTTTGACATGTACTAATGTTAGGGCCGAAGGTTGAAACAATGACATGTGGCATTCCATACAAGGTCATTCTATTAAACCAATCCATAATGAGGTCATTGTGGGTGTGGACATAAATTTATCTTGAAGAATCCAATATCAGTTTGAATTATGGCATTAGAAAGAAGGCTTATAAGGCTACCATAGGATGCAATTTTAGACCTTGGGGAGATAAAATTACAGAGATACAATATTTCCAATACTGAGCTCCTAAAAGCAAGAAAAAGTGTATTTTTTGCATAATATTTGCTTGAAAAATCAGTTTGAAGTGATTCTGGGAGCATAGTGAAGCATAGAAATCATTATTTGGTATCAATATGCCTCGTAACAAGAAAATGGATACACCTAGTAAGGAAACATAAATCTATAGTATGACACATAAAGAAGAGAAACAAATGCAACATGATATATCAAAATTATGAGACCAAGAGCAACAAATTTTACTCTCGTGAAGAGTAACCAAAAATTAACAAGAAGCTAAGATGGATCATTTTAAGAGTGGTTTAAAATATGACATGGAAGAAATGATGAATGTAAAGATATAAGGTTTTAAGGATGGTTTAAAAAACATAAATGAAAAGGGATTTGGAAGGTTTGACAAAGTTGCTACAAGAAATGCTTCCTAGCAGTGAGAAGGTACTCCACGAAAATCATGATGAGGACAAAAGAAATATGAATTATGATTTTAGAAACTCCAATAGTGGTTTGAAGACTAGCCATATTCCAAATATTGATATGATGAAGTTTGATGGAAAGGATTAGGTAACATGGATACTACAGATGGAGAAATTCCTTAATCTGTATGACGTGTCACACACACAAAGGTACACATTGCATATTTATATTTAGAACAAAATAAGCTTGTGTGGTATTGATGGCCTTGTTTTCGTAAATCAATTGTCGATTGGAAATTTTTTATGGAAGAATCAGTAGAACATTATGAGGATATTGTTAGAGCCTAGATTTGCCTCAGGCTGAAAAGACAAGGTTCTAGATCCACATCAAACCACACTCAGCCTCGTAGCTAGCCCTACGAGAACAGGAGAGGGCTCTCTCCAGGTCGATCTCGGCAAAATACAAGCGATCGAGCTCGAGATGACTGAAATAAAAGATAATTTTAGGTTAGGTATGAAGTACAAGGGTTTGATTTGAGTTTTTTGGGGGTTCTGTGTTGGAAACAGGGAAAGGAAAATTGGGCTCTGGGATGAGGCACAGTTTCTGCAGAGTTCTGATTGGGGCAAGGAAGGCAATCGTTTTGATGCTTTAAATTGAGTGAATGAATAGATCGGACTAGTGAGGAGCTAAGGAGAGCAAGAGAGTCTCAATAATTCTCCTTAAACAGGTGAAAACATGGAAATTTAAACAAATTCAAAGGCAGAGCATAACAGTTAACGGATTCCACCTTAATCACTCATTTGTTCAAATTCAGAAGAAAAGACAGGAAAATGATACACATAACACTAATGAACTTACAATTACTTAGAGAAGCACACCATCAAAAACAAAAATCCACATGGATCCCAAACAGTGCTGCAAAACCCTGGTCTTTCCTTAGCCAAAAATGCAGAGATAGAATGTACAATGATATGCCAAAACAATCCCTAGTGTCCAACCCTGAAAATGACTTAGAAATTACATAATATAGACAAGCCAAATCTATTCCCTTGCCTCTAGGGGTCGAGCTCATCATTCTAGGAGCTGTTTGAACTAATTCTAAACAAGGAACTGAAAACTAGGTAGTCAAACAACTTACCCATATATGCTAGGAAACTGATTCATTCACTCACATTTCACCTTTTGGTGAATGAATCTTCTAGAACAAGTAAAAATGTGCCACTATTACATCATGGTTGTCAAATTACATCATTAAAGGTCAAAAATAACTTCAAGAAGAAAAACTGGTCAAAACTGGGCGAATTGCTGAGCTGAACAATGAAAAACAAGCCAAAATTCTATGCGCCACGCCAAAATCTGTATGCATCGCGCCACTTTGGGTCTGATTTTTAGGCACTTCCTGAATTCTAAATTGAGCCCAAGTGTGTTTTCTGGAAAGCCCTGCATGTCTACTTTCCAACCCAAGTGGAATTTCTGAATTTTGATGTCATCTGCCCCTCCAAAACTTCAATCTCCCAAGACTGCTTCCTGTGTGTCAAAATAGGAGCAGTGAGGTCATTTTTTGAGTGTTTTTGATCTCCTGGGGACTCAAAACTTGCCCAAACGTCTTTGCCATGTAGCAACAGTCATTATTGTTCATGAAAAATCCAAAAATATAAAATTTTTGCAGTTTGGAGCTCCGTAGCAAAAGCGTGCGCCACGTGGTGCCACACACAGGGAGAAAAACCTTGTTTTTGGTACCAAAAAATTTCCAAAATGCAAAAATTGCTCCAAATTTCTTGAAATTTTGACTGAATGTGCCTCATCAAGCATCATGCTCAGCCAAAGAGGCTTTGGCCAAGATTCAGAGTCTATCCTCCCTTTTATGGTGTTTTAGTGCCCTCCTGGTGCATGCAGTTTCAGTTGTAAAGTCACTGTCTTGGTCATATAATGTATCGGTGCCAGCCTCCATGGTGTTGAAAGTCTATGCCAAGTGTATGTTTGGTTTGTTGAGAATGAGAAATGAGAACTTGGTGTCTTGTTTCAATGCCAAATTTGTGCCAAAGGGAAATGAGGGACTGTGGCAAAAATGGGACAGTGGGAACAATGAAGTCTTACCAAGTGGTAGTTTGCCCTTTGACGATTTGACAAACTTTGGAGGAGGGGACAGCCATTGAATTTTGGAGTAACTTGGGATTTTAAAAATGATATGGGGAAATAGGAATGATAGGGAATGATGTGACTTAGGGATAGGAAAAAGGGGCTTAGGAGTGAATGAGGGAGCTTTAGGGATAACAGCTAGGGTTTGGGATAGTGGGAGTTTAGGAATATAGGGTTAGTGAATTTAGGGATATGGGAATTAGGGATATGGGGATGAAACTAGAAAATGAATGTGGGAAATAAAGAGTGTGGAAGTGAGGGAATGGAATTTGGCAACAAAACACCAACTACAAACCCTAAGCACTTGTTTGTGAGCACAAATTGCAAGGTATTAGGGTTTTAATTTTCTTTTACACAACCACCATAAATTGCATGAGAAACTCCTTCACTAGCAAGGAAGAGGGCTTAAATTACTTTCACACTAGAAGAGTTGAGTGATTTTGGAAATTTGAGGGAGTTTTTGAGAGAAATCAGGCTTTTTAGCCCAGTGCGCCGTGCCAGTGTAAATTTACACTGGAAATTACTGCCCAATGCGCCGCGCCTTCCCAGTGCGCCGCGCCTTTTTCCAAGCAATTTTTGGAGGCCTTCCCGGTGTCCAAATTGGGTAAAAGCTAGCTCTTTGGAAAGGTATTTGAGTCTACTTTCCAATACAACGGTAATTTTTCAATTTGAAGTTCATTTTCCCTGTCAAAAATCAAATCTCCCAAGACTGGTCAAAATGTGCCAAATGAGGCTGCCTAAAAGCAGAGTGCTGTTGCAGTCAACTTTTGAATGCCTTCCTCAACTCCAAATTGAGCTCATGATAGCTCATTGGAAATATATTTGTGTCTAATTATCATTTAATGCATCAAGAAAGTCATTTGGCCAACCAAGCTAGGAGAAAACGTGATTTTCCCAAGGTCACTTCAGAGGTGCATCAATTCTCCTGAGGCAATTGTATTTTTGACATTTCTCTAAAACCATGACACCTGTGTAAAAAGTGAAGGAGGTTTTTATTCCTTGGCCTGTTGTGGAAAAAAAACTCTCTAAGTTTTCCCAAATTTATCTTTTCTTGCTCAGAAACATCATTTGAGTAAAACCTACCCCGATGTGTGGGACAAGAGATTTGTCGAAATGAAGCAAAATGAAGGGAATAGGGAGCTTCTAAATTCCTGAGAAAATTTTTGGAAGTGGGGAGGGATGTTAGGAAGTAGGGAAAGTGTAATATATAAAATTTAGTTAGGGGAAAGGGTCCAAAAGGGAAAAACACAGGCCTAGCCTAGAAAATAAGGTTTGTAGCAAGAAACTAGGGTTTGTGCGAAAATGAGGAATTTGGGGGATTTTAGTGATGGGAAGTGTTTAATAAGGTACATTATGGATAGGGGAAAGGTATATGAACATCAGGATACAAGTTTTGCTGATGATTTGACCGTCCAAGAGAAATTGCTTTCAAAACCCTAAGAGAGGGAAATGAAATTTACCTAAGCGCAACTGAAGCATGAACAAGGTGTAAAATGACCCAGTGGAACTTGACATGATAAAGAAAACCCTTTGAATGATGGTAGACTCAGCTGAATAGTGACATATACTAACATTTGGACAACTTTGAAAGGAGTGAAAGCAAACCCTAGACCTAATGCCAAGTCACCAAATTTTACTTGAAGACTCACTGAAATGATAAAATTTGACCTTGACATCTTAAAATCACTTTGTAAAAGCATGTTTGATCACTGGAGGAAGGCTGGAAAGACTGACACTAACAAATACAAAACTTAATACCTTCTTTAGCGAATTGATAAATCTCAAACAAAAGGGTTCAATGGTGGAGCACATTGAGGACTTCCAAAGATTGAATATCAAGGTAAATGATATTACAAAGGAGCATAGGGTTGATGTCTTCAAAGGGAATTTAAAGGATAACATCCAACATGAGGTTCACCTTTGGGAACCTAATTCATTGGAGAAGGCATTCAAGGTGGAAAGAAAAGTTTAAAGAAAAATTATGGCAACAAGGAAGTATACCACTCACAATTATAAATATGGAAGTGTTGTTGCTCCTAGCCTCCCACAACCTACAAGGTTGAAACCACAACAACTAAAGGAAAAAGGAGCAAAAGAGATTTTTTACAGTTGTGATAACAAATACAGTAAGTGTCATAAGTGTGCTGAGAAGAAATTATTTTACATAGATTGTGAAGAGGAGGAAAAAAAGGAGCAAGAAGCATCAAAAGAAGAGGATATACACTAGGTACCAACCCGAGAGAAAGAAGAAATATATCTGTCCATAGCTTGTAATGCATTGGCAAGAATTATCACTCGTTAAACTCTCATGATAGAAGGATATATCAAGAAAAAAAAAAGGTAATAGTGCTAATCGATTCTGGTAGTACCCATAATTTTATTCAATATAAGATAGCCAAGGAATTGAATTGCTTTCTATATCCAACACCAAACTATCAAGTGATGGTTGCAAATGGAGGAACTATAAATATCTCATGGAAGTGTCATAATATCACTCTAACCATGGGGGAATATGTATTGAATATTCCAATGCTTCCATTCTAATGGGTAGTGTTACTATTGTATTAGGAATCCAATGGTTACAATCTTTGGGGACGATAGATTTTAATTTTCAAGAACTTTTCTTGAAATTTTCCTTGGAAGTAAAGAAAATTGAATCAAGAGGCATCACAAGGAAAATTGGGAAGACAATTAGCTCTAATGGAATGACAAAGATTTTGAAGAAAGAACAATAAGGCACAATTGTATAATTACACTCACTAGATGTTCAAATATCAAAATCATTTGTTTCTCTAGATCTCCAAAGAATTTTGGACAATCATTCCAAGGTATTTGAGACTCCCAAAGTTTTCCCACCTATTTTTTTATCATGATCACACTATTCACTTGATTCCAAGAAGCGTTCCTCCAAATATAAGACCTTAAAGATATCCCTATGCCCAAAAGAGTCAAATTGAAAATATGGTTGCAAAAAAGCTAGAGGCAAGTATAGTTCAACCTAGCCAAAGTTCTTTCTTTGCTCCAGTAGTATTGGAACACAATAAGGATAGATCATGGCGTACGTGTCCAGATTATAAGGAGCTCAACAAGCTCATTATCAAAGATAAATTTCCCATTCCTATCATTGATGAATTGTTGGATGAATTACATGGAGAAATTTACTTCACCAAACTTGTTATGAAACCAACTCACAAAAATATAGAAAAGAAAGATCAACGCCTTAGAATTTAGCCTCTTCGAGGCGGAAACGTCCTTTACATTACACAAATGAACAATTCTTGGATGATACAAATGACAAAAACTTCTTTCTATATATAGCAGTCTAAGGGGTCACAATATAACCAAATTTGACCTAACAATAATAATATAAGGGCACAAAAATAACAATAGTGGGCTTCTATGGGCACAATAATAACAATATGGGGACAATAGGGGCACAACAATAACAATAAGGGATACAATGACAATATTAATGGGGGAATCACTGGCATTATAGGGGCCTGATGTTTGGAGGAACACTTCCTGGAATCAAATGAATAGCATGATCATGATCATGAATAGGTGGGAGGCCTTTGGGAGTCTCAAATACCTTGGAATGATTGTCCAAGACTTTTTGGAGATCTAGAGAAATATATGATTTCGATGTGGGAACCTCTAGTGAACATAATTTTGAAATTATGCCTCGTTGTTCTTTTTTTAGAAGTTTTGTCATTCCATTAGAACTGATTATCCTTCCCGGTTTCCCTGCGATACCCGTTAATTCAACTTCCTTTCCTTATGAAGAAAATTTCATGAAAATCTCTTGAAAATTAAAAGCTATTGTACCCAAGGATTGTAGCCATTGGACTCCTAGTACAACATCAACACCACCCATTGGAATGGAAAGCATTAGGCTATTCAATACATATTCTCCCATCGATAGCTTGATATTATGGCACTTTCCTAAGAAATTTATGGTTCCTCCACTTGCAACCATCACTTGACACTCTGGTGACAGATAGAGGAAGTAATTCAATTCCTTGGCTATCTTTCAATGAATAAAATTATGGGTAATACCCGAAGCAATCAACACTATTACCTTTTTATTCTTGATATGCCCTTCTATCTTGATAGTTTGAGGAGTGGTAATTCCAACCAATGCATTACAAGATATGGTCAGATTCATTTCTTCTTTCTCTAGGGTTTTTTCCTGGTGTATATTCTCTTCTTTTAACATTTCTTCTTCCTTTTCTTCCTCCTCTTCACAATCTATGTAAAATATTTCTTCTCAGCACACTTATGACCTTTAGTGCATTTTCTATCACAACTGTAACAAAGCCCTTTTGCTCTTTTTTCTTCCAATTGTTGTGGTGTCAACCTTGTATGTTGTGGGTGGCTAGGGGAAACAACACTTTCATCTTTATTATTGTGAGTGGTAGGCTTCCTTGTTGCCATAATTTTGCTTTCCATTTTTCTTGCCAACCTGAATGCCTTCTCCAATGAATTAGATTCCCAAAGGCAAACCTCATGTTGGATGTTATTCTTTAAATTCCCTATGAACACATCAATCCTATGCTCCTATGGAATATATTTTCCCTTATATTCAATTTTTGGAAGTCCTCAATATGCTCCATCATTGAACCCTTTTGTTTGAGATTTATCAATTAGCTAAAAAAAGTGTTGCTTTTTGTATCCTCATAATGTGCTATCATTTCATCTGTAAAAATAGCCCAAGTGACAATTTGTTTACGAGAGAAAAGCCATAGATACCATACAAACTGAATTGGTTCCAAATATAAAGTTGCAATGTGTACCTTTTGTGTGTTTTGGACATTATGGAGATCGAAAAATTGCTCCATCTGTAGTATCCATGTTGCGGGATCCTTGCCATCAAACTTCCTCATATAGATCTTTGGAACATGGTGGTTCTTCGATCCAACGTTAGAGTCTATGAAATTATGATTAACATTTATTTTGTTCTCATCATGTGCTTCCTTTACCACCCTTTTGCCATTAGTAAGCATTTCTTGTAGAAATTTTGTCAAATCTTCCATCTTATCTTCCACGCATTTCTTTAAATCATCCATCTTAGCTTTCAAGCCATCCATCTTAGCTTCTACACCATTCATCTTAGCTTCTACGCCTTTCTTTAAACTATCCATATTAGCTTCTACGCCTTTCTTTAAACCATCTATCTTAGCTTCCACACCATACATCTTAGCTTCTACGTATTTCTTTAAACAATCTATCTTAGCTTCCATGCCATACATCTTAGCTTATACGTCTTCCTTTAAACCATCCATCTTAGCTTCTGTTACTTTTTGTGCGAGTGAAATTTGTTGCACTTGGTCTCATAATTTTGATATATCATGTTGCATTTCTTCCTCTTCTTCATGAGTCATGTTAGAGCTTTCAAGTTGCTTACTAGGCATTTCCATTTTCTTTCTTCAAGACATCAATTACTAATAATAATGCTTTACTATGCCCTTCGGATTCCTTCAAAGTAATTTTTCAAGCCAAACTTATGCAAAAATTAAAAAAAAAAAAACTATACACATTTTTTCACTTTGTAGGAGCTCAATATTGAAATGACTGTAACTCTGTAATTTCGGATCTCTAAGGTCTAAAATTGCGACTTGTAGTATCCCTTTGTGTCATGTTTCCAATGCCACAAGTCTAATCGAAATTGGATTCTCTAAGAAAGAGTTATACCCACCTCCCAAGATGACCTGCTTATATACTTTTTCAGTAGAGCCAACTTGTATGAAGTGTCACGTGTTACTGTTTCGACCTTCGGACCTAAAAACAATACATAGAAAAGTACAGTCCGTCCTCTTTCTGTAGCTTCTTATGAAATTTCAATCTGATGCTCAGAGAGAAATTTATGATGCTTTTCCCAAGGGAACCTGTTTAGAATGTAATTCGGGAGTCTGCAAAAAAACTAACTTCCTCATATTATATCTCCAAACATATAGAGAAACAAGATCAGAAATTTAGACCCTAGCTTCATTAAGATTTCATCTCAAATGGGTTTTAACTTCAAAGTCTGAACCTTCGTAGAAAAAATATTATACCGAAACTTCCACGATGACCTGTTTGAGATGAAATTCTGGAGCTTTCAAAAATCCTAACTTCATCAGATCATATCTTCGAAAATATAGCGAGACAAGCTCTAAAATTCAGACTCGAGGTTCAAACCAATTTCTTCTAAAATGGGTGTTTTCTTTAGCTTCTGCAACTTCATAGAAAAAAAGTTATAGCGAAAATTCCATGATGACCTGTTTGGAGCAGCGAAACCCTAGAATCCAAAGCTCTGATACCAAATGTTATGAAACCAGCTCACAAAAAGATAGAAAATTAAGATCAATGCCTTATAATTCAGACTCTTCGAGGGGGAAACCTCTTTTACATTACAAAAATGAACAATTCTTGGATGATACAAATGACAAAACCTCCTTTCCATATATAGGAGTCTAAGGGGTCACAATATAACCAAAGAAAACCTAATAATAATAATATAAGGGCACAAAAATCACAATAGTTGGCTTCTATGGGGCATTAATAACAATATGGGGATAATAGGGGCACAACAATAACAATAAGGGATACAATGACAATAGTAATGGGGGAATAACTAGCATTATAGGGACCTAACAAAACTAGATCATTCGAGATATCATCAAATTAGAATGAACACTGAAGACATTTTGAAAATAACATTCAAAACTCATGAAGGTCATTATGAATTTTTAGTCATGGATTTTGGACTTACTAACGCACCTTCCATATTTCAAGGTTCAATGTACTCCATTTTCAAACCCTTCCTTAGAAATTTTGTGTTAGTATTTTTCTGTGATATAATAATATACAATAAGTCTTGGAAGGGTGATGTTCAACATGTTGACAGGGTGATCAAACTATTGGAGGAGAAACAATCATATGCAAAAACCTCCAAATGTTTCTTTGGTGTATAGGAGGTGGAATATTTGGGTCATATTTATCTCATGAGGATGTTAAGGTATATCCTAAAAAAATTAAGGCCATTAAGAAATGAAAAATACCCACAACCCTAAAGCCTATTTGAGGATTTCTCGGGTTGACAGGGTATTATCCCAAGCTTGTTAATAATTATGGGAAAATAGTAGCACCTCTAACAACATTACTGAAGAATGATTCATTTTTTTGGATTCCGGAAGCAACTAAGTCCTTTGAACATCTTAAAGAGACAATGTGCCAAGCTCTAGTTTTAGCCACACTAGACTTCACAAAAGCATTTATGGTGGAATGTGATGCCTTAGGAAATGAAATTGGTGCTTTTTTAATGAAAGAAGGAAGACTTATTTCTTTTGATAGTCGTACAATCAAGGGAAAGTATTTACACAAACCTATTTATGAGAAGGAAATGTTGGCAATGTTGCATTCTTTAAAGCAATGGTGCCCCTTACCTAATGGAAAGACACTTCAAGGTAAAAATAAATCATGATAGTCTTAAATACTTTTTAGAACAAGGATTATCTTCAGAATATTAGAAAAAATGGGTCACTAAGATGTTGGGTTATGACTTTGAAATCATCTACAAAAAAGGGAAGCAAAGTTTTATTGTAGATGCACCCTTAATAAGGGATGGGGATGTGGAATCATTCTTGTATGCCATTACTATTATCCAACTTGATTGACTAACTAAAGCAAGGGAGGAATGGAAGAATGATGAAGAGATGTGGACACTCATTGAAAAGTTGCAGCAAGGTCCCAATACATCTAATACATTTATATGGAAAAATAACTCATTATGGTACAAAGATCACTTATATCTATGTAAGAATTCCCAACTTAAACAAAATATTCTTTTGGAATTGTACACCTCTCCTTTAGGAGGGCACTCAGTATTTTTACAAACTTACCACATGGTCAAGAAGGAATTTTTTTGGGATGACCTTAAATTTGATATTCGAAAGTTTGTGGCAGAATGTTTGGTTTTCCAATAAAATAAAATTGATACAATTAAGACACCAAGTAAGTTATAACCTTTAGTCATTCCAAGTTAGCATTGGGAGGATGTATCAATGGATTTTATCATTGTTTTACCCAAGTTCGAAGGAAAGAGTATCATCATGGCAGTAGTTGATAGACTTACCAAGTATGTACAATTTTTTGCTTTATCTCATCCTTTTAAATCTACTATAGTTTCTACTGCATTTATGGAAACAATTCTAAAGCTACATGGAAACACAAAGATTATTGTAAGTGACAGAAATCCCATTTTCACTGGAAATTTTTGGACGAAATTATTTCCTTTTCTTTATACTCAATAAGCTCATAGATCATCTTATCATCCTTAGTCTGATAGGAAATCTAAGATAATGAACAAAATGTTTGGAAGGGTATCTTCATTTCTTTGTATTTGATAAAAAAACACAATGGTTCAAGTGGTTACCCATGGTTTAATGGTGATATAACATTTCCTTAGATACTACAACAAAAATGATGGCATTTATAGCACTTTATGGATATCATCCACCTTTCATAACATCATCTTTAGAGAAAATTCTAAGGTTCAAGCAGTGGAAGATCACATCAAGCATCAACAACAAGTTCTCCAATTCTTAAAGGATAACCTCACTATGGTGTAGAATCGAATGAAATAATAGGTAGATCAACATCGCAGAGAAAGAAATTTTGACATAGGTGACTATGTATTTTTATAGCTACAATCATACAAACAAATGTCCCCCAAGCAAGCTAATAAGGATAATAAATTATTGCCCAAGTACTATAGTCCTTACAATGAGTTGCAAAATATTAGTACTATAGCATACAAATTGGAGTTGCCTGCATCTTCTTGAGTACACCCAGTTTTCCATGTTTCATGCTTAAAGAAGGTTATCGATGACAAGCTCCTAGTTCAAACAATATTTATAAAACTTGATGAGGAAGGAAAAATCATATTGGAGGCTAAAGTAGAAAGGGAAACAAGGACCCAAAAACTATGAAATTGATTAATTTCAGAGTATCTCATTAAGTGGAAGAACTCACCTGCCGATGATTCCAAATGGGAGGATGATAATTTTATACCACTAGTACAAAATGAGAGATTAGTGACTACGTGAATAAAAAAGTTAGTCACCACAATTATTTCATGTGAATTATTACTAAATTTGAGCAATTTTAAGTGACCCAACTAAAAATGGCTAATTTAGTCTAGGAATAAAATATAAAACTAGATGATAAGTGACTCAACTAGAAGCGACTAACTTAAATGACTAATTTTGTCCAAGACTAAAATATATGACTAGATAATAACTGAGAAAATTAAAAATGATTAATACAAACCACTACCATATTCCAAGTATAAAAATATGACCAACTAACAAGTACAACAACTATTGTTCTCTATGATCTTTTTCATTTAGTGTAAGCCAAATAAGCTTCATTTTGGGTTTGAGGCCATTGTTTTCATCCCTTTTCCATTGTATAAGCCTAAGACCCAATCTTATTATGTAAAACATATGAATGACAATAAATATCCCCCGTAGAGGCCTAAGATCCCCTATAGAGGTCATGTGTGGTACTTTCACAAAGCTTAATCATTAATGATTAAAATAAGGCATAAGCCCCTTATGTTCCTATTTTAACCAAGCCTACACTTATAATCATCATATGTGATTTCAAAGCCTCCTAATTTCATTAAATTCTAATGATGAGGCTCCAAGAACCAATCATGGTGTGCAAAACCTTTGAATGGTGGACACATCCCTCCTAGGGGCCCAAGAATATCCCTCAAAGAATATAAATAATGTGATTTCTTGAAGCCTTTTTAATGGAAACCTATTATTTAGGACTAGTCTCTTCTTTCTTTAATTTCCTTCCTTGGGCATAGTGAAGGCCACAAGACCCAATTTTAGTATGCAAAACATATTAAATGCCCATATTTCTAGCTAGAGGTTTTGTTCATGGAAATTGAGCATGATAAAGATTAATTTAGGAACTAAGGTCATTTTTTTACTCTACTAACCATAACATATACACTAACTCCCATATGTGGTGAGAAATACCTCTTCTGGTGCCCATATTTTGACTTGAGACCAAAGATCCATTAAAGAAAATCTATGTGGTTTTTAAGTCTCACTCATAGCCCCTGAGACTAAAGAACTTCTTGTAAGGCCTAATTCCCTTGTTTACCTCCCCTACCCATCGTAGATTCCTTGACTCCTATACATGGTGTGAAAAAATTCCTAATGGAATTGATATCTCATATATCCCTAAGATTATTTAGAGATGATCTATGTGGTTGTTCAATGCCAAATTCATGGCCCTTGAGCATGAGAAGCTTCATTTTAGAAGTAAAGGCCTTTTTCTCCTTCCCTCATACTAATTCTTATTATGAAAAGAATAGTAATGGTGCCCATATTCCTAGTCTAAGGCCCTTTTCATGTCCACTGATAAAGGCCTTGAGAATTATTCCTAGTTATTATTGCGCAAAGAATAATATTGATGCCCATATTCCTAGTCTAAGGCCATTTGCATGCTCATTGATAAATTGTTAAGAGATATTCCTAATGTGAAAAATATGGTAATGTTGTGCAAATATTAGTAAAGATAAAGGCTACAATACACATTCCTCCATTGGTCATAATCTCTCATAATGCTCAAGATTGCTCACTCTAATGGCGTTGCACAAACCTCAAATTTCAATAGTGTATTGGAATTTCTTGTCTCCTATTCCCACTCAGACAATGGCAGGGAAAAATTAGGTAAGCTCAGGGAAATCACTTCTCTGATGAGTTATATCTCATCCCCATCCCTCAGTGTCCACAATATGCACAAAGAAGAAAACAAGTATAAGCTCATACGTACGGCCTTGAAGATCTTGAGAAATCTCTGTGCTAGCAAAATCAGTAATTAAAACTCATTTATTCATCGCAAAGGACTGGAAATCACAATCATTTTACTTAATGCAATACTTCCCTTGAATATAGGGGTTACCCAAATTGAGGCGAACTTTTCTGCCTACATTATGGATGTTTTCCAAATGATTTTACAACTTTTGGGTAATGTTTCCCTAGATGGAGACAAGCATAAATCGATTATATGGAAAAACTTCCTCCTTGGCCTTTTTTCAGGGTTCACCCACTTTCAGAACCCCAAAATACATGAGCCCTTTTGTATAGTTATCTACACATGTTGAAAGGAAAAACATGGGTGTTTGAAGGAATTGTGTGGAAATTTCGGATCACCAATATTCATAATCATGTTGCGAACATCACAAATGGGTAATGCATTTCAATTTCTAAGTTGGAGGATTTTTTTTTTGTCAAGTTTATGTGATCCTCTAGGCTTGACCTGTGGCTTGAGGAGCCACGACCCAGGGGCATTTAAGCCGTCAAAGTCACCTGGGATTGCACCCGGCCTGGGCCACCCCAACCCTTAGTTGACTAGATTTTTAAGCATGTCTCCTCCCCCTAGCACAAGGCACAACCACCTCCCATGAGGTTTGATCTTAGGTCACCTTGCTAACGAGGCCCATCCTCAATCGGTTGTGCTAGTGAGACTTGGTAAGATTGAGGATTTTCTTATTTCATTTTTCAAAAATCAAAATTTTATGTAATATAATTATATTTTATCATAATATTTATGATTATTGGTTATGATATGGTAGCAGATCCATGCATATTCTTTACTTAGACACAACTATTCTTGTAGTGGATCTGTGTTTATTCAGGAGTATTATCTATAGGTTTTTTTTTGGAGCAATATTGTAGGTTAATAATGATGTGACATCAAATATTTAGCTTGATGTGCTCAAAAATATGTTTATGCCATGTACACTATGTGTGCATATATAACTTGTAAATGGGTTCCAGATCGATCTGAGACTCGTGATAAAGATTTTTGTAAAGGATTATAATCCATAGCCCTATAATCTTGAACAATCCTTTATATATACTTTTGTATCATTTTTTAGAAAACAAATTTTATGTAGCCCTAATATACACTAATGTTCAACCTCGGTTATGCATCCCATTATGTTTATTGACAAATCTTGTGTCCAAATTTGACAATTATTTTTCACATAGAAACTAATAAAGGAAATCATGTATAGTCTTGATTGGTCCTTTAAATCTACTTTGGTTTCACCTCGAGAAAACAAATTTTATATAGCCTTAAGCTACACCAATGATCTACCCAGGCTCAGGCTATAGGTTCCATTATATTTATTCATGAATCTTGCATCCAATTTTAATTTCTGAGAGAGCAAGAGGACCTAAAAAATCATATAACTCAACAAAAGACTTTTCAAATTGGACAATGCCCATGAGAAGGAAAGGTTGAACTATAGTTGTAATGTGAAGAATATGTTGATACTAACAATTTTAAATACTGAAAAACACCGAGGAGGTCAATTTTCTTTGAACAATAATTTTCCTAAAACTAAATGTCAAAAAATAATTTCAAAAAAGAAAAATAAAAATATGTCCAAAATAGAAGACAATAATAGGTTCTAAATCTAATGATGTCTTTCATCACACTAACTTTTAGTAGTTCCTTGTACAACACAAGAAAATAGGAACATATAAGCAAGCACTAATTTACAAAAAAGGGCAAAACTGATGAAATTTGACTACAAACATATAGCTAATGCAATCCTAAAATAATAGACAAGCAAGTCAACTCTCCATCTAAAAAATGCCAAACTTATATCCTACTAAGTTAATGGTTGTGATAACAACAAAAAGGCAACTTCATATATCTTGAAAACAATCCCTACTGTTGTCTAAGCCAAAATTATGCTAGTGAAACCATTTAAATCCCATTCCTCCCCATCATAATAGGTTTTCAGTAAGCTCTCAATTCTATGGAAGTCATCCAGCTTGGGATAAAAAAATCAAAATCTACATAAACAACATTCTACAACATGATAATAGTGATTAGATAATACCAGGTAGATAATAATCATAATGAAAAAAGAGCATGCAAATTGCAAATCCAAATTTTTAAACCAATCATTGTTTTACGAACTACAATTTTTTCACAAATACAACAAAGAAACTACTGTCAAAGTTCTCAAATAAATACCGTCATAAGACATTTAATGCAAGAAAATTGGCCACATTTTGCTTTTTATTTTTAGATAGTGAGTGTTAAGCGAAAAATGGATGCACATAGTCAATAAAAGAATAATTTATCAGTTGAACATGGAAGGATAGGGACATAGTTATCAGCTTCCCTTCTTCCAAATCACCAATTGTTTTTGTGTCCCTCATTATAAACAAATATGGAATACAAATGGCTAAAGGGGATGGGTTTCATACAAATCTGTAGATTTGGTGCTTGTAGAAATTTCTCTATAGATCAGCTAGCTCTGATACCATGTAGAAATTCTCACTATAGATTAAAATAATTATGCAATGTACTAAATAAAAATACTTAATCTACTTCTACAATCAAACTTGTGGAAGCTTAATCAATTTGAGCAAGATCAAACAGAACACATATAACCAGAAGTAGAATTAATGCACATGAAACATAGCAGAATACTCTGGGGAAAGCCTCAACTAAAAACCCCACTATCTGTATTATCATACAAGGTGGAAATATCTCAGAATTACACAAAGCCTTAGCTCCCACAGCTAGCCAGCTCTTAGTACAATCCTCCTGGATGCTCATAGGAAATCAAAGCTTCTCACAAGCCTTCTCCTCTGCCCTCCAAGCCTCCTATTTCCTTGCGCTATTTCTCCTGGGTGATCCTACTGTTACCAAGTGTAGCACTGATCACTCACACTGATCTCACACCTTGTAAAACTTTTCAATCCTCAAGGAACTTTGTTCCTTCTACATGGTTGAGTTTCCTTTATAGGAAAATTCCTCCAACTGATAGTACAATGTCACTATCTTTAATCTCAACTGGGTCTTTGTCTGAATAGACATGCATGAGTTATTTATGAGAGAATATTCAGTTATCTAGAGTACACTAGTTTGATGCATGCATGCATTAACTGACTGAACTCACAATTAGTTCCTCAAACTGTTTGGAAGTAATTTAATTGGACATAGCTCAGTTAACTGAGCTAACTAATTACAACTCAAATACAATTCATCCTTATCTCCTTAATTAAGGGATAACTTCCTAAATCAAAGGGATAACTGTTGCATGACTTCACAAAGACTTCTAGCTTGAATTTCTCCAACTAATTAACTCAAGATGCATTAATTAATTATTTTTCAAACAATTGGTGAGACTAAATTCGAATTTTAATTCAAGGACAAATTAAAATTGGAATATATCCTAAAATGCTATCTTGAGCAATGCTATTTTTAGCATCTATTGTTGCTATTTTCAACACTCCCTCTCAACAAGAAAGGAATTCAACTCGATCCCAATCCTAAACCTTTGGAATGTTCTGCATGCAACACTTCTCTCAAGTGTTGTTGCTTCAACAACTCCAGAAACAAAAAAAAAAATATCCATCGTGAATAAGAATGATGCCTTTGTCATCAAAGTCTCTGACTGCTATTGCCTCCGTCGACTGAAAACTTTGCATCTTTGTGCTCTTCAGTAGCTGACTGCTTTATCCTATGTCACTTTGATCTCTGACTGCATCAATCCTACTGATTCCTCCCGCTGTTGGTCCTATCTCCCAACATTGCATCCGCACTGCACCTCCTCTCATCATGTTGCATCGTGTTTCCCATTGTTGCACTGCAACTCAATTACTGAGAAGTAAGTAACTGATCTCCCAACTAACCTCCCTGTTAGGCTAGAAACACCCTCTGATGTTGAAGCTCCCTCTATCACTCCATCCGCATTCGTCTCTACCCACTCAGGCAGTCCTACTACTCCTTTTCAGGGCTCCCGTAGCAAGGTCTAATCAAAGAGGCTGGGTACCTCAAGGGTCATGCCCCTATTTCAGCCTTCATGGGACTATCACTTCACATCGCCCCACCTCACACCTGGAGGTATGGATACATGTGATCCCCCTGCTGACTTGGCTCGAAATTTCCCTCTATTGAAGGTCTTTGCATGAGTGGATGCCTCCACTCGGTCTACTCTCAGCATCTCCAATTGTGGCTCCTCCACAATTGTCTGAGACTTCTTCTGGGACTGCATGTTGAGAGGTAATTTACTCTCCCTCTCAAACACCAAGTCTCTAATATTTGCCTTGCTACTCAAGGCTTTGCATGCATCTTGAACCTTAAGAGCATACAAGTTTTGTACTCGTGAACTGATCTGTTTCACCTGTCTCGTGGTGATGTGTCTAAGGAAAACCTTTCCCTTACTAAAGACAACATCATAGCCTTTGTCCTCCAACATCGCGATCGATACCAAGTTCTTCTTTAGTCCACGCAAATACTTCACATCTGTCAATGTGATAGAAGCTCCATGCTCCCTCTGAAAAGTAACTGTGCCCACTCCTGAAACACTTTACCTTTCATCGTCACCCAGATCTATGAGTATCTTAAGGTCTTTCTCCTCCAAGGTACTGAATAAACTCTTATCGCCGGTCATGTGGAATGAGGCTCCACTGTCAAGAAACCAACCACAACCCATCATCGAAGACACCATGCATGCGATGAGGGTGAAGTCCATCTCAAAATGAGAGGCCAATGCCTCACCTTCAGATCCTTCCGAGGATCCCTTCTTGGACTTCTTCAATGGACAATTAGTTGCATAATGGCCCACCTCATGACAATTAAAGCATCTCACTTTAGATTTGTCGCCCTTCTTCCCTCCATGAGAAGAACTCGATTTGGGATGAGAATCCTTCTCCTTCCCTTTCCTTGCCTTACTGGCTAAGGCCAGATTTTATTCATCATCATGCTTAGATGAAGAACCATCTCTAGTGCTCCTCCTGATCTCCTCCTGCATGAGATTCGACCACAGTCATTCCTAATCCGGTAGTTTCTCTCTTCCATTCACTGAGTCCTAGTATCTATGCCAACTCTTAGGAAGACCGAGGAGAGCAAGACTCACCATATCATCATCGACTATCGGTATTCCTACACTTCCAAGCTCATATCTGCAGGTGGTGAGCTTGTTCAGATATGTAGAAATAGTGTCGCCCTTTTCACACTTGATTTTCCGAAGCTTGTCCTTCAGCACCAGCTTCCTCTGGTCGATGCTATTCTGATATAGGTCCTTCAATGTCTTCCACATTTAAAACAAAGTATCCTTCCCATGGAGACTCGAGACAATATGGTCTCAAACTCCCTCCAGAAGAATCCTCCTCGCTCTCGCCACACATTTCTTCCATTCTGCCAATTCTTGGGCATTTGCTGTTGTTGGCTTAGGGACTTCTTGATCAATGAAGTCCTTCAAAACATTGTCTTCTAATACCGCTTCCATGTGATCCATACATGCTATGTAATTCAAGCTACCATCCAGTGCATACTCGAGTCTCAATCCATTGAACGCCATTGGTGAACTTTGAGATGTGATAAGAAATCAATTCTGTACCTGCAATCAAGAACTTCAAACTTCAAACTTTTCCCTTCTCAATATGCTCTTCACAGCTCCGATACCATGTAGAAATTTCTCTATAGACTAGCTAGCTCTGATACCATGTAGAAATTCTCACTGTAGATTAAACTGATTAAGCAATGTACTAAAAAAAAATACTTAATCTACTTCTACAATCAAACTTGCAGAAGATTAATCAATTTGAGCAAGATCAAACATAACACATATAACCAAAAGCAAAATTAATGCACATGAAACATAGAAGAATACTCTGGGGAAAGCCTCAGCTAAAAACCCCACTATCTGTATTATCATACAAGGTGGAAATATCTCAGAATTACAAAAAGCCTTAGCTCCCACAACTAGCCAGCTCTCAGTACAATCCTCCTGGATGCTCACAAGAAATCAAAGCTTCTCACAAGCCTTCTCCTCTGCCCTCCAAGCCTTCTATTTCCTTGCGTTGTTTCTCCTGGGTGATCCTACTGTTACCAAGTGTAACATTGATCACTCACACTGATCTAACCCTCTGTAAAACTGTGCAATCCTCAAGGAACATTGTTCCTTCTACATGGATGAGTTTCCTTTATAGGAAAATTCCTCCAACTGATAGTACAATGTCCCTGTCTTTAATCTCAACTGGGTACAAATTAAAATTGGAATATATCCTGAAATGCTAACTTTAGCAATGCTATTTTTAGCATTTCTTGTTGCTATTTTCAACAGTGCTAACAAGAGTCCAAATCTACAGATCTACAAAATGACACACTTAGTCATGTCTTCTAAATGAGTGAGATTTTTGGCATGTAAATATCCCATTGACTAGTTGGAGAACCAATGAATTTCCAATCCCCTAATCCACCAATCATTTTCATTGTGCACCTTTTGTTCGTTCCCAACTTACCAAGCCAGGTGGCATCCAACTAAGGGATATCATCAGAGCTTTCCAACTCATTGAATCTCCTGCAACTAATTTTCTAGGGCTCTTCGTCCACTCTTTGAGACTTGGGGCTCTATATATTTATTCTTCATTATTGATTGCCACAATCCCTCTAAAGACATAATTCTTCATACTCCCTTTGCAGGCTTGCAGCCAATGCCTTGAAGAAAATAGGGAACTTCGATCCCCCCCCCCCCATTTTTAGGGTTTAGAAACCTTTTCCCATTTTACAAGGGGAATTCCACCTCTGTCCTTATTCTCTCCTTCCTTGTTGGCTTCCTAAATAATACTAGTGGGCTACTTACGTAGTCTTATGCCTACTTTATGCATGTACAAATTAGTGATCCCATTCCACTTTCAAATCATATGGGGTTCCTAAAACATTCAGTTGTTGTCATCATGTTGGCCACCATTTTTCATGCCCTCTGTCATATATATCCTTCTAAATGAAAGAGATTTTTGGCATGTAAATATTCCATTAAGTGGTTGGAGAGCCTAGGAACGTCCATGTTATCAAAGATTTCCAAGTCAGAGAATCTCTTGCAATTGTCCTAGGGTTGTGCAACCACTCTTCCAGACTTAGGGTTTGTATTTATTTATTCATCACTAAATACCAAAATCCAGCTAAATGTGTAATTCTCCATGATCCTTTTGCAGTTAATGTGTGGGAGAAAATAGTTAACTTCAATCCCCAACTCCCCCAATTTTAGGGTTTAGAATTCTCTACCATTTGAAAAAGGGAGTACCATTTTTTTCCTTCTTCCCTACCCAACAATATCGGAAGCAATCCTTTTTTATTTTTTCCAATATCCCATTAGGGATATAAACCATGGACAACTAGAATACAACCATTTCTTCAATTTTTCTCTTGATCAAGGTCAACTTTCCACATATGGAAATCCACCTGTTGCACCACACATTTATTTTCTTTTCATTTAAAATCCAAAGCCAGTGCTTAAAGGAACAACCATTATGTTTTAGATGGAACCCTGATATGTCATTGGCTCCTCAAATGTTTTTTTTTTGAAAAGGCACAAGTTCCATAAATTTTTTGCCCCGATTTCATTCACTTATAACAAGGCAAGAGTTGACTTCTCTCTAGGTTAATATATATTCTTGGTTATTGGATCAATGAGAAGAGTTGTTCCCTCCAAAGATCTCAATATCCAAAGTTTAATTAGAATATTTCATCTTCTAATGAATTCCTTTAGAGAGGTAAACTTCTCCCATGTTCCCGAAGGAAACAATTTCATTGCAGTTATAAAATCTAACTGAGCATTAATGATCACAAAGGGAGTAATTAGGTACAAATTAAAGGGAAACAAATTGAATGTTGGGGAAACAGGGACCATTCCTTTTTCTATATCAAAACTGAAATGGACCCCTTGCTTCTTAGGGAGGTAGCAGTCACTTCTAATAGATGCATACTTCATTCACATCAGATGCCTAGGAGGTGTCAATGTGGAGGTAAAAGTACTACTCTGGGATAGAAAAGTGTCACCCTTGGACACTCATTCGATCTAAGAGACCTTGAAGAAGGAGATATTAAGTGTCCTAGATTGTGTAGATCTAGAAACACCCACCAACTTTATTACAACATTAATGTGTATCAGAACATGTGTTGGGGTGTGTCCTTTGAATATGTATAGGCAGACATTTGTTTTACTCTTTTTTCCCAACAACAAGCAATTTGGGATAGTGAATTAGTCTTTCAATTTTAAGGGATGGTGTGCATGTCCATGTGGATGAATGGGAACACACTAAATCTTGTATCTAGTCCTAGATCTTGAAAATATCAAAAGGTAACTCATAGTGAAATATAGTCACAAAAATGGTAGTCAATATACATTCTTTTGTTGTGACTACGGAGCTCATCTCTCATAAGCATATACTGCTCCCATCTTCTTTATGTTTCACCTCAAGTGAAAAATAATAGTTAGATTTTGTTAGGGTCTTAGGGTTTTGAGCTCAAATACCTTTGTCTTATTCATTCATTTTGGTTTTCATGCAACAATTTAGCTTATGAACTATTGTTGTCATAATCTAAAGAGTCAATGTCCGACATCATTACAAGTTGTCCATAAAAAATTCATGCAGACAAAATAAAAAATGTTTGAAAGAGTCTCAATTGATGGGAAAAGTCATGAGGTCATTTGTTTATAAAGGTCAGTCAAGGTTCAAAGGGTTATGTGTCAGTATTGACTGGTTAGAACCATTAAAAATAAGTCTAGTTCGGTTTCAAGGTTCTATTGATTGTGGATTATGATTCATTTAGTCATTCCACCATTTATAACTCATATTTCTATTCATATGTCCCTACCACAAATTCCCCATTCCTATAACCTATTTCATCAAATTCCCTTTATACATACACTCCATACATGTGCATTTACATCCCACATTCATATGTATATACATATCATCCCATCCTAAACCCACCACCCCAATCATTATTACTCACATTCCTAGACTCACCTCCTACCATCATCGATGATATACCTTCATATCTAATTAATATTATTCATATATCATGCTTCTCACCACTATTACCCATAACACCCTTTTCCTAAACCTACACTCATGACAATGCAATCAAAAGATTAAGCAAACAAACTTCGACAAAAAAAACAAAAGGCACATTTCAAATTTCTTTAATGACACTTTTATTTGACTCTTCATTCAAAATTTGCACTCTTTCTGCAGCATAGTGACAACATACCCAGTTTAGAAATTGAAACCAAGCAGATAGGGTGTGAGGATGGAGTTTTTTTTACTATGGAGGGCTGCTACATAATTGCTACCCAAAATCCAGAATTGAACAGTTGTTGCACAACCTTCTCCAACACCTTTCAGAGGACATATGCAGCTACAAAATGGTTCTCCTTATTGTTTAAGGTAGGATACATCATCCCCGGTCATAGTTTGTCTTTTGAAGCTCATATTAGATTCAATTGATGATTTTTTTATGTGGATTTACACAACCGCTATGCAAAGACCTCGTTTACATTCTGGTTCAAGTTTGGGATAAAATTGCATCCCTAGGGTTTGCATGTCATGTGTAAATGGTGTCAAATGGATTGAGTCATAAGCCTTTCAGTTGAATTTTATGAATTTTCACCTACACATAATCCATTACATTATATGCGTAGCATGGTTTAAAAACTTATCAGAGTCAATAGACATAGTCCTTTTGAAACTTATGAAAAAACCAAATCACTTGTCTATATATTGCGTTGTTAGTGTGTATTTAGTGTTTTCATTCCTCCACGAAATGAGTGTTCCATGAACATAAAAAAAAACTCCACCCTATAGTTATTTAAAGTCCACATGGAGATCCTTGTTAGAAAGAGAAAAAAAAAAGGAGGAGAAGTGGTGTGCATTGAACCCAGGAACCTAGACCTTGTGAATTTTGACCCAACCATTAGATTGGCATTTGAATAGACTGGGTGTATTTGTTTTTGTGAGAAAATATAGACTCATGTTCATAATCTACATCTTGCAAGTATGGTTGCTCTTAATTTCAAAGGAGATAAAGTTAAAATTGGTGGTCTTGAGTTTATGGTGTCATAGGAGACTATTTATGAAGCTACAACCATCCCTTTGCAAGGAGAGAGTTGGTTTAAGGGGAAGGAATTAGATGAAACATACTTCAAGGAATTTTTCAAACCCCAATTCAAGGATAAGTATGATACTACACTCCCCATGACATATTTGTTAAACCATTATAGTTAATTGTTGAAACTGATACAGAGATACTTCACATGTGAGGGTCGATTTAGTAAAATGTATCATCACCATATTAGATTACTCGTGCATTTCATTACCAAGAAGAGTTTAAATTTGCCATATTACTTATTTAAGAGTTTGGGGAAAATGGCAGAGAGGGTACAATCAAAGGGAGATAAACATTTTCCCAACCTTTTCCATTTTTCATTGATCAAGTTGATGGTGTTGCATGAGCTGGAAAAGAGGAAGATGTTAGGGGAATTTTTTTATTATCAAATGTAGGTCTGCTAGCTCATGCAGACATCTATCAAATGGAGACACATGAGGAAGTAGAAGAGCCAAAAATTGAAGAAACAGTGAAAGAGAAAGTGGAAGAATTGGTTAAGGATAAGAAGGAAACAGAAAAGGGAAATAAAAGTTCAAGCAACACTAGAGGAAACACAATTTTTGTTTAGTCTGAGGAATAGATTGAGAACCGAACAGATGACTGAGGAGCCAACTCCTCAACAAACTATTAATATTTTAAAATATATTCCAGAGAAGGATATAGAGGAAGCACAGAATGTTCATATGGAGGAAGACAAGGATCTTGAAATCATAAATTTGCAAGACAATCTCGCCAAAGACAAACTTCATATTTCCTATTTGCAAAAGGAAAATAGGGAACTAAGGCACAAAGCAAAAAAGGCAGCATTGAAAAAAGAGAGTGAATTGTCCAAGAGGCCTTATGGCCTACAACTGAATAAAAAAGAAAGTAGGTAATTAATGTGGAGGAGATAAAAGAACCTAGTATGTGACTAAAGAGACCTATCACAAGATCAACAACTAAAGATAAATAACATATGGAAGGAACCTTTCAGGAAATAGAAAAACTAGTGTTTGTTGAATGGAAGGAGTATCAAAGGTTGTGTGAAGAGATTGAATTCTGCCAAAGGAAAGCTGACCAAATAGCAGAGAACAATGAAAAATACAAGAAAGTCATCAATGATACTATCAAAGAAGTTGATACTCAAATTGCAGAAGCCCTAGATGGAGTTGATGGAGCCAAACAGTTCATGAAATGGACTCTTCCCCTGTGCAGGAATTTAAAGAATTATTACATGAGAAATTTGATTTTGAGGAGGAGGTTGAGGCTAATGAAGCTGTCAAAGGCTATGAGACAGTTGAGGAAATACAAACAAACATCTGGAAGTGTGCCTACAAATCCAAAACCACAGCCACAGTCATAGCTAGCCAAAAAATCTAAGACAACCTCCTGCAAAGATACTCGTCTTCATCTAGTAAACCTTCATCCAGTAAAAAAAGAAGGAGGTAATGTGTCTGAATCACAATGCTTTGTTAGTTACTAAAGGTTTCACCTTGTATAGTTGAGTTCATTTTGCAATTTTGAGGAGAATTATGGAGAAGTTTTGTAGTTTTAAATGCTAATTGGGGGTCATAAGGCATAGGTGATTGCTTTTTGGCCTTGGTTTTCTTTTGGAGCGGGAAGGACAACCCAACTTCATATATTCAAATTTTGATGCACAATTACTACATAAGAGTTGAACTGGACAAATTTAAAGCTTATACGTGTGGAAATAAACATCAAATGGGTCCCTCTCCACCTCAACAACCTTGTCATCATCCTCATCAACTTACTGTCAATGAGTGAAACACGTGTACATGCCAAGATGGAGCTTACTGCGCAATCCTTCACTCGCTGCACAACTCATACTGCATGCTTTTTCTATTTTTGTATCAAGCTCGAACCTTGTTGTTTTGATGATTAAGGATAGAAATAAAAATGAATGCATAAGACATTAGTTAGTAGATAGGATAGAATTGATTTTATTTAAGGATAATGTTGCAATTTTATTAGTTTTATTTCATTTTTATTTCAGCTTTAGCTCTAAAAACATGATGTTTCTAGGTTTAGTTGGATTTGATCCACTCAATGGATAATGGATACAATGCATCTAGTCATATACATTTACTTTACTGAAAATGTATAAAAAACTAAGCAGAATATGGAAGAATGGTTGGGAATCAAAAGAGGCCCTGTGTGGGTGTGATTATGTTATTTGAATAAAAATATCAGTGTACGTTTTTGTCAATGTGGTTCATAGATTCATGTGGTATGTCTTTCAAGTTAATGTGCTTATTTTCGTGTAATTGTTAATATGAATATCTTATTACAATCTTGCTTTTAAAGTAGATTTCTGAAGAAGTTCTCCAGAATTCATCTCTCGATGCTCTGGTTGACTGTTGGATTTTTTATTATGATGGAATTCATCCTTATTTAGGTGCTTTGTCATTGTTTTTCTTCTCAATATTTGGTAATGAAAGTATGTAGAGAAATTCATGATGCACTCCGTTGCATTTGATTAAATATTGTTATATGTTTTTCTAATTTCTTCACTATACTACAATTGATATCAACTTTGAAATGTGCCTATCTTGCCTCTATTTCTACAGGTGGCTTATGTAAGCATTGGTGTTTCAGTTTAAAATTTTGAACTATGGCCTTGGTTTCATGCCTCATTGGCCCTTTTCCTAAATCCTCCAACAACTCACATTGAATCTTAGGTTTCTTTTCAGATCTGGTCTCTGTAGTCCATGAGCTTAAGTGTTATTTACCTTTAAACTTTTTTTAATGAGGGAGCCCCCTCCAGTTAGAAAAGAACCAGTTTCTAGCCCAAATTGGTTTGTGGTTACCCCTGTAACCCCTTTCTCAGCCTAGAGGTTCAATTACAGGGTGCTAACATATGTCACAAATTTCTATTTACATTTTCTTATTATTTGACATATATTTTTGGTCACAGGTTTGGAGATAAGGCTAGAAAGTTAACAAATGATGGGCTTGGAGTTGTAGGCCATATGGTTGGTATGATTTGGAACATTTATAAGATTATAAAGGCTCTAAATCTAAAAAAAATAGTGAATGCCACAACCTTTGTAAAGTCTACAGCAAAAGAAGAAGCAAATGCTACTAAAAGAGACAAAAAATCAAAATAGGTTGGAGAAATTTTGACCTTATGTAGTATGGATTTTCCTTGTTGTACAATAGAAATAAAATTGTCATAAATGTTGATTGCATTGAAACGCATCTTGCTATAAAGAACCAGGCATCATAACCTCTCATAATTCTCAATCTTGCTCACTCTAATGTCATTACACTAACCTTGAATTTTAACAATGTATTGGAATTTATCATCTCTTATTCTCATTGAGACGATGGCAAGGAAAAATTTGGTTAGCTAGGGGCACTCTCTTCTCTGTTGATTTATTTCTCGTCCCTGTCCCTCAGTGACGATAATATGCATGAAGAATAAAACAAGTATAAGATCTTATGTACGGTCTTGAAGATCTTGAGAAATCTCAGCACTAGAGAAAACAATAATTAAAACTCATTTATTCATTGCAGAGGACTAGAAATCACAACCATTTTAGTCAATGAAACACTTCCCTTGAATATAGGGGTTACCCAAATTGAATATGGATATAGTGAGACCAGATACTATGAATAATTGGTCTCCTTTTCCTGCTAAAGTCTAGTTATCCTCGTTTTCAACTAATGGAGAAGATGAAAATGATGCAAAGAAAATTCTATCCCCAAGACTATCTTCTCAACTAAATTCCCCTTCACTATTGATACCAAAAACTTTGCTTCTAGCTACTCCTCCAACTACACAATAATCAATATTCCATAGTGCATCTAGGGCTCTTGGACTCCTAACGACATAAGAAGAAACTACATAATATTAATCTAAATATCAGAGTGTAGTAGTAGTGTTTGTAGTTTCGCCTTTAATCCCATCATCAACTGAATTTTTTTCATTTGAACATCCTTCAACATGCAAAAATGCATTATCCCCAAAAGCTAATCATTATCAAGCTCCATTATCGCTAGCACTAACATTACCTCCAGGCAGACAAGGTGTGCCTCCACTCCCTCCCTCCCACTTCTATTCCTCTCAGTGGTATGGGAGCCCCACCTTCCCCTCCTCCTCCTCCTCCACCAGTTGGGGTTCATGGAACTCCACCCCCTCTTCCTCTTCCTCCTCCTCCTCCTATCGATAAAGGGGATCCAACTCCGCCTCTACCTCCACCTCCTCCTTTTGGGGCTAAGGGGGCTCCACCTCCTCCTTTGGTGGGTAAGAGGGTCCCACCTCCACCTCCTCCTCCTGCTAGGGGTAAAAGGGCCCCACCTCAACCTCTTCCTCCTCTTGGGGATTATTAGGCCCTGTTAGCCTTGCTGGAAAAGGCCCACAAATGGATCCATATAGGCTCTTAGAGTCTCCAAAATTGCTTAAAAACATGCCAATGAGTCCATTAATGCCCTTGAAATCTTCAATTTTTGCTCACAGATCATATAATGATCAAAACCAGTGCAAGGCGAAAGCCCTTGGAAGGGAAGAAATGCACTATTGAGAGGCTAAAAAGCTTAAAAAACTGTGAAAAACCCACAAATGCAGGCTTAAACAGAGGGATGAACAGCCACCGTTAGATCTGGCCTATCAACAACCCAGATCTAGGCAGCTAATTGCAATTGGCCGAGCAGAGGGGACAGTCTAAAGGCGGACGCATGACACCACCAATCAACAATCGCCAATGATCGGATTGGTGGGTTGCATTGGTGGTCACAACAGTGGAGAACATATGTTATGTTATATAAATGCCCCGACGTTGAGCGATTAGTGATTGTGATTTATCGCATCGCTATGTCGCATCAGCAATATACCATGGGCGAGGCCTATGCACATACATACGAGCGGCCCGATGGGCCGGACCTGACGGCATCGTAGTTGGGAATTCATAAATTTTGAGATCCGTGCCCAAGCAATTTTTAACGTTTTTTGTGTATTTTCATTGTTTCAACGAAATACAAAGGGAATCAGGGTAGTGCGATTGCAATAAAACCTAGACCCAAAAGGGTTTTGGGAAGAAAAATGGATATATTTTCAAGTCCACAGAAGGCCCATTTTTAATGTATTTCATGTATTTTTGTTGTATAATGAAAATACGAAGGGAACATTGGCCAATGCGATTGCGATGAGCCCCGGACCCGAAAGTGTTGGGAAGTGGAATAAATGATATTTGAAGCCCGGCCAAAGCATTTTTCACGCATTTTTCAGTATTTTCGCATATTTCATTATATAAGGGAAATACACAAGCCATGCCAAATGCGACTTGCGATGGCGACGAGGGTGGACCTGAAGGATAATTAAATTATATTTTAGACTTTTGAAGTCCAAAATACACAGTGACGGACTGGATTTATCAGTGTTGCACTATTTTCGCTATTTATAACCAAAAAAGTCACTGTTTGCAGTTTAAAGGGAAACACAAAGGCCCCAAGACCTATTTCACCATATAACAGTGCCTAGGAGACATTTTGCTGGGAAACAGAGCCCAAAAAGGGAAAGCGAAGGGCCACGACATGCTGCAGCCTGAAACAAAAGGTTTAGGGAGCTTAGACAATGCAACAGCCACACCAACAAATGTTATGGAGTATCTCTGGCACAGAAAAACTCCCAGACAGCACAACAAGCCACCAAAAATATCTGAAATCGCTTACTCTACTATCAAAAGAAGAAAAATCCCATCCCATGCTTGTCTGGAGGGCATCAAATCAATTAACAATGCATATCAGGCAGATTAAGACTTTGAGCCTCTTAGAGCTCAGGAGCATTATAAGTAGGCTATAAATAGTTTAAAGTAAGATGTAATAGGGGTTCAACTTCTGGAGATTATTCCTCCTCTATTCCTTCAAGCTTTTCATCTTCATTCTAACAATATAAGCTTCTTTTGCCATTATATGTTCAATGTCCATTCTCTTTGTTGTTCTATGCTTGCACTTGAACAGTTTGTTCATGTTTTATTTATGTCTAAGGCTAGATAACTGTCATCTTATCCCTACTTTGATAAATTAGATTTGCAAGCTTCTTTGTTGCCTATAGCTAGCCATCCATATGTGGTCATATATGCATCTGCCAATACAGTCAGTATTCTATTTTTTTGCCTGTAGCTAGCCATTGATTTATGTTTATGTATGCAATTTGCTGGTATAGTCAGTATTCTCCATCTATCCATTGAATTTATAACTTATTGAGCATTAGTGGTCTAAAGCCTTGTATTGGTGAGAGCGTTCATGCATGCCTTGAGAGAAAACAAAGCTGAAATGGTTATCTAGCTTGAACCAAACAATCATTTATTCCAATAGTTCAGAGAACAATATTGAAGATTATATGTTACCAGGCATCTCCAAGCTACAACCTAGGAGAGTTTCTTGGAGAGATAACATAATTGGCGCTGTTGTCGGGGAGAGGAAACTGAAGCTCAGCTTCCCTGGGAAATGACATAGATCCAACTTTGATGATAGACAAAGTCTGGGCACTTTTCTGGTTGTAATCATCTATCTGGCGACTCTACTGGAGACCGAACCTCTTGGAGACTCCACTTCATAGTTCTGGCTCAATTTGTGAGGCACACTCGGAGAAATCCTCAAAAGCTACAAGCTGACCCAATACCTAGCCATGAAAAAATCATCAAAGAGAGAAAGGTATCACAAAAAGGAGCATCAAGTTCAGGTAAACCTAAACAATCTTCTATATCTCTTCAAGAAAGGCTTGTAATAGAACAAATACATGTTGAGAGTATAGCATCTAATACTAGCAGTGAAGAAAAACTCTCAGAGATTCATAAAGCTCCTTATTCTTTAGGTTCTCCTTTTGCTTTAAGCCCAAAGGAAACCTCACCTCCTATCCATCATACTCCTTTAGTCCTATCAGTCACTCCTCAACCCTCTATCATTCAGACTGCCAATACTCTTTTAGCCACCACAGCTATGGCAGGTCCACAAGCACCTACCAAAATGGAAAGAATCATAGCTACTAGGTATGGACCTCTAATATTACCCACTCCTTTGAATTCCATGCCTACTAGAGAATATCAGAAATATAGGCCTAAGTTCACTGGGACTGAAGGTGTTACTGCTGAAGAACATCTTGAGTCATTCTATAGCTATGCTGATAATCTAGACATTAGTGAAGATGATGTGTGGATGAGAGTCTTTGTCCAAAGCCTAGATGGAGAGGCTAGAAAATGGTTCAGAGAACTAACCCCAAGATCTATAGCAGATATTGAAGCCTTAGATGATGCATTCTTAAAGCATTGGGGGGATAAGAAGGATCTCCTCTACTACCACACTAAGTTTGGGAACTTAAAAAGGGAAAATGGTGAGTTGTCATCTGATTTTAATAAGAGGTTTAACCATATGTACAACAAGATACCAGCTGAAGTAAAACCTATTACTACCTCTGCTAAACTCACCTACGCCAGTGTTTTTGTTTCTGACTTCTACCTACTGTTGAGAGAGAGGCGATGTGCTACTTTGGCTGAAATGCAGGATGCAGCCTTGGAAGTGGAATCAAATATCATGGCTGCAGAGAAGCTCAAGGGAAATGTTGATAGAAGAAGACAGAGGGGTGAGTCTTCATCAACCTCTGATCCTAAGATAGATAAAATGACCAAAATGATCGAGTCATTAGCCTACTAAATCTCTAAATTGAAGGTTGAGCAGCACTCGGGGAAAGGAAGAGTGCCTAATACCTTTGCTCCTAGAAATCCAAATCCAAATCCATATAGAAGAACAAATGAGCAGTTGCAGATTTTGCAAAGAAACAAAGATGCTAATGAAGACCAAAGGTTGATGGCTCCTTTTCAAAATGCAGTCATGGAAGAAGAGAAGCTTGAAGAAGATGATGAGATCCATTGTCTGGAAGACAAAGGCAATGCTTCCTTTTTGACCTCAACTGCCTATGAAAAGTCATTATGCAATGACCAAATCAGCTAAGAATGGGATGGTGAAGCTATTCTACAAACTGTAGATCAGCAAAGATATAATTTGAGGTCAAAGATGAATAATGCCAAGGAAACCCTTATTCAAAGAGCTATTGTCCCCGCAGTATAGCAAGCTAATAAGCAAAAAAAACTGGTAGTTTATCCCATCATCCTCAAAGCTCTAGCTCATGAGGTAAGAGGCCTTGACATGTCTCCTTCTCCTTTCAATTTTCAATCAGAAATTTAGAAGCTAAGAATACCTATGCCTCTGATTGAACTAGTGAAGAATGAGTCCTTCAAAAGATCCATCCTCAAGGCCCTTGAGCCTAAAGCCATCGAAGCCTCCACTGACTATGTAAATCTGTAAGATGACAAGCCAACTATTATTCTCAGCCCAATGTGTTAGCCTCCTGTTGCGACAGGTGTTCATATTTCATGATTGATAGTGGAAGTGCTAAATATGTTCATCTTTTCATGCTGCAAAGGTTCCATATTTTGTAAAAAGGCATTAGTGAAAAGTTAAAAAATGTGAAGAGGGTATGCCCTAAAAGAATTATCAAAGGGCAAAAAGAGAAAATTGGTCAGAAAGAATGATAGATTTGGACCCCAAAGAAAGACCAAGAAAGTGGCTAGTTTAAATGCCACTGCTAGTTTGATGGATGGCCCAACAGTTCAATCTGGACCATGCCATGTTTAAATTGCTTGTTTTAGACTAGAGAAAGAATACCTGTCCAAACAGTGCAAGCTTGGCAGAAGAGTAGATAGGCAGAGAAATGAAGGAGCCCAACTACTTAATCTGGGTCCTTGGAAGAGATAAGGGTTGATTTAGATAGGAGGGCAGCCAGAAGAAAAGAGGACAATCAGGGTTTGCAAGTCTAAGTGCACCCATTCAAAAGGAAGAAAAAATGTTAGGTGTATTAGGTTGGGTAGGTAGTTTGAGGTTGCAGAAGCAAAGTTTGGATCACATTGTGTATTATCAATCAAAAATTGTCTCATCAATCACAGAAAGGTCGAAGCAGTTGTCTAATGGCAGAATTCTGGTAGCATGTCTAACTCCCTTTCACCCTCCCCCTCAAAGTTTCTTACTAACACCCCTTGAGGACTTTGGGATCTTCCCAACAAGTCCTGTTATCACTTCATTTTTGTAAAATATCAAGTCAAGTTTTGGCTTTCTCAATGAAAAGAAGCCACATTTCTTGTGTAAAATAATTTCTCCATATCCCATTCAAATCTCATGTCTAAGTTTCAGATCATAAACTTGGCATCATTCCCCTTACATTTCCATTTCACAAACTCATATTAACTTCTAATCCTATTATATAGCTCCCTAACCAAATTTTCCCATCCCTATTGTTACAAAAAACTATATAAAATCCCAAAAAATATTAAAATCCCACCCTATAGCATTATAGCTATGTATATACAGTTTAGGGAAATAATAGTCCATCTGGGACTACTATTAACCCTTCCGCGTTCTAACCCGGGTTGTTTTAACCTCTGGTTAAAATAATAACCATGGTCTTCCCCTTTTGTATATAAACCTAACCCTTTCTCAGCGCTCATTATTAATGTTTGGCGTTTAAACGTTTATTTTAAACGTTGTCGGTGCACATAACCCACAAACCCACGTTTCCAAAGTTTATGACCCCTCGTGGCGCATTTTGTTTAAATAATACGGGCGGGTCCCGTCCCTAATCCCCGTCACCTTACCTGTGCTGCTAACCGTCAGATTCTGCGCACCCTAGATCAACGGTGGGTGGTCGTTTTGAGCCCTCGATCCGCCGGAGGTTAACATTCGGGGGATGGGTGGTTTCTCTACCGTACCCCTGCCACGTGTCGGCCTCCCGGCGTGTTCGGAGGCCCCTCCCCCAATACTGCCTGTGCCGAAAGGTGGTGCGGGGAAAACCGGATACCACCTTCCGCCCTCCTACGTCAGCCCTGCGTCGCTTCTGACGTCATGTCTTCGTATCCCCGCCAGTGCCCCGTGTCATTGCCACCTCACCTGCTCACTTCGTCACCCCACTAGAGTGTCCTATGCCACGTCTTCATCCGAGTCAGCTGCCACATCACCCGTCCATACCCGGGACCCGCTGATGACGTCAGGCTGACGTCATCCCAGAAAAGCACCAAAAATGCTAATATGCCAAATTTTTCATAAAAACATGCCTTTTCGACCGTTTTGTTTCATTATTCATTGGTTGTGTGCGAAAGCTGTTTGTGCCGTTTTTTCACCCGTTGGTGTCAAAATTCGAAATTCGACCAAATTGCGCTGTTGCTGCCTGCAAATACGTCACCATTGTTCACCATTGCACCAGCTCGACAACCCTCGGCGCCATTTTTACCAGGTATTTGCCAATTTCACCAGTTTCACCCTGTTCTTACCATTTTTCTCCATTTTTCATGCTGAAACCGGCAAATTGCTGAATTGAAATCACTCATACGCCTAAAAAACCTACCCAGATTCGCTCACTACTCCCCACTGTTAAAAGAAAACCCTGCCAATCCCCGACAATTCGCGAAATCACCGCAGGAAGCTGTTTTAAAGCTCAGGTTTCCATCAAAATTCTGCAATAAGCTCAGCATTATCCTTTCTGCCACATTCCACTCATAAACCTCTGCAATTTCACTGTAATACTCCCCGTTCCCTTGCAAAAATTTGCCCTCATAGTCTTCTATCCAAGGAATTTGCCAAAGAAACTAAAGCCTTATCCGAACTCTGCAAAGTTTTCCTTTTCATCATAATTACAGATATTGAAGGCCCTTCCCTCACTTGAACTCATTTTGCAACTCCTTTGCAAATCCTCAGAGTCAGTTGTCAGCAATCTGTTACTGCTGTAAAACTTCATTCCAAATATAACATCAAAAAGTTTATAATGGCCACTCCAACAGCTCTCAGTGTCACTCCTATGAATCCAGCAAACAAAGAACTTGAAGTCATGCCTCTGGCTGATAAGGATTACCTCATTCAAGATCTAGTTGGGGACAAAAATCACTTGAAGACCTTCTGCCAACTAAGAAACAACGTTATAAACAACTGTGACACGTTTGGCATATGGGAGTCCAATTTGCATTATTATTTCCTTCCCTCTGTTAATGTTTTTCCTGAGGTCATCCATTTGTGTGCTGAGAACTATGAACCAAATCAGAGAGCTGTCAAGTCTCCATCTAGGAGCATACTTTTTTATATTACTCCTGACTCCATCAACCAGATGCTCGACTTCAAACAGACTCAGCTATTGATTCCTTTCTCCATGAACTATTTGCTGGATGAAGGCTCCAAGCTTTCCAGCTCTGAAATTGCAAGAATTACCAAGACATTCATGAGAACGGACTGCCAGCCTACAGGCCTGCCTCCTTTCTTATATGACAATTTCAATGAGGTGGGCAAGCTGCTTATAGATATGATTTCCTCTATGTTGGGTTTTAAAACAAGTGAGCACATTGATGAAACAGTGTTGGTTTTGCTGTCTGCATACAGCCCAGGACAGCCCCCTGCTGTCAAGTATAATTATGCCAAGTTCATAGCCAACAAAATACATGACCAGCTAGTGAAGCTGGATAGGGAGGGAGTCTTTAAATATTCATCATATATCTATCATTTGTTCATGTATTACCAGTCTGAATGCTTCCAATGCCCCATTAAAAAGTTGGATTCTAAGGGGGAAAGAAGGTCTGTCATCTTTTGGTCATCAGTTTTCCATGAGGTTCAAAACTCTCCATTTTCCTACTGTGAGTTCATTGACCAGTTTGTATACCCAGTCTCTTGTCTTCTAAAAAGGTCCCCTCCTCCTAGATTGTCATATGACATACAGAAGACCTTGCAGCTGTCTAAGAGTTACAAAATAGGTGATTGGTATCTCTACCAAAATCACACTGTCATTAGGATCTATGGCTGTGAGCTCTGTCCTTACAGGCTCCCAAGATATGTACCAATGAGACTATTTGCATTGGAGTACTATAGGCAGCTCATCAATGCTGATCTTACTCATTTTCATAGTGCCAAGAAGAAAGCTCATCTGAAATTCAAAGACCATCTAGGCCCCTTCATTATGAACAAGAAAGAAGGTTGGCAAGATGCCGATCAAATACTGAGGGACAAATACAAGTTAAAGAGGAGCTTCTGGTGGGTCCCTTATGACCCGGAGGGTTTTATCAGTGCCAGAAGAGTTAAATACAGGCTGATGGCCTATGACCATTGTAAATTACCACAAATTGAACAATATGCCAACCAAGATGAGTGGCTGCAAGACACATTAGTTGAGGAATTGACCCAAGAAGAAATTATGGAAAGAAATGTCAAAGATTTAGAAAAAACTCTTGACTTGGATTCTGCTGACCAGGTAACTTTCAAACTGCCGCACCAAGTCGGAGAAGGCACATCCACTGCTGCAGCTTCACAAGCTGCCCAAGGAGCATCTACATCAGCAACAGGTACAACTAAAGGAAAAGAGCCAATGGATACAAAACAAGGAATGGTCACAGAACAACCTGCCACTTCAATGGAACAATCTCAAGGATAGGCTCCTCCACAGCAAACAGAGGCACCACAAGTGCCTGTTTTACAGACTCCTGCCCATGAGGAAAGAGGCAGAAAACAAGACCGAGAAGACTCCACGCCTGCTAGTGGGTCTACACAGCAGCCTGAAGCCAAGAGGCAAAACGTTGACTCTCCAATTGAGGAGAAAGTCAGTGAGGAAATCCTTGGAAGTCCAAGGAGAGACAGAGAAGGGAGTCAACAAATAGCTACAAGCTCTTTCCAACAAGAGTAAGACAGACAGCATGGCATGGAGGTATCTTCCTCTATAGAGCAAAGTAAGAAGCCAGCTAGCATCAAAGCCACCTTTAAAGAAATTAAGGCTCAAAATGAGCTATTAAGAGTACAATTGTATGACCAATTTCTTAAGGCAACACCTGCCAAGCAGGAAAGATTGATGGTAGCATATGACATTAAAGAAGAAAGGATGATTCTCGCCCACTACAAGCCCAAGGTTCAGCAGCCACAATCAGCTGCAGACTATGTCAAGACAAGATTAGAGGTCCTGGCCAAGGACATTCACCCCTTGGATCAAATAGAGTTACATAAGAAAACAGGGGAAATGGTCTATGCCACCCTGGTAGATAAGGCCACGCTGGCTCATGAGTTGAAGGAATCTTTAAAGAATACAAATACTCAGCTTGATTTGGAAAGAATGTCCTCCACAGCCAAAGACAATAGAATTAAAACATTGGAGGACATTATTGTGGACCTAGGGCATGATCCTAAGAACCCCAAAGCCATCAAGGCCCTAATGAAGAAAAAGGAGGACGATATTGTTGCTCTGAAAAAGAAAATGAGGCTCACCTCGACTATGCACCCACAAACAGGAGAACTGGTTCGAGAGAAAGAAGCTGAAGATACAATGGACCTACTGATGCAAATGAACCAGAGAATAATTGAGATGGAGGGAGAGTTGGAGAAAGCACTACAAGGCAAGCAGGGAGAGTCGACCTCCCAGCCACCTCAAACAGTTCCAACTATTGTTACTGTTCCTCCTACACAAGCAGCAGTGACCCCTCCAATTATTACAGCAACTACAACAGCCACAGATGCCACGGCAGCAACAACAACAGCGCCTGAGTCTAGCATGAGCATGGATGAATTGACAAAAGCTGTCAAGGAGCTAGAGCTTCAAGCAACAGAGATAAAAGAGGCCAAAGAAAAGTTGGCCAATCTAGAAGGAAAATATGATAAGTCCAAAATGACAGTGGCTGAGCAGACAAGGGAAATTAAGGCCCTGAAGGACAAAATAAAGGCCTTGGAGGAGGAGCTAACTTTGGACAAGACACTAGCTGAAATAAAGAGGATTCTGTGGGCCAAGATTAATCAATCAATCACTGACCAGTGGCGGTCAATTCAGGCCATACATGAACAAATGGATCTAATTGGCCTAGCTCAGTTTGAAAATCAGAGAGCCAGAGCAGCATTGGGAACCATGCCTGAACAGGCCAACAGAATGATTAATTTTTTGAACCATCAAACTAAGGAAGAGCTGGCAGCAATGCAAATTATGAATAGGACAGAGGCCATACTCATAGTAAAGAAGGTGTTGACTCTGAGAGGTTTTGTACAGACACTGGAAAGAAAGTGTCAAGAGATGCAAAGGGACATAGATGATTTTAAGTGGAAACTTACAGCATTACAAAGCAAAGGTTTGCCCAGCTTGCTGACCAGTACTGGAAGGCTGTTAACGCATGACAATATGCCACCAGAGTGAACAGCTATGTCACAAATCAACTTACTGCATCCTCAGGCTCTACAGCAAAGGCGGGGCCACCTTCTGGGCAGAATCTCTATGATAAGTTGGAAAACTTATTTTTTATTGAACATGAAATTAATCATTTGTTTGAGATTCCACCCAACTATTATAGGTATTCAGAGGCCGATGAAACACTCATCAAAATACAAAAGCATCAGTTACCTCCCGAGGATTGGTGGCAGGCAATGCTGGCCATTTTGACCAGGTAATTTCAGTTTTTTCCCCTTTTATTATTTCAAATCTTGGTCAGCTATGAATCACCCAAATGAGGCACGAAAGCACCGGACAGAGCGATTAAAGAATAGGTAGAGCAGGTTGGAGCAGTGACAAAGCAAAGAGATGGACGGCGAGCCCAAAAGACCGCGGATTTTAAAAGCGCAGCCCAGCCGACTCAATTGGACTCAAAAGTCAATTTTCTCTGACAGAATGAACAACTGTTATATTCATGTTTACTACAACATTTACTCTTTCAGCTACTATCCCTTAAGATTTAGCGAAGAAGTTATGAGCTATTAACTCATCATCTAGATATTTTTGTATCTTGTTTTTGTATATATACCTCCCCACAGAACGTATTTGGGGTTGGTTGGTTGATTTGCTCCACTAGAGACTCGCTCTGTATACTTGATGTTTTCTTTAATCAAAGACTGCTGAAAAGCTTGGAGGATGGACTGTCTGCTATGTTATTACTATTTTGAAGAATGAATATGGAATTCTTATGCTGCAACATGACTCAATAAGTGTTTTCTACCTCTGTTTTCCATTGATATATGCTCATGTCATACATATATCACCATCTAAATAGCAGATAGAAAGATTAGCTTAGAACTTGCTTGGCTGCACTCTATGCTCAATTTCTGCTGTTTCTTTATGTTTTCCTCTGAATCGGTAATGAATATGAATTCCCTTTGGCTCATATTTCCCCTAATTCACCCATGTTTGATAGTTATCTAGGGATTCTTTACTGCTCCTAGATAGAGCTCATTCACCTTCCCTCTGTTAAGCTGAAAGAGAGATTCTTAATTGCCTCTCATTCCTTAGCCTTCAATCCATCTCCATTTAGCTTGAATGTTGTTTCATGTGCTGCTATCTTGCTCCATATTCCTCTTGTGACCAAGAAAATGCACCAGCAATCCTACTCCATGACTCCATGCCCAATGGTTTGAACTTATCATACTATGCTTTACCTCTCTACTTGAAAGCTTCATCCTTCCCACCAAAACTCAAACAAAACCCCTTGAACTCAATAACTAGCCTAAAATCATCATCAACAAAATTAAATCATTAAGAGAGAGCCCTCTCTGATTGCAGGTGGGCTAGAACCTGCAGTCCAAAGATTGGTCAGTGGTTACCTCGGTCGTATTCCCTTGGGAGTCAAAGGGAACAACCTGAGTGTTAACACAATGATTGAAAATTGTGAAGACAGCTCCTCATCATTCTATGTCTCTTTGACTATTCATGAAAAGATCCTTCACAACTGACTTTTGGACACTGGAGCCAGCCATAATCTAATGCCCAAGGTTATCATGGATGAGTTGGGTCTTGACATCACTAAGCCTTATCATGACCTATTTTCTTTTGACTCTAGAAAAGTGAAATGTCTAGGATTAATCAAGGACCTAGCCATCACTTTGTCTCAGCTGCCTATGAAAAGCATGATCATGGATATTGTGGTAGCTGATGTACCCCCCAAGTTTGGCATGTTACTTTCCAGAGGTTGGATCAAGAGATTAGGTGGATCATTACAAAATGATCTGTCCTATGCTACTATCCCAGTTTTCAGAGGTGAGAGCAAGAGATTATACAGAGAGGCGCAGTTGGCTTATATCATCAACGATGAGAAGAACTCTACTAATCATCCCATCTATGTTGTTGACACTGATTTTGGAGCATTTATTCTTCATATTGAAGAATCCCAGTTGGCCTCCACGTAGCTCAAGAAACGAGTTTTCCAGATCATAGAGGAAGAAAACCCACAAATTTGGGATGTGTTCTTTGATGGGGCTTGCTCTAAAGAAGTTGTGGGGGCAGGTGTAGTCCTTGTGTACCCAACACAAGAATACATTCATTTATCTTTCAAATTAACCTTTCAGGTCACAAAAAACATAGCAGAGTATGAGGTTTTGATTTTGGGCTTAAGCGCCGCTAAAGAAATGGGTATCAAAGGCCTGAAAGTGTTTGGAGATGCAGACCTCATCATTTAGCAGGTAAATAAAGCATTCCAAGCAAAGCATCCAAGGTTGAAAGAATACAGAGATGAGGTATGGAGGCTCAAGTATTCTTTTAATGATTTTAGCATTTCTTATATTCCAAGAATGAAGAACCAGCTTGTCGACTCCCTTGTCATCTTTGCTAGCATGTTTATTCCTCCTTTGCCTCCTAAATTGACCTATCAAGTTCAGGTAAATACAGACCATCTCTGCCTGACAATGTCAAATATTGGAGAGTTTTTGAAGACGATGAGGAAATTAACAGGTTTTTGCAAGTCGTGGAGGAATTCGCTGAAATGCACATCGACCAAGAAAATGAAACCAAGGAAGAATGCATCCAGTCCAAGTTAAAAAACAAGATCGGTCGAGGAAGCATCGTCTAGCTGCCTAGTAACCATATACCAAAGGGATTAATGCCTCTAGAGAAGTTGTTCGACCAAAACGATGTGCCATATAAGCCTGTCGAAACATAAAATGAGTCTATTGTTCGTAAACACAATATAGGGAGCCCAGCCCATCTGAAATACATAAATATGTCCACTCAATTGTCCTCTGCCCAGAATTCTGAGTATTGCACCCTCATGAAGCAATTCGCTGATATTTTTTCCTAGGAATACAGTGATCTCAAAACCTATGATACAAACATCATTCAGCATAAGATCCCACTAGAAAAGAACACCACCCCTTTTAAGTAGAAATTAAGACCTATCAGCCCTCTCTTACTGCCTTTGATTGAGAAAGAAATCAAGAAGTTGTTGGATGCCAAAATCATAGTTCCCCTAAGGTATTCAAAGTGGATAGCTAACATTGTGGTAGTAAGAAAGAAAAATGGAGAAATTAGGCTTTGTGTCGACTTCAGAAATCTAAACAAGTGCTCTAAAAAAGATAACTATCCCCTGCCTAAGATGGAACACTTGCTGCAAAGAGTTTCAAGGGCTAGAGTCATGTCTTTCTTAGATGGATTTTTAGGTCACAATCAGGTTGTTGTACATCCTAAAGATCAGGAAAAGATCGCCTTCACTACTCCTTGGGGCACTTTCATGTACTCCAAGATGCCTTTTGAACTAATGAATGATGGGGCTACTTTCTAGAGGGCCATGGACATAGCTTTCATGGGAGAGAAGGACATGTTTTTCCTTATTTATCTTGATGACATAACAGTATTCTCCAGCGGCCACAAAGACCACTTACAGCATTTGAAGAAGGTCCTCCTAAAGTGCAGACAGTTTGGAATTTCAATGAACCCAATGAAGTCACAGTTTGCTCTAGAAGAAGGAAAACTTCTGGGACATATTGTTTCTGTTGAAGGTGTGAAGATTGATCCAGCAAGGGTTCAAGCCATTTAGACATTGTCCATCCCAAGGTCAAAAAGGGACATTCAATCCTTCTTGGGTAAGATTAACTTCATAAGGAGGTTCATTCCAAACTTTGCACAGCTTGTAAAGCACATCACTTCCATGCTGAAGAAAGGAGCAGAAATAAAATGGACAAATGCTTCAAGAAGCTCTTTTGAAGCCATCAAGCAAGCTACCATGGAATCTCCCACTCTAATCAGCCCAGGTTACACTAAGGAGTTTTGTATCTTCTCTTTTTCCTCTTACGATACACTTGTAGCAGTTCTATTGCAGAAAAATGATGAAGGCATAGAGCACCCCGTGGCCTTTTTCAGCGAAACTTTAAGGGATGCTGAACTAAGGTATGACCTTACTGAAAAACAAGCTTATTCTCTCATAAAGTCTTCAAAGGCATTCAGAATTTATATTTTTCATTCCAAAGTAGTTTCATATGTACCTTAAGCTTCAGTAAAATATGTCTTAGCTCAGCCAAATATTGATGGGAAGAGAGCTAAATGGATTGCAAAATTCATTGAATTTAACATAGAGGTGAAGCCCACTAAGCTTGTCAAAGGCCAGGGCTTGGCTAAACTTATGGCTAAATAAAATTGCAGCTTGTTAGACATAAATTCCATGGGTCTAAATTCAGATGATGAGCAGACAGAGGGAGTAGTAGAAGAGCAAAAGCAGAATCAGTCTTTGGCTAAAAATCTAGCCACATGTGAATGGTATTACAACATAGTTCATTTTTTGCAAAAGCTAGAAGTCCCTCCAAGGCTTAGCTCAAGTCAAGCTTGTGCCATTAAACTCAGAAAAGACCCATCAGGAATCCTCTTGAGGTGTTTAGATAAAGAACAATCTGTGGAAGTCATACACCAGTTCCATTCTAGCATTTGTGGAGGGCATCATTATTAGAAAACCACAGCTCACAAAATCTTGAGGGTTGGATATTATTGGCCTACTCTGTTTTCTGATGTCTTTTCTTTTGTAAAAGCTTGTGACAAGTGCCAGAGGTTTGCAGGAAGACAGCAGCTAAAATCTCTACCCTTGAAGCCAATACATGTCAATGGTCCCTTCCAGCAGTGGGGCTTTGACTTTATAGGTGAGATCAACCCGCATTCCAATGGCCAACACAAATGGATCTTAGTAGCCACTGATTATTTCACCAAGTGGATTGAGGCTATACCCACTAAGAATGCCAATCATCAAGTTGTCATAAAGTTCTTGAATGAGAATATTTTCACTAGATTTGGTTGCCCAACCAAACTAGTCACTGATAATGCAGCAACTTTCAAGGCAAAAGAATTGGTGGACATGACTGAATCCATGGGCATTCAAGTGGTGCATTCTACCTCATATTATCCTCAAGGCAATGGCCTGGTAGAATCATCTAACAAGAGTCTGGTAAGGGTAATCAAAAAACTGTTAGAGGACAACAAAAAGAGCTGGGATTCCAAGTTGAAGTTTGCACTATGGGCTGACAGAGTTACCATCAAAAAGTCCATAGGGAATTCTCCATTCAAACTGGTTTATGGTGCTGATGTTGTTTTCCCCATCCAACTCATTCTCCCTGTGGCTAAGTTCTTACAAGAAGAACAAGATGAAGAGAATGATATGGTAAGAAGAATGAATAACCTAGTTGAACTACAGCAGATCAGAGAGCAGTTGGTTGAGAAGTCAAAAGCTCATCAGAAGAAAATCAAAGAAACCTTTGATAGGAAGGCAAAGGTAGAAAATTTCCAAGTTGGTGATGGGGTGCTTAAATGGGATGCATTTAAGGAAAAGAAAGGTAATCATGGCAAGTTTTACTCCTTATGGATAGGTCCGTTTATCATCGCTCAAATTCAACAGGACAATACATTCATTCTGCACAGTCTAGAAGGAGGAGATACTTTTGGTAGCCTAATAAATGGCCAGTTCTTGAAACTTTATTTAGTTTAAGGATTTAAAGCCTTTTCATTGTAAATATGTTTTTCCAGTTTTTATTTCATTACAAAATAGACTCCATGCCCAATGGAACACTAGAAGGAAGATTTGACTTTGTTTTTCAAGAAAGGCATTGATCTGTGATCCTTGAAACCTCACAGGGAGGATTTCATCCCCAGAAGGAGCCAGTGTTAGACTTGCTGGAAAAAGGCCCACAAATGCATCCATATAGGCTCTTAGAGTCTCCAAAGTTGCTTAAAAACATGCTAATGAGTCCATTAATGCCCTTGAAATCTTCAATTTTTGCTCAGAGATCATCTAATGATCAAAATCAGCGCAAGAGGAAAGCTCTTGGAAGGGAAAAAAATGCACTATCAGGAGGCTAAAATGCTTTAAAAACTGTGAAAAATCCACAAACGCAGGCTTAAACAGAGGGATGAATAGCCGCCGTTAGATCTGGCCAATCAACAGCCTAGATCTAGGTGGCAAATTGCAATCGTCAGAGCAGAGGGGACAGTCTAAAGGCGGGCGCATGACACTGTCGATCAGCGATCGCCAATTATTGGATTGGCGGGTCACATCATCAGTCGTGGCAATGGAGAACGTATGTTATGTTATATAAAGGCCCAGGTGTCGAGTGATTAGCAATTGTGATTTATCGCATCACTATGTCGCATTAGCAATATACCATGGGCGGGGCCTATGCACATACATACGGGTGACCCGATGGGCCAGACCCAACGGCATCATAGTCGGGAATTCATAAATTTTGAGATCCATGCCCAAGCAATTTTTAACGTTTTTTGTGTATTTTCGTTGTTTCAACGAAATACAAAGGGAACCGAAGCAGTACGATTGCAATAAAACTTGGATCTGAAACGGTTTCAGGAAGCAAAATGGATATATTTTCAAGTCCACGGAAGGCCCATTTTTAATGTATTTCATGTATTTTTGTTGTATAACGAAAATACGAAGGGAGCATTGGCCAGTGTGATTGCAATTAGCCCCGGACTCGAAAGGGTCCGGGAAGTGGAATATATGATATTTGAAGTCTGCTAAAGCATTTTTCACGCATTTTTCAGTGTTTTCTTATATTTCATTATATAAGGGAAATACACTGGCCAGGCCAAATGTGACTTGCGATGGCGATGAGGGAAAACCTAATGGATAATTAAACTTTTTTTTAGGACTTTTGAAGTCCAAAATACACAGTGATGGGCGGGATTTATCAATGTTGCAGCGTTTTCATTGTTTATAACTAAAATAGTCACTATTTGTAGTTTAAAGGGAAACACAAAGGCCCCAAGACCTATTTCACCATATTGTAATGACCCTATACCAATAGGTGTCATATATCATGATTGACTTGGTTTAGCTTTGAAATATGTTCATACCTTTACTTGTTGCAAAGGTTTTCCATATTTGTGAAAAATAAAAAATTAAAAAATGTAAAGTGGGTATACCCTAGAAAAAGAATAAAAGGGTAAAAAGAATAAAGAAAAGGTCAAAAAGGAAGGAAAATGAACCCCAAAAAAAGAAAAGACCATGAAAGTGTGCAAGTCTAAATGCCACTATTATTTACTTTATGTATAATAAATATTGTGTCCAACTTGTTACCTATGCCACAATCCATGGTTACCAAAAAGCTTAATCTTGGTTATTCCATGTTTTCAATTTCATGTTTTAGATATAGAGAATAAAGATTTGACCAAACAACTTAATCTTGGCAAATAAGTAGATAGGTAGAGTGAATAAAAGGAGCTCAACAGTTTAATATGAGCCCTTGGATGTAATAAGTGTAGATTTAGATAGGTATCACTATGTAAAATAAAATAAAGTTTGAAAAGGGTTTGCCAGTTTAAGTGCACCCTAATAAAGAAGTGAAAATGCTAGGGTAAAGTAGGTAGGGTAAGTAGATGATGGTTGCAGAATAAATGTGTGGTGAATGTTAAGTTTAAATGCTTAAATCTTTTACTTTCATCACTATGCAAAGGCATGTATCACATGGAAGGCACATCAACATTCAAAGTCACAATAATTAACCTCCCCATTCATTTCCCCTAAAATTTTCACTAATTCCCTAAGTGCTAAAGGTAATTGCCATAGTTAGAGGGGCTCAGAGCATTTCTCTGACTTTTGGAGGGACCGGACCCTCGGCCCAATAATTGGAAATGCCTAAAGTACTTAAGTCCCTTTCATCAACATTACCCCCCCATAAGATCACTCATTCCTTCGATAAAACTTTTCCTAAGTAAAATCCTATTTTACTTAGGGAAATTGAAATAAATCTTCATAAAAACCCTTTTATACACTTTAGCCTATGTCAATATGTTATATGATGAAATACTTTCAGAAAACATTGGACTTAGCGCTTTCCCATTCATTTGGTCATATTAACCATTAATGTTTTATTATATAATTCCCAAATAAAAGAAAATTACCCATGCCCATATTACTATATTATGCAAAATCCCAAATTATTACATATCCCACCTCGATGGTTAAGTATAACCATAAAACAAATAATATATGGGATTAATTAACTAATCTATAGTTAATTAAGAACCTGACCCCGCCACCGTTTAATGAGGATTAATTTAGTTATCCGGACTAATTAATAACTCTCCCAACCGATCAAATCGCCCCCAATATGATTAATTCCTTTAATTATTATTGGGCCCGCCCCTGTTATCCATCAGCCACGTCATTACCCTGACCACCACCCGATCGGAACCTTCAGATCCGATGGCCTTTTGTTAAGTTATGGTATGTCCTATGCTTATAACAATTTACTTCTTTTTCTTATTATATTCCACCGATTAGCAATCACATGTACATAAAGTAAAGTGCAGATAGAACATTAAACGATCGACAGAAAACAAGCCAAGACAAGAGACACATGATGTGGCGGCTAGCCAGGGACAAACCCCAGACTGTGTGGGGAAACCCTTTAATCAAATCTTCTTTTATCTTCAATAATTCAGCAGAGAGAAATAGTACAATAAATCTGATTCATATCAACAGTGGCAAACCCTAGATCAGCAGCATCAGCATTAGCGACTTCATTATCAAACTAGGGCAGACCATATCTCACAAACCGACCGTCGGATTGACTTCATTCCACCACCAAAAGTTTCGGCTTCCAGAGGAGGTTCAGATGAACATACAGCACAGTTCAGATGAGGAGATCTTCTATGCCACGCAAGTCAATCTTTACTTCTGCAATTGCAGCTTCAGCTTCAGCAGTTTCCGGCTTCAAACTAGGGTAGTCGATATCTTGCAAACCATTCGTCGGATTGACTTCATTCCACCACCAAAAGTTGCGGATTTCAAAGGAGGTTCAGATGAACCTACAGCGCAGTTCCAAAGAGGAGATCTTCTAGGCCACGCAAGTCAATCTTTACTTCTGCAGTTGCAGCTTCAGTTTCAGTAGTTTCCGGCTTTAAACTAGGGCAGTCGATATCTTGCAAACCGTTCGTCGGATTGACTTCATTCCACCACCAAAAGTTGTGGCTTTCAGAGGAGGTTCAGATGAACCTATAGGATAGTTCAGATGAGGAGATCTTCTAGGCCACGCAAGTCAATCTTTACTTCTGCAGTTGCAGCTTCAGCTTCAGCAGTTTCCGGTTTCACATGTGTGAGAGAGAGACCCATTTCAGTGCAGTAGAGAAGAGACTCATATCTGTGCAGTAGAGAGAGAGAGAGATGTGATGAGATGAGTGTGTGTCCAAATGAGGAAAAGTCCTCTTATATTTATACACAATGTTGGTGGGTGAATAGATGCGACTGTTGGGCTTCTGAGCCTACATGAGTTGTAGGTCGGCTTGATAATAATTCCATAATCAAAATAAATTCATATCTCCATGAATACTTATCGGAATTGGATGATATTTATATCAATCCTACACCTCTCGGCGAGAGGAATCTAATAAAAATATTATCAGCCATGAATAAGATGACCCGCATGAAGTTTTACCCTGGTTGCCAATTTTAACACTCCCTCTCAACCATGGAGAACTTCATCTGCAATCTGTCTATCGGTCGTTACTATTCATCCATCAAATGCACTGCCTTGTACAGCCTGACCCTTGCCCTACTCTGCTCTATTTTTCCTGTTCTGCTTTGTCTTGTTCTGCCCTGCACTGATCTGTACTGTTTTTCTCTGTTCTGCTCTGCTCTTGCATTGTTCTGTTCTGCTCTGCTTTTGTCCGAATTATGAAGAAGAAGAAATGATCGAGGATGTATCATACTGACTCAAAGTCAGTCTCAGAGTATGTACCACTGGTCCCAGACCAGTCTCAACCAACCCAAAGTCAGTGTCATAGTGATTACAACTCCAATGGTCCCAGACCAATATCATCCTCCACTGACTCAAAGTCAGTCTTAGAGTATGTACCACTGATCCCAGACCAGTCTCAACCGACCCGAAGTCAGCGTCATAGTATGGTAAAACTCCTACCACTGGTCCCAGACCAGTATCATTGATCCCAGATCAATGGTGGTCATCCTAGCGTAGGGAGTACGGTAGTTACAACGATGCGTCCATCGGTACTACTATGGTCCCTAACTTCATTTCCCTGCTCATTGATCAGATGAGAGGTACTTCCCATGAGTCCCAGACTGCATGGGTAAGATGCCTTGACAGGAGAACTAATCAATCTTGACCTCATAGGAGAACACATCAATCCTGCTACAATTGCCATGGAGAACACATCAATCCTGCTACAATTTCCATGGAGAACACATCAATCCAGGCTGCCATGGAGAACACATCAATCCAGACCTCACAGGAGAACACATCAATCCTGCTACAATCGCCATGGAGAACACATCAATCCAGGCCTCACAGGAGAACACATCAATCCTGCTACAATCGCCATGGAGAACACATCAATCTAGGCCTCACAGGAGAACACATCAATCCTGCTACAATCGCCATGGAGAACACATCAATCCAGGCCTCACAGGAGAACTAATCATCCTGTTACACAGGAGAGCGAATCATCCTGTTCCACAAGAGAGCGAATCATCTTGTCCCACAAGAGAGCGAATCATCTTGTTCCAGTGTGCACCACCAGGGGAGGGTGAGTCACCCTATGGTCGTATGTTGCTCCAGTAATAACCGCAAGCCCTCAGAGCTCCCAGAGCTCAATGTATGCAACATGCAGGACCCTTGTACAAGGGTTTCTTACCGACTCCAAGTCGTTTGGGAAAATCACAGATTAGATCTTTCCTCGGGGCTTTGACAAGGTGTATCAACCTGTACATCATCTTAATGTGATGGAGCCTCCTTGCTCATCAAATTACCATATCCAAGATGATGTCTATCTGCTGGAGCAATCGACGAATATGGGATTCCTCAATAATCGAATCCCACCTCTGGTTGTTATAGAGAATCACAGTGGTATCCAATGTAAATCCAAACAGCTCACTGAAGAGCTTTCGCAACCAGACTACCTCACACGAGTTTATGCTAGCAACAATATATCCTGCTTCGGCGGTGCTCAAAGCCACTGACTTTTGCTTCCTGCTCATCCAGGATATCGAAGCAGATCCCAAGGTGAAACAGCACCCGCAAGTGCTCTTACGGTCCACCACACTGCCTGCCCAATCAACATCAATATATCCAAGTAGTCTCACATCTCCGGCAGTGTATCTTAATCCATGAGAGATTGTGTCCTGAAGACATCTCAGAAGATTCCTGGCATCAATCCAGTGAGGCTCAACCAAATATGAGCTCACAATGCTAACTGCAAAAAATATGTTCGGACGGAGGTTCACCAAGAACATCAATGCGAATGAGTTTATGAAACTCAGAGGCATTTCCCAAATCTGGTCCGACATCACTACCATACAACTTCTAAAAGTTAAGATCCTCGAGGTAGTCACAGGCTTGCAGTCCATCATACCAAATCTTTCCAATATCTTTACCACATATTTCCCTTGAGATAGGAAAATTTCCCTTGGCTTCTGCCATACTTCAAGTCCTAGGAAGTAGTGCATCAGTCCTAGGTCTTTCATTTCAAATTCAGAGGCCGACTCCCTCTTACATTTGTGAATGAGAGGGTCTGCACCTGTTAGAAAGAGGTCATCCACATACAATACCAGTATGAGAGGCTTGTCATCTTCAACCTTAAAGTAAAGATTAGGATCGGCTTCACTCCTAGTGAATCCCAGCTTCATCAAGTAGCTATCGATCCTCTCATACCATGCTCGGGGTGCTTGCTTCAGCCCATAGAGAGCTTTCTTCAACCTGCATACATGAGATTTTCAATCATAAATCTCAAATCCTTCGGGTTGCTCCACGTAGACCTCTTCTTTGATCGAGCCATGCAAGAACGCAGTCTTGACATCCATCTGATGTAGGTTCCATCCTTGTGAAGCGGCAAGGGCTATGATCGAGCGGATGGTCGTATATCTGGCAACAGGTGCAAATATCTCATCATAGTCTATACCTTCCTTTTGGGAGAAACCTCGAGCAACAAAACGAGCCTTATACTTTTCCGTGCTTCCATCTGCTGCATGCTTTATCTTGTAAAGCCATTTGGAAGTAACAACAGTCTTGTCCTGGGGTCTGGGAACTACTTCCCAAACATCATTCTTTATGATAGACTCATATTCTTCAGTCATAGCATCCTTCCATACTTGATGCTTGACGACATCTGAGAATGATGAAGGCTCATTTTGTATGATCGTGCTCATGATGGTCAGGTATCCTTGATACCTATTAAGTTTCTTACTTTGACGGAAGGTTCCTCAGGGTGCAGCATGTCCTTTAGCATCATCAAGTATCCCCCTAAGCCATGAAGGCCTCTTCCTAGAAGAGGAAGGCTCATGTGGATGAGAATCTATCAGATCCATGGGTTCTTCTACATCAGGCATTGATTCATCATCCTTTTCTTTTGGTTCCCTGGTGTTGGCTTCTTGAGAGCTCCTCAAAGTCGAAAGATTGTTCACCTTGCGGTGAACTTTTCTTTAGGAGTCTTGGAACCCAATGCTTGATGAGGGCATCAATTTTGTACATATACGACGGTGATTGTAGTTTCAGCCCATAGAAACATCAAAAGTCTTTGATCATGTAGAATGGTCCAGACAGCTTCCATCATCGTGCGGTTCTTCCTTCCCACCACACCATTCTTCTCAGGAGTATGTGGTGTAGTAGTCTCCCTCTTAATGCCAACCTCAGGTATGCATGAGTGAACCAATTGTAATATATCAGAGGTCTTGCTTTGGCTTGAGGGGAATGGTCCCCTTTTGAGCTTTCCTTCAGCACATCCTGGACATACACCTTCATTCTCTATTCAGAATTTGGGCATCCCTATCACCATTTGTCTTACACCGAGTATAGCTTTATAATGAAGGGGGCAAAACCTCTAATGCCAAAGTTCGGACTGAAGAGATGTGTCATAAGACATGACACCTAGCAGACTTCCATCGACCTGATATAATGAATCACTAAACCCAAGAGTAAAGGCATCTTTAACATTATTTTTCCATATACATACCTTGCCATCGCTGAAGGTTACCTTGTAGCCTTTGTCTTCCGTTCCTGAGATGGACACTAGGTTCTTTTTGAGGTCAGGTGCATTTAATACATCCTGGAATTTCTGCCCTTCTTGAATGCTTGTCCTCTTCCTTGATTCCCAGCTCTCCTCTTACCTTTGCTATTGAATTTGTCATTCCTTTGATTGCCATCAGAGGGATTTTGATCATCGTCCTAGAGTGAGTCCTTTCTATCAGGGCACTCCCTTGCATAGTGACTTGCTTTATCGCAAATGTAACATCGTCATTTTATTCTAGCCTTAGGTCCAACCTTTCCTTTTGATTTAGTCTCGGAATTATTTCTTTTCTTTGCATGAAAAGAAAAGGCAGCAGGAGGACCTTTAGGCATGGGCATTTCTTACACTTCTTCCCTTGTTTCTTCTTGAATGCATCTAGCCATTAATTCCTCGAAACTAGGAATTACATTATTGTTCAGAAGAGTAGTCCTGAACACATACCATTCAGATGGTAATCCTCTGAGAGTTGTGAGTGCCATTTCTTTGTCAGTAATAGTTTCCCCAATAGATAGGAGATCGTTCTTGATCTCAGTGATTCTTAAGAAGTATGCTTGAATACTTTCATCTTTACCCTTCTTGATTTCCCTCAGCTTATTTCTAAGAAACAAAACTTGATTTGCATCATTAACTTTAAATAAACTCACCATTTCAGAGATGTAGGCCACCAAGTGTTTGTCGATAGAGTCCCGGATGATCTTCTATTGTTTTGACTTCTCCATTTTTCCATTTGTTCCAAGCAGCAGCAGATGCATTTGATGAAGGCTCAACAATATTGCCTCTTACATGGTCCAACACTCCTTGATCTTCAAGGGTTAGATCGATAGACATCTTCCATCTGTGATAGTCAGCTTTCTCATGGAGCTTGTCTTCGGCAGGAAAGAGTGTTGAGGACCCCATAGTTCTTTTAGGATAGCCTTGCCAATCTTCTCTTCAATGATTGCTCTTGCTCTTGCTCGGGCTTTTTCTTCACCTCAGCTCTGATACCATGTTAAGTTATGGTATGTTCTATGCTTATAACAGTTTACTTCTTTTTCTTATTATATTCCATCGATTAGCAATCACATGTACATAAAGTAAAGTGCAAATAGAACATTAAACGATCGACAGAAAACAAGCCAAGACAAGAGACACAAGATGTGGCGGCTAGCCAGGGACAAACCCCACAATGTGTTGGGAAACCCTTTGATCAAATCTTCTTTTATCTTCAATAATTCAGCAAAGAGAAATAGTACAATAAATCTGATTCATATCAGCAGTAGCAAACCCTAGATCAGCAGCATCAGCATTAGCAACTTCATTATCAAACTAGGGCAGACCATATCTCACAAACCGACCGTCGGATTGACTTCATTCCACCACCAAAAGTTTCGGCTTCCAGAGGAGGTTCAGATGAACCTACAACGCAGTTCAAATGAGGAGATCTTTTAGGCTACGCAAGTCAATCTTTACTTCTGCAGTTGTAGCTTCAGCTTCAGCAGTTTCCGGCTTCAAACTAGGGCAGTCGATATCTTGCAAACCGTTCATCGGATTGACTTCATTCCACCACCAAAAGTTGTGGCTTTCAAAGGAGGTTCAGATGAACCTATAGTGCAGTTCCAAAGAGGAGATCTTCTAGGCTACGCAAGTCAATCTTTACTTCTGCAGTTGCAGCTTTAGTTTCAGTAGTTTCCGGCTTCAAACTAGGACAGTCGATATCTTGCAAACCATTCGTCGGATTGACTTCATTACACCACCAAAAGTTGTGGCTTTCAGAGGAGGTTCAGATGAACCTATAGCGTAGTTTAGATGAGGAGATCTTCTAGGCCATGCAAGTCAATCTCTACTTTTGTAGTTGCAGCTTCAGCTTCAGCAGTTTCCGGTTTCACATGTGTGAGAGAGAGAGACCCATTTCAGCGCAGTAGAGAAGAGACTCATATCTGCGCAGTAGAGAGAGAGAGATGTGATGAGATGAGTGTGTGTCCAAATGAGGAAAAGCCCTCTTATATTTATACACAACGTTGGTGGGTGAATAGATGCGACTGTTGGGCTTCTGAGCCTACATGAGTTGTAGGTCGGCTTGATAATAATTCCATAATCAAAATAAATTCATATCTCCATGAATACTTATCGGAATCGGATGATCTTTATATAAATCCTACACCTCTCGACGAGAGGAATCTAATAAAAATATTATCAGCCATGAATAAGATGACCCACATGAAGTTTTGCCCTGGTTGCCAATTTTAACACCTTTGCTCATATCGTGTGGGTCTTTTGGTTGACCTTTAGCGCGTGATGTGAGCGGTTTCATGAACAGTGCCAATGCTATGTGTCAAAAGATGTATGGCATCGCATTGATCCCCCTAAATACCACTTACCCTCACAAATCGGTGCGATGAAACCTGCTTACCACCTCCCGCTAACAAAAAAATGTCAAGTCGCTTCCCCGCTGACGCCACCTGTCCATATCACGAAACCCACAAAAAACTTTGACTTTGCATAAAAAAAAATTTAATCTATTTTTTCGTTATTATTCTAAAAACTCATGCATGTAGCCAGAATGTGAATTTGACCAACTCGTACTCCAACCATCAACTACCCTAAAAATTGCAGTCTGACGCTGCTCCAGTCCACCATTTGCACCCAATCAACCAGTACTCCATTGCCAATCACTCCATAAACAAGTATTTATCAGTTCTCTTCCAAATGCCCTGTAAATATTTAATTTCCTCTATGTTTACGTTGAAAACCCCAAAATTCAGTGTAATTCAGTTGCGAAACTTACAATAAAAGAAACCCAAGACCCCCTGTTTCACCTATCCCATTCAAAAACCCCATTTCCATATTTGATTCCACAAGAACTAGAAATGGAAGCCCCCATAGCCCTCAATGTACCTCCTATCACAACTCCTCATAGAGATTTAGATTATCTGCCCTTAGCAGATAACGATTTTCAAATAAAAGACCTCACATTTGATGACTCCCCCTTGAGACTGCATTGTAAATACGGAACCTTTACCTCAATAATGTTGACAATGTTGGTCTGTGGAATCCAATCTCCCAAATTACCAATTCCCTTTTGTGCACATTTTCCCAAACATTGTTCACCAGTGCCATACCAATTATAACCCTAATCTCAGAGTTGTAATGTCCCCTAACCAGCAAATCCTATTTACCATTACAACAGACGCCATAAATGAAATATTGCAGTTGCAACCTAGTCAGAACCTTACCCCTCTATCTATTGCTGTTTTACTTGACAAATCTTTCAAACATTCCAGCTCAGAGATTGCCAGAGTTTGTCAAATGTTCATGCTAGAGCAATACATTTCACAAAACCCTCCACCCTACATGGAAACTGCTTTTACAAGTTTAGGGAGGGATATTATTACCATGATTGCCTATGTTCTTGGTTTCTCCTGCAATGAATATGTGGATGAAATGACCTTTGCTTATATGACTATCTTCACCCAGGCCAGCCCCCTGCTACCAAGTATGACTATGCTACATTCATAGCTGACAAAATCCATGATCAGTTCATGAGATTTGAAAATGAGAGAGTATTCAAGTATTCCACAGTCCTGTATCACCTTTTCCTGTATTATCAAACTGACAAATTCCCATTCTATGTGAATAAGCTTGATACCAAGGGTAATCCTAGATCAGTCATTTTCTGGACTTCCATCTTCCACTACTCATACACTTCTCCCTATTCATACATTGAATTCATAGATCAATTTGTCTATCCAGTAACCACCATGCTAACAGGACATCTTCCCCCAAGAATCAATGATGATATCAAGAGAATACTTCAACTGTCAAAGCAGTACAAGATAGGTGACTGGTACTTGTACCAGAATCACACTGAGATCCGAATCCATGGTTGTGAAATCCATCCTTTCAAGCTACCTAAGTATGTTCCTATGAGATTGTTTGCCCTGGAATATTATAGGCAAATGTTAAACTCTGACCAAATTCATTTCACCAAGGCAAAGAAGAAAACCCAATTGAGGATTAAAGACCACTTAGGCCCATTTGTGTGTAACAATAGAGAAGCAGGGAAAAGGGCAGAAGAAATCATAGAAACAACAATGAGACTAAAGAAAAGCTTTGCTTGGGTTTATGACCCTCATGGTTTCATCAGTGATAGGAGGAAAAACATAAGCTTTCACCCTACATCCATCACACAATTCCTGAGATAGAACAATATGCCAATATGAATGAATGGAGGGAAGGTACATTGATAGAGGAAGATAGTGATAAATTTGAAGTTGAGAATGTAATGAAAGATTTGGAGAAGAGACTTGACCTGGACTCTTTTGTATAGTTGCATGCCGAGTCTTCCCAAAGGCTAGCCCAGGAAACCAGTGCTCCCACAGCAGAACAATCATAGGGACAAACACAAGAAACTAGTGTTCCTACATTAGAACAAACAGAACAGCCAGAGGTATCAAGCAGCCTGAAATCTCTGAAGAAAGAGCTCCACCATAGCCACACCTATCTCCTACAAATATGGGAAATCCCCCAGTTGTGTAGACTCCTCTGAATGAGGAAAAGAATTTAAAAAGAGATAGGGAAGTATCTACCCCTTCTAACAAACCTACAGATCAAACCTTTCCTAAGCGGCAAAGGTTGAATCCTTATTCAGAAGAGGAGTTCATAGATGAAACCACAGAGAGCATGAGGAAACAAGGAGCAGACAGTCTACATACATCCCCAATAGGTGGGACACCTTCAAGCTCACAGAGGAAAGAACTGGAAAGGCAACAAAGTATAGAAGTTTCATCTCTCAGGTCTTCATCTGAGAAAATTATAGATATCAAAGGAAAGTTTAAGGAAATCAAGACAAAGAATGAGCAGTTAAAGGCCCAAGCCTATGCTCAGTATTTAAATATGGCCCCTACAAATCAAACCAGATTGATGTCAGCTTTTGACATCAAAGAAGGCAAAATGCAAATGAGCTTTCTAAAGCCCACAGTGCCGCAGCCAAAATCCTTGGCAGATTATCTCAAAACTGACTTTGAAGTAATGTCAAAAGACATCCACCCAATAGAACATATAGAATTGTACAAACAAACAGTATATATGGTCTATTCTACACTAACTAGCAAGGCAATGATGGCACATAGGTTGCAAAATTCACTGAGCAACACTACTACCCAATTGCAACTTGAAAAGGCCTCCTCACAGGCAAAAGACAACAGAATCAAATCATTGGAGGAGTTGATTATTGAGTTGGGCCATGACCCAAAAGATGTCAAGGCAATATAAAACCTAATAAAGAAGAAATATGAATATATAGCTGCACTTAGGAAACAATTGAAATTGCCACCACTCATTCACCCTCAGACTGTTGAAGTGATAAAGAAGAAAAATGAAGAAGAGCTTATTGACTTGGTCATTAAGCTAAATGAGCAATTAAAAGAAACAAAGCAAGAACTAGAGAAAGCAATACAATCAAGGCAAAGTGAGTCGACCACACAGCCCCAGACTGTAGTGCCTATAGTTTCAATATCAGTCCCTTCTACGTTGGCATCAGCGTTAGCACCAAATATTCCTTTGGCAACAACTGCACCAATAGAAGTAACAGGTACATCACAGATAGGTACACCAACACAGATTACAGAAGACTTGATTAAGTCCATGGAGGAGATGAAGCTCCAAGTCACAGAGTTGTAGAAAGTGAAAGAGAAATCCACTACTTTGGAGCAGAAATATGATGTATCAAAAATCAATTTTGCGGAAGAGATGAAGAAAAACAAAGGCTTAACCCAACAGATTATAGCACTGGAGAAATACAATACATTTGAAAAGCCCTTGACAGAGATCAAGAGGATATTGCGGACCAATATCATTGATTCCATAAATGATATTTGGTCATCAATTCAAATTATTTTTGAACAAATTGATTTGGTTAAGCCTGCTCTTGAAGAAGTTCAAAGAACTAGAGAGGAATTAGGTAGAAATCCTGAAGAGGAAATTCAGTTAATCAATTTTCTAAACAGTAGAAACAGGCAACAGTTGGAACAATTAAACATTGAGGATAGGACTGCTACCATCCTCGAAATAAAGAAAGTGTTGACCAAAAGGAATCTAATGCAAGGCCTGGAATGTAGATGTCAAAGTATGCAGGAAGATATCGATGAGTTCATGAGTAAATTTGGCATCTTACAAAGTAAAGGACTCCCAAGTCCTTTAGTCATTAATGACAAGCTAATGGTTCAGATAGACTACATTAACAAGTTGCATCAGCAAGTTGACAGTCAGGCCAGTTCATTTGCAGTCAAGGCATTACCCACAGGGAAAGTTCTCTATGATGGTTTGGAGAACCTTTTTTACATTGAACATGAAGTAAAACACCTATTTCCAGTACAACCCAATTTTGTGAAATATACTAAAGCAGATGAAATCTACAAGAAGCTGACAAAAACAAGAATACCAAAAGATGATTGGTGGTCTAGCATGACTAACATCATATAAATTACCATGACTTAAGTGAGGTAAAGAGAAATAATTACCACAGTAAAATTCTAGTAAAAAGGGTGAAAAATGGTGAACAAGTAAAGAGTATCAGATACAGGTGAAAGAGTATCAGCAAAAGGATAAAATAAGATGTTCAGCATAGAGTTACTAGCACGACAGCAAGATGCATATTCATAGGACCTGCCTCCAGCTCCTTCAACAAAAACAAGGACAGCAACAATCAGTTCACATTCAGTTTCTACATTCGAGACCTTCTGTCTCTATATTCATGTAAGAGATATTTAGTTTCCCTAGAATATATCTCTCTTAGTTAGGAGATATTTTGATGTAAACATTTGTATAAATACTTCCTCATTCGAAGTATTGTATGTGGATTCTTAGACATTTCTATAGACAATTTACTTTTGGAATTGAAGTGCTATTGAACAACTTTTGTATGGTTGGCTGGAACAAAGTAATAAAGAAAAGGAATTTTACAGCATACCTATGTCAAACGAGAAACAAATAAGTATTCTATGTCTTGTGTTTTTACAGTGTTTCTGGTTTAATAAATATTCATATGTGTTTCCTATCTGAATGATAAACGAAAAGTTATATTTCAGAAAGAGCTTTACTGCATTCTATCTTTAAAATCATCTATATTCTTAATGTTTTCTCCGAGGCTATTATAGGTAGGGAATTCTTAATTGCTCCTTGCTTTCATAGTTTATCACTGTGATCATTTAACAAAGAATAATTAATTGTTTTTTGTTAATAAGCACCCACTTTCCCTCATCTTGGACCCTATTGAAGGATTCTTTGTTGCCATTCCTCCCTGTTCAAGACCATATCACCCATTTGAAACTATCATTTGTCTATTGTTTGGCTATCTTTCCCTATGAAATTTCTCCTTTGTTAAATCACCCTGATCTAGTTAAGCCATCCTTTAGTTGACTCCATAGCCCAATGGCTTGAAATACTTTGTTCTATCCATCTGCTCTTGAATTCCACCACCAAACCAAATCAAAACCCCCCAAGATTTCATAACTAGCCTAATATTTCAAAAAAAAAAGCTAAATCATAAAGAGAGAGCCCTCTCTGAGTACAGATTGGCTAGATTCTGTACTTAAAAGATTGGCTTGTGGTTACCTCGGAGTGTCCCTTCTTTTGATAACTTCTAAGGGAAAATCTGAGTGATAACATAGTGGCGACTCCGACGAGGAATCGAATTCCTCAGTCAAAACAAGTCTTTAAGAAACACAAAGTTTGATTATATGCATCTTAAAAAGTTCATAGAAGTTATTTTGATGTCTTTATAAGAAATTGCAAAATGAAAAACCTAAAATCTGGCTTCAGAAAGGACTCGATACACTAGGGCTAATCCTGACCCTAATCCACCCTCAGTGTTTGAGAACCCCAATTTGATCCCTAAAATTCTTAGAAGACAAGAAAGCTTTGTTAGCCCTCAACCCATCTTTAGATCTCAATATTGTCCTGCTAAGTGGCTTTACCTAGAAGACCTACCCTTTGATGAGTACTTTGAAACCTCTCTGTTTCTGACTTCATCCGACTCTGAATTAATAGACCTGGTCCAAGACCCAGAGTTCATCAGAGAACTTGACATCCAAAGAGCTAATTTTTTAATTGACCAACATTTGCAGTACTCACCTCAATCTAATCTTAACACTGAAGGAACTCCTAACCCTTCTGTATTCACTTCTTTTTTTGCAAGCTCCTCACCTGTCCCCCATATCTCCCAACCTTAAACCACTCCACAGTTGACTTCAACCCCTAGTCCTCCATCCACACCTCAAACATCCACTGTTACCCCAACTCCAGCCTTTGTTTCAACACTACCAATAGCAATTGCCAACAGATATGCTCCCCTGGTACTACCAGTGAATTTAGGTGCCATGCCCCAAGACTATCAAATTAAGATCACATCCTTTGATGGCAGTGGAACCTATACAGCCCAACTACATACTAGGAAAATGACTGATTACTTTGAAATGTATGAAGTAGACACTGTTGATGTGCAAATGAGGATTTTTGTGCAAAGCCTTACTAGAGATGTTAGAACCTGGTTCAAAGCCTTAAAAGCCAATAGCATAGACAGTCTAAGAACCCTTTACCAATAGTTCCTGAATAGATGGGAGAAAAGAAAAGACCCTCTTCAGATCTTATCTGAATACAAGAATCTCAAAAGAGGACCACAAGAAACTGTGTAGGACTATTGCACTAGATTTAATAGTGTGTATAGTGCTATTCCCCTTGACCTAAGGCCTCCCCCTGGCTTAGCCTTAATCAAATTCCCTGATGGATTTGATTCTGATATGGATTTCCAGCTGAGAGAACGAAACCTTCCTACATTCGAAGATATGAAAAGCATAGCAGTAAGCGTTGAAGCCAACCTGCTCTCTAAGAGATCCAAAGCTAGGAGTGAAAGAAGGATACCATTAAAAGAAGAAAGCTCACCCTTCGAACAAAAGCTAGATGCCATCATTAAAGGAATGGATAGACTAGGAGATAGAGTGGAGATAATTGAAAGGAAATCTCCTTGGGATAGCCAACAAACTAACCCAAGGAGAAATCCTTATTTTAGGAAAAATCAAAACCAGATCACTGGAAAGAATGGCACTGGCCAAAACATTAGACCCCCTTTCCAAGAGAACTATGCAGAAGCTTCTCACTCTGAAGGCCCAGAAGAAGATACTCAAATCAATTTGATGGGGCTTGATGATGAAGAAGAAGTTTTCTTATCCCAAGATGATCAGGAGGCTCACATACTTAAATAGTTTAAAACCCAATCAGGAGAATCTTTCGACTTTAGGCAGGGATATGACTTAGCTATCTTTGAGGTGCACAAGCAATACAACCTAAGAAGTAGGAAAATTGATGTCCCTAAAACAAACAAGAAAACAGTCCCAAATCAGCCCAAAAAAGGTAAGACAATAAACAGACCATTGCAAATTCTTTCTAGATCAAACACTAATCCTCCTGACCCCATAATTGAAGATGTCTCTGATAATCAACCAAACAATAAACAACCATCCACTTCCCCTCCTTCCAAGGAAACTATGGAAGAACCTCCAAAGGTTGATTTAGGAGAATCAACAAATCATGACTCTAATCCTGAAAAGGAGAAAGACATAGAAAACACAACTGCTCAAAATCCAAGAGCCCAAATAGAAAAGTCCTTTAATCTGGAAGCAGAAGTTGGCAAGCTGAAAATTTTTGTTCCATTATCTGAATTAGCTAAACATGATGTTTACCGGACTCAAATCAATAGATCACTGAAAATTATTGGAATTGAAGATTCAGTTAATATTTATGATGATCAACCCGAGTTAGTCTTTAGCCCAGAAGTGAATGGGAAACCATTGGAAGGAGGAATTCCTCCCTTCTATGTTAGCCTAAACATACATGATAAGGTTCTTCACAATGCCATGTTTGACTCTGGTGCATATCACAACCTTATGCCCAATTCTGTCATGTAAAAGCTAGACCCAGACATCACTATACCATACAAAGATTTATTTTCTTTTGATTCCAGTCAAGTGAGATGTTTAGGATTGATAAAGAATTGTGTGTTTCATTGGTTCAATACCCTATAGAAACAATTTTAATGGATATAGTGGTAGCAGATATACCACCCAAATATGGCATGCTATTGTCCAGATCCTGGGGAGCTAAGCTTCAGGGATCTCTTCAAATGGATATGTCATATGCCACTATATCAGTTTTTGAACAACCCAAGAAACTATACAGAGAAACATTGAAGAAATATGTAGTAAGTAGTCAGGAAAAACCCCAAAATTTCCCCATCTACTCACTACACTCTGATATGGATTCTTTCATTCTTTACAATGCAGAAGCCAGTCGTTCAAATACTTTAGAGGTTTTAGCAGCAAAACAAAAGAAATTGAAAAAGAAAAATCAACTATTCATATTCAGGAAATATCAAATAACAAAGAAAAATCAGATGACAATGAAAACCCAAATGCCATGGTTAAACAAGTTCCTATTAGCCCAGACACAAATTGTGAACATGAAATACTTTGGCATTTAGAGTTTAATGGCTCACTGAATAAACTAGGAGCAGGAGCAGGAGTTTGGGTGTACAATTTAGAAAATGATCATGCTGAAGGCCATGCCTACAAATTAAATTTTAGATGCACCAATAATATGGCAGAGTATGAGGCTCTCTTCTTAGGTCTTAAACTTGTTAAAAGATTAGGAGCTATAAGGGTGTCCACCATGGGAGATTCAGAATTAATAGTTAAACAGATTAAAGGGACTTACTCAACCAGGGGTGCTAGACTAGGATATTACAAAGGAACAATCATAGAAATCCTCAACACTTTTTTGGAAACCCAGCTTGCAACTATTCCCAGAAAACACAACATGCAAGCCCACAATCTGGCCATGTTTACCAACACCTGAAAATTACCTTTTCAACCTAATCATCAGTATACTGCTAAGATTAGGCACGGACCAACCATCCCTGATAATATTAAGAACTGGCAGGTTTTTGATAGTGATAAGTAGATTAATAATTTTTTAACTTTAAAGGAGGAATTTTCTAACCTCAAAATAGATGTTGATACAGCTACTAATTCTAATCAAATAAATGAGGTAGAAATTAACATTTCGGAAGAGAATCTAATAAATATGCTTCACCCAACCAAATTCACACAAACAAAAATTCAAGACCTGAAACAAATGGACCTAGATGAAATAATTGAAGAGGAAACAAAGGTTATCAACCTAAAGGAAAATCATTTACCCAAAGGATTGACTCCTCTGGAAGATTTGTTTGACTCTAATGACATTCCAAAGAAACCTAAAATGGAGCCTTTAAAGGTAGACATCGAAGAGTATAACTTAGGAACACAGGATAATCCCAAATTGATAAAATTGTCAAAATCTTTACCTCCTGATCAGAAGCTAAAGTATGTTGAACTTATGAGGGAATTCCAGGATGTCTTTGCCTGGAGTTATGAAGATTTGAAATCCTATGACACCTCTATTATTCAGCACACTATACCTTTGAAAGAAAATCAAAATCCCTTTAAACAAAAACTCAGAAGAATTAACCCTGTGCTATTACCATCAATTGAGAAAGAAATCAAACGCATGTATGAAGCAGGGATTATTGCCCCTATTAGGTTCTCAGAATGGGTATCTAATCTGGTACCTACTAGAAAGAAAACAAGTGAAATAAGATTATGTGTTGACCTAAGAAATGTGAACAAGGTCTCTCTGAAAGATAACTATCTGTTACCCAAAATGGACCATATATTGCAAAGGGTAGTTGGTTCTTCTAGAATCTCACTTTTAGATGGGTTTTCAGGGTATAACCAAATCTTAGTTCATCCTGATGACCAAGAGAAAACAACATTTACAACACCATGGGGTACCTTCATGTACATTAAAATTCCCTTTGGACTAAAAAATGCAGGAGAAACTTTTCAAAGAGCAATGGACATTGCCTTTGCAAAAGAAATTCATGATTTTCTTGTTATATATCTTGATGATCTCACTATTTTTTCTAAATCAGATCAGCAACACTTAGAACATCTCATCAAGTCTTTTGAAGGTGTAGAAAATATAGTATTTATTTGAATTCAAAGAAGTGTTTGTTCGGTTTGGAGGAAGGAAAACTATTAGGTCACATCATTTCTAAGGATGGAATTCGAATTGACCCTTCCAGGATCGAAGCTATTTTACAAATTCCCTATCCCAGAAACATTAAAGAGTTGCAGGAATTTTTAGGAAAGATTAATTTTTTAAGGAGGTCTATTTCTAACTTAGCTAAACTCATTAGATCATTAAATAACATGTTAAAGAAGGATTCAACCATTAATTGGAAAATTGAGGCTAAACAATCATTTGAAGAAATTAAAATAGCCTTAACAAGAACACCAGTCCTCACAAGCCCACAGTTTGATAGAGACTTCATCATTTTTTCTTTTGCATCAGAACACACCATAGCTGTAGTTTTACTACAAAAAGATGATCAAGGATGTGAAAAACCCATAGCATTTTTTAGTAAAGCTCTTAGAGATGCATCGTTAAAATACAAAATAATGGAGAAACAAACTTTTGCTTTGGTGAAAGCTCTTAAAGATTTTAGGGTTTATATTTTTTATTCTCGTATAATAGCTTATGTTCCTAATGCAGTAGTCAAATACATCCTGACTCGGGATGGAATTGATGGCAAAAGAGGAAAATGGATAGCTACTATCTTAGAATATGATTTAGAGATAAAACCCACTAAGCTAATTAAAGGTCAGGGATTGGCTAAACTCATGGCAGAAACTAATTGCCAAGCCCTAGACATAAATCTCATTGCAGAGCTGGATAACGAATAGGAGATGGCGACTCCACAGACCAGCCAGGACTTTTCATATTCACCTTGGTATGCTGATATTATTTACGTGTTACAAAACCTGCAAGCTCCTCCAGGGTTGTCCAGAACCAATAATAGATTTTTGAAAATGAAGTCCTCAAAATTTTGCATCTTAGATAATTCTTTATTTTGGAAAAATCATGAAGGCATTTTGCTAAATTTTTTATTAAAAGAAGAAGCTGACAAGGTTCTCCAAGAATTTCATGCAGGGGACTATGATGGACACCTCTATTAGAAGTCAACTGCTAACAAAATTCTAAAATCTGGATTTTATTGGCTAACCTTGTTTGCAGATGTAAAGAAATTTGTAACTTCCTACCACAAATGCAAAATATTTGAAGGAAAAAGAAAATTGTTACCTTTACCATTGAAACCCATATCCACCGAGAAACCTTTTCAAAAATGGGGTCTTGACTTCATTGGTGAAATTCATCCACCCTCTTCTTGTCAACATAAATGGATACTCATTGTAACTGACTATTTTACAAAATGGATAGTAGCCATTCCCTCCAGACAAGCCACAGACACTGTCATCATAGGGTTTCTAGAGGCCAATATTCTGTCCAGATTTGGTTGCCCAGATAAAATCATTACTGATAATGCTGTAGCCTTCAAGTCAAAGAAAATGATCAATTTCTGTAACAAGTACCATATCACACTAGGTCATTCCACAACCTACTATCCTCAAGGGAATGGACTTGCATAATCTTCCAACAAGAGTCTAATTAATATCATCAAAAAACTGTTGGAAGAAAATAAGAAAACTTGGAACAAAAAATTGATCAATGCTTTGTGGGCAGATAGGCTTACAACCAAAAAATCCATTGGAACCAGTCCCTATGAGCTAGTATATGGCATGGAGGCTATTTTTCCCTCATCATTAGGGGTTCCTATCATGAAATTACTGCAAGAATCTCAAGTGGAACCAAATGATATACAAAGAAGGATAAACCAGACCATCCACTTGCAGCAAACCAGGGAGGAGGTGTACCAGAGATCTCAAGTACTACAAGAAAAACTCAAGAAGATCTTTGACAGAAGGACCAAGGCAGAATATTTCTACCTTGGAGACAAAGTGTTCAGATGGGATTCAGGAAGAGAGGACAAAGGAAAACATGGGAAGTTTGACTTCTTGTGGAAAGGGACATATATAATATATGCTTTCAGAGGAAACAATGCCTATTTTCTTAAAGAGTTAAATGGTGCAGAACTTGAAGGAGGACTAGTTAATGATCGGATGTTGAAGCATTACTTTGATCCCAGTTTTTAACTCTAATTAGATTTCTAATTGTACATAATATATCCTTTATAATGTTAGTGTTGATTGGATGGTAAACTTGTGAAGATGAAGCCCGAAGAGAAGGCCCTAAGCTTCAGAACCATTACTGTCATAAATACAATAAAGCAACAGGAAAAGGAAGATTCTAGAGCACAATCAAAGTTGTTCAGAAGTCCATTGATCTACTGTTCTTGACTTTCCACCAGGGAAATCCATCCCCAAGTGGAGCCACTATTATGCCCCTATACCAATAGGTGTTATATATCATGATTGACTTGGTTTAGCTTTGAAATATGTTCATATCTTTACCTGTTGCAAAGGTTTTCCATATTTTTGAAGAATAAAAAAATTAAAAGATGTAAAGAGGGTATACCCTAGAAAACGAATAAAATGGTAAAAATGAAAGAAAATGAACCCCAACAAAAAGAAAAGACCATGAAAGAGTGCAAGTCTAAATGCCACTACTATTTACTTTATGTATAATAAAGATTGTGTGCAACTTACCTATGCCACAATCCATGGTTACCAAATAGCTTAATCTTGGTTATTCCATGTTTTCAATTTCATGTTTTAGATATAGAGAATAAAGATCTGACCAAACAGTTAAATCTTGGCAGATAAGTAGATAGGTAGAGTGAATAAAAGGAGCTCAGCAGTTTAATCTGAGCCCTTGGATGTAATAAGTGTAGATTTAGATAGGTATCAATATGTAAAAGAAAAGGAAGTTTGAAAAGGGTTTGCCAGTCTAAGTGCACCCTAATAAAGAAGTGAAAATGCAAGGGTAAAGTAGGTAGGGTAAGTAGATGATGGTTACAAAATATATGTGTGGTGAATGTTAAGTTTAAATGCTTAAATCTTTTACTTTCATCACTATGCAAAGGCAAGTATCACATGGAAGGCACATCAACATTCAAAGTCACAATAATTAACCTCCCCATTCATTTCTCCTAAAATTTTCACTAATTCCCTAACTGCTGAAGGTAATTGCCATAGTTAGAGGGGCTCAGAGCATTTATTTGACTTTTGGAGGGACCGGACCCTCAACCCAATAATTGGAAATGCCTAAAGTACTTAAGTCCCTTTCATCAACATTACCCCCCATAAGATCACTCATTCCTTCGATAAAACTTTTCCTAAGTAAAATCCTATTTTACTTAGGGAAATTGAAATAAATCTTCATAAAAACCCTTTTATACACTTTGGCCTAAGTCAATATGTTATATGATGAAATACTTTCGGAAAACATTGGACTTAGCACTTTCCCATTCATTTGGTTATATTAACCATTGATGTTTTATTATATAATTCCCAAATAAAAGAAAATTACCCACACCCGTATTAATATATTATGCAAAACCCCAAATTATTACATATCCTACCCCAATGGTTAAGTATAACCATAACACAAATAATATATGGGATTAATTAACTAATCTATAGTTAATTAAGTACCCGACCCCACCACCGTTTAATGAGGATTAATTTAGTTATCCAGACTAATTAATAACTCTCCCAACCAATCAAATTTCCCCCGATATGATTAATTCCTTTAATTATTATCGGGCCCGCCCCTGTTATCCATCAGCCATGTCATTACCCCGACCACCGTCCGATCGGATCCTTCAGATCCGATGGCCTTCGCTCATATCACGTGGGCCTTTTGGTCGACCTTTAGCGCGCAATGTGAGCGGTTTCATCAACAGTGCTGATGCTACATGTCAAAAGATGTATGGCATCACACTGCTCCCCCCAAAGACCATTTACCCTCCAAAAGCGGTGCGATGAAACCCGCCTATCGCCTCCCACTAACGACAAAACGTCAAGTCGCTTCCCCGCTGACGCCACTTGTCCGTATCACGAAACCTGCCAAAAACTTTGACTTTGCATAAAAAACAAAGTTAATCTATTTTTCCGTTATTATTCTAAAAACTCATGCATGCAACCAGAACGTGAATTCAACCAGCTCGTACTCCAACCATCAACTGCCCCGAAAATTGTAGTCTGACGCCACTCTAGTCCACCATTTGCACCCAGTCAACCAGTACTCCATTGCCAATCACTCCATAAACAGGTATTTACCAGTTCTCTTCCAGAAGCCCTGTAATTACTTAATTTCCTCTGTGATTACGTTGAAAACCCCAAAATTTAGTGTAATTCAATTGCAAAACTTACAGTAAAAGAAACCGAGGACCCCTTGTTTCACCTATCCCATTCAAAAACCCCATTTCCATCTCTGAATCCACAAGAACCAGAAATGGAAGCCCTTGTAGCCCTTAATGTACCTCCTATCACCACTCCTCATAGAGATTTAGATTATCTACCCTTAGCAGATAAATATTTTCAAATAAAAGACCTCACATTTGATGACTCCCCCTTGAGACTGCATTGTAAATACCAGAACCTTTACCTCAATAATGTTGACAATATTGGTCTGTGGGAATCCAATCTCCCAAAGTACCAATTCCCTTCTGTGCACATTTTCCCAAACATTGTTCACCAGTGCCATGCCAATTATAACCCTAATCTCAGAGCTGTAATGTCCCCTGACCAACAAATCCTATTTACCATTACAACAGACTCCATAAATGAAATATTGCAGTTGCAACCTAGTCAGAACCTTACCCCTCTATCTATTGTTGATTTACTTAACAAATCTTCCAAACTTTCCAGCTCAAAGATTGCCAGAGTTTGTCAAATGTTCATGCTAGAGCAATACATTTCAGAAAACCCTCCACCCAACATGACAACTGATTTTACAAGTTTAGGGAGGGATATTATTACCATGATTGACTGTGTTCTTGGTTTCTCAAGCAATGAATATGTGGATGAAATGACCTTTGCTTATATGACTATCTTCATCCCTGGCCAACCCCCTTCTGCTAAGTATGACTATGCTACATTCATAGCTGACAAAATCCATGATCAGTTCATGAGATTGGAAAATGAGAGAGTATTCAATTATTCCACAGTCCTGTATCACCTTTTCCTGTATTATCAAACTGAAAAATTCCCATTCTCTATGAATAATATTGATACCAGGGGTAATCCCAGATCAGTCATTTTTTGGACTTCCATCTTCCACTACTCATACACTCCTCCCTATTCATACAATGAATTCATAGATCAATTTGTTTATCCTATAACCACCATGCTAACAGGACATCCTCCCCCAAGAATCAATGATGATATCAAGAGAATACTTCAACTATCAAAGAAGTACAAGATAGGTGACTGGTACTTGTACCAGAATCACACTGAGATCCGAATCCATGGTTGTGAACTCCCTCCTTTCAAGTTGCCTAAGTATGTTCCTATGATATTTTTTTCCCTAGAATATTATAAGAAAATGTTAAACTATGACCAAATTCGTTTCACCAAGGCAAAGAAGAAAGACCAATTAAGGATTAAAGACCACTTAGGCCCATTTTTGTGTAACAATAGAGAAGCAGGGAAAAGGGCAGAAGAAATCATAGAAACAACAATGAGACTAAAGAAAAGCTTTGCTTGGGTTTATGACCCTCATGGTTTCATCAATGATAGGAGGACAAAACATAGGCTTTCACCCAACATCCATCACAGAATTCTTGAGATAGAACAATATGCCAATATGAATGAATGGAGGGAAGGTACATTGATAGAGGAAGATAGTGATAAAGTTGAAGTTGAGAATGTAATGAAATATTTGGAGAAGAGACTTGACCTGGACTCTTTTGTACAGGTGCATACTGAGTCTTCCCAAAGGCCAGCCTAGGAAACTAGTGCTCCCACAGTAGAACAATCACAGGGACAAACACAGGAAACTAGTGTTCCTACATCAGAACAGCCAGAGGTATCAGAGCAGCCTAAAATATCTGAAGAAAGAGCTCCACCACAGCCACACCTAGCTCCTCCAAATATGGGAAATCCCCCAGTTGTGCAGACTCCTCTGAATGAGAAAAAGAATTTAAAAAGAGATAGGGAAATAGCTACCCCTTCTAACAGACTTATAGATCAAACCTTTGCTAAGAGGAAAAGGTTGAATCCTTATTCAGAAGAGGAGTTAATAGATGAAACCACAGAGAGAATGAGCAAGGAAGGAGAAAACAGTCTACATACATCCCCAACAGGTGGGACACCTTCAAGCTCACAGAGGCAAGAATTAGAAAGGCAACAAAGTATAGAAGTTTCATCTCTCAGGTCTTCATCTAAGAAAATTATAGATATCAAAGGAAATTTTAAGGAAATCAAGACAAAAAATGAGCAACTGAAGGCCCAAGCCTATGCTCAGTATTTAAAGATGGAACCTACAAATCAAACCAGATTGATGTCAGCTTTTGACATCAAAGAAGGCAAAATGCAAATGAGCTTTCTAAAACCCACAGTGTTGCAGCCAAAATCCTTGGCAAATTATCTCAAAACTGACTTTGAAGTCATGGCTAAAGACATCCACCCAATAGACCAGATAGAACTACACAAACAAACAGGAGAGATGGTCTATTCTACACTAACTAGCAAGGCAATGATGGCACATAGGTTGCAAAATTCATTGAGCAACACTACTGCCCAATTGCAACTAGAAAAGGCCTCCTCACAGGAAAAAGACAACAAAATCAAATCATTGGAGGAGTTGATTATTGAGTTGGGCCATGACCCAAAAGATGTCAAGGCAGCAGAAAACCTAATAAAGAAGAAAAATGAAGATATAGCTGCACTTAGGAAACAATTGAAATTACCACCACTCATTCACCCTCAAACTGCTGAAGTGATAGAGAAGAAAAATGAAGAAGAGCTTATGGACTTGGTCATTAAGCTAAATGAGCAATTAAAAGAAACAGAGCAAGAATTAGAGAAAGAAGTACAGTCAAGGCAGAGTGAGTCAACCACACAACCCCAGACAGTAGTGCCTATAGTTTCAACAACAGCCCCTTCTACATTGGCATCAGCTTTAGCACCAAATATTCCTTTGGCAATAGCTGCACCAATAGAAGTAACAGGTACATCATAGACAGGTACACCAACACATAGTATAGAAGACTTGATTAAGTCCATGGAGGAGATGAAGCTCCAAGTCACAGAGCTGCTGAAAGTGAAAGAGAAATTCACTACTTTGGAGCAGAAATAGGATGTATCAAAAATTAATTTTGCAGAAGAGATGAGGAAAAACAAAGGCTTAACCCAACAGATTAGAGCACTGGAGAAAGACCTTACATTTGAAAATCCCTTGATAGAGATCAAGAGGATATTGTGGACCAATATCATTGATTCCATCAATGATATTTGGTCATCAATTCAAATTATTTTTTAACAAATTGATTTGGTTAAGCATGCTAATGAAGAAGTTCAAAGAACCAGAGAGGAATTAGGTAGAAAGCCTGAAGAGGAAATTCAGTTAATCAATTTTCTAAATAGTAGAAATAGGAAATAGTTGGAACAATTAAACATTGAGGATAGCACTGCTACCATCCTCGAAATAAAGAAAGTATTGACCAAAAGGAATCTAATGCAAGGCCTGGAACACATATGTCAAAGTATGCAGGAAGATATCAATGATTTCATGAGTAAATTTGGCATCTTACAAAGTAAATGACTCCCAAGTCCTTTAGTTCATCAATGACAAGCTAATGGTTCAGATAGACTACATTAACAAGTTGCATCAGCAAGTTGACAGTCAGGCCAGTTCATCTGCAGTCAAGGCATTGCCCACAGGGAAAGTTCTCTATGATGGTTTGGAGAACCTTTTTTACATTGAACATGAAGTAAAACACCTATTCCTAGTACAACCCAATTTTGTGAAATATTTTGAAGAAAATGAAATCTACAAGAAGTTGACAAGAACAAGAATACCAAAAGATGATTGGTGGTCTAGCATGAATAACATCCTGTAAATTACCATGACTTAAGTGAGGTAAAGAGAAATAATTACCACAGTAAAATTTTGGTAAAAAGGGTGAAAAATGGTGAACAGGTAAAGAGTATCAAATACAGGTGAAAGAGTATCAGTGAAAAGATAAAATCAGATGTCCAGCATAGAGTTACTAGCATGACAGCAAGATGCATATTCATAGGCCCTGCCTCCAGCTCCTTCAACAAAAACAGGGACAACAACAATCAGTTCACATTCAGTTTCTACATTCGAGATCATCTGTCTCTATATTCATATTAAAAATATTTAGTTTCCCTAGAAAATATCTCTCTTAGTTAGGAGATATTTTGATGTAAACATTTGTATAAATACTTCCCCATTCGAAGTATTGTGTGTGGATTCTTAGACATTTCTATGGACAATTTACTTTTGGAATTGAAGTGTTGTTGAACAAATTTTGTATGGCTGGCTGGAACAAAGTAATAAAGCAACAGACTTTTATAGGATACCTGTGTCAAATGAGAAACAAATAAGTATTCTATATCTTGTGTTTTCACAGTTTTTCTAGTTTAATAAATATTCATATGTGTTTCATATCTAAATGATAAACGAAAAGTTATATTTCAGAAAGAGCTTTATTGCATTCTGTCTTTAAAATCGTTTATATTATTAATGTTTTCTCCCAGGCTATTATAGGTAGGGAATTCTTAGTTGCTCCCTGCTTTCATAGTTTATCACTGTGATCATTTAACAAAGAATACTTAATTATTTTTTGTTAATGAGCACCCAATTTCCCTCATCTTGGACCCTGATGAAGGATTCTTAGTTGCCCTTCCTCCCTGTTCAAGACCATATCACCCATTTGAAACTATGATTTGTCTATTGTTTGGCTATCTTGCCCTGTGAAATTTCTCCTTTGTTAAATCACCCTGATCCAGTTAAGCCATCCTTCAGTTGACTCCATAGCCCAATGGCCTGGAATACTTTGTTCTATCCATCTGCTCTCGAATTCCACCACCAAAAAAAATCAAAACCCCCCAAGCTTTCATAACTAGCCTAATATCTCACAAAACAAAGCTAAATCATAAAGAGAGAGCCCTCTCTGAGTACAGATTGGCTAGATTCTATACTTAAAAGATTGGTTTGTGGTTACCTCAGAGTATCCCTTCTTTTGATAACTTATAAGGGAAAATCTTAGTGATAACACATATAACAGCAACCAAGAGACAATTTGTTGAGAAACAGAGCCCATAAATGGAAAGAGAAGGGCCACAGCATGCTGCAGCCCGAAACAGAAAGTTCAGGGAGCTCAGACAGCACAACAACCACACCAACAAACGTTATGGAGCATCTCTAGCACAGAAAAACTCCCAGAAAGTGCAACAAGCCACCAAAAATATCTGAAATCAATTACTCTGCTGTCAAAAGCAGAAAAATCCGATCTCATGCTTGCCTAGAGGTCATCAAATCAGTTAAGAATGCATATCAGGCAGATTGGACTCCGAGCCTCTTAGAGCTCAATAGCATTGTAAATAGGCTATAAATAGTTTAGGGTAAGATGTAATAGGGGTTCAACTTCTGGAGATTATTCCTCCTTTGTTCCTTCAAGCTTCTCATCTTCATTCTAACAATATAAGCTTCTTTTGCCATTATATGTTCAATTTCCATTCTCTTTGCCGTTTTATGCTTGCACTTGAACAATTTGTTCATGTTTTCTTTGTATCTAAGGCCGGATAACTGTTACCTTATCTTTGCTTTGATAAATTAGATTTGCAAGCTTCTTTGCTGCCTGTAGCTATCCATCCATATGTGGTCATATATGCATCTGCCAGTACATTTAGTACTCTCTTTTTTTGTCTGTAGCTAGCCATTGATTTATGTTTATGTATGCAATCTGCTAGTATAGTCAGTATTCTCCATCTATCCATTGAATTTATAACTTATTGAGCATTAGTGGTCTAAAGCCTTGTATTGGTGAGAGTGTTCATGCATGCCTTGAGTGAAAATAGAGTTGAAATGGTTATCTAGCTTGATCCAAAACATCATTTATTCCAATAGTTCAGAGAACAATATTAAAGATTATATGTTACCATGCATCTCTGAGCTACAACCTAGGAGAGTTTCTTGGAGTGATAACAGGCCCCACCTCCACCTCCACCTCCTCCAAGTGGTTAAGGATATCTACCACCCCTAGGTATTCATTGATCCCCCCTTCCTCCACCTTCTGTTGGGGTTCGTGGAGGTCAACCTACACAACCAACATTTCCAGGTGGGAAAGCACTAGTTAATGCTTCAACTCCTCCTACACTCAGTATCCAAGGGAAGGGAACCACCACATCCTCTACTATGGGGGTAAAGAGTGTAGGATCTGCACTAGAGTTGGATCAACACCTTCCACAACACCAAGAAGAGCAACTTTGAATCCATTTCATTTGGGAAAAGTGAAAAAGGAAATGTCAAGTAGCTTATGGGTGAATGTTGAAAAGTATGATGAAGAAAATAGGTATTTTCCCTTAGATTGTGCAAATTGAGATTCTACCATCTTGCAACAAAAAATTTCACCCAAAATTGTTCATCCATTTCAAGCCATTAGAAATATATGTAATTTGAATGTTTCTTGTATGTATTTTCATGGCACTTGAGTTTGACATCTCAAAAATTGAGTGTATTTTTTTTACCGCATTTTTTACTTCGGATCATAATGGTTAAAAGGATAAAGAAATTGGGTGTCGATCTTTAATTGGGTCAAAAGTGGAGAGAGTACATATAGTAATGGATTTTTTCATTTACTAGGAAGATCTATAGAGTTCAATTTCTATTGCGTTATCTTGTGCCAATTCCACATTCCCAAATTAAAGGATAATCTTTATACTTTATTGTAATGGTATTTTGTCTTTAATTTTCAACAACAAAAGTAAAAGGTAAATAGTTGGAAAAATGTTGTGGAGCTTTGTGTTGTTTATTCCTTGTGGCCCACATAACAAATATTTTGATGGTTGGATGCAGGTTGATTTAAGAAGGGCCCATACTTGTGAAATTATGCTCACCAAGGTCAAGTTGAAATTGCCTAATGTGGTGGTAAGATTTATGGTTAAAATAAGCATATAAACTCTCTTTAGCATATATATTTTATGAAGGACAAGAATAAATCCATTTTGTTCAAATCATTGTGTGAAAATATTCTTCATGCTAAACAATAACATGATTTGCCTTGCAACATTTACATGCATAAAATATTGTTGCCATTAGCTGTGAGACATGACTACACAATTGAGCTTGAGAGCATGTCATAATCATGTGATGCTTTAAATTCATCTTTAATTGGTACCAAAATTTAGATGTGTTTTATTTTCAGACGTCGACAACCTTAGAAAAAAACTTTAGATTGGGCATTACCAAGTTTCACTACAGTTCATGGGAATTTCTATATTTATACATGTAGGTTTAGCTACCTATCATAACTTTTTTATTTTACAAACCAACCTTGTTTGTGATTTTATAAAATTTCTCTCATTCTCTTTCAATGAGATGGATTAGAGAAAGTGATGGATGATCCCTTCAGCAAATGCTACACATAATTTTTTCTTCTTTCCTACACTTTATTGGAATTTTCTTGATTTTTGACCACTATCTTTGGACTACAGAGTGCAATGCTAGCTCTAGATGATTCAGTTTTAGATGTTGACCAAGTGGAGAACCTTATAAAGTTTTTCCCAACAAAGGAAAACATGGAACTATTGAAGTTAGGAAGGATTCAGCAAGGGTGCTATTTTATGTTGTTTTTGAGTGATTTTTTTTTGGCATCAAACTTTGATGCTTTCTCAATGGTTATTGTTTTAGCTAAAATTTTGCATACTATAATATAACACACTTATAGGTTTCAATATTGTGAATGAAACCTGGTGATTTTTAAATATTCATTGCTATTCTGGTGACAAACAAAACCTTTTTTGTCTAGTATCAAGTTGATTGGAAGCTAGATGCACACAAAGTATGTGTTAGCCTATGAGATATGGTTGAATAGTTCTAAATAGAGAGTCTACATTTTAGTGTTGGGTTGAGTATGGGCATGCTTTTCCAAAACCTTTTGGTAGGTCTATTGTAGTGTCATTTCTATCTTACGGTTCTATGTTGTTCTCAGATATCTCTACAAGACACATACATTATATTGATTCATCATAGGGCCTTATAGTTATTGACATGTTATATAATAAGGATCATGTTGATTTGTCCCTTGGGAAATTAGATGGAGAAAAAGATTCACAAAGTTTGTGTACTATTATTCATGGTGAAACACTTCTAGATATTGGTATCCCCTTAAACTCTTGAGCTGATAATATGTTGTTTGTGACTCCCACATTCTTGCTCTGGTTCTTTAACTCTGGAAGAGAAGCATTAGACACTCCAACTAAGCCATTATTGACAGGACTGGTACTTGGATTATCCATAGCAGAACAAGGCCTTGATATGTTTTAATGTTTGGAAGAAAGGAAATTAGAAAATTTTAAGAATCCATGATTATGTAGTAATAAAAAACATTTGAATGTTATCAATGGGGGATTTCCTGGTTAGTGAAAGCAGGGTGTCAGTATAGACCACCCCTGGCCAGGGTTCAAGTCTCCCCAGTGACATGTTTTCTCCTTCTGGGCCACTTGTGCTTGTGATTGTGATTGAAGTTGAGGCCACATGCATGTCCTGGGTAACTTTGGCAGAATAGATATAGTCCACTCATAGCTTATTTATCCCAAATATTCTAATTTAAGCATTATAAAGCCAACTACAATTTTTGATAACCCCTAGATAGGGGTAGGGCACACTTACTCAATCATGACAAAAATAAGCCAGTATGATAAAAAAATCTAAATGTATATATGTGGGTGTATTTTTTTCTCTTTCAACATATCTTTTGAGATGATTAGAAGACTTAGGTTAGAAATTAGGTATCTTTAGCTACCATGAAAGATTAAAAATTTGTAAACTCTACCTTGGGACATAAGAACTAGCCTCATTAGGCCACAGTATAGTTTGTTGGCCCCAGAGGACCTGCCAATGCTAAATTTGATCACATGATCAACATCCCCATGCAAAAAAGACACCATATAGAGGAGGTATCATGCATAAGAGTCCACTCATTCTTTTCAAAAATAGCTTGTCGAATATCTAAGAAATTTGAAAATTGATGTCAAAACTATATTGTTTCCAAAATGATATGCTTTGATCATAGGTGATCCAGGTGGATATTAGTGTCTACCCACCTATTCCCCTTAGACCCCTACCATTGTACCATTATTCCATTTAGTTTCCGTAATTGTATCACAACTTACTATTTTTGGCATTTTTTCAAGTTCTGAACTTCCGGAGTTGTTTTAAGGGCCTAAACGACATTTTTTTGGAAAATCAATGGCTTTACCTAGTGTTTTCAATCAAAATTTGTAGTCCTTGCATAGATATTTCTAATGAGGTATTGTGCATGTCAAACGAAAGTTGTATGCCAAAATTATGACCCCAAGAAGTTGATGTACCAATTTACTCCAACGGGGCCCACAATTTTGGCGCTTCATCTCCTAGGGTTAGGTTTTTGGATGTTTATGGTTTTCCATTATTTCTCAATAATAAATAGGCCTTCGTTTTGCATTTTAAGATAGTTTAGAGGCATGTATCCACCACATATCTTCTCAGAGATAAGCTACCATCGCCTGAGCTAGTCTATTTCCATTATGAATGTAATCATATTTCAATTATTTGATATTAGTGAAATAAAGATTTATTTCTGCTACATATATATATGTTTATGTTTATATCTATATTTTATCTCATTCCTGCATAAGTCTGGATCAGTGGTATCAGAGAAGTCAACTCTTTCTCTTCTTTTCTTTGCATGTCCCCAATGAGGTCAGGGTATAATTAGTTAGGGCTTGAACTGGTTGAACATTTATAGGACTGGCCTTGCAAACGTTGACGAACTCCCATGGTGGAAGAAAAGAAAGATGAGGGAGTAGGAGATCCTTTTAAAACATTGCTTGAAGAATCCCTCGAGCGACAAAGTAACACGATGATGGACAAATTTTCCTAGATCCTTGAGTGGATGCCCAAAGTGATGCATCTTCATCTAGAAACCACTCTAGAGGCACCGATCCATTCAAGGTACAAGTCAACTTTGAAATTCCCATATTTTAAGGCTAGATAGATGCATACACCATAGATAGATGTTTAAATTTGTTGGAAGGGTATTCTTCAGTTCATGATTTTTCCAATAGGGAAAAGATTTTTTTTGCACTCCTCAAAGCTGCCCCCATGTCAAGCATTGGTGGGAAAACTACTGTGAGTAGAGGAATGAGAAGGAACCCTCATTATTTACAATTGTACCCACTTGGAACTCTTCCAAAGATGCCATCAACGAGTAGTATTACCCTGTAGGGACCTATGAAGATAAGTACATAAAGTGGACCACACTGTAGCAGGGAAGGGACCAAGACTTTTTGGAGTTCACAAATATTTTCCATAACCTTCGCATGAAGTTGGGTATCAAGGATTCTTAGTGACATATAGTACTCAAGTAACATGGTTTTCTACATAAATACATCCAATATAGGATGGAGTTCCTAGACATATCCTCGCTTGGGGCCGCTTACTGATACGTTGTCAAGATCAAGCAAAAGTTTAAACAGAAGAAGTGAGACTTTGGATGTGCAAATCTAAAGAAAGGTAAAGGCGCCCCCAAACCGCAGAACAAAGGACAAAGCCAAGGTGGGGTGACCCAAGAAAATATGTCAAAGCTGCAAGCAAAGAAAAACACCACGAAGACAAAGAAGGAAATAAGAAAGTGGTGTGAGTTCCATAAGAGCCCCACTCACAACGCAAGTGAGTGTCGATCCAAATAGTCACTGGTGCCCAAGATGAAGGCTTCAAAGTCAGATGCATGCTCTGACTCTGAGTCAGAACCCAACAAGGGGAATGACAATGGGGGGTAGATTATTGATGCAGAGCTTAGGGCCATTGTTGCCACTACTATGATCCAGAAGATTGAGCCCAAAGATCCAGAGGAGAGGGAGTGTCTTTTCCACTCACAATTGTGGGTGAAGGGTTCATCGCTGTAAATCATTGTCGATAGTAGGATCCAAAAGAACCTCATTTCAACAGAAGGCATGAAGCGGTTGGGCGTACTGACCACACCACACCCACAACTGTACACTATGGGGTGGCTTCACTAAGGACGAGATCTTTGTGTTAGCCAACAGTGACACCTTCCCTATAGCATCAAGCCCTTCACGGATGAGGTATTTTGTGATGTTTCTCCTCTTGAATTTTGTGATGTATTATTATTCCAACCATACTTCTGGAAGCGTCATGTTGTCTATGACTCGAGGCATCACACTGTTATTATTTCTTCGGGAAATAAGTTATACAGGATACCAAAGGTAGCCCCGCCTACTGTCATCTCGTTGGTCTATGCTAAGAAATGCAGTAATATCATCTCCCAAACCAAGAAATTTGTTTTCTTTTTGATATTCTCTCAAATTAAGGGGAAGATTGTGGCCACATCCATGGCCCCTAGGAAGGGTTCCTCCACGTAGCAGAAGCAATTGGATAAGGTCATGGAATAATAAAGGAAATTTTCTCCTCACCCACAGGGGTACCCTTCCACTTCTAGGTTAAGAATTAGATCGATCTGAATCCCAAATCACCTCTACCCAATGGGACGATATATTATCACTCCATTATGGAAAATTAAGAGATCAAACGAAAAACATAGGAGTTGCTACAAAAGGAGTACAACTAACTAAGTTATTCACCTTGTGGGAGCTTGATTATACTTGTAAAAAAGAATGATAGGACCTGGAGGCTCTGAATTTATTATCGGGAACTATACAAAATCACTGTTAGGAATAGGTATCCAATCCCATGGATTGATGACCTTCTGGACGAACATAAGGGGGCCAAGTATTTCAGCAAGATTGATCTGAAGTCTGGTTATCACTAGGTTCCAATAGAGCCCATAGATGTATGGAAGACCACCTTCAAATCTAATGAAGGCCTTTTTGAATGGTTGGTTATGCCCTTCGGGTTGACAAATTGATCCCCTTCTACTTTTATGAGGCTAATGGATGACATCTTGTGGCTGTTCACCAACTCATTTGTGGTTGTTTATCTGGACAACATCCTCATCTTGAACAAGAGTTGGGAAGAACACTTGCAACACATTCCACAAGTCCTTCAAACCCTGCAGCAGCACAAACTGTGTGCCAACTTAGAGAAATGCACCTTTGGCATGAGGCAGGTCCAATATCTAGGTTACATAATATATGAGTGAGGCATGCATGTGGATCTGACTAAGATCTAAGTCATTAGATATTGGCCAACCTTGACCACTCTAGTAGAGATTTGCAAATTTTTTGGCCTTGCAAATTTGTATTGGAGGTTCGTGTTGGGATTCCCCCATATCACTTAGCCTTTGTGTCATATTACCAAGGGCAGAGTGAAAGAAAAATTTTCCTGGTCTGAGTCCCAATAGAAGGCATTCATTGAGTTTAAGTGTCACCTCTTCTCTACACCAGTAATCAAGTTTTCAGACCTACAGTATCCATTTGAAATTGAGATAGACACCTCTGACTATGCTATTGGTGTAGTCCTCACACAACACGGGCATCTAGTGGCCTATCATAGTGAGACACTTTCTGATATAATTCATAAGTACCCCACCTATGATAAATATATGTACTCCATCGTGTAGGCTTGCCTAAAATGGAAGAATTACATTCTATGGAAGGGGACGATCATCCACACTGATCACTAACCTCTTCAGTTTATACAAGCATAAGGGAATTTGCAGAATGATCGCCATCATAAGTGGCCTACATATTTGCAACAATTCCAATTGAATATTAAATAAAAAAAGAGCAACACCAATCATGTTGCGGATCACCTCAGTTGGCCCCCAATTGCAACAATGACTATTGTTCTGAACTCTTATGGCCATGAGACCTTTCAATGGCCGCAACTAAAAAAAATGATCCATATTTATCCTCCACATATGAAATGACAGTGGATGGCAAGAAAGTTCCTGATTTCCACCTCCATGACACATTATTTTTCTACCTAAGCCACCCTTTTGTTCCTTAAAGCGAGTGTGCCAAGTTGATTTCGGAGGCACAATACAGTTGTGTTGCATAACACTTTGGTGTGGAAAAAGTTATGGCCATACTACAAAATTACTTTTATTGGCCAAAAATCTAACAAGATGTTGGGAAATATATCAGATCTTGCACTGCTTGTGCCATTTCCAAGCCAACCATCAAGAAGTAAGGCATGTGCACTCCTCTACCTACTCCCGGCTAGCCTTGGGAATCCATCTCTATAGACTATCTCTCTAGCCCCCCTTCTACCAAGCATGGTAATGACTGTTTAATTGTGGTCGTAGACAAATTTTCTAAAATGGCTATATTGGCAGTCTACAAGAAGAGTATCACAATAGAGGACACTACCAAACTCTTCTTTGAACAAGTGTGTGGACATTTTGGGATTCTGCAGACCATTATATCAGATTGGGATAGCAGGTTCCTAAACATATTTTGGTCAAGCCTCTGAACACTATTGGACACCAAGCTCACCAAGTCAACTGCATTCCATCTCCATACTGATGTCTAGACAGGGACCATCAATAGGATGATAGTGCACATACTCTACATATACAACTCCAAGCATCCATGAACCTAGGATGAGATCCTTCCCTATGTGTAGCACAATTATAACATAGCTCTCCATAGCTGAACTAGTTGTAATCCCTTTCAAGTGGGTCTAGGATTTCAACCATTGTATCCTATTGACATTTCCATGCCTCATGCAACTACATAGATAAAATCCACACATGTATCGTCTGAGGCTGATAAAGCAACGAGATTTATTGAATGCATCCAACACATCTTCTGACAGGTTCACAACAACTTAGAGAAGTCTAATGCCAAGTACAAGCAATAACATGTGGTTAGCCCTGGTGTTGCACCAAGAGTGATACAACTCTCAGGGACTCCTTAACTTAAATTATCAACCTAGGGTTCGTACAAACTTAGAGGTGAAAGTTCTATATGCACAATAGGTTAGGTTCTACTCATGCCACCCTCAGTCATGACCTCAGATCAAGGCGTTCAGAGACCATTCCTCCAACCCAATTATAGTTAAAGCTTGCTGATGAAAGCACAATTGAAAATTGATTCTTAACTAAGAAAATGAAAATTCCATTTGTTCAACTTGTAGATGTTAATTAACATTACATGAAAGATAATAGAATAATCTACGTGCAGAAGTAAAGCTACTCTATCTTGCATAATTCATCAAATGAGTAACCTATTTTCATGTATCATTATTCTACTTCAAATTTGCTTGAAAATCAAAAATATAACTTGTAAGGTGTTCCTACAGGAGGTCTTGCATTGCTATAGGAGGATCTTTATTGCTATAGGAGGGGTTCCGAGAGCCTTTTTAGGGTGGAGATGATGTCTTGAAGGCGTGAAGAGGTGTATGAAGGTAGGATGGAGTGAATGAAGGTTGGGGAAGACCCTTAACCAAGCCCAGACCTCTCGAAGGTTTGTCTTGCACCAATATGAATTCCCATGGTGTCCTTAATTGTCTAAATAGAGTGACCATGGAAACAAAGTTTTGGGAGGAGAATTGAAGGGTGGAAGGAGAAGATGGAGAAGTCAAACTGGAGATGAAATAGGTTCCCTCCCCTATAAATCAGCACAACCTTGCAACTAGCCACATGCATGCATCAATTTATCATTAACACAGAGATATAAACTATGATGGAAAAGATGAGTTGAATTTGAATAAAATCTATTATATGCCACAACACTATTATGATCACTGAACTAACTCCTAAATCCAAGAAATCATTAAAAAAATGTTTTTAGACTGAGATAGTAAATCCTTCCAACCATTCTCCCACAAGAGAGGTGATAGGGAATCCTGCAATCAACTGTTTTAATAGCTTAACATCTACTGCAATAAAAGAAAGACATGAAATGATTTAAACTAAGAACAAGATAGAAATACAGAAGAGGGGCCAAAGCCTCTGGGTTGGGCCCAAACCCAAGAGTTTCAGCCCTCTAAAACTAGCTCAAATAGAGCTTACTAACCAACTTCTCATTATCAGAAAATAGTAATATCATACATCACATGAAATTTAACAATGACAATCTCAAGCCCCGGGCTCAATAGCTACTCCTAGCTTAATAAAAATTTGAATCCTAATGAGTCTTTCATCTCATTTATTTATACAAAAGGGTAGATGATATCATCTCCCTCGAAAATAGGAGTGATTCCCTCCTTGATCTCGAAAATTGTGGATCTTTTCCTCCTTGAGCTTCTCAAGCACTTGGAGTTACTCAAATGTCAGTGAGTTCGATCTTGTGAGTGATTATTTGGTGATATCAAGCTGAGTTACAGAGTTAAGGAGGTGGAAAATCCTCCCTAGATTCCCTCCTTGTTGTCTTCATCAAGCCCCTGCATAGGAAATGCCTAAAAAATGCTCCCTTTTTCCTTAAATTTAATCACATTAGGCCACATACTATGCCAAAAACCTTTTACTCTTATTACTAAACATATTATAACCAAATATTTGAATTAATGTGAGAAAATGATAGTTTTAAGGTTGGAGGATAGCATAATAAACTTCAAGATATACCTATTGATGGGACTCATCACCACCCGATTGTTGAAGGTGTTGCTCATCCTAGGAGCAACTTATTCATCCATATGAATCTCATTCATGACCCTGATGGCCTCTCTGACATCCCAAGGCATCTCAGTTAGTGTGCCCTCTTATGGATAAAAACGTGCATTTGCCTCTACTTCGGTCCATACCTTTTGTTCCTTTACCCTGTTCCCTTCTTCTTGTAAACCCAAAAGCAAAGGTGGATTGAGTTTGAGTCATATCCATTTGATTTGCAGTCTTTGCATGATTATTTTGTACAATGGGGTTCTTTCTAAGGCATTTCTTAGTCTTTCAGGAGAGTGATACTCTCTTATTTGTAGATTATGGGGTAGGGCATGCCACCTTCTTTGACAAGCTTGTAGAATTTATGTTCCTGACATCCTAAAAGTTTCCTCAAAATGTAGAATATCTTGCTCTTGGGTTGCCATGCATCTAGGTTCTAAAGAAAAATCAGAAGCAATAAGGTTATGATTGTTGATTACAACCCTAGGGCTTACTAGCTCTGCTTCAATATACAAGGGTTCCTTCTCTTCTTTTGTCATCACCTTTTTCACTTCCTCAGGCCTTTCCTCTTGATGAGTCAGCCAAGATCCTAATAACATTAGTTTCATGTCTGTCAATCTTGAATTGGGATCCCAGAAATTTAGATATGTTAGAATGAAATTGTGCATATAGAATTCACTAACTTTTCCCTATCTTACCTACTAGCTTGTTTGCAAAAATCAATAAATTGCATGTAGCCTTGAAAAGGAAAAGATCCATATTGTGCTAGTGTCTTAATTTGGAATTGCAGCCATTGTTCGTTGACGAAAAGAGCATAGGATTTTGATGGATGACTCCATCGTATGGATTCCATAGAGAGACTTGCCATAATGTCAAGTTGTGTTTCTCTCTCTTGCAGCTGCTATCTCAACCTTGTGTTTTCTATTTGTAGTTGATCCCTCATAACTGACTCTCTTAGTCTCAAATCACTCAAATCATTGCCCATTTTAGTGACTTTCTCCTCCACGAGGCCCACATATTCTACATTCTTAGATTTGGAAATTTTCATCCACCTATGTGTTCTTCCTCTCTCTATTTCCAACTCATAGAGGAGTGGGACTACAAATGTTTCAGGTATGATCCTTCCTCCCTCAATAAATTTGTAATAGGACCCTAAGTTGGGTTGTGGATCAAGTTCTTGAAGCTCTTGGAGGCCTTTTTCATCTTCTTTAAGGTGGTTTCTCCTTCCCATAACTTCTTTTTCTGCTCCTGTAGCATTTCCTGTTTCTCTTATAGTTGTACCCTGTTTCTCCTGTAGCTGCCCTTGTTTCTCTTGTAGCTCCTCTTTTTTGCTTGCTCAAGGGCAGATTGTGTCTTGGGTTTCTTGAAGGTCACTTCCCTGGTGGTAGGCCATCTCTCATATGTCATATGTGGTTCGATGTTTCCCTTAGGAGAGGTAATCTCCTCAATTTTTCCTTCACTGGGTCCTACTTCTCCATTTTTACTTGGCGACTCCTCAATAGTGATAGGGACCTTTGAAGGAGGTTGTGGTTTCCCCTTCCTGATCTTGGTGCTCTTCTTTATTTTGAAATATAGGGGACCTTGCCTCAATTTCCTCCTTTTGGGATTGACAAGTGTGCTCAATGTGGCCAATGTGGTAGCCACTTCTTGCTTTGAATTCCCTGGAGAAAGACTTGTTTGATGTCCTTGCTTCTCTTTTCCTTGGGGTTTAGAAGTCTTCTTAGGGATTTCTTTTTCTTCTACTTGTTTCTCTTCTTCTTCTTCCTTAAGCTTTGCTTCTTCTTCCTTTGACCCCGCGACTTCTTCTTCCTCTGTTCTTCCAACCTCTTCTTCTTTTTTTCCTCCCCTACCTCTAGTGGTAGAGGCTAGTGTTTCTCCAGGTGTGATGCATTGGTTTTCACTGAAGACCTCCATGTCCCTGTCCACAAAATTAGTCCAGAGGAAATTGTTACTTAAGTGGCTCAAAGCATCCATCAAAATTAACTTGATGAGGCCATGGTGGGCTATGTGTTGATGCTTTCCTTCCCTCACCTTTTGGCTCATTTCAATGATTGAGTGCAGGAGGAAATGGGGAACACTAAGTCTTTGAGGGAGAGGCAATTCTACTTTGAATCTTAACTCATGAAGTAACCTAAAATGATAGGCATATACCACACTCAATCTCCCTTCACAAGATATATATTTGAGGATGTGATAAGCCACCTCATCCCAGGGGTATGGTAGGCTTTCTCTTCTTACTCCATTCTTATATTCTATGGGATTCTCTCTCTGAATGAAGAAGTTCTTCTTAGCTGTAACACTTACTTCCTTCTCCTCCTTTCTCCATAGAACCCCCAAGGGTAAGGTGGTCACTCTACTTATGGTTTCATGACTTAAGGAGATGGCCAATCCTTTGACAACAATAGTGGCACTATCTTCCCCTTGAGGATGCAATGCCATGGAAAATTCATGAGTGATATCATCATCATATCCTTTTAGTAGTTCAAATAAACCCAACCATTGATGTATTTTGAAGATGTTCACTACAGGAGGGTGTTGGTGAATCCTCTTGGTGTCTATGGGTTCTCTTCTATTAAATCCCCCCCCCCGCATTTCTTCTATTTCCGCTCCTTGTTGTTAGTTAGGTGTGGAATTCATTTTTTTTTAAGTAATCTCAGTTGTGGAAACAATGTTAAATTCCTTTTTATTAGTGAGGGAGAAGGATGCTAGAATTGATATTAAACAAACTCTTTTCTCTGCTTCTATCCACAACAATTTCTAGGAAGACCTCCTACTACTCAGATGTCTATTACATGTTATCAATTTCAGGAAGAATTGTCATGCAAGTGGATGGAAAAAAGGAAGGAGGATTTCATTTAATTCTTATCAAAATAGCTCTATATGTGCATGAGGGTTTGGATACAATTTCGGGTCACTATGGGTCCCTTTCACCCTTTAATTCCCCCTGTAGCTCCTTCTTGTCCCTCCTATATCATTTCAAACTTTCCTGTAGCACCTGCAGACAGGGTTCAAAACTTCTCAGTGGCACCCTAGGTGGTCTGATAAGAATAGCTCGTCCTTCCTCTAACTACTTTTGTTTTGGAAATGAGTGATGGTGAAAATGAAGTCGAGCCTAGTACATAATATTCTCTTTGTGGTAAAGGCTCAGAGCACTTTGGTGACATGGAATATACATGAGTTTCCATTTTTTGAACCATTTTCCCCACTCCTTGCAATCATTTCCCCTCTCCTCATGATTATCACCCCACTCCTCATGAGAACCACCTCACTTTGAGTTGACATCTCCATGTTTCATGGGTGACTAATACAAACTTAAGTTTACTAGTCGAGGGTGGCCAAGTTCACTAGCCACCTCCAACCTATTAAAACTCCTTTCTCGACCATTAACACATTTTAGCATTTTATGCATAGGGAAGAGGTGAGGGTTGTCATACCTGAGCCTACTTGTGGATTGAATTTTTGTAGATAGTTGCATGATGGAGGTGGGCCTCATAAAATCATGACCTCAGAGGGAGTTGATTCTTTTGCTTATTTCTGTGCATTTCTTCATAACTTGATGATATCCTGACTGATAGACTTGTTTTGTGTGCAGATGCCTTCCTTATGTCTAGGATTCTTGTTATTGGTGATGGAGTTCCTTCCCAAGGATGATGTGTCTCCTCTCTGTTGTAGATATGGCTCCAAGATTCTCTTTTTGAGTGGAAAAATAATTCCATGGAGTCCTTCTTGTAGCAGTCATTTAATCATCCGTTCAAGTCTCCATCTTGCATGCCAGGGTTGAGGGGAAGTGACAAAAGGAATGAGGACCAAATTAGGTTCATGAGGAAGTGGTGTAGGTGTTATAACAACAAACAACTGGGATTTCTATGCTCTTTTAGATGCATGACAGAGTGGAAATTTTTATCAATTTTTTACTAAATGGGGTGGATGGGTGGTGGGGTTGGCATTGGAGGACCCCCCTTAACATTTCCTAGAGACAACATGGCCTTCTGGTCTCTTTTTCCATTGGATCCACCTCATGTAGCCTCACAAGATCCTTCTGTAGCATTATAGCACCTCTTGTAGCATCAGAGCGAGGAGGTAAAATTGGAATCTCTTGTTGATTGGATGATGGAGAGAGGTGGGCATGTGAGTGGAGAGTGTGGATATGATGTGTATGGATGGAAGGATGGAGAGAGACTTGTAGATTCTTCCCTGTAGCCATAATTCTACCAACTATGTGGAGTCATGTAAAAGAAATATGTTAGAAGAAATGGTGTAATAACTCCCTCCTTGTGCTTCTCTTTTCTGTTTTTTTAGACAATCAGGTTAACTCTGTAGAGGTTTTCAAATGCATGCTCATCCTAGGCACCTCAGAGGAGGTTTTCACCTGGGGATACTTTATTTTATTCTTTTTCTTTTTCTTTATTCATGAGTTTCCTTAGATAGGTTCTCAACTTAGGAGTGGGCCTTAGATGCCTCATGGAGGTTTTCATCTAGGCCCTCTTATTATTATTTTTTGTTGTTGTTTTTTTTAGAATTTTGGTGGACTAAGGGTTCTGAGTCCCCCAATCACATTTAACTCTCTGCTAACTGAACTGACAAATTATTCCTTAGATAGAGGTTTCTTGTATAATTTCAACCTATCACCATTGACAAGTAACAGAATTCCTTCCTCATCAATGATTTTGATTTGGAGAGACCCATTCTCATGACACTTATCTACTAGATAGTGACCCAGGCATCTTGTCATCAACTTCCCCTTGAAATCCTTGAATCTGGAATCATACAACAAGGCCCAATCTCCTTGGAAATTCCTTTCTTTGATGTGCTTGTTGTGTCAAATATTCCTCTGTAGTTGGATTACCTCAATGTGTAGGAGAGCTTGCATTTTGAATTCATCTAGACCATTGAGTTGGAGCAACCTTTCCTATTGTGCTGAAGTGAGATTCAAGTCTAATTGAGCTGCCACCCTCAAGGTGTTGTACTCAAATTCAATAGATAATAGGGACTTCTTCCCATAGACCAACTCAAAAGGAGTGAATCTAGTGGTGGTCTTCCAAGTGGTGTTGTAGGCCCAAGTAGCTTCCACAAGTCTCTCTACCCAATCTTGTTTTCTACTGCTAACAAACTTTGTAAGAATGTTCTCCAATTATCTATTGGTGTCTTCCACCTACCCATTTACTTGAGCGTGATATGAATTATATGTCTTGTGTTTGATGTGGTTTTGCTTCGTAATGTCTTCAATCAAACTTGATGTAAATTGTGTTCCTTGATTGTAACAACCCTGGTGAAAATGCCATGTAAAAGTATATATAAGGCCACAGTGATGGGCCATGTATTCCAAGATGAATGGTGGGGGAAACATCCTAATGGGTGTTGATTCAGTTTATTATGGCAAAGGAAATTGGCAAAGGAAATGACTAAGGATTCAGAAATACAAATTGGCATTTTTGGCACAATTATTTATGAAAATAATGGAAATTAGGAGAAAAGGGAGGTGAACGGTTAGAGGTTGCATGTGAGGAGGAAAATGAAGGAAAATAATGGAAAATGAGAAAATAGAGGCCTCATTCATAAAAAGGCTTCTGAGGATCATTTGGAAAACTTCTTCTTTTCAATATTAAGCTCTTAGTCAGTGTATGTTCTTGGCTCAAACCTGGTCAGTTTAGTGTTGGATCTCTCTCATTATTCTCTCTCTCTCTCATACCCTTGGAGACTTAGAGTTTTCTTGGAGCTCCCTTGGTGGGTGTGGCATACTTGGATTCTTGGAGAAAGAAGGAAAAGGAAGAGCAGGAAAGTGCAAGAGGGCATCGGGATCAACAACTACAACAATATTTCTTGTAAGTACCAAGTTGCATGTATGTTTTCCTCACTAGTTTTGGCATGCATTTCACATGCATGTGGATTCTTCTTCATGATCTGTCACTGTCATGGAGGATTGCCTGGATTGATAGTGGATTTTCCTAGCCTTTCCATTTCTTGGATAGACATGGTGTTATGGGATCATTTTCTTGTTCTCTGGTTGCTTCTCATGTTTCCTTATTTTGGGTTGAGCTATTAGTTCCTCGAAGCCTTGGTTGGACAAATGCTCTAGAAGCACTGTAATGGCTTGGGTTGAGTTACTAGTCCTACAAGCCCTAGTTGGAAAAAAATTATGGAAGCCCTGTAATAGCTTTGGTTGAGTTACTAGTCCTGGAAGCCTTGGTTGGACAAACGCTCTGGAAGCCCTTGGTGGTTTGAGTTACTAGTCCTGGAAGCCCTGGTTGGAAAAACACTCTGGAAGCTTGGTAAAAGTTGTGGGTTGAGTTACTAGTCCTAGAAGCCTTGGTTGGAAAAGTGCTCTAGAGCTCGGTGGTAGCCATGGGTTGAGTTACTAGTCCTGGAAACTGGGTTAGAACAAATGCTCTAGAAGCCCTCGAAGGCTTCGATTGAGAAATATATGATGATGGTTTTGGGGATGTCCAACTGGGTGGTGGAATCACTGTTTGATGCATTGAGGTGGATGGCCTCTGTAAGCCCTAGATGAGTTTTTATTGACGTGTTCTATGATATCCCACATTCATTCTTGGGATATGGCACGAGGGTGAATGACTAAAGAGAGATTTGGATCAACCATTCTATGGTCAGGTAGAATGTGGAAGTCCCATATCAGGTTTGGATTTTGCATCATTAATGAAAGGTTATTTCTCTTGGTATCTCTATGAGCATTATGATGATTATATGTGGTTTATATGGCTATGATTCCATTGGTATTTTTGTCCCTATTCTATTGGTTATTTACATGTTTTATGACAACAGCCATGAGTGGCTCTCATCATGTTCTTACTTGTTATTGAATGATTAAAATATCTATGATCTAATGGAAGAAATGGTAGCTAATGTGATAAGGATACAATGCTTCATAGTGAATCTCAGTTAAGTCTGAGACCCCTATGTTCATATCTATTATTTACACCTATAGGTTGCATATTTACTAAGTGTTTGAAAAAATGAATGTCGTGGCTAGTAGGCATCCAGTCAAGGTTTTGAACAAGTATTTTCTTTAGTACTATTATTTCCATGTTATTTTACTAATTTGAAGAGATGGTTCAATTATGGTCAGTGACCTGGGCTCTAGGCCTGAAAAATTGGCTCAAATCCCAAAGTCGTTGGCATAGGACTCACAAATTGGGTCTCTGGTCATTGGAAAGAAAGCATGTGAGAGTGACTATAGGATTACAGTAGCATGCATTCCTTGTCATGGGAGCAAATTTGGGTTTAATTCATCTAAATGCTAGGTTAACTCATGGGTTGGGCACGCGGAGTGGTGGATTAGCTCCTTGGGGCCCTAAAGCACCTGAGGGAGGTTTGTTTGTTCTTTTTCCATCGATTCCATTTCCTTAAGGTTACCTAGGAGGTTGAATCATATCATATTAGTCTCTCGTTGTATGTTTACCCAGTGGTCGGTTGCTTGGGTAGAAGTAGGAGGAGGATGTTACAAAGTGGTATCAGAGCATGGTTGCACTCTCCTTGGTTTGTGTGTTGATCACACTTTCATGTTGGTTGCATATGTGTAGATTATGCATGTATTCCATGTGCTTGTTGCATTTTCAAGGTGTTGATCATATTTTTAGTGATGTCACCATGTGAAGGTTGAAGGTGTTTTCATGGAGTATATCTTCATGTGTGTATGGCTTATTATGCAGTTGTTATGCGTGTATGGTCTTGGTTATAGTTATGCATGAATAATAGGTCAAACATGCCTTGTGAAGTAATGGTATGAAATTCAGGTCTTCATGGTGTTATTGGTTGTTATGATGCTAATGTGTTGGCCGAGATAGAGTAGGAGATGCATATCACCATAATAAGGTTGAAGCATTAAACTTTGGATAAGATCATATCGTCATACAGGTATTTTATGTTTGGCATGCAGGTATATAAGTTAAGGATTGTCATATGCATTAAGTTTATATACATTAGGTTTATGTAGATGTCTTTTGATGCTATGGTTACATTTATGATAGATGTTAGTTGATTAGTGTAGTTATATGCATGTGTCAGATAGTCAAGAATGATAGTAACTTGTAGGTGTATGCATTGCTATTGTTGTTTTATATTAGATAACTTGATGATGATGTTATATGTTGTTGATGGGTATGTTATAGGTTAAATTTTTGTTGTTATATGACAATTAGCTTGAAGATTAGGTTATATGTTGTCGATGAGCATGATATATAGCTTATGGTTGTTATATGCTAGTAACTTGATGATTAGGGCTATTTCATTAAGATCTTTGATGTCATATGTATCATGCTAAATTGGATTAGCCTATGCATATGGTTATGGTTATGACATTGAGGTATGAGTTGACTTATTGTGTTGCATTGTGTGTTACTAATCTAGACTGATTGTACATATGTGATTGCTATGCATAAATGATAAATTCTTATGAGTTTATGATGTGAACATGTTAGTTAGTTAGTGTTATGGATATTGTGATCTTATTTATGTTTGAGTTGACATGTTGTAAAGCTATATCTTGCTAACTAGATTAATTGTACAGACAAGATAGCCTCCCTTGAGATATATTAAGGTACGAGCTTTCTTATGTCATCTATTTAGTGTTTGAATGTTTGATTATGTCGTCTAATTTATTTATTTAACATGGTATGTTTGTGAGTTGTTTGAATGTTTGGTTAATTTCATAATATGAGTATGTGTTCCAATGATCTTGTTTTAAGATAATTGTACTAACAGAGATAGTTGATATGTACTTGAATGTAGTTGACAGTTGTAGCATTATGACTATGAGTTGACTATGGGTTATGACATGATTTTTAGTCTTGGTAAATGTTGATTTCAAACTGATAGATATGATTTTCTTGATATTTGGAACATGTGGTTGACATGTTTGAGAAGTTGTAGGGTAACATGTCATATATTAGCATGACAAGGTAACACTTGATGTGTTTATATATGATTGTCTTGATATTTGGAACATGTGGTTGACATGTTTGAGAAGTTGTAGGGTAACATGTCATATATTAGCATGACAAGGTAACACTTGATGTGTTTATATAACTAACAATTGGGTGATGTGACAGTGCATAGTAAGCCTCAATTGCAACAAGGTAAAAAGGGTAAAAGAAAGGAATTGGACAAAAAGTCCTTTGGCTATGTTTGGAAACCATAATTCAAAATGAATGAGTGCGTTGCATACAAGGAGTCTTCTTAACCTTGATTTTGTCTAAATTATGTGGATATGTGCTATAGTTGTGAACATGTACTTGATAGGCATATTAGCCAGTGTCTAGTTGTAGGAGGATCTGTCAAGGGAATTGAAGTCCTTGTAGAGATGGTGTGGATGTGTTCAGTTGCAAGCAATGTTCTTGGCACAACAAGGTAAGGTAACCAATGTATTTTTATGTTTATTTATGCACTGACAGTTATGTGTTGATGTCAGTATGATGCAGGGGATTACATGGCAGAGAAGTTTCCATGAAATATTGAAGAAGGCTCTGGTTGAGTTTCCTTGGGAACGATGGGATTCAGTCATGGTATTTGTTTCCAGTCTTGTGCTTTTGGTCTTTTATGAATTGTAGAGCTTGATTATGGTTTTGTTTATGTCTAGTGCAAGGCCTTGCCACTTTGTTTTGGTGTCATATTGTTATTGACTTTCATGGTTTTCTTCTTAGTTGATTCTTGTCTTGCCTTTTATGTTTTGAGTCTTGGGAATTGTTTGGGAAAGAGGAAAGTTGTTGGATCTCAAGAGAGTTGTGTGGTACCTGAAAGGTAATGTAAGATTCAAATGAAGCTTTGTGCATGAGTAAGCATAATGGAGGGTAATACTATGACAACTAGTTGGACTAGTTGGGTCCATTTGTGTACATGAGTGATGGCAGGATAGGCAAGAGAAAGGTAACCAGAAAGGGTAAAGTAAATGGACCTGAGATGTCGGATGGCTTGAATAAGTTGGGAATGGTGGTTCTCAATGGCATGCATGAATAAAGGAAGTTCTCTTAAACTTGACCTTGATATCTAGTATTTATATTGTGATCATGATCACTTTATGCTAATGATTATATGCATATATGTATGTATGTATGTACGTTGTTATCTGACAAGGTCATCATGGATCATGATTTTTTTATGTTAATGTTTATTTATATGTATGTACATGTCTATGTATCTATGTCACTATCCAACGGGGTCATCAGGAATCGTTCGTGTGGAGGAATGATTGATTACGCAGGAAAATGACACGGAGAGGTTCCCAGTCATACAAGGAATCAATTGGAAAGAGTAGTCATGAAAAATATATGAGGTCAATATCATGTGGTTATGAGTTTATATTATGTCTATGTTATGGGTAGGTTATACCAAGGGATACATTAGCAAAATGAAAGCAGTGTGGTCTGCAGCATGCTAGGATAAGCATGAATAAGACATTGAAAGCAAGGTTTCTTGGTAGAGGTAGTGTGGCTTCGGATGTGTAGTATTACTATTGTGAATATGTCACACATGTTATACATGTTGCATCTGTGATGATTGTGTGCATGCAGTATTGTGCATATGTAGTGTGTGTACATGTTGTTTATGCAATATTATGTACATGGTGTTAGTATAGATAATGTTGTATGAATGTTTCATATTCAGTGTTAGGTATAGATGGTGTTATGTAGATGTTGGATATATGGTGCTATGTACATATTGTATTGTTTGCATGATGGATATGCGGTGTTGTATGCATATGGTGCTCTACGCATGTTGGATATGCAATGTTCTGTATAGATGATGCTATGTACATGTTGGATATGCAGTGCTATGTACATGTGGTGTTGTGTGCATGTTGTACATGTTGTACATGTGGTGTTGTGTGCATGTTGTACATGTTGTACATGTGGTGTTATGTACATATGGTGTGGTGTGCATGATTATACAAGTGGTGTTGTGCGCATGTGGTGTTGTGTACATGTTGTACAAGTGGCATTGTGTGCAGGTGATGTTGTGTACATGTTGTGCAAGTGGCACTATGTACATGTGGTGTCACATACATGTCGTGCATGTGGTACTATGTAGATGTAGTACTGTGTACACATTGTACAAGTGGTGTAGTGTACATGTGGCATTGTGTACACGTTGTGCAAGTGGCGTCGTGTACATGTGATGCTGTGCACACATTGTGCAGGTGGTGCCTGTACATGTGGTACTATGTACATGTTGTATAGATGGTATTGGTGCACATGTGGTATTGTGTGCATGTCATACATGTTCAGTTGAGGGCATGTGGTACTAGGTATGTGCATTGTGTAGGTGCATGTATTACGTGGTTTTGTACATCGAGTATAGATGTATTGTGTTGTATTGTATAATCTAGGTGTAGGTGTATGTATTATGTTATGCACTAGAGGTAGGCGTATGTATTATATTATATACACTGGGTGTAGGTGTATGTGTTGAACGTCAGGTGTAGGTGCATGTATTGCATGGAGTTGTATGTCGTGTGTGGTCGTATGTGTGTGATGCACACTATGTATATGTGCAGCCGGTTGAGGAGAAGGCATTGGGTGTTTATTGGGTGCAGCAACTAATCTGGTGTGCATACAAAATAAGAACAAAGGCAAAAGTAAGGATCAATTAAAGGATAAGTATCGGTATATTATTTCAATTTTATTATGCATGTGACTTATGATTATGGTATATGATGATTACATGTGAATTATGATTCTAGTTTACGATGGATACATGTGATTTATGATTTTTTTCTATGATCGTTATGTTTTGAACTAACCTGATGAGATATTTTTATACATGTTGATTTGGTCAAATATACTAGTTTGACTTGTTGTGACAGGAAGTGAATAGGATTGCAAATGTACCTTATTGACGAGTAACCAATGAGGTATGACATGAATTTATTTCAATTTATTTTAAATATAATGGAATTTATGTGCTTGGTATAGGAATGCATGAAATGTCCAGTTGGGTGATTGAAATTGACTGCAAAAATTAGTAGCAACAACAAAGGAATTGAAACAGGTAACAGTATGCTAGTGAAGTACTTCATGAGTAGGGCCATTGTGGGAAACTAGTACCCAATCGTGTCCATTGATTTCCATGAGCATGCTATGACCGGTATGATGGTTTTGAGCCAGGGATATGCCTTTGTTTTCTTTTCTTTCGATGCGAGGAAGTCTTGCCAAGGGATGGACTACCCAGGATGGGGGTGCCAACGAAACTTGGAAGGTGAGTGACTAAACGGAAGGGGTTGATCGAATTTCTCAAGGGATTGTATAGGAGAGAAGGGAAGACCATGGATGTATTTTTTTTTGGTCATTTTCATTTCCAGATGTAATCAAATGCACATTGGGAGTGCACCATGGAGTAATGAGCAGGTAACTGTTCACTGAGAGGACAAGTGGCGCAAGATTATAGCTCTGGACATTGGATGCAAGTTTGACTTTGCAGTGGATTCTGGACTTCCTGGGAAGGAGGTGAATCCCCATACTACTTTGAGGGTGGAGGTGTGAGCCTCTAGATTCCCTTGTTGCAGATGCATGCATCGTATCCTTTTATTTATTGGTTGAGAAAATGTGCATATGTGTATATGTGTGTATTATTGTAAATATTGTATCGAGCTGGATTTATAAAGCTCCATAGATAGTATGGTTATTTGCTGGTTGTAGAAAATGTGTATGTGTATATGTGGTTATTGTAAATACCGTAATGAGATGTGTTATAAATCTCCAAGAAATGATATTTTTGTCATGTTTCAGCAATGGTCATTGTAAATACTACAATGAGCTATGTTATAAAGCTCCATGGGAAGTATGTTTTGTTTTCAATAGTCTTGTTGGTTATAGGTGTCATTGAACACCGAGGATGATGTTCCCCTAAGGGGGAGGGTTTTGTAACATCCCTGGTGAAAATTCCATGTAAATAAATATATATATATATATATATATATATATATATATATATATATATATATATATACATAAGGCCATGGTGATGGGACACGTATTCCAAGTTGAATGGCAGGGGAAACATCCTAATGGGTGTTGATTCAGTTTATTATGGCTAAGGAAATTGGCGAAGGAAATGGCTAAGGCTATGGAAAGGAAAAACGGCATTTATGGCACAATTATTTATGAAAATAATGGAAATTAGGAGAAAAGGGAGGTGAAAGGTCACAGGTTGCATGTGAGGAGGAAAATGAAGGAAAATAATGGAAAATGAAGAAAATAGAGGCCTCATTCATAAAAAGGATTATGAGGATCAGTTGGCAAGATTCTTCTTTCTAGCGTTAAGCTCTTAGCCAGTGTAAGTTCTTGGCTTAGACTTGGTTAGTTCAGTGTTGGAACTCTCTCATTATTCTCTCTCTCTCTCTCTCATACTCTTGGAGACTTAGAGTTTTCTTGGAGCACTCTTGATGGGTGTGGCATACTTGTATTACTGGATCAAGAAGGAAAAGTAAGAGTAGGAAAGTGCAAGAGGGCATTGGGATTAGCAGCTACAACAATTTTTCTTGCAGGTACAGAGCTGCGTGTATATTTTCCTCACTAGTTTTTGCATGCATGGAACATGCATGTGGATTCTTGTTCATGATATGCCACTGGCATGGAGGATTGCCTGGATTGAGAGTGGATTTGCCTAGCATTTCCATTTCCTAGATAGCCATGGTGTTGAGGGATCATTTTCTTGTTTTCTGGTTGGTTCTCATGTTTCCTTAGCTTGGGTCAGGCTATTAGTTCCTAGAAGCCTTGATTAGAAAAATGCTCTGGAAGCCCTATAACGACTTGGGTTGAGTTACTAGTCCTGGAAGCCCTGGTTGGAAAAACACTCTGGAACACCTGTAACAACCTAGGTTGAGTTACTAGTCCTGGAAGCCTTGGTTGGAAAAACGCTCTGGAAGCCATTAGTGGGTTGAGTTACTAGTCCTAGAAGCCCTTGTTGGAAAAACGCTCTGGAAGCCTACTAAACATTGTGGTTTGAGTTACTAGTCCCAAAATCCTTGGTTGAACAACCACTCTAGAGCCCAGTAATAGCCATGGGTTGAGTTACTAGTCCTGGGGTCTGGGTTGGAACAAAATCTCTAAAAGCCCCGGAAGGCTTGGATGGAGACGAACCTGATGATGGTTTTGGTGATGTCTGATAGGGTGGTGGAATCATTGTTTGATGGGTTGAGGTGGATGGCCACTAGAATCCCTGGATGAGTTTTGATTGATGTGTTCTGTGATATCCCACATTCATGCTTGGAATATGGCACGGAGGTGAATGACTGAAGAGAGATTTGGCTCAACCATTCTACAGTGGGGTGAAACGTGGAAGTCACATCCCGGGTTTGGATTTTGCATCATTAATGAAAGGTTATTTCTCCTGGTATCTCTATGAGAATTATGATGGATTATATTTGGTTTATATGGTTGTGATTTCATTGGTATTTCTTTCCCTACTATGTTTGTTATTTACATGTTTTATGACAACAACCATGAGTGGTTGTTATCATGTTCTTACCTGTTATTGAATGATCAGTGTAGCTAAGACCTAATGGATGAAATGGAAGCTAATTTGATAAGGAGACAATGCTTCATTAAAAATCTCAGATAAGTATGAGAGCCCTATTCTCAGATCTGTTATTTACACCTATAGGTTGCATATTTACTAAGTGTTTGAAAAAATGGCTGTCATTTCTAGTAGGGGTCTGGTAAAGGTATTGAACAAGTATTTTATTTAGTACTGTCATTTCGATGCTATTTTACTAATTTGAAGAGATGGTTCAATTCTGGGTAGTGACTTGGGCTCTGGGCCTGAAAAAGTGGCTCAAATCCTAGAGTCATTGGAATAACACTGACAAATTGGGTCTCTTGTCACTGGTAGGCAAGCCTGTGAGAGTGACTATAAGGTTATAGTCACATGCATGCCTTGTCATGGGAGTGACTTTGGGTTTAATTCATCTAAATGCTAGGTTAACTTAGGGGTTGGGCACGAGGAGTGGTGGATTAGCTCCTTGGGGTCATGAAACACATGAGGGAGGTTTGTGTGTTATGTTTCCATCAATTCCATTTCCTTAAGGTTACCTAGGAGGTTGAATCATATCAACATAGTAGCCTCTTGTCGCATGTTTACCCCGACTGGCTAGTTACTTGGGTAGATGTGGGAGGATGGTGTTACATTGATCAGTGACTAATTCCCTCAGAAAACCAAATTTGTAGAAGATATTTTCCCTCAGAAATTTAGCCACCTTCTATTAAGTTGTTTATTTTACTACTTTTTTTTTCAGCCCATTTGGTCAAGTAATTAGTGCATACAATGATATACATTTTTTGTCCTATTGGGGGATCAATATGCCCAATGAAATCTATGCCCCACTTTTCAAATGGCTCTAAATTCACTTGAGTTGTAAGGGCATCTTATCCTTGGGTGTTGTATTATCTATCCTTTGAGACTAATCACACCTTTTGGTGTATTTCCTTTCATCCTGATGTAAATTGCACCAATAATAACCTGATTATACAACTTTGAAGGTTGTCCTCTTAAAAACAAAGTGCCCCCCACAAGGCCCTTCGTGTTATGCAGAGAGGATGTCAAAGACCTAGCACCAATATGTAAAAGATAAGTTCATCTGGAAGTTGATCATTTATCATTTCTTCCTTTCTTGTAGGTAGAGTTAGTCTTGACAAGAAATCTGCAAACACATTCTCCTTCCCTGGTTTATCAACAATAGTCAAATCAAATTATTGTAATAATAACAACCATCTAATTATCCTAGCATTGACATCAGGTTTATTAATTAAATACTTAATGGCGGCATGATTAGTGTGAACCAAAGTTTGATAACCAGTGATATAATGCCTAAACTTGTTTATAGAATGTACTATAACTAAGAGTTATTTTTCAGTGATAGTATAATTCAACTCAACTTTAGACAAGTTCTTACTAATGAAATAGATAGCATAAGTAAATTTGTCTTCCACTTGTCCTAAGGCAGCCCCTACAACTTTGTCCGAGGCATCTGTGCGTATATGGAAATGTAATGTCCAGTTGGGACCCCTAAGGATGGGTGTAGTGGTAAACTTTTCTTTTAGTATTTCAAAGGCTTCTTGATAGTTGCTTGTCCAAAAAAAATATGAATCTTTAGCCAACAGACCAAACAAGGGTGAAGCTAGTTTGCTAAAATATTTAATGAAACTTCTATAATACCAAACTAATCCAAGGAAAATCTTGACATATCTTTTCTTTTGAGGGATAGGGACCCTTTTGATGATGGAAATCTTGTTTGGGTCAACCTATATTCCCTCCTTGGATATAGAATGACCAAGGATAGTCCCTACATTCATCAAAAATTCACATTTCTCAGAGATCAATGAGAGATTCATTTCAATACATTTCTTTAAGACTTTTCACATATTGAAGAGAGCTTCATGGAAGTCACATCCATAAGGAGTGAAATCATCCATGTATATCTCAATAGAGTCATGAACAAGTTCAACAAAAATACTCAGAACTTCCCTCTGAAAAGTAGTAGGGGCATTGCACAGACCAAATGGAAGAACTCTATAGGAAAAGGTACCCCAAGGACATGTAAATGTGGTCTTATCTTGGTCTTCAGGGCTGATCTAGATTTGGTTGTATCCACTAAATCCATCCAGGAAGGAGAATAATTTATTTCCTGTAAGGCCATCTAGGACTTGGTCAATGAAGGGAAAAGGAAAATGGTCCTTCTTTGTATCCTTGTTAAGTTCCCAGTAATCAACACAGATTCTCCACTTCCCATTCTTCTTGGGAAATAAAAAAATAGGTGACACCCACTCACTATCTGAAATGGGGTATATGAACCCTACATCCAGTAGCTTTCGTAATTCTTCTTACACAATGTTCTTGAGAGTTGGTTTCATCCTTCTCTAGGGTTGGTGCACAGGCTTTTGTCCCTCTTTGATGTAAATATGATGAGTACAAACTAAGGGATGCACATCATTCATTTCCTTATAATCCCAAGAAAATGCATCTGATTGTTGCCTCAGTACATTGCACAACTGTTCTTCTTGTTTGGCAAAGAGAGAGGGGATAATATTTAAAGTTCTAGATGGGCCAAACTCTACAATATTGACATGTTCTGTACTTGAGTCAATAGAGCACAAGTCATTCTAAGGAATACTCCCAGATTCTTTCATCAACTCACCAATTGGCATTAGAGTGGGAGGTTGATTCTGAAGGATATGGTCAATAAGGTCATCTTCATCAAGTTGTCTCCCTCCTATAATAGTATCTACAGTGTAGACTCAGTAGGGAGTTGTATGATACAATTCATCCCCTTCCTCATCCTCTAACCATATGGGTAAATCATGTTCAATAGAAGGTTAAGAAGTAGGATACAACACAAGTTTTTTGGATAAATGTAATTTCTTGGTAGTCATGTTCCTAGCCCTATAACTAAAGTAAGCATCAACAATGACAAAACAAGGTCTTCCTAAGATGAGAAGATAACCATTAAACCTGGTTTTGGGCTATAGGACTAGGAAATCAGTAGGGTACTCCTAGGAATCAATGGAGACCATGACATCCTTAATAATTCCCTCAAGAGCTACCATGGATCTGTCTGCAAGTTGTAGCACTATGGTGGTCTTTCTCAAATCCCCTTGGAGGTTGAGCTTCAACATGGTTTCCCTAGTCATCAAATTGATTGTAGCCCCGAGATCAATTAGGGTTTTATGGACCATAATTATATCAATCTGCACATCCACTACTGGGCTACCACAATCTAGGTATTTTGGGGAGATCACCCTCCAAAGCCCTCGATTAGATAGTTGTCCAACAACATTGATGGTTGGGGTATCTCTTCTTCTTCTCACAGGAATTTTGTAACATTTTTCTTTAATAAGCCTGTTGTAGATGGGAACATATTTAATGGACTAGAGAAGGGGTTTCCTGACACATAATTTCTTTACTTCTCCCAAAAGTTCAACCTCTTCTAGAGTGTTATGGTTAGGGTGGATCGACCTTTCAGGATAGGGGGTGCATTGACTTGAGGTACACTCTCTTCCTTCTCTCCTTCAATCTCTTCAGGTGGAGAAGGTGGGTGATTATCTAGGAGCACCATCACATACCGAAGGTTGAGTTCTTGGATTTCCACAACATAAGAAGGATAGGATGTTTCACCACTATAGACCTATTGTTCCTGCTTATTGTTTGGGTTTAGATTGGGTTGAGCAGGAATTTGGGGTTGCTTAGGTGGGGCATGATGAGTTAATTGTGGTTTAGGTTAGGGTGGAGGCAATAAGGTAGGAGGTTGGTTTGTTTGAGGCCTCCACCCTTGTGACGGGTTTCCCCATTGGGAAGATTGGGGTGGATATGACTTAAAATGATGGTTGGCACACTGAGGAGGATATGGAGATGCATAAGTCGAAGGAGGAGGTGTGGACCATGATGGATGAGTGGAAGGGTACCAAGGCTGAAAAGGTGCATTTTGATTTGGATTTTAGTGAGGATAATGTGCACCTTGATATGGCTGAGGTCCGGAGGTCTCCTTTGGTTAATGAAGCACAACTATTCTGACCCACTCTCTACTCCTTCCTGGTATACAACCTTTAGGCCTGGAAAAGAGGGACATTTTTCTATTGCATGATTCTCTTCACATACTAGGAAGACTTCTATAACATTCAATGGGCATTCATTCCTAAGATGTCTTTTAGTACATCTAGGGCAGAAAATAACTAGTGCCCTTTCTGCTTCCTCTTGTTTCCTTTTGATTTTCATAGTATCCATTTGCAAAGAAAAGATGTGCAACATTTCTCTCTTGAAATCCTCCGACATGTTCCCTATTTCATGCTTGATGGATGTTGTGGAGGGAGAGGAACTAACCAAGTTTTGGCTAGGCCTACCCTTCTTCCTAACAACCCTAGAATAATTCTTGAATACAATTTTGATGTCATCATAAGGAAATTGTTAGATATCTCCTCCAGATATCATGTTGATGGTTTCCATTACATCTTCCCTGATCCCTCGAAGAATAAATAGCCTGAGTGACTCAACATCAAGGGTACAGATGGCCCTCCTATAATTGACTTGAAACCTTTCCTCATAGTCTTCCAAAGATTCATCAGTTCCAAGGATCATCCTAAAGATTTACTACTTTTTTTCTTTAGACCTACAGTAATCCTGGTATTTATCATTGAAGGTTTCTTGCATTTGGGCCTAGGTAGTGATGTTGCCTCTAGGTAGAATCATAAACTAGCGCAAGGCTGCATGTTTGAGGGTAGAAGGAAACAACTTCAACTTCTTCTCATCAGGGCATAACCATAGGTCCTATAGAAAACAAAAAACTCAAACATGAAGGTGCCAGGATCTTCAAAGGTTAAGCCATGGAAATGTGGAAGGGAAGCAAGGCTTATATTTTTCATTCTAGCCTCTCCATTGGTTTCTCTGATAGGGAAGAGCTCATTGTTCTAGTTTTCAGCCATGATTTGGGTCATTGAGATGGTTTCTTCTTACCCCCCAATATGTACTTCAAAATTTTTAGGTTTCTCACCTAGAGGGTCTTCTAGCTCCCTTGTAGTCAGAGAGGGAAGTTTACAGTCACCGAAGAAGAATGAAGGTTGACTGCTTGAGGGTGTGGGGGTTTTTGGTAAGAATTTTTCTTGGTTATCCCTACTCCTACGATGCATGAAAGAACAAATTGTTTTGAATTTTCACTTTTTCAAAGAAATAAGACTAATGCAAAATATAAACACAATTATCAAGAAGAAACAACACCTACTTAGGCACCTCCCTAACAATGACTCCAAAAAGTGGTGAGCCCTGATATTGCACCAAGAATGTTACAACTCCTAGAGATACTCAACTCAAATTATCAACCCAACGTTCATACAAGATTAGAGGTGACAATGCTATATGCACAATAGGTTAGGTTCTACTCATGCCACCCTTAATCATGACATCAGATCAAGGTGTTCAGAGACCATTCCTCCAACTCAACTATAGTGAAAGCTTGCTGATGAAAGCACAATTAAAAACTGATTCTTAAATATGAAAATGAAAATGCCATTTTTTCAACTTGTAGATGGTAATTAACATTACATGAAAGAGAAAGTGATAATCTACCTATGGAAGTAAAGCTACTCTATCTTTAATAATTCATAAAATCAGTAACATGTTTGCATCTATCATTGATATACTTCATATTTTCTTGAAAATCATAAATCTAACTTGTATCATGCTTGTGAATGAAAAACACTAATTCTTCTCTCTTTTGTAGTGAGGAAAAGAGCTCGTTGGATTGGTCTAGGATCTTCTCTTCATCATCAAATCACAAGTTTGGGTCGTTATTCATCTTGAGATAGCTAAGGTTGAATAGGGGATAAAAATAGGTGGAGGAAAATGGTGCTATAGTCTAGCTATAGGTGTTGCTACAGGAGGTCCTGTATTGCTATAGGAGGACCTGCATTGCTATAGGAGGGGTTCCAAGAGCCTTTTTAGGGTGGAGATGGTGTCTTGAAGGAATGAAGAGGTGGATGAAGGTAGGAGGGAGTGAATGAAGGTTGGGGAAGCCTCCTAGCCAAGCCTAGGACCTCTCGAAGGTCTATCTTGCACCAAGATGAATGCCCACGGTGTCCTTAATTGTCTAAACATAGTGACTATGGAAACAAAGTTTTGGGAGAAGAATTGAAGGGTGGAAGGAGAATATGGAGAAGTCCAAGTGGATATGAAAGAGGTTCCCTCCCCTACAGATCAACACAACCCTGCAACTAGCCACATGCATGCATCAATTGATCATTAACACAATGATATAAACTATGATGAAAAAGATGAGTTGAATTTGAATAACATCTATTCTATGCCACAACATTATTATAATCATTGAGCTAACTCCTAAGTTGCAAAAAGTAAATATGAAGAAGGAACATTAACACCTATTTTTTTGAGAAATCATAAACAAAATTTTTCAAGATTGAGATTGTAAATCCTTCCAACCATTCTCCCAAAAGATAGGTGATAGGGAATCCTACAATCAGAAAATTTTATAGCTTAACATCTACTACAATAAAAAAATACATGAAATTATTTAAACTAAGAACAAGACAAAAATATAGAAGAGGGACCAAATCCTCTAGGTTAGGCCCAAACCCAAAGGTTTCATCCCTCTAAAACTGGCTCAGTTGCAACTTAATAACCAACTTCTCATTATCAGAAAATAGTAGTCTCATACATCACATGAAAGTTAACAATGACAATGTCAAGCCTTAGGCTTAATAGCTACTTCTTTCTGAATCAAAAATTTGAATCCTAATGAGCCTTTCAACTCGTTTATTTATACAAAAGGGTAGTTGATAGCCGCTCCCTTGAATATAAGAGTGATTCCATCATTGACCTCGAAAATTGTGGATCATGTCCTCCTTGAGCTTCTCATGCACTTGGAGTTACTCAGTTGTCAGTGAATTCAAGCTTGCGTGTGAGGATTTGGTGATCTCAAGTCGAGTTATAGAGTTAAGGAGTTGAAGAAGCCTCCCTAGATTCCCTCCTTGATGTCTTTATCAAGCCCCTGCATTGTAAATGCCTAAAAAATACTTCCTTTTTCCTACAATTTAATCACATTATGCCACATACTATGAAAAACACCTTTTACTCTTCTTACTAAGCATATTATAAAAAAAATGTGAATTAATGTGATAAAAGAATAGTTTTAAGGCTAGAGGATAGCATAATGAACTTCAAGATATACCTATTGATTGGAATAATCAACATGATCAACATTACGTGCCACACAAGTTTCAGGTGGATGACAAAGTTTGGTTGCATTTGCATAAATAATTCCTTACGGGAGCCCATCAGAAGCTCAGACCACTCTAATATAAGCCTTTAACCATTACGAAGGCTATGGGAGACAATTATTTTGAGCTCAACATTTCCCCATTCCGTGGGCTCCACCTAGTGTTTGATGTGGACCTCCCTTGGCCATACTTCCACCATTACTGGACACATCACACATTGCATAACAACTCACACCAACAGAGCTAAACCCGGACTGCATGGAATAGGCCACAACTGATCAGATCATGGACACACAATTCAAGAATACTCACCAGTAGAAGATCCAACTGTATTAGATTGTCAAAGCTCACCAACTCCTGCACCAACGCAAGTGGGTCACTGGGGACCAAGTTCACTAGACGTTTCCCCATCTCATGGAGGCACTCAATGCAATGGGGTCCATTACTTCCCAAGGGGGGAGGAATGATCTAGGTAGATATCAGTGGCCACCTACCTATTACACTTGGAAACCCACCATTGTACAATTATTTATTTCAGTTTTCATAATTGTAGCACAGTTAATTATTGTTGGTAGTTTTTTGAGTCCTAAACTTCCGAAGCCATTTTGATGACATAAACGATGTTGTTTTGGAAAACAGGAAAACATGAGTCTTTAACTAATGTTTGGAGTCAAAAATTGTATTCATTGGATAGATATTTCTAACGAGGTATCATGTGTGTCAAACGGAGATCATATGCCAAAATTACAACCCCGAGAAGTTGATGTACCATTAATTTACCCCAACGGGGCCCACAATTTTGGTGCTTCATCTCCTAGGGTTATGTTTTTGAAAGTTTATGGTTTTCCATTATTTCTCAATAATAAATATGACTACAAGACTCTTTCTAACACAATTCAGAGGAATGTAGTTGCGACATCTCTTCTCATAGATAAGATACCATTGTCCGAGCTAGTATATTTCCATTTTGTATGTAAGCATATTTTAGTTCTTTGATATTAATGAAATTAAGATTTATTTCTGCTGCATCTCTGTGTTTATGATTATATCTATATTATGTCTCGTTCCTGCATAAGTTTGGATAAGTAGGATAGAATCACAGATCAATAAGAGCAGTAAACATCATTACTTTCCTTCTCATGAGAATGATTACTTTCTTATTGATACAAAAATAAAAGTAGGTTTACATTGGAGCCATTTCATTTCTGTCACATGTTAAGAACTTACATGGAAATGTTTTGTAACATTATCTATGCTCGCCTTAAACACAAAATAATGAATTCCTATACATGAGTTGTAGTTAAAATATATACAATACATACCCTACACACTGATACCACATCATAATACCAAATATGGCTCACATTCATACTACATTTTAGACTCTAGAATGGGTACCACCATTGGCTACACATCATAGCCTCTTTGGTATACCTTAAGTTATTTTCAAGAATTTTGTAGCTGCCTCATCATTCCGATAACACAATTCTCATAAAAGAGTATTTGGTTTTGTTGAGTTCCATACACCAGTTGTTGGAGGTAAAGGTAACTTTGACTTGGTAGAAGATAAGCCATTGGCCTCATATTTTTCTGCAACAAATTGAAGCTCCCTCGTGGCAAGTTATCACTTTCCCCTCTAAAATTATCTATGTCTAGAGACCATGATGATGATGAGGATGATGATAATCATATGGGCATGGAAAATTTTAGGGGATAATATTCACAGGTGGGCTAATTTTCCATGGTTTTTCAAAAAAAAAAATTCGCCTACTTCCATTTTTTTCCAAAAAATGATTCACCCAAATTTTACAATATAAAATTATTTTACATTAAAAATCACCAACATTATATAGAGACTATATATAATATCATTATAAATTTGAACATTTTTACAAATATATCAATAAATATGTTATAGTTTGGATATTAGGGACTAGTGAGATTCGCCAATGGTTTTAGACTTTGAGATAATTTTCCATCCTCAAAATTTTCCCTACATATGGTCTTGGAGTAGGAAACATAATTAATGAGGAGGAGAGGCATCGCCATAGCAATTGGATACCCATTACATGGGAGAGTTAAGTAGGTGGCCTATTGACAGAGGTTATTCAATCTACTACTGAGTGCAAGAATGCTTCTTCATGACTTCAACATAAATTTATGAATGGTAGTGTTGACCATGGATGGGAACATAGTCCAAGATACAACCAAAAAAATAACAATAGTCTGAGTCATAATAATGACATTGCAGTTTCTTCCTCCCCAACAGGTGTTTTGCAAAAAACATTTGTTTCTTTGTCTGATAGCACTAGCACTAGAAGTAGTCCTAGATCAACAGCACCACCCAAAACCACCTAGTCTACCATAATCCTTGCCTAAAATTAATGGAAACCACATGACATCTCAGTTAAAATTTCTTATGGATTCGCTTGTGATTTTGTCAAGGATTATGGACAGTGAAGTTGTGTATAGTTTGTTGTTTTTTTGTCATCTTCTAAGTGGTTTGGTGATTTAAATCACCATTTTTTTGACTATGGTCTATTTAATGTAAGGTTTTGGAAATGTACTAATTTTGTGCTTGTTGGTGTAGATATTACTCACCTAGACCTAAGTTTATACTGAGAAAAGTAGCAGGGGAGGACAACTACTATGAATGCATATTGAAATTTCCACCAAATGCACCTTTTCAGGAGGTCATTAGTTCTCCAAATGAGAAACTTTCTTCTGTCAGGAAACTTGTATGCTTGGAGGCATGCAAAAGGTTTCATGAAGTTGGAGTCCTTGATGAACATTTACAAACTGTTACTAAATAATTGGTAGAAGAAGAAGAAATAAAAAATTCAGAGGGGAAAAAAAGTACCAATGCAGGTATAGTTTTACTCAAGCATCAAATGAAGCAATTTTCTTGTTTACTTGAAATGCATCAGACACATGAAAATGCCATTACCATACCATTGTGGATTAAAATTAATGTGAAATGAGATTCTTCTTTACAACAAGTATCGTAAGTTAATTCCATTGCAATAAAATTATGATGCATCTTGAAAATATTCATAACAATTGAATGACACTATATATTCAGCCAAAGTATCCAAACTAGAAAAATAAAAAACAAGAGAGTAACCAATGTTTTCATCTTCCACATTTTCTTCCTCTGAGTGACTTAGAACTATTAGTTTTGAATCATTTTGAAGTTCCAAACAAACATCCTTGGAAGTATTTGCTGAAAGGTAGAGTAAAAACCCAACATATTTATTTGTTGAAAAGTTGAGTTTGATACTTGTATATTCCACATCTCTATTTGTATCAGTCACATTATGGCTGTTGGATGGCACAAATTTTAATAAGTTCATGTTCCTTTTCTACTATGTGATGATTCTTGCCTATGGTATCTACTTTTTGATTATATGCCCCATTGTCTCCATAGTGTATATCCTCTCGATAGATCTTATCATCATGTCTAGAAACTTTTTTTTTTCATTTTTGTACGGGCACTGATTTCTTATTTGTTTTCCTGTCCAACTGAAACTCGATCCTCCATAAGTGTTAGATTTTGTGTGTAAGCATCATCAAAGTTATTTTTCATTGTTTAATTCAAATTACCAGCAACCGAGGAGCTACAAGAATCAACACCATCTTTTATCTGAACCTAAATAGTCTTATTATCTCCAAATATTTCCCCAATCACAATGACCAGTATATGCTCCTCATGGATTATTTACCTCATTCTATCTATTAGTAGAATCTTCAAAATGTATCCATACATTTGAATCTTGGGAAAAAAACATATGATTGTTATCATTTAAATTATCCATATCTCTTGAAGCCCAAAAGTCTATTTGCTTTGGATAATATTTATCTATAACCTCAGAAGAAACCCTCTTATAAGTTGAAGGACCATTTATCCTCTTGATAAAGTATGATGGAATGAAACTAGGTGAGGACCAGATCCAAGTATACCATGTTAGAACCTAGGTTCATTAAGATGATGACCTTGGTTTGAAGATATCCATCATACAAACTAGGACCACCCATACTTATCATTTCCATCTCTATTTCATCATCAAGACCAACATACTAAGGACCTGCATCCCATGGAGGCCCATAGTAGTCACTGCAATGAAATTTATTAGAATACATGCCATGTCCACAAGTTTTTATATTTAATCTTTGTATCCATTGTGGCCATTTCTTATTATGAGATTTACCACTTCTGAAAATGACATCATTCACATTGTTTTGAAGAAGTCTACTAAGGTCAATAGAAATTTTTTCACATATAAAACTTCCCTCACATTTGTTGGTTCTTGAAGCTCAAGCAGTTTCATAACAAAAACAGGAAAAGTGAAGCAGAAAAAAAGGTCCACTCTTTTTTCATCTGTTGATATTAGAATGACTAGGAAAATTTCCTAAACTATTTTCACTGTCTTTCTTTCATGTTATTTTCAATGTTTGTTGCTCACTCTGTTTATGGCTAGGGTTTAAACACTATTGTTTAGGAATTGGGTTCTAAAGGATGTTGTTTAGGGCCTAGGATCCAATGTGGATGAAGGATAGGCTACCACCTTTAATAAACTTTAAACCCCTACAAAAAATAAAATAACAAACAAAACCTAAATAACTAAAAAAACTCCAAAAAACCTCTAATAATCCTAAATAATAACCGATGGTTAGGAAATTACGAAAGCAGCCTATAGGGTTACCCCAAAAGATGAAAAAGAGACAAAAATAGGCCCATAACAATCGATGAGTAAAACCCCACATTTTTTATGCCCAAGTTGTCCAACAACAATTGTGGATAGCCATAGATTGATGAGTTTGACCTCTTGCGACACTATCTGTCACTATTCGTCACTTGGTAGAGTTGAAACTAGGTCAAACAAATGGTAGAAAATGACAATGTTAGTCATTATTCTTCACTTGGCAAAGGTGAAACTAGCTCAAATAGATGGCAAGAAAATGACAAAAAGGCCAAGAAAAACTGCCTTTACACACAAATTGGGCATGCCAAGGTTTAACTTGCAGTGTTTACTTGTTAAGCTGATTCAAAATTGCAAGTATGACTTAGTCAACCAAGTCAAACTCAATCAAAGTGATTAAAACTCAAACAGATTCAAATCAAATCTTCTGAGTGGTGATCCAAGTTAGAATTGTGGTTTTGTGACTTAAATCACCATTTTTGTGACTATGGTCTATTTAATGTAAGGTTTTGGATATGTACTAATTTTGTCCTTGTTGGTGTAGATATTACTCACCTAAACCTAAATTTATACCAAGAAAAGTAGTAGAGGAGGACTAATATGAATGCATATTGAAATTTCCACCAAAGGCACCTTTTAAGGAGGTCATTAGTTCTCTAAATGAGAAACTTTCTTCTGCCAGACAACTTGTATGCTTGGAGGCATGAAAAAGGTTGCATGAAGTTGGAGCCATTTATGAAGTTGTACAACCTGTTACTAAAGAATTGTTAGAAGAGGAAGAAATAATAAATTCAGAAGGGAAATAGAGTACTAATGCAAGTATAGTTTTACTCAAGCATCAAATTAAGCAGTTTTCTAGTTTACTTGCAATGCATCAGACACATGAAAATTCCATTACCATATCATTGTAGATTAAAATTTGCATGAAATGAGATTCTTCTTTACAACTAGTATGGTAAGGTAATGCCATTGTAATCAAATTGTGATGCCTCCTACAAAGCTTCAAAACAATTGAATAACATTATACATATTCACCCAAAGTATCCAAAATAGAAAAATCCAAAACAAGAGAGTAACCAATGTTTTCATCATCCACATTTTCTTCCTCTGAGTCACTTAGAACTATTAGTTTAGAATCCTTTTGAAGTTCAAAACAAACATGCTTGGAAGTATTTGTTGAAAGGGAGAGCCAAAACCTAACATATTTATTTTTTGAAAAGTTGAGGTTGATACTTGGATCTTCCACATATCTATTTGTATCAGTCACATTATGGTTATTGTTTTGAGGATTTTACAATTTGTGTTTTGTGTAGAGTTTACATCCAAAATCATCACATCCATAGTTGTTTGAATTGATGTTTTGAACCATTCACTGTGGATCACCATCAGGATAGATAAAAAAAATTATAAGACATATCTCGATGGAATGTATAAATGAAGGTACGAGACAGTGATGGAACTGGGATGATGGTAGCCGACCATGTCTTAGGGAAGGAGAGAGAAAGTTAGGTTCAAGAAATATGATATCTTAATTTCATACTAAATAATAATTGTACAAAATTTCTTATAATGTTTCATACTAAACATTATAAGAAAGTTTGTATAATTATTATTTAGCATGAAATTAAAATATCATATTTCTTGAACCTAACTTTCTCTCTCCTTCCCTAAGACATGGTCGGCTACCATCATCCCCGTTCCATCACTATCTCGTACCTTAATTTATACATTCCATCGAGATCTATCTTATAAACTTTTTTATCTATCCTAATGATGAGCCACAGTGAATGGTTCGAAACGTCGATTCAAACAACTATGGATGCAATGATTTCGGAAGTAAAATCTACACACTATGGTTGTTGGATGGAATAAAGTTTAATAAGATCATGTGCCATTTCTAGTATGAAATGATTCCTTGCTATGGTATCTACTTTATGATTAGATGCCCTAATTTCTCCATAATGTATATCTTCTCCATGGACCTTTTCATCAACATGGTTGGTTTTTTTTCATCTTTGTATGGGCATTGAATTCCTATTGGTTTTCCTATCCAACTAGAACTTGATCCTCCATAAATGTAATTTTCTATGTGTAAAAACCTGCAAATTTATTTTCCATTATTTAATTCAAGCTATGAGTAGCTAAGGAGGTACAAGAATCAACACCATCTTTGATTTGGACCTAAATAGTATTATTATATCTGAATATTTCCCTGATCACAATGACCAATAGATGCTCCTCATGCATTATTTCCCTCATTCTATCTATTAGTGAAATCCGTATTGGACATCTAATCCTCTAAGGGTTGGTGCGGAAGCTGAACAGGCAAAAGGAATCCAAGAGACCACTTGGAATATGAATCCAAGGGTCACACCATGTACTGTAAATGTATATCATTTGTTAATAATAAATGTACTCTCCTGTTTATCTTTCCTATTCTATTGTTGCCATGTGCATGTTTAACATGGTATCAGAGTGGGCGATCTCCTACCCTGCTCAAATTTGAGCCATTGTTTTGTCGCCTTTGTAGATCTAAGCACTTCTCCTCATCAGTTTTGTGCCTTTCGAAACTGCTTCTCTGAACTTCGGTTCTTCTCTGCACTGGATGCTCCTTTACCTAAAAATATGGTTGTTCTCTCTCCTGAGCTACCCATTGGCACAACTGTGCACTAGCTGTCATCTTCCATAACCGATCCTGCATGAAATCATTTGCTATCCAAGCCATTTCCTCAAGCTATACCTACTTTAACGCTCTGAAATCTGCACCTACTCCCTGGCTCCAGTGGATTCCAAAAACACTCTCTGCCATTGCAGAAGTTTAGCTTTACCATTCTGGACGCTCTTTGACACACTGATTTGTTGTTGGCATCAGTCGTGGTATTCATTCCATTCTCAGTCTCAGTGTTGTGCTCGGTTCCATATTCCACTTGCTCAATTTCATTACAGTTGAACAGGTCAAGAATAGATACAATCTCTTCCAAATCTACACTTTGTGATTTCAGGCCACTCTTTTCCGAGCTCTAGAAAGACAAATAATCTTTCCAGACCCATTATGAGCCTGAGCAATCATATTTTGGTAAGGTGGAATAAGAATCATTGGAAGAATTATTGCTTGGATCTTGCTCGACTTCTCAAATCCCATCTCCGAGTACAGACCTCTGAGTAGTTCAGGTGAAAGGTTAAACTCCTCAAACGTCTTTCCTAAAGTATAAGGAGTGTCACCAGTAGTGACTGCTCTGATATTCAAGTCTTCTGAATTGACTACGTGTATGGGCCCTTCCTTTTTGAAAACAACTTTAGCTCTGTCCAACATTCAATTCCTATATCTGGGTTACAATTCCTAAATGGAGCGTTGAGTCCATGCGTAACTCCTGGTCTCCATTGAAGTATGATGGTCTTTGTGTGTTGAATGGTTTTGAAGTCATGCTTGCCCATATCTTGATGGAGAGCTTCAGCGATCAGATTCTGGTTTTCTTCCATAAGCTCTAAGATTTTCTTGAGTTGAGAAATTCTCCACTCGTGGCTTCTCGTGCGGCCGGAAGAAAACGCCACCCACAGTTCTCCAATGATGGAATCTGCGTTAAATTCCATCTCTGACACACGAATTTGTCAAGGAAGGAGCAAAGATCTGTGATCTTTGATAGTATTTATGAAGCCCAGTTGCAGCTAACAGGGCGCGATTCCGGATTGGGTGTTCTAGTGTTTCAGTGAATAATTGGTACAACCGTGACCTCCGACCTTCGCATTCTCAGCATTGACCTTTACACAGTGAACAACCTGGTTTTCCCACATGTATAGCTAGATGGATGATTGCACATAATTTTGTTTTCTTCAACCGGTTCACACTCTAGTCCCTTGTTTTCTTCAAAAGGTTCACAAGACTTGCCAAGAAGCATTATGAAAATGTATGGAAGGTGGAGTGTTACAATAGCCTCCGGGGTGGTTGGACCCTCGGCATCTAGCTTCGGATAAACAATCTGTTGCGTTTCTCTGACAGTTGTTCTGGCTTTGCCTGTGTAATAAAATTGAAGAAGTTGTTGCCTTTGATCATCTTCTTTATTCACAATTGCAATCTTGTTGTCGAATGAAGGCTTAAGAATTCACAAAGGATACAAAATCAGAGAACAATCCACAGAAAATCAGTCTATGTCGATCAGAATACATGTTATCGTATTACTCTGAGCGCCCAGTCATATTGTCAATTTAGCATTCAAAATTCCATTCTTCAGATAATTATTCCCACGTACTTCAAATAATTATTTTATTAATTTCAATACTTGCATTTCTATAATTCGGAAGGAAGAAAACCAACAAGGGTATTGCCTTTTCAATAGCCATTTCCTTGGTCGTATCATTTTTGTGCTTATCGACTTTCCTTGGGTCTCAAACAATTGGAGGGCTGAGTAACAAGAGTAATTGGTAGTGATATTGTTTGGAGTATTTATTGTCTTTATTGTCTTTATTGATATTGTTTTGAGATCCTCGCAGAGCAGAGCTAGAACTCTTTTAAAGGTTTTAAAAGCTCTACAAGGAGCCTATTTAGACAAAGATATTTGTTGGACAAGAAAGTCATTTTGCAAAAGGAAGTAAAATTTTGCTAAGAAAAATGGTTCCAATTGGTGAAATATTAGAGTTACTGGATAATCTAATACTCTCTACTATGGATAATACAGTCAAAATCAACAAGGATTTTCTCACCGATATTCATAGTTGTTTACAAGATGTACATGAAAAGATTGATTTTTTACATCTTGAATCTCAATTCCAACAAGAAGAATTACAACAGCGGAGTCATCATTCTGATCCTGTACCCAATGAAGCAGCAGTTGTACATGCAGATGCAGAAATTTAGTCTGCATTTCCCAAGCCCATCATTAGACCTTGGGAAGAGCTTGTCCACAACAAGCACAAAACTAGTCTTAGATATGACAAGGACATGTCCTTTCATATTCCAAACTACTCCAAACCAATCCAATTTCAAAGTGCTGGATTTCTTCAGGATGGTTCATCTTCACCTGCTCCTCATGACAGTTCACCTTCAGCTGTTCTAGATTCTGCCCCTCTTCCATAGCAACAGATTATGAAATGCCAATACTGTGACCGAGTTGGCCATCTAAAAGATCACTGTTTTGATCTTCATCCATGTAAGCACTGTCATAAAACTAGTAATTCTTCAAACAGATGCTTTAGAAACAAACCTCCATCAAGAACAAAGATTCATCTTAGATGGATCGCTTCTTGGCAATGGGCATCAGCGGCCAAGAAGATATTTCAATCACATGTTAGAACTTGTTCTAGAGTATTGAACAGTCTTGCGGATGATTTTTCTCCATCATCTCACCTTGTATCTGACAGGGGGGGAAATGATGGTCATCTACAAGCTTCAAAGCCACATCAAGCGAGCATATGCCACAACCTACCATACCAGATTTAGAGTTGTAGCCAGAGACAAAGATTCCCCTGAGCATGCCTTCAGTTTGTGACACCTCTTCAAAGAATTGGGGACACTTCCTCTAGCAGAAGACTTCAGCTTCTTGCCAATTTTGGAAGAGTTCCAGGAATTTCATTAAGCATTCCAGAGCTGTTGGTCATCCTTAAACTATCACAGGTTGAGACCTCCCTTTTCAAGTTGAAGTTCTCCCTTTTATGCGGGGTGAGACCTCCCTTTCATTGTTGAAGGTTTCCCTCTTCAAAACATCAGGAGAACTTCCTCTAGCAGAAGATTTGAGCTTCACGCTAGTTTTGGAAGAGTTCTAGGAATTGCACTAAGCATTCTAGTGTTGGTGGTCATCCTTAAACCACTGCCCTTTATACCAACATTTCAGAGAGCACATACAGCCTAGTGCTGCCATGCATTTTTGCACATTTTGTATTACAGCTCTCTTCTTGGACTCATACATAACCCTTCAGATTAGGGGGGGGAATGTTGGACACCTAATCCTCTAAGGGTTGGTGTGGAAGTTGAACAGCCAAAAGGAGTCAAAGAGACCACTTGGAATATGAATCCAAGGGTCACACCATGTACTATAAATGTATATCATTTGTTCATAATAAATGTACTCCCATGTTTATCTTTCCTATTCTGTTGCTACCATGTGTGTGTTTAACAATCCGCAAAATGTATCCTTGCATTTGAATCTCGGGAAAAAACACATGATTGTTATCATTTAAATTATCCATATCTGTTGGAGCCCAAAAATCCATTTGTGTTTTATAATATTTATCTATAACCTAAAAATAAACACTATTATAAGCTGAAGGACCATTATGTCCTCTTGATTCTTGACAAAGTATGATGGAATGAAACTGGGTGAGGACCAGATCCAATTTTACCATGTCAGAACCTAGGTTTAATAAGATGATGACCTTGGCTTGAAGATATCCACCATACAAACTAGGACCCCCCATATTTATTATTGCCATATCTCTTTCATCATCAAGACTAACATATTGACCCGTAACCCATGGAGGCCCATGGTACTCATTGCAATGCAATTCATTAAAATACATGTCATCTCCACAAGTTTTTATATTTAATCTCTCCATCCAATGTGGCCATTTATTATTATGAGATTTACCATGTCTGAAAATGGCATCATTCATGTCATTTTGAAGAAGTATACTAAGGTCAACAAATTTTTTTTCACATTTACAACTTCTCTCACATTTGTTGGTTCTTGAAGCTCGAGCACTTTCATAACAAAAATAGGAAAAGTCAAACAACAAAAATGGTCCACTCTATTTTCATATGCTAATATTAGAATGAAGTTTTATTAGAGGCATTATTTGTTTGTTTGTTTTGGTTAGAAAAGGGGTTGTTATTAGTTTTATGTGAATTTCAATTTATCATATGTAGCATGTTGAGAAATGGGAAAGAATAATGTGTGACATTTATCTTGCAGAAATTGATGTTGAATGAAAAGATACATAGTTTAACCAAGCAATAGTCCACATTGGTAAATGCAGAGGAACATACTAAAATGCTGCCTAAGAATACACCATATACAAAGTTTGAACATAAGTAATATATGGTTTTTTCTTTTGCATATATGTTCTTTTTTCTACCCAAGATATCACAACAAGAAAATATAGATGTTGTAGAAATTGTTTGGGGACCTCATTGAGGTCAATTTTTCTGATGTCCTACTTGATTGATACCTTCTCATGACAAGAAGGATTTAAATATGAATTAATATGTTCCTAAAACAAATAATATTCAAATTTTATAGATATAAAAAATAAAATAAAATAAAATAAAATAAAAATTATATGCCTCGTTTGATTGTTACTTGACTCTAGTGTGGGAAGGTTACAGGAAATGTGATTGGAAAAAGGATGGGGAGACAATGTAGAGCATGTCATGGATATGATTCATTTTTTGTTATAGATCCTTCGGGAACTTGAGCCATCAACTTTGGAAATGTTGCTAGTAAGGATTCCTATGGTTTTTAATGTTGTGATTCTTTCACCTCATGATTATTTTGGGTAAGAAAATGTTTTAGGAATGCCATACAAGACATCGGTGGATAACTAAATAAATTTTTTTATAATTGCAATGTCCATTCCATGATATCCTCTCTTTATTTTTTATTGTATTTTGAATGTTTATTTTGATTTTGTTTTTTCTTTTAAATATGAAATTGAAAATACTTGGTATCATGTCCATTTAAACAATAGCCAAAGCTTGAAGATGAAATTAGTATTACATGATATTGATTGAAATCCTTTTAGTTGTATTGTGTTAAAATATTTTCATGACTATTACAAAAGTTTACTTTCATGTTGTTATTTGAGCACATGTTGTTTATATACTTGACCAAGTTCATGCATTAGAGAATGAAATATTGCTGCGAATAAAATGACAAGGATTAGACATCACAACTCAGATTATTTGTTTTCACAAGTTATCTATAGCTTGAACATTTTAGCATGTAACTTAGTTGGCGTGAATGTGCCTAAGCTTTCCCTAAAGGTTGAATACTAAGTTATTAAGGTGTTATTTTCGATGGTGATGTTTTATTTTTTTTGTTTATACAGGTCATCTGGCCACATAGTGGTCACTATCGCCCAACTGGAGAAAACTTGTTCTAGTTTCTTGCTTTTATGGGGGGGAATGGATTTGACATTGTTGATGTTGAGGTATATGACATTGTATAAATCCTTTATAGTCTACTTTAGTTTATATTCTAGGGTTCATCGTCTTTCATTTCTTACACTCTGCATTGTATCTTATTTTGTTTTCAGAAAAGGAACTTAGTATTAATGGTAATAAGCAAGAATTGAAGAAAGAGGAGAACAATAACACTAGAATGACAAATGAAAAAAGTGAGAGAGAAGATAATCAGTCTAGTGATACTCTTAGAGCCAATATCTCACATAAGACACACATAGAGACTGGTAGTCAAGTCTTCAGAGTTGGTGAACTCGCCTACAATGCCTTGGTAACACAATGATAATGTTTCGAATTGATGAAACAACATTTCATGCATAAATTATAGTCCAACCAATATTAATTTGGAAACTCATATTGTAATACTTGACATTTCATATAATATAATTTATGTGGTTGAAATTATTTATAGTCGCACTTGATATTGTTTAGTATTGTAATTAACATATGTAATATTGTGTTTTCATATTAGTTGAACGTGCACATTGTATGGCATTTTTTAAATTTGGTCGCAAAATCATACTAATTAATTTATGTTGATTAATAATGAACACATAAAATCAATCTAAAACTACTAAATTTGTAATTTATATTGATTAATGATGAACACAAATAAAATGAATATAAAACTAAATTAGTCATTTATAATGATTATTAATGAAATTAAATGAAATGAATATAAATTACTAAATTAGTTGTTTATATAATGAATATGAAACTACCAGAAAAAGATATATGATTATTTCATATTATAAATTTTTGATTACAAATTATGACCAAATTTTGCATATATACAAATATTAGTAACTAATTTACAGTATCTTATAACACAACCAAAATTTAGTCATATTTATTTGGTCATTAATTGGTTTCAAATGATGACTAAAATTTCCATATATATGACTATTAGTAGCTAATTTACAATATCTTATAACATGATGAACATTTTGATCATATTTCTTTGGTCATTAATTGCTTTTCTTGGGTGATCATATATTAATATATTTTGTTGTATATTTGGTCATTAATTGTGACAATTAATAACTAAATCAATGACTAAATTAATGACCAAATTTATGACTAAATATACTACAAGACGATAAAATTGAGACAACTAATTAATGACTAAGCTAAAAATGACTAAAAATTGGTCGGGTTATAAGATACTATAAATTAGCTACTACTGGTCACCGAATAACAAATGGTCATTTATATGCAAATTTTGATTTCTTTTTAGTTTGTCCATTTTGGAAAATCGACGCTATACTCCAACAATTTGACCGCACTGTTGGAATTATTTGCATTTTTTGTATTTTTATTTTTTAATATCGTATCGTCAGATATCCGATGATACTTTAATTGGATATCCAACAACAATTAAATTTTCATTAGATATTTATAATTTAGATAATACCATAAACATTACATTATATCTATGAAATTATAATATCATACACGTTACATTATTTTTATGAAACTATGATATCATAAACATTACACTACATCTATGAAATATCTATTTTTTTTTAAATGTAGATAAAAAGGTGGATAATAAGAATGCAACCTGCCATTATTCAAATAAAAAAGTAAATTTTTTATATTTCATTCCCTTTCCCGTTATGGAGTATCCTGTTAATAGCTGTCTAATGAGACAATTTAAAGGTTTTTTGCAATATATCATATTTACGATAGGTTTCTTACTCTCACTGGTATTAGTGAAGTATCATGAACTAATGTCGTGAATTCGGGTGTAATAAGGAATAACAATGAATGAGGCAAGATATAAAAGACAGATCTGGCTCTGAGAATGGTGAAGGAGGCTAGGGTTTTGTAGTTCTATGGCTACCTCTTCCTTGCTACAATGAGGCAAGGGTTTTCCACAATCCCAGATCTTGGTATAAGGTGTGGCGATAATCATTGCTCGGAGAGGCATGGATTTTTGGAGGAAAAGATTGTAAGATCACCAAGGAGTGTTGCCATAATACCGAGTATTGCAAACACCATTCTATCCTATTCACTTTCAATGAGGGGCCTGGAACCAACAAAGATGATGGGGATCCATGGAGCTCTTGGAGAAGGGTTTTTTTGTGGGGCTACTGGTTCACAGAAACCCCAAAGAATTAATCGTCATCGCTTCCATTTCCATAACCATAGAAATAACACAAGAGGAACCCAGATTCTCGGTAGTCACACATCACTAAGCTATGATGGATTGAACGCGAAGTTGCAAGGAGTCCCAATTTGTGATTATTACCCCCACAGAGCACCAAAGTGCTTTCACTAGGAGAAGATCTAGACGATCCAGACAAGAGATGGTGGGATGTCTCCACCAAAAAACCTTTCTCAAGTGAAATACACCGATCTCATCGTGGCACAATGGATCTCATGAATTCCAACAGAATGGGATCTCCGACATCAACATTAACTCCAGATCTGAATATTTTTATCCAAATTCATACACTAATTTCCTAAATGAGTGGGAGTTGTGAGATGGGTATGATAGAGTTCTTGATTCACAACAAGCAGTAAAGGTAGGCAGAGAATGTTGTCTAGTGGTGAGCAATTCAACACTGGACCTTGAAGATCTAATGCTAGATCCACCTAAAGGAACCCTGATCCATCTTTTTATCAAATCACTTAAAGTGAAATTAGTTTGTTTTAGGCTCTGGAGTCAGGAGTGGATAAAAACTCTCAAACAAAGGATTCAAGAAAAAATGGGTATACCAGCTAGTCTACAAACTCTGATTTATGTAGGGAAAGTTTTTCAGGAGGAATACAAGCTACAAGATTATAACATTGGATGTGACTCAACCATCTTCCTTAACACAAGATGGCTAGGAGGATGTCCCAGGACAATCTCAAATGGTCCAACTTCATTCAAATATGTAGTCAAAGGGAAGTCGTGGCCTAAAAAACAACCAGTAAAAACTCCCTTTACTCTTGATCCCTACATTGTGGAGCAAATGACCCAGGTGCCATATCTGACAATCATTTTTCCTAAGGTAAATGAGATTCATGATGAGTTCCTTTCTAGAGCAGTGATTTGCAGATTCAATGTGTTCTGGCCCAAATCGAAGGCACTACATCAATGGATTTTTTCCACATGGACAGAACACTGTGATATCCATTTATTTTCTAGAGGTTTTTAATTCATTATCAAGTTCGACACAACAAAATATAAGGAATATGCTTTACACGAGGGACCATGGTTTTGGGGCAATGCAAGTCTATTCATGATACCATGGTTTCCAAGCTTTGTTGCAAATACCATGGTGGTTTCTAAAATGCCAGTGTGGGTAACTTTACATAATATACCTTTACATTTTTGGAATTACAATGTGTTAGCAGGCATTGGGAATGCTTTGGGTAAATTTTTAAAAGTAGATGCAGATTGCGTCACAAAGGGCATCTTCACCTTTGCTAGAATCTGTGTGGAGGTAGACCTTAGTAAAGGATTACCTTATCACATATTGTTATATCACAACAATAAGTAGTGGTCCCAACCCCTTGACTATGAGAATACAACCTTCAAATGTCATACATGTCTATAAACTGGTCATCTTCAAAGTGCTTGTCCTCAAAATTAAAAAAGAAATAAAAAAGAGACAACCACAAAAGCCAAAGGGATGGCAGTTTTCTGAAACAAAGGAAACAGAAACAAAAGACAAAGAAGCTATAGACAATAACACAAATAACAATGTCCAGAATTCCCATGACAACATGTAGAAGGAAGAGGTCGAACATAAATCAGCATTATCTCCAGTGCCTCCTTAACAACAACAACAAATATAGATGATTACCTCTGAAAAATAAGTAATTGGTACCAAACGAACTCATCTAGCAAAAGGCTCATACTCTGGTAAAGAAAACACATCAAATATAAATGAGACTCAAAGGACCATTGTATCATCCACACCCAACTCTAGTGGTTGTCGAAAAGTGGAAAAAAAGAAAGGTAGGAAAGAGTAGAATAGGTTAAATCTCTAATGAGTTTTATTGATTTTGGTAACCATGATCAATTATTATGCATATGATTTTAGCATCTACTATATGTAATTTTGTTCAAATGAATAAAATTGCAATTTTTCTTTGGGAAGAAACAACGAATTAGGCAAAAATAATTTGATGTTGGATACATGAATTGTACCCATGTTTCCACAAGGCTTCTATCAAAACCATTATGTTATATTACAAAGGCCTATTCCTCCCCAAAACCTCCTTCTAATGATGGAAAAGATGAATTTCCAACCAGAGTTCAAATAACATGCCCAGATCTCCAAGTAGAAGATTACCATTATTGGGAGGAATAAGACACAGATGACGAGGTTGAGGATCACCCATCATTTCCATAATTGGAGAAGGAGGTGAAGGAATCCATTCCAACCCTAGGAGGGTTTTTGTTTCCCAAGTTGAATTGGGGCGCCCCATGGACACCATCTAGATTGCCACCAATGGTACACTTAAATTCCCTTGTTTTAGTAAAATCATTCTTATATTGAGGGAATCTGATAAATTATTTAATGATATATTTCATGCCTTTGATTCTTGCAAAGATAAAATCGTCGATAATCCCCCTAGGTTTATACCATTCCTGAAACCAAGAGAAATTTATTCAATAACACATGTCCATGTCTTATAGGCAGGTTCAAAACAATCTTCCTTCATCTTTATCAAATTCTTGATTCCCATGGCATAAGCACCAATTTTAAGATATGCATCAATCAAAGAAGTGTATTATGTGGTTCCCAAATTCAAACCAACACCTTGTAAATCCCTAAATATCTCTCTCCCAGAATCTTACTCTTCTCCCTTTCTATATGAATTCACAAGCATGTGTATTGTTGCAAGAGTAGGCTCAATTTTCATCTCAAGTAATATATTTTATGTCTTTTTATAGTCATATTCACGCATGTATGTCTTCATCATAATATTCTATGCTAATCTGCCTAATTTGTAAGAAATCATTTCCATCTCTTTGAATATATTTTCAGTCTCTTCCCATAGTTATAGTCTACCACATGTAGAAAGTAATTATTTGTATGAATTAATGTGGGCTTATAACCAAACCCTTTTCGTTTATCTCAAAATGGTAACAAATTATTCATTCCTAAGATGTCAATTGTACATAGCAAGTAAAATGTTATAAATATTATTATTAGGAGCAACTCCAGCTGATTGCATGCCCTGATATTGTTCAATCACATTATTTAAATTCCTTGTCTTCCTATACAAACTTAACATTGAGTTGTAGATGATGACATCAAGCTTGAAAACTGCTTTCATCTCCTTGAAAATCAATTCATTATCTCTGACCAACCCTCTTTTGGAAAGAAAAAAAATAAGTTTTCTGTAAAGTAGCATATTGGGAAGATAACCTATAGCTTTCATATCATGATAGATCCTTTGAACCTCATAAACATTCCTAACTTTGGAAAATGAATTAAGGATCATAGTGCTTTTTTTTATCCTAAATCCCATCTATTGGATTTCACTCGACAAGATCTTTCAATTGTTCCAGTCTTTCAAGATTAATAAAATATTGCATGATACACTTTATACAATGCTCTATGTTATTGTAGTCTTAATAATTTGTATCATAATGAAGAGGAGAGTCATACTGCAAAATATAAGATCTGTGGCCAGTTTGTATCAAATCAAATAATGAATTCATTGCCCCACCTCCATGGTTGTTTTGAGGGTTTGAAGTATCATTTATAATGGGGCAGCTAATAGAAAAATCATCATAGTGATGCCCATGCTCGGTAACATTTTCACAATGCAATAGGAATTGAGCTAGTTGGATTTATGAAAATGCTTGTTGGAATACATCAACATACCTTTATGGTCTCAATATTTGGAAATTCATGTATTTCCACTATTACAGTTCCGACAACTGTGTTAGAGGGGGCCAGCTAGCCCCCCTTTCATTTTGTCGGGCATAGCAGTAGCCCCCCTCTATAGGGTCCAGGGCAGCGCCCTGGGGAATTGTTTTTTGGACCCTATATTAGGTGGGCAGACCTACCTATGGTTTTGTGCGTGGTTTTTGCACATGGTTTTGGGCATGATGGTTTTCTATCCATGGTATTTTGTAGATCCGATCAAGGGAAATATAGTTATGTTCTAATCTAGCGTTAATGGATTGGAGTTTATGGATGCTTCAGCATGTATATATATGTATTGTAATATTGAAAGGAATATTATAATGAAAAATCAATTTGGTAGTCCTAGTTTTTGGATCCAGGGGAAATCTCTTTGTATATATGTTTTATGTTTTATGCTTTCGCCATTGTTTACTTTCTGTTTTTAGAATTGGTATGCAGGTAATTTCTGTATGGGGTTAAAACCTACAAACTGTGTGTAATTATTTAATTCCATTTAGAATTATTGATGAAACCCATATCTATTCCACTTAGTATTATAGGGTCCCTTTTGGAAGTCCATTATCTTGATTGTATTGTGATGCTTACTATTTGGTACTAACACTAGCTTCATTGGATAAAGCTAAGTTGTTGAAACAAGCTGTATTCAATCTAAATATAAAATTCAAATTTTCCTTGCCATAATCACTTCAAATAAGTGATAAAGCGCCTCAAATATGCACTAAAATCCTTTAATGATTTATGGTTTGAGTTAACATTGTTTGAGTAGAGAGAAGAAAATTTATATGCACTTAGCTCCATAGGGAAAACAACATTTTACATTTTCGTATGTGCATTATATTCACATTGATCAACAATACACATAAGCTTAGAGGAAATGAGCACAAGGACTACTTTTGGTACCCAACAAAGATCCTTTATATAGAATGCAGTTCCAATTAGGTGCACTATCTATTTTGGAATTCTTATATTGAATCAATATATTACATTCTTCCATATGACAATATTGTGAGTCATCATCCACCTATATATTGTTTAATAATATGTTGTTTCTTAAACTTAATATGCTTTACATGTTCACCTTACTACGAAAGAAAACGTTTGTATCTTTAGAGTAGTTGCTCTTAAAGTTGTTAGAAATAAAACTCATGAAGTCAATAGCTTGCTATATGACATGGGCAATGTCCAAGTTTGTGGAGATTTATCTTTTTTAGAAACTTCCCTGGAAAAATTATTTCCTTGTTCCAAATCACTCGATATATTCTTTTCCTTTTCACTCTAAATATAATCCCTCCAATATAAAATTACTAAAACAAAGAAAAGCATGTTCATATACTAAATTGAATACAATTATTAGTAGAAACCCTGCAACATAGACTCATAGATTATTAGTAATAAATATACTAAGGTTTGAAAGAGATTTACCATCATCCATTGATCATCATTAAGGCTAGGCCAAATGTGGTGTAGCTCAGTAACAATAGTCTTGTTTGGTTTCAACATCATATTTTTTTTCTCATTGTTAAAATAAAGGGTGCAAAGGATTAATATAAGACAAGAAAATACCATGTATGATGAGATAGTATTTAACCAATCATCATATATGTTGATAAGAACCTTCTGTGGTTCTGTAGAATTTATAATAAAGTCACGATATTTCTCGCCTTTTAAGCATACTTGAAATGGTAAAGTAGGAAATTTGATGACAACATTATGAAAGTTGAGGAAGTGAACCTCCAATGGATCAAGCATTCCCTTACAAGTTATAATTATCTATTTTGGCTGCTACTCAACATGTAGTGAATGTCCCAATGCAACTATTTTAGATGTCTTCCGTTTAGCTAGTAGACCAAGATGCTTTTGTCATATCCACACATTGGCATGGATAACCTTTAAAAATAGTTTCCCTATCCTCGGGTTGAATATGAAAATTTCTCCATTGATAGGCCTCATTGTAATATTTCCTTCAAAAAGTTTATGGATTGTGATGCTATATACATTTGTATCATCCATAAACCATATAATTTGATTGCTGAAAATATCTCCATAATTTTGAGATGAAAAATATGGTTTTGTTGGCATTGAAGAATAAAGTCACAATCCCTTTCTTATATGATCCCTTAACACATGTATAAGGTAGGGTTTGAATTCATTATTCTATTCATAGCTTGAGAAAGAAGAGGCTTTGAATAGGAAATTAATTACCATGTGCAGAATGTAAATTGTAAGCAAGATCAATTGTAATCATAACACCAGTGGGTGATAGGTAGATTGACATGTTATCTATTGTATAGTCTAAGAATTTGGCTCTTGTATATCGTTCAATGTCATGAGAACCATAGTCTCCCCACTATAGTTGTGCTTCGACTCAATATTTATTTCTTTCCTTATGATAAAAAAAATCCTTATACTTTGCCACAAGGCTAGGCTTCCACATTGGCCATTTATTGTTGAAAATAATACTGAGAGGGGGGGTGAATCAGTATTATCAAGCAATTTGAATAAATCTTCCTTATTTGATCTTTGAATTATTTTTGCATATCAGTACCATAAAATAATGAGCATGAAAAACAAATAGTCACACCAAAGAACACAAGATGTAAGGTGGAAATCCAATGTGGGTGAAAACCACCTGCTGCAATATGTCTCTATCTTCTTTCAATTTAGAAACTTCTTTTACAATGATTTTGTACTGGTGCAGTCCTTTACCAGTACGCAGGCTGCAACCTGCGGAGAGCTACAACTCTCTCTCTTTCTCATTTTCCAGTCTACTGCTGGAAGGGAGCTACAACCCCCTACTTCTTTTCATAAAGCATCAGATGATCAACAAATACATAACAGATATAGACCATTACAGATATCAGATCAGCAATAACAGAACTAACCCAGAACACCTTATCAACAGAGAAATTCAATCAACAGAACATCTTAAAACAGAGACGCAGTTTTTCTTTCAATGGCCTGCGACCAGACGCCGTTAACCTTCTGCTACTCTGCGTCCACACACAGATATCCTTCTGCTCCGCTGCGTGCCCACGCACTGTTCCTGTGACTGCTCTGCGTTCTGTTGCTTCAGGGACGCACCCAAAGATACTATCGCGCCGCGTCTTTCGCTACAGAGACGCACCTGAAAACATTATCGCGTCGCGTCCTTCTGCTTCAGAGACACACCTAAACCTTGATCTCCCTGCGTCCCCACGCAGGTCTCTCTCTACTCTACTGCGTCTCGGCGCACTTGCCCTTTACAGTATCTGCGTCCCGGCGCACTTTCCCTTTACAGTATCTGCGTCCCGGCGCACTTTCCCTTCACTGAACCTGCGACCCTTCAGATGTAAATGATATGAAGACTTCAGAACAGACCCAAACAGTCAGATCTACAGATCTGATCATGCGCCATAGAGATCACAGTCCATTAGAAGATTCGCCCTCTTAGATCTGGACTAGATCTCACCAAATAAGATATTCAACCCAAGACAATTGCCCAATCCAAATGAACACCTTTGCTTTATATAGGCAAGCTCCTCCCCAAAACATGGAACAATACCACGAGCCGACACCATAGAAACACAAAACCGTCGGCTAGATACCACACAAGAAACCCCCACGTGCCTTGAAATGTGTGCACTGGGTAGACGCACCCCCTGAACGGCTGGCCGGCGTCCCTGGACGCGGGTTCTGCATGGTATACCTGCGGGGACACACTTTCTGAACCGATTGTCTGCGTCCTTCTTAATTTTCAACAAACTGAGAGCCTTACCACTGGAGTTGCCATCAAGTACAACATCTGTAACATACAGTCATACCAGAAAACATAATGCCAACATTTATATGTTGTAAAAAATAAGAATATCAGTGCAAAAGATGCTCATGTTGTATCTTCTTGGTCTTAATGTTCAAAGAATCCAACTACTAATCCAGAACCTAGAAGATGTCCATTACAACCCTTTTGTGTACTTTTTTTCCATAAATGAGCCCTAAGTATTTGTATCAATAAAATATTCGGTGTTGGATTTTATTTTTATTTTTTCCAACTATGAAAATCCCAATGAAGTCCAACTGCACTGTAAAGCCACATAAACATTGGCACAATTGGAGGTAGGAGAAAACCAAAGTGTAAATAGTTTATTGAAAATTTGATTTAACCTTGATCTTTTCACATTCATAAGATTTTTGTTCTTCATGGATGACTCAAACCTAAGTCTTATTTCCAAAAATACCTTTCGATGTTGGGTAAGTTCCTTTTAATAAATTATGCTCAAGAATGCCTTCCACTCCTCCAAGCACCTTAATAACAATTGTTTGATATTTATTCAGATTCGACAACTTCCCTTCATGTTTCTGCTGAGTCCACCAAAATGGATTTTGTTTCAAAACCTGATATTGCTTGAAATTTGTCCGTACCCTCCACCCTTCATCATAAACCAATGTGTATCTTCTTATTATTATTCTTTTTGAAAGAGAGTATAATGTGAGGAATGCCCCTGTCCCATGAATTCTTAATATCCTTGGGAGTCAAACATATATTTTGAGCATGTGAATCCTTCCTCTTTAAATCATATCGAACCCAATCACGTTGAGAATATATGATTCACTCTCCCAGGGTTGTATGTATCGATGAATATTTGGAATAATTCGATCTTCCTCATGGATCATACACTACAAAAGTGTGTAACTCCAACATCTATCTATTGACAATAACATAGGTCAATTTTTGGAATTAAAATATGGCCCATTAATACCATTCAAAGTCCTCCAATTTCCTTGGGAGTATAATATATAACAAGAGGAAACCTACTTGGCATATTAGAGTGCAAACCAATATTGATACATTTTAATTTTATTTTCACATTCAACAAGGAGATCAAGATGCTCCTGTGCATGCATTGTTGCTTCACATAAATAGGTCATGATCCCTATTAGTGAAGTATTCCATTTGTTTACTATTTTGGTAAAGGTTGAGGACCCTGATGACATGAGGAACTTCCTAACATGATTCTTAAACACCTTATGTGTTCATCATCAACTCGCAAGAACCCTAATTGTAATGTTCCTTAACTCTTGAAATATAAATATTGTTGCTTCTACACCCGATTTGTCTTTGCATCTCCTCCCACAGACACATGTTTGATCAATTTTTATTATAATGAAAAGGGGAATGAATTTGGATAGTTATAAACTTTGTATTCTTATTATCAAGATTCACTAAGAATTTCATTCAAGTAGTTACACTTGATATATCATTTATATTTGATATGATAAAGATTGAGTTATTGGGACATGGCTTTCATTAAACACGTCACTTGGAAAAATTTCAAGATAAATATACTTTAGTTACTCTATTACTTAGTTACAATGTTGAAGACATCATGTAATTCATTTATGCAAAGTTTCAATGGGATTTTCATTAGTCACCTTTGGAGATTCATCTCTTGTCTGGTGTTTTATTATCAATTTCATGCATTTGATAGCTCTTATACTTTTCTACATTCATAATAGTAGTGGTGAGAAGTCATTACCACTAAAAAACAAGAAAGAAATGTTCACAAAACCTTAAGGCCCACAACGACACTCTTTATCAAATAAAAATAAAAGAAAAATATTGAAAGAAAGTAAGTTGCTTGCCCAATACAATGTATCCTTGAATAACACACTTCCCAAAACACACATAAAATGATTGTTGTGGATTCCTTAAACACAAAAATCTGAAATTCATTTCTTGTTAAGATCTCCATAACACATAGAAAATTATTTCTTGTTCTAACTACCCAAAATACAAGGAAAATGCCTTGCTTGTTATTGCTTTAGCTGCAAATGAAGAGATTTTTCCAATTAAATGCACATCATTTGCACATGAAATCTCTTTTCCCAAACACTATGAGGAAAGAGTGGCAAAGAAGTCACTTTTACAGAAAGAAGAGAGGGTTTTAGGGTTTTATAGAAGTGTCATTAATGTCAAATTAGGTTTAATGTCAGTTTTATGCATTTGGGTAGGTTCCTGTGGTTAAGTTCCTAGTCAAAACACATGCACAACTATTCGAAACATGGCCAAATCACTGTAAAACTTCTGTGAAATTCCATTTGGAATTTTCAAATTGTGAAATACCATTTGAAATATTTCAATTTGTTTATAAAATATTTGGTAAGTGTTTCAACATTTCATGGAGTTTCAGTGGCTATAATGGGACCCAAATCCATGTTTCCTGCAACTTAGATATATAGGTAATACAAGTGTGTGTACAACTGCATGTTATAGATACTTAATGAAGGTGTCTCTTCCATAAGTCCATAAAAATATACAAGGAATTTGTTATCACAAAACCTAACCCTGACAAGCTGCTGATTAGGAAGACATTGTGTAACTCTTTCAAACCAACTTTTGGCTGAGGCTTAGCCTCCTCAACCTGAGAGGGCTCTCTCACTAGATTAAAGATTTTTGATAAGGATTAGATGGCTAACTCTATGAAATAAGTGAATAAGTGTGAATGGTTGAAACACAATTAGTACACACTCATTGGGCTTATGGAGTCAAAAATGTTTCAGTATGACAATAATGTTAGCTTTACATGGAAGTCAGGGCATCTAGAATTCAGCATATGGAGAGTACATCAGAAGCATAAAGGAAAACACAATGTATGAAGGAAGTCAGAGCATAGCCAATGAATTCTAAGTAATCATACATTCATACCACTATAAGTAATGAAAAGAGGAGAACCATAAGACATTTTGAACATTGAATTCCTTCTGAATCCTGAGAAGCAAAGCCAAATACTGTATTACTTTAAACATAGTCTTACACAAGAGCACAATATGAGAATTCTTTACATAAATTCCAACCCTTAGTGCATTTTCTCCCATATATAGAGTTTATTACATGACTTATATTCCTTCCTCCAGCATGATGGGAATTCGAATTCTTCCTAATTTGACACCTATTGACACTTAAAACCAATTATTTAATATAACTGACTGTTAACTAGCAGTTCTAGAGACCTAAAATAATTAGGAGTGTAACTCCTCATTATGTTGGTAGTGGCATTGATTACAAAACAAACTCATTCCCTAACAAGTGGCCTTCTTTAGTTTGGCTTTGGTGTTGACTTTAAACTCCCTGCTGACCCTTGATGCCTTATCCTTTGACTGTCCCTGGATATTAGGAAGTTGCTCCTGTTTTTCTGCTTTGGTCTCCAAAAAGGATCTTCGAAGTTTGTTATCCCTGTTGTTCTTCTTAATTACATAAAATGCATTGGATTAGCTTGTTTTCTATGAGTTGTAGACCTTACTCCTATACACGTGGTAAGACAAAAACTCCTTTAATGCTGCTTGAAGCATCATGAACAGCTCTAGCTGTGAAATAATGACCATTATCATAACATAAAGTTTGGAGTTCATAAATGTCCTTCCTTTCCTTGTTTTTCCCTTACTTGATGTTCAAACCCTGTAAGTAATCCTTTGCAAAAGCCCATCTTCAAAAAGATTTCCCTTTTCTTCTCAAAATTGGCCCACAAAATCATGATGTGCAACTACAACAGTTTCATAGTGTGCTACGAAACTGTTGTGCATTAGGTATCACCTACAGTAGTTTCGTAGCGCGCTACAAAACTGCTGCGTGATTTCAAAAACACAGTTTTATGCCAAAATTTGACTTCCTTGAGATTTCTTTCTTTTAAAATGGCTTTTCCATATACCATGGGGTTGTTCAAAACTGAATAAATTGATACCATTCTTCAAAGTAAACTTCAAAAATGTGATCCACATCAAAATTTGAGGATTAGCCTTACATGTTATGTGGTTCTTCTTAGCTGAGGATGTCCTTTAGGCTAGTTCAGTTGTATCTTCAGATCTTCAATCTGTCTTTTCATCATTCAGATTCCAGTTCCCAATTTTTCATTGACGCTTCTGATATATCTTGCCTCTTTTATTGCAGGGACTGTCCAAGTGAAATATTGAGCATGACAGCTAGCCACTTCGGGTATTGAAACTATTTTATCTTCCCTCAGAACCTCCATTTTGTTAAAATTAGCTTCCTTCATTGCATGTTCCCTTGAGGTTTTTCTAAGTTTGGCAATCTCGAGATTTGCAAGCTTCAGTTTCTTTTTTACCTCTTCAAAACTACATTCCTCTTGCTGAGTGATAACAGAACCACTAACAAATTCCATCAAATGTGATGGAAATCACAATGTGAAACTTCATACAATGTAGAGTGTAACACAAAAAACATTGAAATGTGACAAATGTCTACTAATTTTGTAATAAGAAACTTTACATATTAGCATTGACCATGGTAGGTTTTATTAGTACCTTCTTAGATCATTTGTAAAAATTTATTATATTTCCTTACATGATAATCGATCTAATCTATTCACAATATGGGAACATTTGTGGCATATGATCTTTGATTTTCATTTGACCTACACTTTCAGGATTTGTCTTTACATTTATCTATGCCAGTAGTAATGATAACATACAATTAAAGGAAGCAACAATTTCTATCTTGTTTTGCTGACAATCTCAAGAGATAAATATTTCATCAATCTTTTTGGATTACGATTCTTATTCATGGTGGTGATTCAAACTTTGACTTGCAATTAGTATCATGTTTGAATCTTTTCGCTAAGTCACCCATGTTTGAACTTGGTCTCTTCTATGAATTCACTTGAATAAATTATTTACAACTAAAAGAATATATGATAGCGAGGTATAATATTCAGGTTTGTAGGGTAGTATGTTGAAGGATGAATGGTACTAAGTAGGTTCAGTTAACTTCATAGCTTGAATTGGTTCTTATTTGATACAATATATATATATATATATATATATATATATATATATATATATATATATATATATCTATATGTATATATATATATATATATATATATATATATATATATATATATATATATATATATACATATATATATATATATACATATATATATATATACATATATATATATATATATATGTATGTATATATATATATATATATATATATATATATATATATATATATATATATATATATATATATGTATGTATATGTATATATGTATATATGTACATATGTATAGATGTACATATATATATATATATATATATATATATATATATATATATATATATATATAGATATATATATATATATATAGATATATATATATATTAAATTTCAAAGTTTCACACATTCAAATAAGAGATTGTTTTTCACTAAGAATTCCACAGAAAAGTCTAATTATGGACCATGTATTCTTTGGTTTGTTGTCCAATTCTTTTTGTGATATTTGACCCAAACTTGTAATGTCTGTAAACATGAACATTGTTACATTTGGATGTGTTGCCTCGATGTTTCATTGTTAGTGTTCTCTTGATATTTGGGGTAGGCACAAGATATTTGGAAAGGTTTTGGAAAGAGTGCAATAGAATAGCCAAGTTAGTTGAAAGATCCATTTCTTCCCATGCAGTTCTACTTTGGGTCTATGTTGAATGTAGAGTCTATAGTTGGCTATAAGAATTTTGTATTTTTTGAATCCTTGTATTTTAGGTTAAAGTGCAAATAGGATCTCCCATCACTAGTTATGGCTAAGAGAGTAGGAATCAAGATGCTCACCAACAAACTCAAAATAGAACATGGATTGGTGAATATGTAGTTGAGCGTGTAGAGGTAAGATCTCAATATGAAACGAAAGTGAAATACATAACTCATAGGAAGACAATTTGGTGACATTTTTTTCTATTTAATCACTTTTAGGTTGTATACTACTTCAATAGCGAAATCATAGGCTTGAATTTTTAAATACACTTTAATTTTTGTGATAGAGGTCATAATTCTCTTATATATAATCATATAGGATGTGTGTCATTAATTGGAATTCACAGAACCATTCAATTCCAACTCTACCAACCAAAAATGAATTCAATAATATTGTTATTATGTTCAAGCATGAAACCACTTGTATTGTTCCAAACTGATATCAGATAAAGTACCCGTTCAAAATTATTATTGAGGTATTGGACAATAGATGCTATTATATATACAAAAATATTGTGGACTAAAAAATATTTACATCATACAGATCCTACCATGTGAAATTGAAATAATCCAGTGTACTTTTTATATCCATTGTGGTTTGTGTATCTGACAGTTTAAAAATTGCAAAAACCATCAGTTCTTTACAATCACTCTATTGTCTACTTCTACAATAGTGAGAGTAACCTATAACCCTGCTAGTGGGCTTCACCCTATTTGTGTTGTCCTCAAAGTAGCTCATAATCCTGCCAGCAAGTTTCATTGGTTATTATTGATTGTGAGGCCAAAACGCTATGTAGGTTTCATATCCTCCCTTTGAATTTTTCAACTCATGCGAATATGTAGAAAATTTGGGTGTACATTTAACAGTTGTATGGCGGTTTGAGAGCACATTCCTTAACATTTTGTTTGATTGCACATTTAATGGTTATATGGAGGTCTAAAGTCCGAGGGTGTTTTTAATAGGTTGAATTGAACAACATGAACTTGAATTGAACTAGATGAACCTGAGTTGAATTTGAAATTTTTTCTAAGGTTCACCAAAATTCAAACCCCAATGTTCAAATTTAGCAAACCCAAATACTTAGAAAGGTAGGGAAAGATAGAGGCTTTTAGAATATGCACACTTGAGTAGTTGAGAAAACACAAGGGAAAGAGTGCAAGCAGCTAGGGAAGAGGCATTTCTAGTCAGCATGCAATTCGAGACAGTAGTTTGTACCATTGTACACACAATTGTATAGTTGTACAGAATGACTATCTTGTGCCAGGTTATATAACAATTTTTATGTTTTTTTATGGTTTTTTAATAGGTTGTACAAACTCAATTCAAGGGATTTTTGGTATCCATGCAGTGTTTTTTTTTGGATAGCATGTGGAGGTTTCCTTGTAAGTTTTTTCAAAGGAATGAAAAGATCATTTGGAGTGATTACTTTTGTATGTGAGATATTAAATTTTATGCTTCCGTTGTTTAATTTCTAGTTATTGTTCGATTGATGCTATGATCTGAAATTCAATTTCAATATTAAGTATACTCAACAATTTACTTGTTTGATTGAGATCATAAGGACATTAATCACCTAGGGTTTGAAATTATAACATTACCATTGACCTTTCCTTGAGCATTCATTATGCAAAATCCTTGCTTTAAGCTTCTTCTACACTTGGACAGAAAGGGTAAACTAACCCAAGAATTGTTGTTGATAAATAAGGACCATCTTGATTGAGGATGAGAGACTACATACACAACATAGTATTTTTTTACCTGCTCTTTTTTTCTTACTAGCATTGAAGTTTTTGCTACACATAATGCATAATGTTGATTTTGCAAATGATACTAGAGGGTGTAATTTACCTTTTATCTTTGATCTCAGTAACATCAAGGACATATCAATTATGTATTCCTCATTCTTTTGTACATATTTAGTTTGTTTCACAATTTTTTTGACCTTTTGAATACATTGATAAAGTTTCTTTGTTCTTTTTTGTTTTGTTTTCTTGCGGATTGACATGGATACAATTAAAGTTAGCAATTTAAACAAGCAATTTCTATTTCATAATTACCATGTTGGGGAATTAAAAGCTAGTGTAAAGTTTCAATATTGTTGTTTCTTCAAACTTCTCTTATTTATAGATGTCTAATTTGTAGAATTATGCTAACTTAAGTGTTTCCAGCCTGTCTCATTGTTCAAGCTTAAGTCACTTGATGTGATTTATGAAATGCAACAAAAAATTAAATTTTATATAAAATAAGCCTTATTAGGATTTTCTTAGCAGGTGACATGGGAGGTTATCTTAAAATTCAAATGTGATATGAATATTATTGCACACCATGCCAATGTCAAGGATCCTGAGTTTGGTGTAGATTTTTTTAAGCAGTTTAATGTCATATTAAATGGGTTGGACAATCTAGATGCTCACAGACATGTGAACTGACTTTGCTTGACTACAGGAGTTCCTCAGGTAGAAAGTGGAACTACTCGGTATTTAGGATAGGTATCCAAAGTGTTATATGGAAATTTTTCATTGTACAATTTGTAACTTGTGTAATGATATTTTGAAAAGATTTTATTATTTAGGTTTGCAATTACATGTTGTTTGGTTTACATTGCTAATGCATTTGCATTTTCCTATAATATTTTCCTTTTCACTATTAGGTAATATACAAATTTAATGTTATAGCTGGATTTTTCTTTTCTAAGAAAAATCTTGTGGGGAAACCTAAGGGATGCTCCTACACATTTGTGGATGGCATCCCTTTTAACCTATTGCCTATTGATGTAGACTAGTTGGCCTATCCTACATGGATTTGAACTAAGCCCCTGCTAGCATGGAAGTAGTTAAACATTGAGCAACATTGGAGACAACTAGTTGAGCTAACACCTTGGGCTTTTATAGCTAGGTTATTTCCTTTACATAAATATTCGGCTCAAGAAATAGACATGGTAGAATATGGATTCATGAGAGTACATAATTTAGAGACCACATTTATGTTGTATGTATAAGACGAGTTCCATTGAATAGATGTATGAAATTGTATATGGAATATTTTGTGAATATATAAAGCTTTTTGTAGGATAGCCTTATATATATATATATATATATATATATATATATATATATATATATATATATATATATATATATATATATATATATATATATACATATATATATACTTATATATATACACACACACACACATATATATATGTGTGTGTATATATATATATGTATATATATGTATATGTATATATATATATATATGTATATATACATACATACATACATATATATATATGTATGTATATGTATATATATATATATATACATATATATATACATATACATACATATATATATATATATATATATATATATATATATATATATATATATATATATATGTATATGTATATATATATATGTATATATATACATATACATACATACATATATATATATATATACACATACATATACATATACATATACATATCTATATATGTGTATGTGTGTGTGTGTGTGTGTAGATATATGTAGATATGTATATATGTATATATATACACACACTATTGAGCTTGATCTTGCTTTGTTACTCATGATTATAGGCATTTGACTTCTCTGTTATAAAGTATTCCTTCGGAGTAAAATTCATTTACTTGGTAATTTTGTTTTTTTTTCAAAAAATCGTCCTCTTAATCACAAATAAACTAATGTTTTGAATTGACACAGATCATCACATTTTGTGGTTGGAGAGTATTGTTGTTTGTGTCACTTGTAAGAGGTTAAGTCGGAGGGGCACCTCATCTTCAGATGTCCCCTTTAATAGGATATCATATGAAGTTCCACTGTCTTTATTGGGAGTATCCTCTCTTCTTTCTTTCTCTATATAGACCATATTTTCCTAGCTCTTTTTATGTGTGAGATGTTAGTACGAAGGTGTTAGCTCTTGAAGGGACATCTATTGACAAATACAATCAGGTGGATCACTTTTTTATTTTGTTTCTTCTAGTCTGTTTGTTAGTGGTAGCAAGTGGCAGAAAAAGACTCAAGATACTTCTGACTGTGATACCATGGCCGTCATCTCAGCCTTTAATTGTCATAGCTTCCCTGACAAGAGTTTTGAGGATTTTTAGCTCTTGATCTCCTTGCATATCACACCTCAGCTCTTGACATAGGCTAGTTGCTTGTCCCCTCAAGGCATTATATTACACTAGTTTATTATCAGTACGTTCTTTCCCACACCATTGATTTTTAGGAGAGTCTCAAAAAAATTATCTCTAATTCCTCCTAGTGCTTCACACAGTGATACTTTCAGGCCTAGTCTCTCCACAGAAGGCATCGTTGAAAAATACAATGGCTCCTTCCCTGCAATATAATTTTTTTCCTCTTCCTCTACTTCCAACTTAACCTCTAAGTTGATTTTATTGTAGGAATTAACTCTTCACCCTCCTTTTTTTCACCAAGTAGATGTGAGGTAGATTGTTATCTTCTCTGGTTTTATCTTGAGTTACAAATTTGGTTACTTTTATCATGCAATAGTTTAGCTTCTTTCATTTTATGGTTTACTTTTTTAATGTATAAGAGATGCTTTGGAACTCCTTTAGAATGTTACAGTTGGATTGTGCTTTTGAGTCCTATTGACCCATTTTGAGGCTTTTCTAGACCATGATAAAATTAGCTTATGTTATCTGTTTCTCTGGTTCAAACATGTGTTTTTTTCCTTCTTTCATTTAGTATTACATTCCTTGGGCACTGTAAATGTGAGTCTCATTGACTTAATTTTATTTTTAATTGAATTTTTTGGAGTAATTTACCCTGATATGGACATGCAAAATCCATGTAATATATCTAACTATTATAGATATAAAAATTGGGTTAGTTATAATTATTAAGTTAAGGTTGTAACTATTTAACCAATATAAAATGGTATCATAAATATACATTCAATTGTATTCTTTTGGTTTCTTAGAGCACACATGCAGAAGAAGACAATAAATTTTACACCAAGATCTGACAATTTGCATTGCATTGGTAGACAAGTATAACTACACAATCCATTTCAAAATAGGTTTCCAAGGAAGAGAATAAACCTTCAGTCAAAAATAGCTTGATGTAGAATGAAATAAACCTGTCTTATCCTTAAACTATCTATCATTATCTCATCTTATCCCTATTGTTACTTGTAGTATAATAGGATGCCCCTGAAATTTGTATTTAATTTTTAGCGTCTTCCCTTGAATTACCATTTTATTTTCCATTACGCCAAACATTTTTTTTATAAATTTTCTTTTCCATGCCCGATGATTTTGTGAAGATGTCAGGAATCTGATCTTTGTTTTTTCAGTAGACAACAAATTCTTTGTTTTGTACCTACTTGATAATGGAGTGGTGATGATCTCAATGTGTTTTGTGCTCATGTGAAACACTAGGTTCTTTGAGTTGAATTAGTCTAGTTGTTGTAGTATATGGCTATATTGGGTTTGGAAAAACTTCAAGTCACCTAGAACTCTCATTACCAATATTATTTTGTAATATACCTTAAGGGAAATTTACCCTTAGTGTTTGAAGAGAGCACATGGCAAGATTTTTATTCTAATAAGTATCACAATATTCTTTCAATTTTTTTAACTAGAAACAATATTGAATGCAAAAAGTGTAACCAATATTCAACAACTCTTTCACATGAATCCAATTCAGCAGTACATAATGAGTTTACATCCACAATCTTCCCAATTTCACACTATAGTTAAATACACAACAGTTGTTATTTCATCAATAAAACCTTATTATTGTAATACCCTTAATTTGATCATGTAATCAGATAAGGGTAACAGAGTGAGTCGGTACTACCCAAATAACACTTTGTTGTCAAACAATCCTTTGCTTGCTCAAATGGGACTTACAGAGGGTTTTACTATCACCATGACTCCCCCAAATACAATTTCATCCCTTATTTGAACCTTAGAAGTAATTGTGTTTTCCCAGTTGTGACCTTTAGGTTGGTGCTACTACCTTAAAGAACCATCTCAGCCATTATCCATTATCACAAAGTGACCCCCATAAGGGATCCACTGCCACCAACAAAGCCTCCAATAATGCCACAAATTATGCCTTAAATTAGGGCATTGCCACATAACTGCCTCAAGAAGTGTTACAAAGGTGGACCACTATCGAAAATGGGCCTCAAAATCCTTCCTCTGCTACAAGTAAGTATTTGAGGATGGGGCCACTGGATCAGAGAATAACTTCGTTGCCCAAATAGTGTTAGATACCCTTGCTTTCATAGAAATTTAGCCCTCCAAAAAGATTACACAACCTTAGGAAATGTCATTCGTAGCCTCAAGTGAAGATGTTTCCACAAAAGATCACATCTAAATGGGATGCAGCCTCATAGAGAGAGAACCAGGGATATATATTTTCCAATGAATTCCCTGTAATCACAAAAAACACCTTAGCTACCTTTCAGATACTTTTCAATTCAAACATTACCTCATAACCCTTGTTGGTCCACACATGCTTCCTCAAAACTGTCACAAGATAGACGAGTGTTTCCTCAAAAAAATTCTAAATAGAGTAAAGAGAAGGGATTGGCTAGAGTGGAATATTTCACCACTGAAACCAATAAAAAAGAAAGGGGTCATAAAACGTCCAAGAGCCTCAATTCAAAAGTTAGAAAGATCCACAATCCATGATGAGAAAAATGATTAACCTCTTTCCTTTTTATAGATTCCCTTTGCGGTCTTCCCTCCTAATTTTAATTTGAGTGGCTAATAATTTTCCCTCCATTTACCCCAAATTATCTAATGTTACCCCAATAACATCAAATATTGGGTTTCCCCCATTAAAAAATACTATACCTTACAGGGTTAGATAGGATACTTTGTCCTCCTTGGGGCATTTAATTAGAAGATGACATTACATGTTTAGAATATTGTGTTGGTTGCTTTCTGGCTCATCATGTTACTAGTTAGCTAAATTGGTTTCTGGTTGTTGCAGTTGAGGGTTGTACAACGTAGGGTTTATTGAAACTTCAAGTCACCCATAGCTCACATTAGCAATATTGTTTCACATGTTGCACTAATTGTTGTTTTGTACTTTGTTCTGTAGGCCCATTTTCATCTAATTGCACTCTTTTTAGTCAATCTAACAAGCTCCCTGAGTCCAATTTTTTGTATGGAGCCAAACTTTATTGTTTTGTTCCATTCCATTTTTCCACGTTCACTCTCAAATGAAATGTATTTATATATCTTGAAAAAAATAGTCATCAAAGTTAATGCATGTGTTGTGAAGTTGGATGGTGCCATCTTTTCATAAGTCTGTATTCTTTGCCACTTTCAGATAATTGCATATAATACATGTACTATGTATTGGTCCACTTGAATCTCTCTTTTCCATGGCCTTGATAGTCAAAATATAGTGTAGCTCTTGATATTTACTATCCTTGTTTTTCCTTGAAACTTATTCTTCATGCTTTTTATGGCCATCTTTCTTTTCTATTGCACATGTTGTACCAAGATTTGCTTGGACTCTCCTTTTGGAATTCTAACAAGAGAAGCATTTTTATGTTGTTTCTTCAACGTGATTCTGGGATATTTTCGACCTTTTGGGCCTCAATTTTGTGGAAGTCTACTTTTCTTTTGGTTTAGGCCTCACAAAATGATTTGTGAGATGGCACTTTTAGCTTTTCATTTGCAGCCTTTGACCAGTAGTGCAAAACATCAAGGACATGCTTCACTTTTGTTGTAGTGGAGGATATGATATCATAAAATCAATTAGCAGTGACCTGAATTAATACTAAAGACAACACAATGTGTTGATACTTACGTTTTTAGACAGATATATATTAAACCTGAAATTGGATCCCATAGTGGTTATTGTATACAAGTGTTATCAGGTGGATCGAAATACACCATCTAGATTTAATTTTACCATAGTAAAATCACTGTCACTGTGGAAAATAATTTAGTAAACCAATTTTATTAAATTATTTTCTGATTTAAATCAAAAAACCCCATGAAAATAATTAGATAATCATTATTTATTTAATTTTCTCTAGGAATAATTATTAAGTCATTATTTAATAGTTATTCCTTGTCATGTTTGACTAAATCCTTTAGGAATATTTAAATAAATCATTATTTATTTGAATTTTCTTGTTTCTGTTATTAGAATAATTATTAAATCACTATTTAATAATTATTTTGATTTCACACCTTTCTTGTTTCTTGCCAAATCATTAATAAATCATTTTATTTGTTAATTATTTCTAAATAAAGATATTTAACCATTTTAAATATATTTCCCTCTCTAATAAATATAATAAAGTATTCCAAGTAGTTAGATATGAATTTGGTCAATAATATTTTATTATTCTCCATTTTCGAGATTAAGTCCATACTTTGCTATATAAAGAGGGTTTTTCGTTCATTCCTCACCATGATCATAATCATCATCAACATTATTGTCATTTTTCTTGAGCTCCCATTTTGAGTTTTTCACTTTTGTTTGGGCTTTTCACATTGAGAGAGATGATTAATTTTCTAAAGCATCAAGGATATCAAAGGACCCATCCCACAGCGGGGGACTTACAGATCAATCTGTAGATCTCCTTCACTAGGTGTTATCAATAAAATATTAATTCATTTAAAATTTGTCTTTCCAATTGGGTTATTTGATTGGATTATTTATATTGTTGCTTTTTGTTTTGGATTATATCTTCTTTTACTGCAAATTTTCTATTTGTGTTTCAGATCTAAGACGACAACAACTAGAAACTTGTTGTTAGGGTCACCTGTCACCTAGTGACTTAAGTGAAGTATTTTTGGTACACCTTCCAAGAATTTTCATGCTAACAACAAGCTCCCTGTGGTCTGCAGGGAACAAGTTGTGCAAAATCACAAACCTCATTACATGTGTAGTGTTTGATACCTTGAATCTATCAAGCACCTTTTTTAATAATTTAGTATGTATATGTATGGATGTTTGTATGTATATGTAAAATTAAACAAATTCCTTTGTTAGTCTATTTTCTAAACATTATATCATTTGAGGAATTTTTAGGTCTAAAATGGGCCTCCTAAGGAAACAATAAAATAATATCTAAACCAATAAAATAATATTTATGAATTTGCAATTCACTTTTTGCACCATAATCCATGTAACTATGGTTAAATTCAATTGAAAATTTGTACCAAAATAAAACTAATAAAAAATTGTATTGATGTGACTATAAATAAAAATGAGATTTTCAAGAAAAAATCATTATCATTGAACAACCAATGCATTTGTTCTTTGTACTTAAATAACTTAAAATAAATTATAAATATAAATTCATAAATTTTGTTGGGGAAAATTATATGTGTTATAATTCCAACATTAAATTATCAATCCGAGGTCATAAGAGTTAGAGGCACAAGCACAGGTAACTCAAGATTAGAGCATCTAGCCTAAACTAGAGTATGAAATCAATTTACAATTTAAGTACATAATTATTGTTTCTAATTTAATTTGTCTAATGATGAACATAAATAAATCTAATTAAAGTTTCCTATGAATTAAAACAAATAACCAACTTTCTATTTACTACAATTCAAATAAATCTTCAAGAAATTAAATGGAAATCGCAATCCAAGTAACCAATTCCAATCAAAACAATTTTAATTTTTAAACAAAATTAATTCTATTCCAAAAATGATGTCAATCTTAATCTAAGAAATCTCAATCCAAACAAAACTAATTTCAATTCCTTATTCAAATAAGACAAGCTAAAGAGAATTTCAAACTAACTTTTTAATCCTATATAATTAACACATCTAATTCCAAAAGAAAATGAAGCTAAATGACAATTTAAATCAATGCCTAATTCAATGCACTTCAATTCAAAAGGGATTTAAATGAAAACTCAAATATATCCTAAAATACATGACTTACATTAATGCATAACATTCCACCTCTATGATTTCACAAGAACTATGTTTTATTGTTAAGTGTACATGGTTTTAAATAACAAAGATAGAATCCAAGACTCAATAGATTAAGCTCATAACACGATTATTATTTGTTTTGAAATTCGTTTGAAATTGTAGAGCATCGTTTTAAGTGTTCTAAACTATAGATATGTGATTTTGGAATCATCTATGCACAACAAATATTAATTAACATTGTCCTTTTGTTCGCAAAGTTTTCGAGACAATATGTTCTTCCAAAATCAAAGGAAAATAGAGCAATGGTTTAAGTACGGAATATAGGAAATCTGAAATCTTATTTAGAAAACAAATTCAAAACGAAATGTAAATTTGCAAATTGCAGTAAACACACTTCCTACAATCTATGTTAATGGTAGGAATCGCTTCAAGGTGGTGGTGGGCCCTTACCACTCTCGGAGCAAGTCTAAGTTAAATAAATTCCTTAAAAATCACAGGAAACCATCCTACTCATAGATAATTAAATGTTAAATCAAGAATTTTTATTATAGTTTAGCAAAACAAATACATCAGAATTCCTGAGTGTAACCTATTTGTAACATAAATTTCTTAGCAGTATTCCCCAACTCCTCTGTGGATAAAAATATACATATGTCAATTCAACTTGTGCAACACACCATACAGATTCGTATCGTTCAACCCCCTTGTTATTGTTTCCTACGTACAACTTTATAGAATTCAATTGTTGTAACAAATCATAGAGGTGGTTATGGAAAATAAAGCAAGGAGTGGATCAAGGCTTTGGATAGTAAAAAAGCGTTGGAGTTAAACTAAATAAAAATCTTCTGGAACATAAAATGAACTAGACCAATCATGGTTATCCCACATGGCTAACCCGAAATTGTTTAGATCTGAACCTGTTCATGCCCTAAACCATTCACCATTCATCGATTTTGTACTTAAGCAGAGTATTCTGGCACTGATTCTGTACTTAAGAATTGTTTTGACCATAATTTCTTCTTGGTGATGAATTTTGACAAACGGTTTCTAGGTTACATGAAAGAGGGTATTTTGAACATGATCCAAGTCTTGGAATGTTGAGATTCTTCTTCATTTGACCAAAAAATGATATTTTAATTTGTAGCAACTATTGGACACAGATTGTCATTGATGTCAATATGGAAATATTAGAGGAGGAGACAGAGCAACCAGAGGAGCTAACAGAGCACAGAGCAGTCAGAGCCATAGGAGGAAGCAATCAGAGCAAGGAGGCATATCAGAGCCAAGAGGAGCCACATATGTATATATATATATATATATATATATATATATATATATATATATATATATATATATATATATATATATATATATATATCTATATACATACCATACACATATGCCAAAGTACAGAGGAACAAACAGAGCCATCAAAGCAACAGAGAACACAAACATCCATCGGAGGAAGCAGACACAACCATTAGAGGAGCAATGGGTGCATTTATATTATCGGGAGATATTGGGCCACAAAAGAGTTATATGCATACAAATACACTTTCAGAGGCCATATATGCATGCATTTACAGGCGTTGACCTATGCTTTTTCATATGTTTTAATGGAATTACTATGTTAAAGGATTGTTTGGTGGGTGCATTCCATGGAACTGGTTTTGAAGGTAGAAAAACCAAAATACATTAAGTATTGGGCGTAAAACATAGTTGGATTGAGAATCTGGATCTCAAATCCTTTAGACAGAGATTTTGAACGTTATCAGGTCTGTAGAAACCCAAATTACATCAATCCTACGTATTTCCTTATCACATCGTCGAAAGCCTTTTACACTGGAATATCACGCTAAACACTTAGTAGATCCAGAAAAGCGGACTTGAAAATATATGCAAGGAGTTTTTGGATCCAATTGGGTCCAAGACTTGCATCGCATTGGCATATCGAAGCGGGAGTGTATCAAGTGTTAAGCGCCATTGTAAATTGCTGATAGTGATCAACGATATCACATCGGCATATCGGAGCGTGAGTGTATTAAGTGTTAAGTGCCATTGTAAATCGCCGATAGCGATCAGTGATATTGCATCGGACCAAAGGAATTGCGCCAATAGTGCAGTCCATTAGGACCTCTGATCGCCAATAAGGCGATTTGATCTGGACGATCAGATCTCATTGCTCTAGATCAACGGTCACAAATGCTTGGCGCATTGACTTCGGCATACTTTAAGCGCGCCGATAGGAAAAGGTAAAAACCAGTGTTTTGGGGTATTTTTCAATGTATTTCTATTTAAAAGGAAAACAAACGGATATATTTAAAAGGGTGATCCGTGGGGTGATTCAGGGTGTTTAGGCATTCTCCAATGACATTCCAGTTCCAAAAGGAAAAGGCATGGATCATGTGGAAGAGGTTTTGGGGCCGATTTCGATGAAACTGTGGAGGAGCGGATCTGATACAGTATTAGTGTGGGTGTATGGATTCTTGAAGTCCACCCTTTAGTTTTTTGGCTGTGTTTCTCATATATTCCTATAAATTTGGGTTTATGCATTACGCGATTTTTTAGGCCGAAAGGCCTATGATAATTGCTCTGATGACTCAAGAGGCTAAACGTCAGTTAAATGGGTTGCATCATGGCGATGGAGATTGCAATTGGGGTATAACACCTCCATTAAACTGAAAAACTCTATGTATGCCTACAATCATTGTCAAAAGGAGCATTGTTACAGTTAACCGAGAATATGTGTTGTCCGTGGATTATTTGGATCTCTCTAATGAATCTACGTGTCCCCAAAAGAGTCGGTGAACTTGCACAACACAAAGGAAGCCATAGCGACCGAGGAGGAAGCCAAAGAGGTGGTGTAAGTGGAAACGATTAGTCAGAGGTGCCTGAGACAGATAAAAATAGAAACACAAGGAGAAGTGTGTGTTGTTGATTGTATAATATGTGAGAGAGGAAGCCTAAGAATGGGCAAGAGGCAGGAGAGACCAGAGAAGCAAAAGAACTTGAGAAAGGCAAAAGCTGAGCAGTGTTGGGTGCAGAAAATTGCAGCAAAACAGTTGATACCAGGTTTGGGTTGGAGCCCAAGAGGTTAGAGCCTCTGAACTAAACAAGATTGAAATCCTTGGGAGTTGGTGCTCCTAAGCACAGAACTATTGCAAGACAGAGTTGGTGCTCTGGAGGTTGGAGCCTCACTGAAGTCCAAGTTGGAGCTTGGCAACTAATTGCAACAAGTTATATATATATATATATATATATATATATATATATATATATATATATATATATATATATATATTGTATTTATTTCATTGCACTGTTTTTGTGTTAATAAAAGCATTAATTCCAGCTATCTATTTCTGTGTTTCATATATGTGTGTGTTTGTGTGTGTGTGTGTGTGTGTGTGTGTGTGCTTTTGGTAACAACAAGAACAAAAGAAAAATACGGATTCACCCCCCCCCCCAAGTATTTCCAACAATTGGTATCAGAGCAGGCTTCTTCATACTAGCCTAACATCTTGAAGAAGGATCCGCAACCATGATGAGAAATCACGAAGCATCAAGAAGACCTCCTCTATTTGATGGCACTAACTTTGGTTTCTGGAAAAAAAGAATGACCTACTACTTGATGTCCCTTGTACTTGAAGTCTGGTATTTTTTTCAAAATGAATACCAAATAACTACCACTCTTCCAACAGATCAAGAAGAGAGGAAAGCCTACATTGCAAATGCAAAGGCCTTGAACTCCATCACTAGTGGAATCACTGATTCTGAGTTTACAAAAGTCATGCACTGTACCTCTGCCAAAGAAATGTGGGAGAAGCTAGTTGGCTTATAAGATGGAGAGTCAAAAGTCAAGAAGGCAAAGCCTCAAACTCACAAAAGACAATTTGAAAGTCCGAGGATGGAATATGATGAAGATATTGCAGTATACCTCCTCCGAGTAGCTGAAGTGGTCAACTCCATTAAAGGATTGGACGAAAAAATTGAAGAAAGTACCATTGTCCAAAGTAAGCGCCATAAAAGAAGCAAAGGATCTAGATACCCTCAGGATGGATGAACTCCATGGAATCCTCACTGCCTATGAGATGAGGAAAGGTGGCCCAAGCTCCAAAGATGCAGCATTCAAGGCCTCAAAGTCAAAGAAGGGGAAAGAAAGGAATGACTATAGTGATGAATCAAATGTGGAATCCGAATTGGCTCAATATGTATGAAAGCTGAATAAAGTATCTAAGCTTAAAGGCAAGTACCCTCTTATCTATTTTAAAAGTGGAAAAATAGGTCATTATGCAGCAAGATGTCCTCATAAACATGATAGTGATGATGAAGGAAATTCTAAAAGAATGGCACACCAAAAGAAAGGGTTCAATAAGAAGAACTTCTTCTCTAAGCAAGATGAGTCTGATGAGGATGTGTTTATGGTCATAGAAAATAAATCAGATGAGGAAAGTGACCATGATGAAAACCAAGAAACATTATTCATGGCATTCACAAATGATGATGACTCAGGGCTGGAAAGAAATGTAGATGAATTGTTGATAAGTGCCATTGAAGAAAATGAGAAACTGCAGAATAAAATCATTTCTCTCAATGTGGAAAGAGAGGAAACAGGAAGGAGAGAAGATCTCTTGGAAGGAAAGCTAAAAGAAAAAGAAGAGACTTGCGAAGAACGTGAAGCCGAGATAGTGTCTCTAAGAAAGGAGTTGGAGCAAATTAGAAAGGGCTTTAAAAGCTCTCAAATACTTGAGACTATTCTAAAAAGTCAAAAACCTCAACATGACAAGTTTGGAATAGGTTTCAAAGGAGAATCCTCAAGCACTAAGAATAGTGCGAAAAGCTATGCCGATGCACTTTCCTGCAATCCAAAAGAGGAAAAAGTATGTTATCAAAAGCGCATCCCAGATCCAAAGAATGAAGAGAGAATTACTCCAAAGAAGAATGTGGAGTCAAATCATGGATACTGCAGCAAATACAAACCTGTACTCAACCAAGGGCCCATCTCAAATTCAAAGAATGAGGCAGGAGTAATTCCTAGGAAGGAAATCAACTCAAACTGTGTCTGCTTCAATAGGTACAAAACCATCTTTCTTGGACACTGTTTTCACTGTAAAAACTTCGGTCATCAAGCTAGACATTGCATGGCTCACAGAAGTGAAATTCCAAAGCTAAAGGACCGAATAATCAATTCATATGCCCCCAAAAGGAAGGGACAAATCAAAACCTTCAATTCATTTGATCCCTTGACCAAATTCTATCTGATCTGCTCATTCTACTAGAATAATGGACACTATGAACAAAACTGCCCACTCAAAGGAAGAAAGACGAGTAGTAAGAATTCCAACATGGATAAATGCGGCCTGGCTATATGCTCAAAATAATGAAAATAATTGGTTTGTGGATAGTGGGTGCTCTAGACACATGACAGGAGACAAAAGGAAGTTTGTCTCATTGAGCAAAAATGAAGGGAAGGTGTCCTTCAGAAGTGGATCTGGCAGAATTGTGGGAAAAGAAACTGTTACTCTGATCAATGGAAAAGGAAAAGCTCAAGATGCTCTGGTAGTAGATGGGCTCAAACACAATCTCCTGAGTTTCAGCCAAATCTGTGATCAAGGACATAAGGTTGTCTTTAGCACCAAAGACCGTGAAATAAGGAACTCTTCCTCAAGGGAACTTGTGGCGAAAGGGGTTATAACACCAAACAAAATTTACATTCTGAACAAGATTCAAGAAAATAAATGCTACTTGAGTCAGATAGATGAAATTTGGCTGTGGCACAAGTGACTTGGACATACAAGCTTCGAAAATTTGATCAATATCAACAATATTAGAGTTGTATGAGACATCCCAAGGCTTTTCAAACCAAATCAAGGAGTATGTGGTCCATGTCAACATGGAAAGCAAACCAAAACCAACCACAAGACAAAGGAGCTATCTACATCAAAGCCCTTGGAGATCATCCATGCTAATTTGTGTGGACCAACTAGAAATTAGGCACTCCAAGGAGAAAGGTACTCTGTGTTATTTGTTGATGACTATACTATAATGATGTGGATTTATTTTATAAAGTATAAATCTGAAACTTTTGAGTGTTTTAAGAATCTAAAAGCCCTTGTAGAAAATGAAAAAGATTCAAAAATTAAGTGCCTCAGAATGGACAGAGGGGGAGAATTCACATCAAACGAGTTTAGTGAGTTCTGTAATATTCATGGAATTAAAAGGGAATTCTCTGCTACCAGAACACCTCAGCAAAATGGGGTAGTTGAAAGAAGAAACTGAACAGTCCAAGAAATGGCAAGAACAATGTTATTAGCAGCAGACTTGTAGCCAAAATTCTGGAGAGAAGCAGTAGGGACAACTGTCTATACATTGAATCGAACTCAATTAAGACCAAACTGTGAAAAAACTCCTTATGAGTTATGGAAAGGAAGACCTGCTTCAGTGAAGTACTTCAAGATCTTTGGAAGCAAGTGCTTCATAAAAATCAAGGATGGCTCACCAAGAAAGTTTGATTCTCGGGTTGATGAAGGGATATTTCTTGGATACTCTACACGGAGTAAGGCTTACAAGTGCTACAATTTTCGATTGAAGAAAATAGTGGAAAGCATTGATGTAAAGGTTGATGAAGACCTTCCAGAAAAAGAAATTGAAAAACATGAAGATGATCTTCTCATTGAAGAAGAACCTAAAGAAGGAGAACCTGAAGAAGAAGAAGAAATAGATGAGGAAGAAGATGAAGAGGAGAAAGAACCACCTCATACCCTTTCAAAGATGAAGTTTATCTAGAAATATCATCTCGAAGAGCAGATTATTAGAAATAGAGATGAAGGGATGCAAACCCGAAGAAGGGTGACCATCACACCAAAGAGAAACGTTATTGCTCTGCTATCTATGATAAAACCAGAAACATTTGCACAAGCAAGTAAGGATCCTCATTGGGTAAAAGCCATGGAAGAAGAAATGTCCCAAAGAAAAAGACATGGGAGCTAGTACCTCGTCCAAAGGACAAAAGCATAATAGGAACCAAATGGGTGTTCAAAAATAAAATGAATGAGGAAGGACATGTTATCAGAAACAAGGCAAGGCTTGTCTGCAAAGGATATTCACAAATTGAAGGAATTGACTTTGAAGAGACATTGCACCAGTAGCTCATATGGAAGCTATTAGGATGTTCTTGGCATTTTCTTGCTCAAACAGATTCAAAATCTAGCAAATGGATGTGAAATCAACATTTCTAAATGGGGAACTCAAGGAAGAAGCCTACATGGAGCAGCCAGAAGGGTTTGATCTAACAGAAGGAAAGGACTTAGTCTGTAAGTTGAAAAAGGCTTTATATGGGTTGAAACAATCTCCTAGAGCTTGGTATGCAAGATTTGATCACTATCTATAACAACAAGCCTTCAAAAAGGGAGTGGCTGGAAGTAATTTATACATAAATACAGATGAAGGTAAGTTACTAGTTACTCTTGTTTATGTCGATGATCTGATTTTTTCCAGCAATAATGATGAAATGAGCCATGAATTTTCTCAAAACATGTTAAAAGAGTTTGAGATGTCAATGATAGGAGAGCTGTCTCACTTCCTTGGACTTCAAGTATCTCAAACTAGAGCAGGATTGTGTATATCTCAAACCAAATATCTAAAAGACATGCTCAAAAAATATGGAATGGAGGACTATGCACCCATGAGCACACCTATGACCACAAACTGCAAATTGAGCAAAGATGATGACTCCCCTCCAATAGATGCAACTCATTACAGGTCAATAATTGGAGCCCTTCTATACTTAATAGCTACAAGACCAGACATAATGCAGGCAGTAGGAATGGTGGGAAGATTTCAATCTGCTCCCAAACAATCCCATTTATTAGCTATAAAAAGAATTCTCAGATATCTGAAAGGAACTCATTATTTCGGTCTTTGGTACCCAAGGAGCTCAACACTGAATGTAACTGCATACACCGATGCTGATTAGGCTAGAAGTATAGATGATCGTAAAAGTACTAGTGGAAATGCGCTTCCTAAGAGACTACTTAGTATCCTGGCTCAGCAAAAAACAGTCATCCATATCATTATCCACAGCCGAAGCCAAGTATATTGCTGCAGCAGACTATTGTACTCAGATACTATGGATGAAGGAAGATATAAAAGATGTCAACATATGTACAAATCAACAGATTACCATCTATTATGACAACACAAGTGCTATCAGTCTCAGCAAAAATCTAATGATGCACTCAAGGACCAAACACATACCAATCAAGTATCATTTCCTCTGTGAGCAAGTAGCTGAACAAAACATAGTCCTAGAATATATCAATACTAAGGAATAGATAGCTAATATTTTCACAAAACCTCTTCCTCGAGAAGCATTCAAACATCTGCATCAAAAGATGGGGGTTATCTCTTTATCATCACTCAAGTTCATTCATAAAGATGTAGCAGGACAAGGGGAGCAGTTTGACAAGGGGAGTTCGTATGCATTCCTTTGCCATTGATGTCAAAGGGGGAGAGCAGAAGAATATTTCCATCAATAACAAAGGGAGAGATTTTTGGACACAAATTTTCATTGATGTCAATATGGCAATACTAGAGGAGCAGACAGAGCAACCAGAGGAGTTAACAGAGCACAAAGTAGTCAGAGCCATAGGAGGAAGCAATCAGAGTAAGGAGGCATATCGGAGCCAAGAGGAGCCATATATATATATATATATATAGATATATACCATACATATATGCCAAAGTTCAAAGGAACAAACAGAGCCATCGGAGCAATAGAGGACACAAACAGCCATCAGAGGAAGCAGACAGAGCCATTAGAGGAGCAATGGGTGCATTTATATTATCGGGAGATATCGAGCCACAAAAGAGTTATATGCATACAAATACACTTTCGGAGGCCATATATGCATGCATTTACAGGCGACGGCTTGTGTTTTTTCATATGTTTTAATGGAATTACTGTGTTAAAGGATCGTTTGGCAGGTGCATTCCATGGAACTGGTTTTGAAGGCAGAAAAACCCAAATACATTAAGTATCGAGCGTAAAACACAGTTGGATTGAGAATCCAGATCTCAAATCCTTTAGATAGAGATTTTGAACGTTATCAGGTCCATAGAAACCCAAATTACATCAATCCTGTGTATTTCGTTATCGCATCGCCAAAAGCCTTTTACACTGGAAAATCACACTAAACACTTAGCGGATCCAGAAAAACAGACTTGAAAATATATGCACGAGAGTTTTGGGATCCAATTGGGTCCGAGACTTACATCGCATCGGCATATCAGAGCGGGAGTGTATCAAGTGTTAAGCGCCATTGTAAATCGCCAATAGCAATCAATGATATGGCATCAGCATATCGAAGCGGGAGTGTATTAAGTGTTAAGCGCCATTGTAAATCATCGATAGCAATCAACGATATTGCATCAGACCAAAGGAATAGCGCCGATAGTGCAGTCCACTGGGACCTCCGATCGTTGATAAGGCGATTTGATCTGGACCGTCAGATCTCATCGCTCCAGATCAACGGTCACAAATGCTTGGCGCATTGACTTCAGCGTATGGTAAGCGCATCGATAGGAAAAGGTAAAAACCAGTGTTTTGGGGTATTTTTCAATGTATTTCTGTTTAAAAGGAAAACAGGCGGATATAGTTAAAAGGGTGATCCGCGGGGTGATTTGGGGTGTTTAGGCATTCTCCAAGGACATTCTGGTTCCGAAAGGAAAAGGCATGGATCATGTGGAAAAGGTTTTGGGCACGATTGCGATGAAACTATGGAGGAGTGGATCCAATATAGTATTAATGTGGGTATATGGATTCTTGAAGTCTGCCCTTTAGTTTTTTGGCTATGTTTCTCATATATTCCTGTATATTTGTGTTTATGCATTACGCGGGTTTTTAGGCCGAAAGGCCTATGATAACTGCTCCGATGATTCAGGAGGCTGAACATCAGTTAAATGGGGTGCATCATGGTGATGGAGATTGCGATTAGGGCATAACACCTCCATTAAACTGAAAAACTCTGTGTATGCCTACAATCATTGTAAAAAGGAGCACTGTTACAATTAACCAGGAAGATGTGTTGTCCGTGGATTATTTGGATCTCTCTAATGAATCTACATGTCCCCAGAAGAGTTGGTGAACTTGCATAGTGTAGAGGAAGCCACAGTGACCAAGGAGGAAGCCAAAGAGGCAGTGTAAGTAGAAACGATTAGTCAGAGGTGCCTGAGACACATAAAAACAGAAACACAAGGAGAAGTGTGTGTTGTTGAATGTATAATCTGTGAGAGAGGAAGCCTAAGAACAGGCAAGAGGCAGGAGAGACCAGAGAAGTAGGAGAACTGGAGAAAGGCAGAAGTTGAGCAGTGTTGGGTGCAGAAAACTGCAGCAAAACAGTTGATACCAGGTTTGGGTTGGAGCCCAAGAGGTTGGAGCCTCTGAACTAAACAGGATTGAAATCCTTGGGAGTTGGTGCTCCTAAGCGCAGAACTATTGCAAGACAGAGTTGGTGCTCTGGAGGTTGGAGCCTCACTGAAGTCCAAGTTGGAGCTTGGCAACTAATTGCAACCAGTTATATATATATATATATGTATTTATTTCATTGCACTGTTTTTGTGTTAATAAAAGCATTAATTCCAACTATCTGTTTCTGTGTTTCATATATATATATATATATATATATGTGTGTGTGTGTGTGTGTGTGTGTGTGTGTGTGTGTGTGTGTGTGCTTTTGGTAACAACAAGAACAAAAAAATAAAAATTAAATACTGATTCACCCCCCCCCCCCCCCTCTTAGTATTTCCAACAGCAACTAGTTATTTGACTCATGAAGAATTTCGACAATGGAACCCTACGGAAAATGTACTTAGCAAAAACTGTTATTAGTAAATGATGACAAAATCATCTCTCATCATAGAAAAGCCATGAAAACTAATGATAATCAACCACGAAGTGTAGGATATGAATTGACAACAAGTTATGGAATTATGGTATGAAATGAGTGTAAAAGAATAGGAATTTAGGTTATGAATGGTGATATTGTATAGTGGAAAATAGACATATTCAAGGCCCAAGAAATTCTTAATTATATATTATACTATTAGTTATATTTTGTATTATTTAAATTATACAATTAAACTATATAATAACACATAATTAAGATATTCTATAAAAATAAAATAATATAATATATCATTTTGTGTATTAATTTTATATTACATATTGAATTGATTTGATTTGATTTATAACATAAGAAGAAATAATATATTATAAAAATGAATATAATATATATTCTATTGCATTTAGATTACTTTTCATAATATTATATATAATAATATATAATATTAACATAATCATAATCATAATGAAGTAAATTGAGTTGTATTTAAAATTAAAGAAATAGATTTAATTTATATTTATGAGTAGGTATTTATTTATATATGTATAGATATTAACTTATAATTAATTTGAAATTGTGATATTAAATGAAATGAAATGAATATATAATTTAAAAATAAATATATGAAAATATACAAATATAATATTTATTGAAAAGTGTGTAAAGGCATGAAGATTATATAGGGATATCCATTGTTTCTTTCAAAAAAATATGAAATGACAAAAATAATATTTTATTCAAGAAAAGTGAAACGACTTTTATTATGAGTACTTTGTGACTTTAAAAATACTTATAGCACTACCATGGTTAACCATGAGTTTTTATCCACCACTCAGAATGTGACATGTAAGTACCTTTAACTCACGCAATGCCACCTCAACCATAGGGGATGATGTCATCCCCTAAAATGTGATTGGTTCTCATAAAGTGAATTTTAATTGTACGTTTTTCTTAGAAGGCCCTTTTTTTACCTCAAAATTCCTCTAATGTTCCTATTTCCTTTGCTTGCAGGCATTTGGTAAGGTTCCTCCTTTTCCTAGCTTTGACCATTTCCAGTGCATTGGATTTAACAATAATTACATAATTTTCTTCACTTTTCCCTTGTTTATATTTTACTATAAATTTTCCCATCCATTTTTGAGAAGATGGTAATATGACATTGATTCCTTTTGATTTAGCTTTCCAATGTGCTATAATTATAATTGAGTCATTGAATGTTCCTTCTTCTAGTTCCTTGCAGGAAACTTTACAAAGATCTAATGCCTCAAAGCATTATATGTTATTTTTAATTCACTTCATCCATAGATGATGAAATCTACAAAGAATTCAACAATTAGTAATTTCTTGTAAGCTTAGTCTAACCTGATCATTGACAGCGATATTATGATATATAAAAAATATAGATAGCTGATGTTGACCTCTCAACCCACAATGTGAACATGGGGTGCCTAATAAGTTTCGAGTTATGTTTGAGCTCTGAGCTTTGTTAAATCAAAGTCAATATTTGATAACCTCCAATACGGTTAAATAGATTTTCATCTTTTAGCATCTAAATATAGGTCATGTGGTTAGATATTAGTACTTTTCTTCTTAAAGTTTGACACCCTTAAAGAATTTTAGTTTCATATTCATGTCTAAGTAATGTCTTGCATATATTTCTGAAAGGACCTCTGCCATGAATCCATTTCATGTGCTTCTATCATGTCTTTCACATTTGAACATGATTCCTATAACAAACACAATAAAATCAATTTGTTTCTCAAATACCTATAATTTTATATCATCCACATAAGATGCAACCTAGAACTTAGATTTTAAATGACTTAATAGGAGGAACATCAACTTAGGCTTGCCACCTTTGCTATTGATGTATAATTTCAAATGCCTTTTTTCTAAATCTTTCATTATTCCTTTTACATTGATTTGAAGCTAAAGCTATTCTTTCAATGGATATAACTTTGCAAGTGATGTCCCCAAATATATGGTTGAATTTTTTTGATTGCTTGCTAATAAAGACACAACACTAACTTCCTAGATTGGGCGAGTTGTAACTTCTTCCCTAGATATCAATTGATTTTCCAAAAATTATTCCACAGATGATCTAACTAGACATTTTAATGTTTCCATTAAATAATGTTGGCATTGAACGCCTGTTATTCAAGTTGGGCTCCATTCTTCTTAATTTTATATATGCATATAATACATGTATGTATTTCTCCACTTGAATCTCTCTTTTCCATGGTCTTGATAGTCGAAATATAGTGTACCTCTTGATATTGACTAGCCTTGTTTTTCCTTTAAACTTATTCTTCAAAATTTTTATGGCCATCTTTCTTTCCTATTGCGCAATATGTACCAAGCTTTGCTAGGACTCTCTTTTTGGAATTTTGACAAGAGAAACATTTTTATGATGTTTCTTCCATGTGATTCAGGGATACTGCCAACCTTTTGGACATCAATTTTGTGGAAGTCTACTTTGCTTTTGGTTTAGACCTTACAAAAAAATTTGTGAGATGGTATCTTTAACTTTTTAATTTGCAACGTTTGGCCAATAACTTAAGTAATCTTTTCTTTTGGTGTAGACTTTATAAAGAAATTTATGAGATGGTACCTTTAGTATTTCATTTGCAATCTTTGGCCAAGTGAAAAACATTTGGGACATGCTTCACTTTTGTTGTTAGTGGAGGAAAAAATATACCTAAACCAAATAATTATAAGTGACCTGAATTAATACTAAAGATAATGTAATGTGTCAATATTTACATTTTTAGACAGGTAGATATAAAACCTGAAATTGGATCCTGCAGTGCTTATTGGATACAATCTCCCTGTGGTCCACAAGGAACAAGTTGTGCAAGATCACAAAGCTCATTCCACGTGTAGTGTTTGGTACCTTGAATCTATCAAGCACCTTTTTTAATAATTAAGTCTATATATATCTATATATATATATATATATATATATATATATATATATATATATATATATATGCATGTTCTATGTCATGTACTATTTAGATAAAGGGATCATTGCTTCATATTTCTATCACTAGACTAAAATATGTACTTGATCACTAGAATGAATCTCATCCTCACCCCTTGCCCAAAAGAAATTATCAGTAATTCAAGCAAAACCCCTTGATCTATTTTGTCATAATTTTGAGCTACCAAGGAGAATATATTACAAGTTTCCACCCTATGTGGAATGTTCAATATTTTCATGGTCTACCCCTAGCTGAAGGGGATGCATTAATAAATATTTGAAGTGGAAGGAGTGAACTTTACCTCAACCTTCTTGACCTTATCTTGTGGATTAAATCATTTAGGACCTCATGTTTAATGTCTTCATGAGTGACATTAAAGTCATCCAGATGATATGTAAACTTTTCAAGATGCTCTTCTATATAAATAACATTATTACCTATAAATTTAGGCATATTATTTTGCCAACCACCGTACAATATGTCCTTAGGATATCCCCCAATAGTGGCATAACTAATAGTGTCCAATTGTCTTATTGTAGAAATTGAAAATGATAAGCGTTAAAACATGAGTGATTGAAATTGAAAGAATAACAACAAGAGAACTGCTTACCATTCTTATCAGTCTGTAAAGGATAATCCTAGATTCTTTCTTGTTAAAAGAGATTTTTAGGATTTTCCAAAAATGGATGAACACCCTACTTTGGATCAAACCTTGGTAACTTTTTAGGCATTCTTGACCTTGGGAAAGTTGTGAAGTGAATACAAAGATCTACCATAAAACAAAATACCCACCAATGATGGAGTACCAAGAAGCCTAGCTTGTTCCCTAACAATGGTGGAAAAATGTTATCAGTTGAAACCGTCTAATTCCAAGGTAACTAGAAATAATACATTATCACCAAGTACTTTGCACTTCTAGTTAGTGCTTCCAAACCACAAGGGGAAGTTCCTAGATGACTTTAGGAGACAAATTGTGATGCAAAAAATAGTTGGTGACACCTAAATAAAAAATAGAGAGAAGTAGGTGATTAAGTGATGAAATTTTACATGAAAAACAATGTAGTATTACCTATAATTCAAAGTGATATTTAATGCAATAACACTAAAAAATGTGCCAATAAATCAGCAAGACAAAATTTAAATCAAGCTTTAATTTCGGTTTTGACCCTGAAAATGGCTTGGAACCCTATGCAGAAAATTAGTTTATTGTTGGCCAAACAACCTAGTAGAATTATATGATGTAGACTTGTTGATTTAAATGCAAAAATAGAAATTACAACAATAATGTATGAGTGTGTAGTGAGCTAAATATTATTAAACCTTATAATGAGTGATGTTTGTGTCTCAAGGTTGATATATTTCATTCATTTCCTTGAATATTTAATGTTTCTCATTTGTCTTTGTGATTTCAAGTGCTTGATGAAGCCGTGATAAGTTTTAAAGGACATCAGATAGATTTTGGAGAATTTTTCCAAAGGGTAGCTTGGCTATCCATTAATTATTTTGTTGAGTTTGTGGAGTTTTTGGGCTTTGAGTTAAAGTTAGATGCGTCTTTCCATCAGTTGAATTGGTTGTTTTTCTTTTGCAGCATCATTGTAGAAATGGTGGTGATATATCTTGTGACAAGCGTACACAAGGAATCACTGCACGTACTATAGACAAGGATGCTCAACCAGTTCAAGTTTGTGACATATCTTTGATATGTTGTTACGGTTTCTTCTAGCTATCATGTTTTATGTTTTCAATTCTAGTAATGGTATAGTATACCATTAAGAATTTAAGAAAAATCCTAAGAGCGGGATTTAGAATTTATTATCTTGCTGAAAATTTTATTCTTTTATATGATGAGTCAATAAAAGTTTTACCGGGGCAAAAACTAATTATTCACGGCCTTAGAGGAGCAGAGGCTTCATTATTGTCCCATCGACTATCTCTGGAAAATGTTTCTAATTGTGAGTTAAATTCTTCCTTTCGTCTCCTTCGGTGTTCCACAAATTAAATACTCTAGATATAATTTATTTTGACTTACTTTGGAGCGTAGTTTTGTGAAATAATTGGATTTTCAGTACTTTCTATTTAGTGTTTACTCGTTGATTCAATATCATCTTTGGAGTGTTAGTTTGCATTGATACTGTATTGATTCTATTCTTTGAGCTAAAAAAAATTGGGACCTGCTCCTTGTACACAATTTAACCTCTGAAGTCTATTTTCTTACAACAATGTAACCACTGACTTGATAACTGGTCTATATTGCTCTGCTTTTAGTGTCCAAAGAAATGCAATCCTGAAAGTTGTATAGGCTAGCTAGAAAAGAGTTAAAATGATTTTGTTGATGCATTGTTTTTATCTTTCTTATCTACATTGAAGCATTGGATGAATACATATGCTCAATATGAGTTATAAATATGGTTTCATTGCTTTTGCTTGATAGAATTCTTTAATGATTATGCTGCCATTTTTTTTTGGATGATTGCATGATCCATGAGGAATTTCCAATAATCTTATTCTTCACAATTGTTGCTAGAATATAACAAAGTGATATTTCCCTATTCTTGTGATCTTAAGTTTTCTATATCTCATTTTATATACAAGGTTATGTTTCTTTCTAAATTTACATTCTCATAACATGAATTGCTTAGTTTTTCTCATTCTATTCTTTAGTCCCATAGGTCTTCATGTACCCATTATTGCACTATTGGGTTTTGTGTTTAGTGAGTGTTTACTCTTTAGACAAGAATGTCAATTTGTTTATAGAGATAAACATGGAACAATTAATTGAAGAATGTTGAACATATGTAATTTGATCTGAAACCCCTATTTTAATGTGGGATTTCATGCACTTGTGAATAGTAGGGAGACATTAAGATAATACCATTGATTTAGAAAAATGTTTATGGTGACAGTTTCTATGTTTCTTTTTATAAAACTGAAGATAGGGTCATAAGTATCTTGAATGCATAAGCTAGTGTGGCCTCGTCCTTAGCAAAGAAGTTCCCTTTTTGAGGCACCCCAAACTCCATGTGTCTCAGATGCTAGATAAGACATTGGTAGTTCTTTCTATTGAAACCACAAAATTTCCAATGGACTTTTGTATGCCCAAACATCGGTTTGGAAATTTATTAGCTCATTTGACACAGACCCATTCCCATTGAAATTTCTTCCACCTACAACAATACATTCCTATAAGGCCAATTGATACCTAATACTCAAAAGTTTGTTTGAAGGATAAATGCCATATATCACAACAGAGGAAGATCTATGAATGTATATTATTTTTGTTGGAGATACCTCAATGATTATTGTTCACATACTAGCATCAAACCCTTTTTATTGAATGATGTATTATAAGGAAAATCATTGAATTCTAGAAGCATAGAAGGTTGCATACATATTGTTTGATAAAATGTCTCCGTGAAATTTTTTTAGATCTATGCAGCAACCTTGGTAACATTGTTTGCATGTTGGTTTTAAAATTGTAATTGCAAGTAGGAAATACTTCATAACTCACTACATCATATGTCACCAGTGGTAATATGAAAACATGAACTCTAGTTATTTAATCTATAGCAACAATGAATTCTTTGTTTTCTTTGCATAACCAAAAATGCATAAGACACTCACCTAAATGTTTGATGAAAAGAGTTAGTGAAATTTTCTCACATTTGCATAAAATATTGTCATTATGATGTTTGTATATTTATGTTATACCTAAACATTGCAAGTCACATGGTATAATTAGTGTGCAAGGGGGAAGTTATTAGTTTGTATGTTGCATGTGGAAATCAATTCAAAAGTGTCTAAACTTCCCATACAAACTTCTATTTGTATGACCCTAACAACTTTGGGGAAAAAAATGTAGCAAACCTCATACTCTTGCATGTGTATCCTTGAGACCAACATTTTTTATTCATGGAAAAGTTGTTGTATTGGAACAATTGTCAAACGTACATTTGTCTAAGCTCTGATGTGCATAACCACCCCTTCTAAATAATGTTTATTTGATGATATTGAAACCATAATTGTAAGCCTCATGAATATGTTAATAAATTTTCATTTACTATGTTCTTGAAGGAACCCCATTTCTATGCATAAAATAGTAATTTGAAGTATCCTTGAAGTTTGCAATGAAAACTCATTTGCATCATTTTTTGTTGAAGGTTCATGTGGTCTGTGCCATGATGAATATGCCCTATTGATTGTTATTTAAATCCAAATTTGAAAGGATTTATTGGAATCTTTTATTTGTGGCAATTGATTTAATAAACCTTTTTTTAAATGGCTTGTATATGTTTCATCGTATTAATTGTTGAAGGATGCATTTTACTCTGAAATGGTTGATTTTATCTTATTGTTTTTTGTTTTTGTAGATATATCAATGCCAAAAGGCCTTGTGAATTTGACCTACATGGGTATGTGTTCTTTGTTTGTATTTAGTGTTCTTGTGAACTTTTCAATGTTTATTTGTAGGTGTGCTTTATTGTATGTTGTCTTTTTCTTTCCATTTGTTTTCAAAAGTTATTTATAGCTTGAGCTTTTTAGCATGTAACTTAGTTGGTACAATTATGCCTAAGCTTTTCCTGGAGGTTGAATACTAAGTTATTAAGGTGTTCTTTATATGGTGGCAATTTATTTTGTTTGTTTATATAGGTCATCTAGCCACATAGTGGCCACTATCACCCAACTAAACAAAACTTGTTATAGTTTCTTTCTCTTCTGGCGAAAATTGGCATTGACATTACTGATGTTGAGGTATATGTTGTATAAATTATTTATAGTATACTTTATTTTATATTCTAGTGTCCATCATATTTCATGTCTTATATTCTGCATTGTAGTTTCTTTCATTTTCAGATGATAAACTCAATATTAATGGTAAGAAGTGGTAATTGAAGAAAGAGGAGAACAATAACATTGGAGTGACAAATACAGAAAGAAAGAGAGAAGAGAACTGGTCTACATATACCCTTACAGACAATATCTCACATGAGACACACACATACAAACAGATGGTCAAGTCTTTAGAGTTAGTGAATTCACTTGCAATGTCTTGGAAACAAAATGATAATGTTTTGAAGTGATGAAAGAATATTTCATGTGTAAATTGTAGTCCAACCAATATTAAGTTGCAAACTCATATTGTAATATTACTTGACATTTCATATAGTATAATTTGTGGTTGAAATTATTTATAATTGTACTTGATATTATTTAGTATTGTAATTAATGTATGTACCTTTGTGTTTTTGTATTAGATGGACATGCACATTGTATGCCATTTCTTTAATTTAGTCACAAAATCATACTATTTAATTTATGGTGATTAATAATGAACACATAAAATCAATCTAAAACTACTAAATTAATAGTTCATATTGATTAACAATGAACACAAATAAAATGAATATACAGTAGAAATTAATGTGTAAATTCAAAACTGCTCATGAAATTTACTAAATCACAAGACTTGAAGCTAGTCTATTGCGGAATTTAATTCACCATCTAAAACAAGAATCATTGACATGTAAAAGGAAACATCACACATAAGTAAGGATTTATCTAGGGGAAAGCAACTGCTCAAAACCCCTTACTATCTGTATTGCATTAATCAAAGAATAAAGAAGAAATACAATGCTTTCTCAAGCATGAGCACACCCTGCAAGTGTATAGTCTATCCCTCTACCTGACTGAATAATCTTGGCCCAAAACTTAGCCAATTTCAAGCCTTCCCAAGCTCTTATTTCCTTGCATTGTTCCCCTGGGAAATTTCCCCTATTTTTTAGGAATCACACCAAGGAATTGCATAATAGAATTAGGTCAATCCCTGATTGCATGCACCAACTGTACACATGGGAATATGCTACCACTGATAGTAAACTTCCTTGGGATCTCCATCACAACTCAGTAACTTGAATATTTTGCATGCAACAACTATTTTGGGCTAATTGATCAGTTAACTGGTTGATCACTGAGTGTGGTTGAAGTTACACATCCACAACTTGACCTCCACTAGTTCTTATGACAGCTAGAACTAGTTAAACTGATAATAACTCAAATTAATTGAAATAGATTACTACAAATTAGTAATCAATCATTTAGAAATGAACTCAAGTGTCTCCAACTCAAATTTAATGAGTTAATTGAGTGACAAGATCCATGTCACCTCAGTTAACTACCTCCAAGTATTCTACTGAAATATAAATTTGAATTTTAATCTAGTTTGACCAAGGCAAAGTCAAAACTAGATTTTATTGTTGCATTTTCAACACTCCCTCTCAGCAAGAAATGGATTATCAGATACCCCAATCCTGCTTCTATGGAACTTGAATTTTCCTCTTGACAAAGCCTTTGTCAAAATATATACATCTTTTTCCTCTGTCGGAATGTATTGCAACAACATAATCCACCTCTACACACAATCTCATAGATGGTGATACCAGATGTTGATATGCTTGGATTGATCATGAAATACAGGATTCTCAGAGAGTTTGATACAACTCTGATTGTCATAGTAAATCATAGTAGGATCCATCTTCTGACCAAATAACCCAACAAGAATCTTTCTCATCTAGATAGCCTCACATGTTGCTTGACTTGCAACCATGTACTTTGCTTTTGCTAAGCTGAGTGCCACAAATCTCTGCTTCCTACTATACCAAGAAACTGTTGTTGACCGAACACTGAAAATTCCTCCTAAAGTGCTCTTCTCGTCTGATGGACTCCCCTCCCAATCTGCATCTATGAAGCCTTGCAGCTTCACTCCCTTTGTCTTTTTGTACCAAAGACCAAACTAAGTAGTGCGGTTGAGGTATCTCAACACATTCTTTGTCGCCTTCGAATACATTTTGGTTGACTTAGCCATTTCTTGACTAAGTTGGTTAACTACATAACACATGTTTAGTCATGTGTTCACCAAATTCATGAGTGAACCCACAAGCTTCCTGTAAATGGTAACATCCACTACTTCACCTAAAGTAGCATCCTCTTTCCTCCAGTTTCCTTCTAGAGGAGTCTCCATGGGTTTACACCTATCCATGCGAAACCTCTGGAGTATCTCGTTGGCATACTTTCCCAAGAGACAAACAATTCCTCATCTCCTTTCCATACTTCCAATATAAGGAAGTAGTGCATGATGCCCATGTCCTTCATCTCAAACTCTCTTGAAAGGTCCTCCTTGCAAGATCTGATCAGATGCCCATCACCAATAAGGATCAAGTCATCTACATATAATGCAATAATCAATAATTTACCTTCTACCACATTGTGATAAAGGTTTGCATCTGCTTCACTTTCAGTGAAGCCCAAACTAGTGAGATAGCTATCAATCCTAGTATACCAATCATGGGGTTCTTGCTTGAGTCTGCACACATGCGACTCTATGTCAAAGGTCTCAAGACCCTTTGGCTGCTCAATATACACCTCCTCCTCAATAAATCCATTGAGGAATGTTGTCTTCACATCCATCTAGTGGATCTTCCACCACATCTGCATTGGCAATGTGTTGACAGTGTTGGACCCACCAACATGCAGGGGATCTCCCTTGTATGAAGTCCCAACTAGATCTCACACCATTTGGTGTAGGAATCCCATCCGGTACGATGGACCGGTTGCCATTATCTTAAAGGTTTTCCTTAGCTTTTTCTTGTCATCACATGAGAGTGGTCATCTTTGTCTTTGAACAACAAGGTTTGTGTGCCTGGTGAGTGCTTAATGTTACTTGTTTCAAGGTTATTTCACCACAGAGGGAGAGGGTGGAAGTGAGTCTCAAGTCGGAAGGGAATAGTCCCAACTTTGTTAGAGACACACAACACAACATGACATGTGCAGCTTCTGACGAAGTAGTCCACACGGATGCGGCAGTCACAAACACACAGTGAATGGATAACACCTAGTGGAGTAGTCCACACGAGTGTGATGGTCGTTACAACAAGCTTTGACAATGGTTCCGTCAAGTGTCTGGCAGGATAACCCACATAGGCAAGACAACATTAACAACTTACACAGCACATTCTCGTAGGCATATGTATTAGAACTACCGAATTAGTTCAACTTTTTTAACACAAGTTAAAGCAACATGCATTACAAGTGTCCAAAGAATAGTCTTAAAAACAAATATAATACATGTGTGAAAATGTGTTGGCATGTTATCAGGCTTCTGAATTAAGAAAAAGTTCCAAGACACATATGTACACCATACATCACTAACCTCGATAGCGAGGCATTGGAGCCACTTCTCTCTCCTCAAATAAAAGACTATAGACTCTCAAGGCTATGTGGGAGGAGCCAAGGTGAAAAGTTTGTTGCATGTAAAAATGAGGGGTATTTATAGCCAAGGGTAAAATTGTCCCTTGTGACTGTTTGACTTCCCTCATGACTGTTTGACTTATTTGACTCTTCAACTTTACATGACTCTTCAGATTACATGTGGGTCTCTTGGACTTCCACGTTACATTACATTGATTTACAACAGTATGGCCCACAGTAGTGATGTGGCTGAGATGACTCATGACATGACTCGACACGACAATGCTGGTATGTTCATGTTGTTGTTGGTGTCCATGTCGAGCTGCAGTGCTGCTGAGTGATGGATGTGCTCTTGGTGTATCATAGCTTCACCTCTGCATGGAAAGGTGTGTAGATTCTTTGATGGTCTTGGTGTTCGCTTGATGTCACATGTGCATGTCGCTCGTTTGCTTGTACTTTGGCATGCATCACATGTTTGTTTGTTCTCAAAAAAATCTCCTTGTTCATCTCATTCGTCATCGTGTCATGTCTCAACCATGTACCTGTATCTGCAATCACTCATAACGAGATGAAATCAAATCCAAAAATCTCCTAGTCTACCATGGTGCATTATATTTCTCCTTCGGATGTAGGTGACCGGGAGAGAGGACAAGGCTCTTGAAACTACACAAGGCAGATTTGAAGCCGGGATGTGGGCTCTAGGCACTGCTGCTAAAAATTGTACAGAAGTCACTAGGAGACTGAGATGGACAATCCGGATTAGCAGTGACTGTCCATAGGATCTAGTTCGAATGGAGGGAAAATCTGTGCAATTTTTCTAGGGAAGCAGTGTAGGTAGCAAAGGGAGTTGGCAACAAAAATTGTGCAATTCCTCCAGGGATATGGCAGCGGGCTACACGAGGCTTTTTTGGAAAAAAATCACAATTTTTTCAGAGAACTGGTAGTGGGCTACGGGAGTGCTGCTGGAAAAAACTGTGCAATTTCTTGGAGGCTGGCCTATCGAACATCCCTGCGTAGTTTTTGAACTGAGTGGGATGTTGGAGAGCTTGGTGACTGCTCATCAAAACTGCGTAGTTTTCCAAGTGAGCAGTAGACCGACTGACTGGGTGACTGGCTAGAAAAACTGCGTAATTTTTAGAGGGAGACAATGACAGACACAGGGTGTCTGACTGGCATGTCTGCACAATTTCTTTAGTCAGTGGAGTGGGAATTCTTGGCATCTTTTGCACAATTTTTTGTAGGAGTGAGGCCTGGGGTCATTGCCAAGTCAAACTCTCTAGTTGACCAGTTGGAGGCTCAATTGATGTGCTTATGGGAAACACAGATTGAAATGACTTGCTGAGCAAATTTTGCGCTATTCTGGGTGACAATTAGTCTGGTTGATTCTAGGATTGCACAATGTAGGCGGCCTAGGGGACACCCTCAAGCTCTATGAAATTCTGGGCAGTAGTACATAATCATTGAGAGTTGAAACTACACAATGCATCTCAGCAGATGTACAGCTATTGGAGGTTAGTCCGATCGACATAGTTTCAACAAAATGACCAAGTGTGTGAATGAGTGACTTCATACATGCATGACCTTATGAACACACACTCAACATGACTTGATGACAAGACACCTCGAACCATCAAGACAACATACACTCAGTGTGACTAACCGATAGTGTCAGCGACAAGCGCGACACTTGTGATAGATCGTTGAATGACCACGATGACGTTTGTGTGACAATGCATACAACCTTGTGTGTGAGTGTGAAATATGCTTACATAGTGGACACAACTTATACACACGAAGGCAGACCTTTTGCATGACTAGAACATGACTGCAAGCATTACATTGTGCCCAACATGCAAAAATATGTCTCATGAACGATCAAGCAAGGAGGGTGCAAAAACTCAATGATGGGCTCACGGGATGAGCCCAAGTGCTTGCAAAAATCAAGGAAAGAACCTAAGGAAGGCTCTGAAATTGAATGCAGGCCAAAATTTTGGAGGGTGTTGCAGCTGCTAAAACACTTGGCGACACATTGGTTGAACTCTAGATTCTTTGTTTTGGACCATTGACAGCATAGGGCCTTGGTCTTTCACAGAGTATTGAATCATTATGTGGGTTACATTGGCTTCCCCACTTACCCCATGGACAAACATGGTTCACCTTTCGCTAGCTAACTCAAACACAACAACAAGTTTCAGCTTGATCACAATGTTTTGAAATCGGGAAGGGTAGTTTGGTTCACGAGTTAAAAAATTTCAAAGTATAAGTTTTCATCTCTGGTGTTTCTTTGTTGCCAGCAGGCCTAGACAGTACCCTGGCAGAGTCATGCAGTAACACACACATTATTTGACCGCTAGCGAGCCTAGTTAGTACCCCTGTGGAGTTGCATGCTTCACCTCTCTACGCAGGAAGCCTTTCCCTTATTTTGCCTTTGTATTTTTTGTAAGAGGAATGTGCATAGGCACTTATTTATTTTGGGGTGGAAGAGGGATCCTGACTTATTGAGAGAAGAAGAGGTTGTTCCTTTAGAGAAGCATGTAATATCTGTGACATAGATTTCTCGTTTATATTTTCCCCTTCTCTGTTTCTACTAGTTGGATGAGCTTGAACACACAGAGAAAAAGGCTGAGTGTAGGCATGGGGTTTCCCAGTGTGAACACAGGTTCATGGTTGGACCCAAGCTTCCCTTGAAGACAGCTCATATTTTTCATCAAGACTTCATCAGCCGAAGGTTACAATCAAGCGTAGAGAAGATGGATGCAGGACAGACCAAGTGCTCTAATGTCAAAGACTCTTTAGATCTCAACCACATACTCATTCAAAAGCCAAAACTTAGTAAAGGGAAGCACTTATTTACAAAAACCAAAAATAGCAGGATACTAAAAAAACAAAACAAAATGAAACAGAAATAGTAAGCAAAGCGAAAAAGAAAAACAATAAGCAGTAAACAGACTATGTACATAGCATGGGGCACAGCCCCAACTTACTGAAAATAATGCTTGAGATCTTGGTTGTTGACAGGAAGGTTGTCAATCCTCCTGTCAAGTGATTGCAGATGGTATGTGTGTGGGCCAAGCTTCTCATGTACGATGTATGGACCAATCCATAGGGACCGAAACTTCATATGCTTGCCTTTATCTTCATGGGGATTATCCCATTCAAATACTAAGACACCAACATCAAAGTTAGCATTCTCTGCAGACTTCTTGTCGAACCATCTGTTGATACGGTTCTAGTGGAGTGTAAGCTTTTCTTTTTCTTTCATCCTTTCTTCCTGTAGTTTGTGAAGTATATCCATCATACGCTAAACTAGCAGACAAGGCATGCCTTCGGATTCTTGAGAGAACTGAAGTGTAGTTAAGTAGATATTGGGTGGTAGGATGGCTTCTTTCCCATAGACCGAGAAGTATGTCGAGGTATTCAGAGAGGGGTTGGGTGTTATGCGGTCATCCCATAAGGCATTCATCAAGGTAGAGTTACGCTACTCAGAGTAAATGGTCTTTTTGATTATGCGGATAATATACTTTTGTTCGTGGATTCTGCAAGACCAATTCCCTGCAGGTAGTAGTTAGATGAGTGTTTCAGCGCAATACCATATTGCAATGCAAAATCATAAAGCTTCAAAGATGAAAAGTAAGTTTCATTGTCAAACATAAGTGATACCAAGATGCAAAAGTGTGAGATGATGTTCTGTTGGAGGAAGATGATGACTTCTTGGTTGTTCACTTGCTTGAGCGGAACTGCTTCTGTCCACTGCATGAAGTAATTGGTTGCTGTCAAAATGTAGCGGTGTTTTTTTATGAATATGGGAAAATTTCCTTGATGATGTCTAAGCCCCATTGTTGGAATGGTCCAGTCACTGCAACCGAGTGTAATGGGTCTGCTAACCTTCGTGTTCTGTCGACACATTGCACACAAACCAGGCACTTGCGGGCATAGGCATGTGCATCCTTCAACAATGTGGGCTAGTAGAAACCATCTCGCATAACTTTGTGCGCAGCGGTATTTCCCACAAATTCACCCCTAGTTGGTCCTTCATGCAGATCATGAGAAGCCTTATCTGATTCGTGTGCCTCCAGGCACCTGAGCAAGATTCTGTTACTATGCTTTCTATAAAGCATTCCGTGCACCAATTGATAGGGTAAAGCTTTAAGGTGAAGTGCCCTCTTATGTCTCAAGGAGAAGTGAGAGGGTATGGTGCCATGCTCAAGGTACTGGCGCATATATTCGTACCAAGATTTTCCGCATACAGTGGGCGGTGCTCACTCTACATCATACATCTCGATTTCTTGCTCACAACCGGTGAACTCTTCTTCTTCCTCATGTGCATGTACTTTCTTAGTTGCAAGTCTATAGAGACCATGACCCTTGAAAGTGTGAACTAGCTTGATGTCAATATCATACTCTTGCAAGCATGTCATCCAATTCACACCTCATTCACCCAACTCTTTATGTATGAGCAGTGAGCGGACTGCTGGGTGAGGTACATAAACCATGCAATGGTTCTTGAGAAAGTAGGGTCTGAAGTGTTTCACTGCCTTGTATACTGCATATGATTATTTTTCAACTATGGGGTAGTTGAGTTTGGGTCCATGCATGCTTGCGCTCATGAAGGAGATGGGACATTCATCGTTCAACTCATCCTTCTAAGTGAGTACTATAGCAAGCGAGTTGTCAAAGGTGAAGGTGTATAGCAAGAAATATTTGTTGAAATCTGGGATGTAAAGTGCAGGTGATTCTACTATAGCCTGCTTGATACGGGTGAATGTATTCTTTTCGCTCTTGCCCTAGTTGTAGGTTGCATCCTTCTTGATCATATCTTGCATGGATTTTACTATCTGCACATAGTTCGAGATAAACTTACGGAGGAAGTTTATCTTTCCCAAGAAGGATTACATTTCTTTCTTGTTTGTTGGGTGAGGGATCTGTGTGATGGTATGGACCTGGTCCGGATCAACCTTGATCCCGCTTCTGGAAATGATGTGCCAAGGAAGCTCCCCTCATACACTACAAATATGCTCTTTCTAGGATTCAAGGAAATCCCATATTTCTAACATCGTGCAAAGATTTTCTTTAGGTGGAGTATGTGTTATGACTATTTTATGGAAAACAAAGTCACATCATCGAGGTATACCACTATGCTCTATCCGATGAGTCCACAAAAAGTGATGTCCATGGCACATTGAAAGGTTGTTCTTGCATTCACAAGCCCAAATGGCATTCAACTGTATGTGAAACATACCCCACTTGGTATGGAATTTATTTTTGAGTCGATCAAGTTCCACTATTAGGACCTGATTATATCCTGAAAACTTGTCAAGTAAGGAAAACATTTATTCCCCAGATACTTTCTATAAAAGATGCTCCATAGATGGCATAGCGTAATTGTCTTTGTCAAAGGTGTGGTTCAAGTTTCAGAAATCAACGCACAAGCGGATCTCCCTGAACTTCTTTCGTACAAGAACAAGGTTAGAAACACATGTGGAATGACGAACTCTATATATGATCTATGCATCCAACAGCTTGGTCAACTCTTTCTATATAAGGGGTTCAAGTGACGGATGGACTTTCCTTAGCTTCTGCCAAAAAGGCTTGACCCCTTCCTTGATTAGAATGACATGTTGAATGATTCGTGTGTCGTAAGTTTTTAGATCATCATATGTCCAAGCGAACACATCCTGATACTATTTGAAGAAGCAGAAAAAGGCTTGTCACTCCTGTTGCGTGCAACACATACGCAGATTGACAAACTTCGGATCTTGTTCTGGTCCCAGGTTTATCTGTTCGTGCATCATGGTGGAGCTGTGGGTTTTGTTGTTCCTTGGCCCCTAAAAGCAGTTCTGCAAGTCATAGAGCTTTTCCAAAGATACCACACCCTTGGGGATGAGGTTTCCTTTCTTATCATCAACCCCAGCTTGCAAATATTTCTCATGCTAGTCCTTGTCAATATTGTGTCTTTGAAGATATTAGCATTGGCCATGAAATGAAATATCTGTTGATCATCATCAAAAACACGTAAATTAGTTATGTTATCAGGGATAGAAAACTTATACAAAATTTCAATAGTAAATCTATCCCTAAGAGGTGACATTCTAGAAGTTGTTTTTGTTAAGGCATTAGCAGCTGCATTATTTGTTCTTGGCACAACAGTGATATTAAATGCTTGGAGGTTAGAGATCATTGACATACCTCTTGTTGGTAACTTTTTCGATGAGGTGATAAATAGTGTATGGTATTACGTACCTTTCGTACCACTATTTCCAAATCACCTACCACTTTGAGTGCAACCATGTTGAGGCTAATGCCCTTTTGCAAGCCCAACATGAGTGCTTCGTATTCAGCAATTTTGTTTGTGCACTTGAACTCCAAGCGACTCGAGATTAGATGTTTACTGTTTTTTGGGTCAATCAAGGCACACCTAGCTCTAGAGCCATCCTGTGTCTTTAATCCATCAAAGAACATGGTCCACAACTCATCTAAAAATAGACCATTTAAAGTGCTTGTACTACTTCTACTGCTACTGCTATTGCTACTACTACTAGTGCTACTAGTGCTACTACTATTGTTAGTGCGGGATCCCCCAAGGAAAGTTTTGGTGCTTAAAGCTCAGATTTTGACTAAATCTAATGTAAAGGCTCCGCGTTTTGTGGGCACAGAGCGCGAACTTATAAATGAGTCATAGGGTTATCCACCCTCAATTTTGTAAATGTAGTGTCGGCTTTAGAGATCTACCCATAGTTTGTGGACCATGGGATTGTATAAATAGAGTGAGGCTCTAAGTTGTAAAGGAAGGGGAATCAATGGAATGAAGGATGAAGAATTGAGTCTTATCTAAGTGTAGAGTTGAGTCTTGGGTCGTAGAGTAGGAGAAGGCTCTGCAGCTGAGTGCATAGAAGCCTAGTAGTCCGCAGCTGAGTGCGTGAACCCCTGCAGTTGAGTGCACAGGGTAGGTTGAGTCTGTAACCAATTGAAGCATTAATAAAGAGAAGTTTATTCCATTCCTGTGTATTTATTTATTATTTCTTGCATTGAACGTATTGGGTATAAATTACATTTATGCTATTTATATGATGCACGAACTTATATGATTGTGTTGATTAAGTGAATATAAGATAAAGTATCTTTTTTCGCGAAGTTAACTAACAATTATAAGAAGATAAGTAAGAACCGAGGTGCAACTTGGGGAAATGGCGCAGATCACTGCCTTAGCAGCACAAAAGCATCTCAACCCCTGGTTAGGGCTACATGAAGGTGATTCTAATAGATCGCAGAGGTCTCACAGGTCAGGGCAGTGCGCGAAGTGACCTGCACAAAGGTATTCACAATTGGATTAAGTCGACCCCTCAGACATCTCAAGGGTATGGAAACTTGGTTTCAGCATCCCCCTATACTGCTTCGCATGAGACCTCAGTCTGCACCCCGCGGGCTATTGCTGAAAGGTCCAATAGTGTAGGGATTTGTTTGGCTAATTAACTCCAAACCTGGTTCAGGTCCCCTCAAGCCAACAAATGGTTCCGTTGTTGGGACCGGAATCTGCATATAGATGTCTGATTTCATATCATTGGAATCCAACTAAGAAGGAAATTGAAGGTTGGTTGGATAGGAGAATTCACGAGTTCGCGATGTAGGAGAATAGGAATTTGCGACTCACAAAAGAAGAGTGGTTAGACTGCTACTTATACACAGAGATCCATGAAATATTCTTCGCATCTTTCCCTATTGAGATGTACGAGTGGATCGCGAAGATAGTAGATAGCCAAGGAAGGTGGAAACTCAACAATCCTATTGTGTGGACCCCAGATTTGGTGCACAGATTGGAATCATCAAGGATCAGATCGTGTGTGTTTTTTATCACTGGCTCGATCAAATTATAGGAGGATTCATTACTGAGTTCGCGGTAGATACTTCAGTTAGCTATAGAGAGGCAGAGCGACGCTTCCTCAAAGGACCGTGAATACTTGGATTAAAATGTTATTGTGTGAAAAGAGGGTTATGCAATTACCTTGATGTTCGGAGCTACGCGAAGTGGAAAAACCTACAAAACGAAGGAAGTAAGGGACTAGATGTTGGGTCGTGCAACATGTATAAATTTACTCTTGATTACACTATATTTTTCCTCGTTTTTATGCATTTGTGCCATGATGTAATAAGGTTTTGATAGAATTTCGATAAGAAGTGAATGAAACTGCTTTTGATGTGATTTGGCTGTCAAAACTAACTTTCATTGCTTTTTATGCAGAAATTAGCAAATGGAATAGCTGATGTTCAAACTATTGAACAACAAAGGCTAAACAAGGAGAAAACAACGCGTCTTGTGTGGTCAAATTGAGAAGCGAATCAGGAGGATCAACGCAAGATGGAACATTGTCTGATAATAGTATTTAGTTGCTTAAAAACAAATAGAATAGAGGGACTTAACTTTTTCACCTTTTACTTCAATTATAAATTTAATATATAGAGCGTTATTCTGAAGGATACATCGTGCGGTAATGACATTAGTATTTGATGAATAATATATAATTTGTTTTGTTGTTCATTCACGATATTCTGAAGTAATTAAGCAGTAATAATTGGTGGATTGGGCCCAGTCACTGGTGGATTTCACTGTTGTTCCCTGTTTTATAGTTTACCTTTCTTTTACTGCAAGTTTAATTACTATGTTTTATAGCTTTACGATTGATTTACTTTCACTAGTGCTGAGTTTAGTATTCATTTCATTAATTCTTATTTCTGTTGATTGGCTTCATTTATTTATGTCGTAGATTGATTTAATTATTAGGTAAGAATCATTTCTTGTTAATTGAAAGCTAGAGTGTTATTGGTTAGATCAGGTGTATTACTTTTATGCAAAAGTTTAGATTCAGCTAAAAGAGCTCTGTTATCGCTACGGTGCACTCAGTTGATGTAATTGCAATTAGAACTTCTTGATTAAGATTGAGTTTTGATGCTTGAATAGGTTAATTCCCTTGAAGTTACAAGTTTGATAGTTATGGTTTGATCTATTTACTCTTGTATTGAAATCAATAAGTTATTTTAAAGCATTACTCTCTGTAGATTCAACGATTTTCATCACTTTCACATATTGTGTACACTCTTGAAACAAAAAGACTTACCGAGGTCGATAATTAATGTGAGGCATTTAGGAGTTCTAAAAGACACCTTATATGTGCCCAAAATTTCGGCATCGTTTCCTGGGAAAGTGTTTCCATTTTACAGAAGGTGATGTATGTTTGATAATTGTTTGCTGTGAAAGAATTGGGTATTAAAAACGCAAGGTAAGAACCTACGTACGAGCAAGTAAAGTGCTTGCTCCCTTGCTCGCTTTTCAGCACAATTGCGTTGGGATTGAAGTAGAAATAGATGTTTGATGTTTATTTGTTGTGAAAGAATTGGGTATTAAAAACAGAAGGTAAGAACTTGCATACGAGTAAGTAAAGTGCTTTCTCCTTTGCCCGCTTTTCAACAAAATTACGTAGGAATTAAAGTAGAAATAAATGTTTGAATTTTTGTATGAATGACTAAGAAGAAAAGAGTAGAAAAAGATATAATTCCTCCGCCCAGATCTGAAAAATATAAGGGATCGGTGCCCCTTGGACGATCAACCTTCATTGACGAAATCATCAAGAAAGATGAGTCTCGGTCATTAGTAGGACCCTGAACCATTTCTACAAGAAATCCTACTGTAACCCTTCAGGCCGCAGGATCACCATCTATAGCTGAAGCTGAGATTCACAACAAGACTAAAGGGTCTGAACAAAGTTTTTAGAACACTGAAAACTTACAGCCTAACCCTTTACAAGAAGGGAATTCTTGCAACCTCCGTGAAGGAGAAGGAGAAACTAGTAGTGCTGAAAAGATTAAATCATCAAAACCAAATCTCTTAAAGTAGTAGTTGAATAGAGGACACCCAGCATTTCGAACCAAGGTAGTGCTATTAAAATCATTCTAAAAGTCTCTTATGAACCCCCTAGTAACAAATCTCCAACTTTGGAAATCCCTGAAGAATATTGGATATTTTTTATCAAATGGCTAATAATCAGCAACAACCTCAGACCTCTACATTACCTCAGCCTCCAAATAATAATTGGCCAAATTTCTCTTACCCTCCACCATTTTGGAAAAACACCCCCTATTCCTCTCAATGGTCTCCTTCTACCTCACAAAATTAGAACTGGCAACCAAATTGGCAACGATTCGCAAACCAGCCTATGGGGATAATTCCTCTGCCTCAACCAACCTTACCAGCACCTTACACATTGCTGCAAAATCCTCAACCTAATATACGACTGCAACTCCCAGCTCAACCCAACCCAAATCCTAACAACAAACCAATCCAATTAGTCCAAATTATTGAGAGTCTGGACCCTAAAGTTGAGATGAGAGAATGTAATGAACTTAAGTTAATATCTAGATGTGTAATTGCTCCATATGAGGACAAAAATCTACAACTTGAAGTTAAAGAAATGCATCTAAATAAGCCTTTGACTGTAGATGACCAACAAATAAAACAAGGAGGAGATACAGTCAGGCAGAAAGATCTCGAGCAAATTATAATTACTTCTCCCTCGTTCCCAGAAATATTGATAATACATCGATCAATTGAATATCCTAACTTTGATCTTCTAGGTGAACTCAAAAATCTCTTTATAAAATTACCCCTCCTCCGAGCCATTCAAGATATTCCGATATATGCTAAAACCATTAAAGAATTGTGTGCAAAGAAGTCTGTGAGGAAAACAAAAATAACACCAATTGTCCATGTCATCGGAACTTTGTCTGATTTATGACTAGGCAAAGAGACACTTGTAAAATACGAAGACCTAGGGAATCCCATTGTCACAGTCCAAATAAATGGTCACTATTTTTAAAAATGCTTTAGTTGACTTAGGGGCAGCCATTAATATTCTTACAACAAAAACTTGTGAAGTGCTTGGTATCACAGCCTTAGAACCAACCACTACCTTACTGGAACTAGCTAGCTGTTCAATCATTAGGCCAGAAGGAACATTACAAGATGTGATGGTTTCTGTGGACTCTTGGTAATATCCGACAGATTTTTTTATTATTAACCCCAGAAATCGACTAGATGGAAATCCCTTAATACTGGGAAGGCCTTGACTAGCAATAACTGATGCTTATATAGGCTGCCGAATAGGGAATATGACCATAACCAGAGGGAATGATGTAAAGAATCTAGATTTATACCCTCCTACTTAGCCAAGCCTAACCATTGTAAAAACTAGGAAACAACCAACAACATATTTAAAAGAAAATATTCGTTCACCATTGACTGTGGCAAATGCACTTGAATTCAAAAACCAAACAGAAGATGATGTCATTAACACCTTTATCAATCACCCTGCTGCAATGTGTAATTTGAGATGTCACATGATTGAAGCAGTCCTTGACAATGATATTGAATGAGATTCCTTGAGAGACATTAATGACCAACCGATACCAACAACCATGATCTATAATAGCAAGCTTATTGCAATCAAGTAAGGGAAAATCCTGAACATTAACAGTAATCTGAGCAATGACCAACAACAGAATCTTATCCAAGTCCTTAGGAAATATAAAGGGGCTTTTGCATGGGACTACCCAGACATGAAAGGGATTGACCCTCAATTATGCATGCACCACATCTACACTGAAAAAGATGCAAGACCCATTCGACAGCCACAGCATAGATTAAATCCTCATCTAAAGGATATTGTGAAAGAAGAGCTTCAAAAACTGTTAGATGTGAATTTTATTTATCCTATATCTGACAGTAAATGGGTTTCTCCATTAGTAGTTGTCCCCAAAAAGAATGGAAAATGGAAGATATGCATTGACTACAGAGAACTCAACAAAGCAACACAAAAAGACCATTTTCCCCTTCCATTTATCGACTAGCAGGAAAGAAATTCTTCTCTTTCCTGGATGGCTTCAGTGGCTACAACCAAATTCAAATTTCCCCTGAAGACCAAGATAAAACTACTTTCACCTGCCCCTGGGGAACATTTTCTTACAGGGTATTGCCTTTCAGATTGTGCAACGCACCTGCTACATTCCAAAGAGCCATACTCAGTATTTTTGCAGACTTGATAAATGAAGGATTGGAGGTGTACATGGATGATTTCACACCCTATGGAGATGACTTTGATCAGGCATTACAAACATTGGAGAAAGTCTTAGAATGATGTATTGCTACTAGGTTATGCTTAAGTCATGAGAAGTGTCATATGATGATGACAGAGGGCCTGATCCTAGGTCATTACATTTCAACAACTGGAATTCAGGTAGATCCAGCAAAGATATAGGTAATCCTCTTATTAGCTACTCCCTGCACTCAAACAGAGGTACGTAGATTTTTGGGATTTGCTAGATATTATCGTAGATTTATAAAGAACTTTTCACAAATTTCTACACCTTTATATGCCTTGACAAGAAATGTTGATTTTATATGGACTAATAAATGTAACACTGCCTTTACAGATTTGAAACAGTTAGTATCGACAGCACCAGTATTACGAGGCTCAAATTGGGATATACCTTTCCAGATTTCATCAGACACAGCCATTGGAGCTGTTCTTGGCCAAGAAGAAGACAAGAAACCCTACACTATATATTACATCAGCAAAAACCTAACTCTTACTGAGTTGAATTACACGGTAACAGAAAAGGAATTTCTAGCTGTATTTTTATGCTGTCAACAAATTTAGACACTATATAACTGGATACCATGTATTTCTATATACTGATCACTCTGCCATTAAATATTTAGCCAATAAACATATTGCAAATGGAAGAGTGACTTGTTGGTTACTACTTTTGCAGGAATTTGACATAACTATACGAGATCGACCAGGGAAGGAGAACCTCGTGGCAGACTTCCTCTCCCATGTGCCAAGAACAAACGATACAATAGTAGTAGAGGATTAGTTCCCAGATGAACATTTGTTTGTTGTGGGCTTAAAAACGCCATGGTATGTAGATGTAGTGAATTACTTAGCAACGGGAAAATTGCCCAAACATATGACACCCAGAGAAAGGAAATTGATTGTGCAGTGTAGCACTCGTTTCTCCTGGATTGGAGGATACCTTTTCCACACGGGAGCTGATATGCACATCCGCAAGTGCATCAGGGAGGACGAAATTTATGATATCTTAAAAGCCTGCCATGATGGACCTTGTGGTGGACACTTTGCAGATCACAGAACTAGACATAAAATTCTACATATGGGCTACTATTGGCCCACTATTTTTAAATATGCTAAGAAATTTGTCCAGGCATGTGATAGTTACCAAACGATGGGCCGCTCTGGCCAATCTGATGAAATGCCCCTGCATCCGCAACTGGTGATAGAACCCTTTGAGAGTTGGGCATTATATTTTGTTGGACCGTTCAAACCACCATCCAACCAAAAATCGTATATGTTGGTTGCAACAAATTATGTAACTAAGTGGGTGGAAGTAGTAGCGTTACCAAGAGAAATAGAGGAAACTGTTATTAATTTTCTTTTCGAAATTTTTGTGTGGTATGGCTTACCCAGAGAAGTAATTACTGATGGGGGGCAACAATTTTTGGGTCACAAGATTGCTGCTACACTAAAAAATCATCACATCCCACACAGAATTACTTTTCCATATCACCCGCAGGCGAATGGGCAAGTGGAGAGCACCAACAAAGTTATCGAAGCTATTCTAACAAAGACTGTCTCATCACATCGACGAGACTGGACTGCTCAACTGCCAGAGGCCTTGTGGGCATATCGCACAACTTGGAGAAACACTACTGGATACTCTCCATATCAACTGGTATTTGGTAAGGAACCCATTTTTCCCATAGAATTTGAAATACAAACATTAAAGACAACCTAGGAAGTGGGACTGGATTTAAATGAAGCCTAGGTTAACAAGTTACAGCAGATGAATGAATTAAATGAAATTTGGCTAATGGCCCTGTTAGAGCCTAGATTTGTCTCAGGCTGAAAAGACAAGGTTCTAGGTCCACATCAAACCACGCTCAGCCTCGTAGCTAGCCCTATGAGGACAGGGGAGGGATCTCTCCGGGTCAATATCGGCAAAAGGTAATCGATGAGGCTCGAGATGACTAAATTGGAAATTGATCTTAGTCTAGGTATGAAGTACAAGGAGTTTGAAGTTGATTTTTGAGGTTTTTGTTGAATCAAAGGGAAAGGCAATTTTGGGTGCGGGGATGAGACACAGTTTTTGTAGAGGTCTACTTGTGGCAAGGTAGGCGATTGTCTTGATGATTTTAAAGAGAATGAATGGCTAGATCTGACTGGTGAGAAGCTAAGGAGAGCAAGAAGCTTTCAAGATTCTCCTTAAACAGATGAAAACATGACAAATCAAACAAATTCAAAGGTAGAGCATAACAATCTATGGATTCTACCTTAACACTTCATTTGTTCAATTGCAGAAGATGAGAGAAGGAAGATGATACACATAACAACTTACAAATACTGAAAGAAGCACACCATCAACACATAAAGCCACATGGATCCCAAATAGTGCTGCAAAACCCTGGTCTTTCCTTTGCCAAAAATGCAGAAGTGAATGTACAATATAGTGTCAAGCTTTTCCCAAGAGTCCAACCCTGAAAATGACTTAGAAATTACATAATATAGGCAAGCCAACCTATTCCCTTGCCTCTAGGGGTCGAGCTCATCATTCTAGGAGCTGTTTCAACCAATTCTAAACAAAGCACTACAATCTAGGCAGTCAAAACAACTTGCCTCTATAAGGTAGGAAACGGATTCATTCATTAAATTTTCACTCTTTGGTGAATGAATCTTCTAGAACAAGTAAATAAGCGTCAAAATTACATCATGTTCAATCAATTACATCAAGAGAAGTCAAAAATTACATCACAAATCAAAACTAGTCAAACTGGCCGAATTTCTGAGCTGAAAGATGAAAAATTGGGCAAAAAATCTATATGCGCTGCGTTGATTTATATATGCGTCGCGCTACTTTGCTGCTGATTTTGAGGCACCTGCTGAAGTCCAAATTGAGCTTAGGTAGGCTTTTTGGAAAGCCCTTCCTGTCTACTTTCCAACCCAAGTGGAATTTTCCAATTTGGTGTCCATTTTCCCCTCCAAAAGTGCATTCTCCCAAGACTGCTTCCTGTGTGTCAAAATAGGGGCAGTGAGGTCATTTTTTGCATGTTTTTTGACCTTTTGGGGACCCAGAACTTGCCCAAGTTTCTTGTCCAAGTACCAAAATTCATGATTTCCCATGAAAAATCCAAAACTGCAAGCCATTTGTAATTTGGAGCTCCCAATCCTATGCGTCGCGCAAGGTGAGCAGCGCATATAGGGAAAAACCCTGTTTTCAACACAAAAATTTCCAAAATCACCAAAAATGCCCCAAATTTCTTGAAATTTGGGCTGGAGCTTCCTTATCAAGTGTGATGCTAGGCCAAAGAGGCCTCGGCCAAAATCTGAAGACGATCGAGCTCCCTTTGCTTCTTTTGCTTCTTGATTGCCTTCTTCAAATTCGCCTTTAGATTCCTTATCCGAGCCTTGCAAACTTTGTTCCGTGCCCTGTAGTGGACAGCCATGTGTCTCAGCAATGCATTGTCTCTATTGGCCTTGTTCAGCCGCTTCTCCAAGTGAATGTTGACTCTCTCGAGATTAGACTCTCGATCCTCATTGATCTGTCGCTCTAGAGAAGTGAACTCAATCCTCCTATGTCGGGCAGCTTGGCGATTCTCACGGATGTTCTGCAGCTCCATGATCGCATGCTGGTCTTCAAGCTGCTTATTTCTCTGCTCCAGATACCTGATGTTCCATTTGGCCATCTCCAACTAGATTTCCAAGGCTTGAATGTCTGTTTCTTGCTCCTCGATGATCCTTCTATATTTGGCATTCTCTGAATCCGTACCCGTCTCATGAACGAGAACGAAACCTGATGGCTCACCTGAAGGCCCCTCCTTATGCTTGGACTTCTTGCCCTTGTCCTGTACCTGTGGTGCTGATGTCGGAACCAAGGCCCCTTCCACTCCAGGTGGAGATAACACTCGCTTTGCTGCTGCAAATAAAGGTCTGGTGCCTTTCGAATAGCCTTTCTGATATGTAATGAATACTGGCATGGTCTCATGACGCTCATACTGCTAAGAAGGTTCAACTTTGTGTTTCACCTCTGATACTCTTCGTGAAGCTCTGAAGAAATCACGAGAGACGAAATCATCCCAAGTGATGCCCTACAATCCAAGCTGATGAACCACCAAAATCTTTATAAGAGCAAAATGATAGACACTGTTAAGTTGCTGCTGAGGGGTTCTATGCTGTATAAAGGTGGTCATCCTCTCTATGTTCCGGTAGATAAAATACGGAATGTTCATCATCCGCACCCTGGTGAAATGCATGAGCAACCTGATGTGATAAGCATAAAGACGAGAGAATTGTCCCTCACAACTGAAATATTTCATAATCAATCTCATGAGTGGAGCATATTCATCTTTCAGGTATCGAAACGGGAACACTCTCTTGAGCTACCTCAAGAAATTGGTTTTGATGTATGGCTCATAATTCTGCCGGTCAATCTGTTGTTTCTTGTGCCATAGTTCACCAATATTCGGTATACCTGTTGCTAATGAGACAGATTCTGGTGAAAGTGTGATGGTGACACTAGCCAAGATAGCTTGATCTCCGTGCAAGTGCAAGAAAAAAAGACGAGCCAACTCATGATGAAATTGGACCTCATCCACCTTTTTACAAAACTCATAGCATGGCTGATGCTAAAAACACTGCATAGCAAGAGGACAGGCATGCAATTCTATAAGGGTTATTGGTTCTTCCCTGACATGTTTGCCACTTTTACGAGGCCTCCGGGGTTCCTGTTCTCTCAAGGGAGAATCACTTTGGGTTTCTGCCTCATATTCAGATGAATGACCAGACGACATCACTGCTGATATACAAACTGCCTTGAATGAATGCTGATGTATGAAACTGTTGTATACAACTGAATGTGGACTGCTCTTTTTGATATAAACAATGTTGTAACCAAGGGGAAAACAAATGTAACCAGGGAATATTAGGAAGGGGAAAATATCAGGGAATTAGGGAATATTGAAATAAAATTTAATTAGGGGGAGGAGGGGAAATCTATATATGAAAATAGGGTTTTGGGGTTTGGGATATTGAATAGGGTTAAGGAGTTTTTATAAGGGTAAGGGATTAGGAGTTTAGGGATTGTAGTGTAGGATTGATGAGTAGGATTGATGAGGGGATTTTTGGAAATGAGGAAACAAAGGGAAATGGGGAAAGGGAAAAATCCTTGGTGACAAAACAGTGTTTCAAAACCTACAGCAAATTTCCTAACTTTCAAAGGGAGGGTTCAAATTCTTGTTTCAACATCCATCATCCATAAACCAATCACATTCATCACTAAATACAAAGCCATAGCATTGGATGAGAGCCTACCTGGAAAATTGATGCAAAGTTTGGGCGATTTGATGAGTTTCCAAGCAAGTTTCGGGCTCAAATCTATAAGCGCCGCGCTCATTACCCAGTGTGCCGCGCTGGTTCAATTTAATACTGGGCACAAGTCCTCTGTGCGCCACGCTGCCTGTTATATGCACCGCGCAGGTGAACTGTGAGCCAATCTCCTCCAAAACACACAAACTCGACTTGACACGATTTTCTCCACCCTTGGCATGTACAATGGCTTGAATCTTCATTGAAAAATCTTTATATAGACACGAGTTCGATTTTTTCCTCTTCAATAACCCAATTTGTAATGTTTTGCAATTGACACTTTTTCAAATTAGTAGAATTTTGACCTTTTTGTTTCCTCCTTAATTTCGGTTGAAATAATGAATTTCCTTGACAATTTTTTGCAGGGATAGCTGACATATGATCTGGCAAAGGAGACCAGGGCTGCGCCTGGACAATTCAAGAACTGAAATTTTTGAAAAATTATTACAAAAACGAAATGTCGACTTATCTTCAAAATAGAGTTTTGAAGAGAAGTCATAATCCATCCATATGAAGATAAAAATCTTTGAAATAACAACTTATCAAGGACCTCCCTCGGGCTTGCTGGCTTTATTAGACTTTGTCAAAGACCAAATTGACTAACCCTAGACCTAATGACTAAAATAATTGTTATGACCTAGAAATTGAAATAGGACTGCAAATGACTTTTCAAGACTTGATTTTTATGAACAGACCTGAGCCAGCAGTGCCAAGCATGAGGGGAATGAGTGACACAAGCCCTTCCGTCAGATTTATGGCATGCTCCTAACGAAATGCAACTGATCGAAAATGATGGGACACCTAAACATGAAATGCAAAAAAGAGTTTTGATCTCTGACGGAGGGATGACCAGACCGACTCTAACAGGCTCTACAGCGTACAACACTTATTCAACAGCAAAGAGCCAAATGGCATGATGCCCTGATTAAGAAAAAGACATTTCATGAGGGCGACTGGGCACTTCTTTACGATTCCAAGTTTCAAGACTTCCCTAGAAAACTACAGACTAGATGGTTAGGCCCCTATGAAATAAAGCAAGTACACGACAATGGAACTCTTACACTGGCCACCATTGATGGGTCTGGTTCTTCTTTTAAATCAAATAGGCATCGGGTGCGCCTCTACCAAAAACCACTTACCAGAGAATCTTTCTATCAGCAGATACGTGAGGACCCCACCATGCAAGTTTTAGCTGCAGAAGGAAATCCTTCGGCAGCTTCATCTTTATAAATTTTATTTCTTCTCTGTAAAATATGTAAATATGATTACTGATTTGATTTTATTTTCTTTTTTTTCTTTTTCTCTGCTTGTTTTGTTGTTCAGTTAATTGAACAGCTGCTATTCAATCTATTGAACAGCCACTGTTCAATCGAATTGAACAACACTTTCTTTCTTTTCGTTGTTTTGTTGTTCAGTTAATTGAACAGTTGTTGTTCAATCTATTGAACAGCTGTTATTCAATCTATTGAACAACACTTTCTTTCTTTTCGTCGTTTTGTTGTTCAGTTAATTGAATAGCTGTTATTCAATCTATTGAACAACTATTGTTCAATCTATTGAACAGCGTTGTTCAATCCAATTGAACAACACTTTCTTTCTTTTCGTTGTTTTGTTGTTCAATCTATTGAACAGCTATTGTTCAATCTATTGAACAACACTTTCTTTCTTTTCTCCGTTTTGTTGTTCAGTTAATTAGTTGTTGTTCAATCTATTGAACAACTGTTGTTCAATCTATTGAATAGTCATTGTTCAATCCAATTGAACAACACTTTCTTTCTTTTCATTGTTTTGTTGTTCAATCTATTGAACAACTGTTGTTCAATCTATTGAACATCGCTTCTTTTCTTTTTACGTTGTTTTGTTGTTCAATCTATTGAATAGTTTTTGTTCAATATATTGAACAACACTTCTTTTCTTTTTGCGTGGTTTTTTTGTTCATTTAATTAAACAGTTGATGTTCAATTTGTTGAACAGCTTCTTTCTATGTTGTTTTTCTGTTCGTTTAATTGAACAACTGTTATTCAATCTTTTGAACAGCCACGGTCCAACCCAATTGAACAACAAAACTTTTCTTTTTTGTGTGATTGCTCTTCGCTTATCTTAGCCCCATTTGTCTTTTGTTTTTCATTTTGTTTTCTTTTCATGGCATGAAGTACACTACTTTTACGAGGACAAAAATTTATGGATTCTATTGAAGGGAGTTAATACCATTAACGTTATAATCTTTAATAGGAAAACTTCTTGATGATAGATTATTTTCAAGAAAAGGGACACAATTATTTATATACTACTTTACTGCATCATTTTCTACTATACATGATACTGATTGATCATCTTAATACCATGCTGGTTCCACCCTTCCTAGTTATAATCTTCTCCGTATATAACAAATAGGACTATGGGTATACTTTTCCTATTGACATGTTCAACTTCTTCCACCATCCCTACTCTTAAGGAGTATTGAGCCTCCCTCTATTTATCATAAAAATGTGTAAACACAGCAAAATTTTGTTTTCAGATGGAGGATAGGGGGTCTCATTATGAGCCAGCCTACCATGTTCATAAGGTTGTAGCAAAGTGACATTCCCATTATGGCCACCACACTAGGGTTATGATCCATTGGATAGCCAAAATATCCTTGGAATAGGAGGTCTCATCACGAGCCAGCCTGATCACTTTTGCTACATTCCAGTGAATGGCAATGTGGTCATCTAGTTACCACACCAGCACACGTATCTCTTCTGTAGAACAAAACTAGAATTATCCATTTATAAATTGAGGATCCTGGCTCATATGGGTTAAAACACAACCCTGCTGAGGCTATGGAAACCTACTAGTAGTAGAGGCTCTACTTATGGTATTGAAGTTATATCTTATCGTCAAATATTACTATAATATCCTCTTCTTATTCTTTCTTTTTATTAGAGAAATTATTTCCTTAATGTTTCCCTGTTTAGAACCTTTATGCATGAGATACTTCTTTTTTATCAATCGTATCATTCTTGGCTATAATACTGTCAGTATAGCATCTTTTGGCATATTGTTGTCCTTTTCTTTCTCGCATAACTTATCATCAATCCAAAGCATCCTATCTCTTATTCATAACTATCATTACACACTCCGCTCTCGTTATAACCATACCTCTTGCCATCCTATCATTTATATGCGTACTCTGTTTCATTCAATGTTGTATTGTTCATTCCCTTGTCTTGCCTACAGAACAGCCCTTTCCCTGTCTACTCAGTCGTAGGCGACCTCTCTTTTTAAGGAGGGGGAGGATTCCCAATATACCTTTGCATGCACTATATTTATTCCGCTTATTGGACTTGATATGTTATTATGATATCCCATGATCAAATGACAAGTGGCAATATGATAGTCTAATAATTAATATTATTAATTATCATGGAAATTCTACTTGACATTATGGAATTTAGTTGTTACATCTACTTTTTGTTCCATTTTACCAAAGCAATTGTTGTTCTCTACTGCGTTTTTCCTGTTGTGTTAATCTTTGAAAATTGTAGGGTGAATATCGGAAGATTCGAGCATTATGGGTGGAAAATCAATTCGCTAGGAACCATTAGTGTTGGAAATTTCTGACAAAGCCAGGGAAATTTTGGTGCATGTAGGATGGATGTCATATTTCAGTAGGCTTCAAGTCCCTAGCAGTGAAATCGCTTTCGAATTTTTACAGCATTTACAAAATGGGTTGTCCACATTAAAAGGTGTAAGAATAACAGTATCGGAGGTTGTGATAGTTGAAGTTTCTGTGTTGTCAAAAAAAGGAGAAGCATGGCCTAAAAAGCACGTAATGTTGCATGACGTGGTGGAGATTTTCAAAGACGCATGTGAAGAAATAACCTGAAAAGGCAAGGGCATTCAACCATCCTCTCTGGGAGAACCATGGTGTGAATTGGCAAGTGTCATCCATAAGTACATTACCTGTGATGGTCGACGGGATGTGGTAAAACCATGACAACTTAAACTCTTAGCCGTTTTAAAGCAAAAGCTTACTGTCAATTTTCCATTTTTCTTAAATTCATTATTGCATGATACAACTGATAGAATAAGACGGGCTAAACATCTTGATACTGTAGTCAGTCATCATGGTTTGATCAGACTGATTGTCAGTCACAGACTTTCTCAGCAAAATTTAACTCGGGATAATTTTATAACGCCACTAGAGATTAGGCCAAACCCTTTAGTCCACAATTCTACAACCTTGGAAATTGGACAACAGAACCATGTTCCGAAGAGGAAAAGAATTTCTCATACAATAATAAGACCTCATAAGCGCAAGCATTTTGCGATGCTGAACCCAGTTCAGAGGACTTTTGTAGATCCTTAGGATAGAACCGAAGGCCCGACAGAGCCATCTAGTCCAATTATTGTACAGGACTCTGAACCAGAACCAGAGGAAGAAGGTAATTCTGAATTAGAACAGGGGGAAGAACATGATTCTGAACCTGAACAAGAGGAAGAACCCAATTCTGAACCTGAACAGGAGGAAGAACCTAATTATGAACCAAAACAAGAGGAAGAACCTAATTCTGAACTAGAACAGGAGGAGGAACCCAATTCTGAACCAGAACAAGAGGAAGAACATGATTCTGACCCAGAAAATGAAGCAGGGCCTTCTCAAACACCACCTATGAGCCCCCGAGATGATTTCTTGCAGGACTTTGAGGAAGGGATGGCCCAGGTTCTTGCAAATTTGAATGCATATATGCAACCTAGAGGATCACTTGACCAGAACCTGAACAAAGTTCAATCCTCAGGAGATTCTAGTCACACGGAAATTTTGCCTTCCCTAGAAGCTATAGACCGGGAAGAGGAAGTGGACACGGAAATAATTCATGAATTTGATAACCAGTCAGGTGACATGGTTATAGTTGAACATAGCCAAGACGAGCACCAAGAACCCTTAGATACAAAGCCTATTGATAAACCTATTCCTACAGAGGATGCTTCTCAGAAGAAGTGGGTAGCTGAAATAAAGTTAAGGACGCTGAGGAAGAAATACCAGAAGCTTCAGAAGACGGTTAAGTGGCTATGTTGGAAATTAAAAGAAACTGCAAATAGGAAAGCTCAGAGTACTACTCTTGAGTTAGCCACTATCACCACACAAACAAAAATATGTGAAGGTAAGGCAATAGGAACCCAGACCGAATCTATTTCTACTCATACGGTCGCCACATAAACAAACCCTCACATAGATTTGATAGATATGGCTATTCAGACAGAGGAATTATCCTCTCACAATAAAAGCACCTAGACAGAGGAAATATTCAATGACGCTCCATCAAGCAGTGATCCTATTTTTCTAGAGTTACAAGAGGAGCTGGTACAGGCCCAGCTTGCTTTAGCACAAAGTAAGAACGAGACAGTTCCTCTGCAAAAGTATCAGGAGCTACAGAAACAATTCAATGACTTGACCATAATTGAGAGTGAAACTTTTGATAAGCTCAGGCAGGAGGAAGAAAAGCAGAGGAAAGTAAAATCCAAGCTATATAAGGTCATGGGTCAGATCGATGTTGTTTGCTCTTTATATTCTAATGTCTTATCTTGCAGGTCTCTTGCTACAAATTATGCTCTGTTTTTATTGGAAAGATATTTACTGTTGAAAATTAAAGCTGTTAAGGTCGATAAGTTAGTTGACTTGAACACAACTGACGAATTCATAAAATGTTGTAAGGAGCATGGGATAAAAGTCCAACGTCTTCTCTGTGAACTTTATTTGCATAATTTTTTACTAGAAGGGGAGGTGGATAATAATCCTAGCCCTTTTGTTGGGGACATTCAGCTCCAAGCCTTCATTTCCTTCGCAGCGAACCAACTCAAGTGGTCCAGGGCTTATAACACCTTTCAAAGGAAAGAACATGGACTGGATTTGTGGGTAAGGGGTGAGCCTACTCAACCCTTGCATATTTTTGTTAAACACAAGAGGCTCATGAAACAGGAGGGAGTAATTAAGACTCTAGGGCCTATACATAAAGAAATTGTGCAAGCAGGAAGGACATATTTCTTATCCATACAAGAAAGGTCCTTACTTGCATCCAAGCAGAGATGGATGGCCTCTACCAATAGTGTCCGGAATACATAAATGTTTGGTTACTAGAATTTTAAAGCTGCCACAGGCCGTTTTGTCACATACAGTAATATTATCTTGAGGGAAGGACCATATTGGCTAGGATGTTGATTTAGGAGCCCTATTATTTGGTACCCTCCTGAAGGATATCATTCTGATTATGAGTTGCCTGAAGGTCATGAAGGGATAGCCTTTGCAAATTTAATACAAAAGCATGGTTTTAGGTTGTATAAAGAAAAGGTCTTTCCTACTTACTCTTTAACTGCATTACATAATAACTACTTATTTTCATGCGGACATGAAACAAGGTAAGCAGGGGAGTATGTTGGGTCATGCAACAGGTATAAATTTACTCTTGATAGCACTATAGTTTTCCTCCTTTTTATGCATTTTTGCCATGATGTAATAAGGTTTTGATAAAATTTTGATAAGAAGTGAACGAAACTGCTTTTGATGCGATTTGGCTATCAAAACTAACTTTCGTTTCTCTTTATGCAGAAATAGTGAATGGAAGGGCTGTTGTTCAAACTATTGAACAGAAAAGGCTAAACAAGGAGAAAAGAGCGCGTCTTGTGCGGTCAAATTGAGAAGTGAATAAGGAGGATCAATGCAAGATGGAAGATTGTTTGATAATAGTATTTAGTTGTGAATTCATCAGGATATCCTGATCCTGAGAAATCGCATTTATCTCTTTTCCTCTTTGACTATAAGAGGGGAAAAACGAATAGAATAGAGGGACTTAACTTTTCCACCTTTTACTTCAATTGTAAATTTAATATACAGAGCATTATTATGAAGGAAATATCGTGCTGTAATGACATTTGGATTTGATGAATAATATATAATTTGTGTTGTTGTTCATTCGCGATATTCTGAAGTAATTAAGCAGTAATCATTGGCGGCTTGGGCCCGGTCACTGGTGGATTTCACTGTTGCTCCCTGTTTTATAGTTTACCTTTCTTTGACTGCAAGTTTAATTACTCTGTTTTATAGCTTTACGATTGATTTACTTTCACTAGTGTTGAGTTTATGTATTCATTGCATTAATTCTTATTTCTGTTGATTGGATTCATTTATTTATGTCATAGATTGATTTATTTATTAGGTAAGAATCATTTCTTGTTAATTGAAAGCCAGAGTGTTATTGGTTAGATCAGGTGCATTACTGTTATGCAGAAGTTTAGATTTAGCTAAAAGAGCTCCATTATCGCTACGGTGCACTCGGTTGATGTAATTTCAATTAGAACTTCTTGATTAAGATTGAGTTTTGTTTTTGATTAAGATTGAGTTTTGATGCTTGAATAGGTTAATTCCCTTGAAGTTACAAGTTTGATAGTTATGGTTTGATCCATTTACTCTTGTATTGAAATCAATAAGTTATTTTAAAGCATTACTCTCTGTAGATTCAATGATTTTCATCACTTGCACATATTGTGTACACTCTTGAAACAAAAAGACTTACCGAGGTCGATAATTAATGTGAGGCATTTAGGAGTTCTAAAAGACACCTTACATGTGCCCAACACCAAAGAATAACCCTTTGATTTCACCTCCGTGAGGGGATGAGGAAGCGCTCGTGAAGGTCTCTCTCCGAAGTGCAATCCATTTGATAAGGCAAAGGATTCCACGCATACCACCCCCAGCCACACACCACCAGCTTCACCGCCTTCACCTCCATCTTCACCCATACCACCTCCGCCACCACTGCGAGTCAATATGGCAAGCGCGATAAAGTTTCCTATGTTCAAGGGAGTAGGAAATGAGGATCCAGACTAGTTTTGGTTCGTGATAAGAGCCGTATGGGAAGCACAGGGAGTTACAGATGACAATATAAAGAAATTGACATTGGTTAAAGCCTTGTAGGACTGCGCTGACCTGGTATATTAAGAATTCTAATGACAATCCGAATGCGGGGATCATAGATATCCAAACTGCGCTAAATAAGGAATTTAGCAGGCCAAAGTCAGAAGCGCAGTCGATCATTGGGTTCAAAGAGATCACAATGCTACTAGGCGAGACTCCTTGGGAGTTGGATCAGAGGCTGAAGTGCACAATTCGCGAAGCTAATATGACTTTGATGGATGGATAACACTGCGAATGGTTTGTAGCATCGCTAACACCGCATTTGAGGAATGCGCTGTTGTAGCAGAGGTTAACGACTTAGGCAGAAGCCTTGGAGATTGCGATGAGACTACATGAGACCCAAATGCAAGATCCTAACTTGGGAGTTCAGTAGATCCACGCACAGTTGAAAAACTTATGCCTTGAGATGCAGAGTTTGAAATAGGATAGGAAGGCTCGACCAGAAGTACGCGAAGAGGTGTGGTGCGTAAAATGCAAGGGTCAGGGTCATGATAAGAATCACTACTTGATGTTCGCGAATTACCTCGGGGGAGGAGGACTGATGTTGTTTAGACCATAGGGACAAGCAGGACCTAGTGTGACGCCTGCCTTTTGGTGCGCGATTTGTCAAATAGGAGGGAAACACGCTACAGACAACTGCCATTTGTTACAGAAGTATACACAAAATTCGCAGCAATTGTTCTGTAACTTTTGTAGATCAGTGGGACACGATGAATGCACTTGTAGAAGCTATGAGTTAATTATGGATAGAACTCCCACCTACAGAGTTCAAGACAAATCGCAGCCCCTAGACCCAAATGCAGGAGTGGCGTCAACAAGATTTCAGGGGCGCGAACAAGGCCGAGGTGGAGAAGGACCTGGAAGAGGTTATAGACAGCTGATATGCTACAATTGCGAAGGGCTAGGAAATTATGCCCATGATTGTACGAACCCAACACATCCATCATGTCTATATTGTACCTTGTTTGATCATGAGACTGAAGATTGTCCTACGCTGATAGCTAGGATATGAGACAAGGGAGCGGTACCGCCTCCCCCAACTCATAACCTGTAGATTATGAGGTCCAAGCCATGCGAGGAAGATCCAAATGTGAACATTGTGCTCCGAAGTGGAATCGTGATGGGAGATGATAAAAGAAAACAGCTCGAAGATAGTACTTGGGTTCGCAAGGCTTCGACAAAAGAAGCAGAGTTTGATTTGGAGCGCGCTAAGGAAACCTTCATGGAAGCTAAGAAGAGCTTCGCTGATGCCTCCACTTCAGGAAGAAAAGATAGGCCAAAGCCGGAAATGGACCCATCTATGCTTACGACGTTCCTAGAAACATGCATGAAGCTACTGCATGATAATAACGCTGTAAAGGGACTACAGGAACTCATTAACAGATGTGCTAGGACTGCGTGTAGTTCAAAAGATTGGAAAGCATACGACAGGGAAGGGAAGACAAATGAGGCTAATTGCATAGATTGGAGAATATGAGATGGACCAAGTAATTCTGTACTTAGGATCGGACGCGAACATTCTACTGAAGCAGACATGGGAGCACATGGGGAGGCCTACCCTATAGTAGTCTCCTATCAGCTCTGAATGGCGAACCAGCAGAAGATAATACCTATGGGACGATTGCATGGAATCACTATGGATATTGAGGGAGCGAGTGTGCTCACAGAATTTGAAGTAATAGAGATTGTTGATGACAAAAATCCCTACCCCACGCTCTTAGGAATTGATTAGGCCACTAACATGAACCGGGTGATTAATCTGAAAAATCACAAGATGATTTTTGAGAAGAAGTCTTTGCGCGTAGTTGTACCCTTGGACCCTGCTACGGGATCGCGCTATACAGAGCCGATGCGCAACTATGAAAGTGACGATGACTTGGACTGCATCTACAAGATAACCACATGAGAGCAAGACTGGGTAAATCCCACCACGATTGGACGAATATCATGGGAATGCGAAAGCTCTAGCACTTCAGATTCAGATGAGGAGACCGAACGATGGCAGAACCGGTTACATGAGGTAACCACACTTAATTGTAACATGATGACAAGGTCACTACGCTGCATATCAACAAAAGTGAGATATATCCCTACTTATGATGGATTAGGTGAGGTAGATTCTTTCTTGGACATATTCGAAAGGGAGGTGCCAGAAAAGCAACGTTTCTAGACCTTGAATTGGGTACTACGCACTACACCCGCAAGGTGGTGGGGTATGCACAAAGGAAGCTTTGAAGACTAGTGCACATGTAGGAGGATGATGTGCACACGGTCTGGGAAACCTATAGTCTGATTGACAGATAAATACAATGGGCGGGATGGTTCGTGTGCGCATCTGTCCAGGTGGGTACAGGAATATGGTAAACGACCTGCATAGATACCCATGAACTGTGTGTTGGGAAATACGGTCAATAGGCATGTGTTGGGGGGGAAGGCACAAACAATTCCTCAAGTTGGAATAATAGACTATGGACAGAACGAGCGTGCAGAAGGCTATCCATGCGAAAGCATTTAACGAAGTGTTCGAAGCACTAAATAAGGTATGTAATGTGCAACGAAGTGATTGGGACCTGTGCCTACCAGTAGTCTTATGGGCTTATAAGAAAACGTGCAAGAAACTAACGGAATAGACGCCTTCTATGTTGGCCTATGGAGCGAACGCTATAATGATGGAGTATATCATGCCTATTCGGCGCATAGTAGTGCCCATGGATATGACGGTTCGCGAAGCCTTGGAAGAAGGGATTGCACAGTTGGAAGAGCTCGAAGAAGAACGCTTGGGACCTGATGAAGAGATCCAACAGGGTAATATTAGGCTCCAAGAACTCATGAATGAAAGAGTTCGGTTGAGGGAGAAAATCGCCATGGTGGAAGCAGAAGTCAAGAAGCTTGAGGAAGGAATATAGAAGGACTTTCTTGATAAGAAAACCATGGTGATAAAATAGGATGCACACGATTACGTTGATGAATTTGGGGACTACCGCCGAGAGTTGATTAGTTTGATGCCTTGGATTGGACCATATGTTACTAAGGGGATCACAGATGGTGGCGTGATGTTGTTGGTAAAATGCAGGATGCAGTTGATGAAGTCAAATGGTGAACCCTTCCCAGGAGAAATAAGTGATAGTCGGTTGAAGCTGTATACAAGTGGTCCAGCCACTTGACTAGTTGTGGGAAGCATAGTCTTAGCGCCCCAGGTAGTTGAAAGGAGGAGCGGGACTATAAACTACTCTGCCCAGGAGCTGCATGATGTCAGGGTTGCGCTCAGGAGCGAAGTGCCACAGGGTCCAAGACAGCGCAAGGCTAGTTGCACTGCCACGTGGGTCAGCTAGGAAGTGACTATTGCAGTCACTATTCACGATGTGATGCTTGGTTTAAAACTAAATGGAGTGGGTGGCAGGCATTTAAGGCCAACTTTATGGGTTAGATTTGGGAAAATTTGTTTCCAAGAGAGCATTAATGGATCGATTTGGGGGGAACGATCAAATTCCAATTCAAAAGGTGCTATAAATTGCAAAGGGTTGCCCAGCAAACAAAACTTGGCCATTTGAGAATTGAGCTATTGCACGCCCACAGATCTATGAACCCAGATTTGTTTGATTTTTTGAAGTCAAAGGCATTGTTTGAGCACTTACCTGAGTCGTTGAGAGATTTGTGGAACAACAGTGTGACCACACTAGAGGAATCCATGGATATCGACGAGATGACCATTGAAGAGGCCGTGCAGACAATGACAATAGGAGATTCCCCTGAGAGCGTTGGGATAGTCGCGAAAATCCCTAAATTACCACGCACACCGAGACCCACGAAAGATAAGAAGCCCATGGTTTTGGTGCGCGTCCCTTAGAAACCCGCTGCGAACTAAACTGACCATGGAAGAAAATGGGAAAGCAGTTAATGTGGAAATCGATGAGGAGGAGGAAGACCTTGAGGAAATCTTGGTTGAAGAGGAGGAGGACGAAGAAATGGAGGAAGAAACCCAGGGTGCAAACCCTCTAACCAGGTTGCCAGCATATGCTCCTCCACGAAAAGGGAAAGCAAGGGTACCTAAGGACCTAGATGAGACCAAGAGCTCTCTGCAAACTCTGCTACTACCTGACTATGTTGTTTTTGAAGGAGTGCACTTGGGACGGGTGTCGGGCCTAAAGTTTGAAGACTAGGATCTTGCAGACCACGAGAAATTCCCACACTTGGCAACCTCACAGCTCATGAGGCCAAAGAAAAACACTGTGGCATGATGGGTGTTTGTGCCTGGAGGAGCCCATCCCCATCACGAACCACCTGATTCATAGAATTACCCGACTCCCTTGTAAGGGGAAGGACCCCACGGATATTTCGAAGGGTAATAGTAACAACTTGGCCATTTTGGAGGCCATGAAGGAAAAATTCAAGCTGGAGAAAAAGAAGAGAGGGTATTCTATCTCCAGTATCAACAACAAGGAAGTTAGAGTTGCCACCCAGATAATGGCTGGCAAGGTTATTCAGAAGTGTTGTGTAGATGAGGTGCCCATGCTAGTGATAGCACTTTCCACGCAGTGCACGGAGGGGGTCCAGTTTAACTGGTCCAAGTCCTTGTGCAAGGAGTTCCTGGAGAATTTTCGTGAGGCACAAGAACAGGGGAAGACCTTCCACTATGCATGGCTTCTGTTGTCCATAGTGCTGGCGGCTTGGGAATCGCCTGAGGACAGCCAGTTCCCCACAATTGCATGGGATCTTCTAGAGGTAGTGAAGTACGCTTCGCTATGGGCCACTAAGGATGTGTATAGGATCTGAGACAATAAGATATTATGGGTGTTCATGGAGATGAACATCAGAATGGGGATTAACTGCAAGCCATGATTATCACCCACTATCTATAATAGTCTACAAAGCTTTGCAGAGTTCAAGGCGGACTTCCACCACGTGTATGACAAGGCGCGCAAGGACCTCGCGAAGAAGTGGAATGAGCTCCCGTACCTGGCCATGGATGATGTCATAGTCACCATACTTGAGTCGTGGTCGCCTGTTGGGTCCCTATAATACTAGTGATTACCCCATTACTATTGTAGTTATACCCCTTATTTATATTATTGTGCCCCTATTACCCCCATATTATTATTTCTGTGCCCCATAGAATCCCTCTATTGTTATTTTTGTGGCTTTATATTATTATTGTTAGGTAGGCTGGATTATATTGTGACTCCTTAGACTCCTATATATAGAAAGGAGGTTTTGTCATTTGTATCATCCAAGAATTGTTCATTTATGTAATGTAAAGGAGGTTTCCCCCTCGAAGAGGCTGAATTCTAAGGCGTTGATCTATCTTTTCTATCTTTTCTTGAGCAGGTTTCATAACATTTGGTATCAGAGCTTTGGATTCTAGGGTTTCGCTGCTCCAAACAGGTCATCGTGGCATTTTCGCTATAACTTTTTTTTTATGACGTTTCAGAAGTCGCAAAAAAAACCCATTTCAGAAGAAATCGTGCTAAACCTTGGGTCCGAAGTTCAGAGCCTTTCGCGTGATATGTGCTGAGATATGATCTGAGGAAGTTGGTCTTTTTGCAGACTCCTGAATTACATTCAAAACAGGTGACCTGGGGAAAATCATCATAACTTTCTCTCTAGGGATCAGATTGAAATTCGTAAGAAGGTACAGAAAGAGGATGGACTTTAGTTTCTTTTGTGTGTGTTTCAGATTCAAAGGTTGAAACAGTGACTCGTGGCACGTAGTACAAGTTCGCTCTACTGAACCAGTCTAAAAGCAAGTCACTGTGGGAGATTTCACATAACTCTTCCTTGGAGAATGCAATTTGGCTCAGACTTGTGGCATTGGAAAGAGGATGCAGAAGGCTACTACAGGTAGCAATTTCAGAACTGGATGATCCGAAATTACAGAGATACATCAGATTAAATATCAGGGTTCTATAAAGTGAAAAAAGGTGTGTAGTTTTTTTTTAAATTTTTGTGTAAGCTTGGTTTAACGGAATTCAAAGGGCATAGTAAAGCATTATTATCGGTAACTGATGCACCGAGGAAAGAAAATGCAAACACCTAGTAAGGAACCTGAAAGCTCTAGCATGACTCATGAAGAAGAGGAAGAAATGCTACATGATATATCAAAATTACAAGAACAAGTGCAACAAATGTCACGCTCACAAAAGCTAACAGAAGCTAAGATAAGTGGCGTGGAATCTAAGATAAATGGCATGGAATCTAAGATAAAGGGCATGGAAGCTAATATGGAGGATTCAATGGCAAATTTGAAGATAGATTTGAAAACAGACATGGAAGAATTGAAGAAGTTGCTACAAGAAAGGGTCACTAATGGTGAAAAGGTAGTAAAGGAAACTCATGATGAGAACAAAAGAAATGTTAATCATGATTCCATAGACGCTAATGTTGGATCGAAGAATCACCATATTCCAAAAATCGATATGAGGAAGTTTGATGGCAAGGATCCCGCCACATGGATATTACAGATGGAGCAATTCTTCGATCTCAATAATGTGCAAAACGCACAAAAGGTACGTATGGCAACTATATATTTGGAACCAAATCAGTTTGTATGGTATCAATGGCTTTGCTCTCGTAAACAATTTATCACTTGGGCAATTTTTACGGAAGAATTGATAGCACATTATGAAGATACAAAAAGCAACACTTTTTTTAGCCAATTGATAAGTCTCAAACAAAAGGGTTCAGTAATGGAGCACATTGAGGAGTTCCAAAAATTGAACATAAGGGTAAAAGATATTCCAGAGGAGCATAGGATTGATGTGTTCATAGGGTCTTTAAAGGATAATATCCAACATGATGTTCGCCTTTGGGAACCTGATTCATTAGAGAAGGCATTCAGGTTAGCAAGAAAAATGGAAAGCAAAATTATGGCAACCAGGAAGCATACCACTCACAACTATAAAGACGGAAGTGTTGTTGCCCCTAGTCTTCCACAACCTATAAGGTTGACACCACAACAATTGGAAGAAAAAAGAGCAAAAGGGCTTTGTTACAGTTGTGATAGCAAATACACTAAAGGTCATAAGTGTGCTGAGAAGAAATTATTCTACATAGATTGTGAAGAGGAAGAAGAAAAGGAGCAAGAAAGGTCAAAAGAAGAAGATATACTCCAGGAACAAAGCCTAGATGAAGAACAAATAAATCCGACCATATCTTGTAATGCATTGGCGGGAATTACCACTCCTCAAACCATCAAGATAGAAGGACAAATCAAGAAGAAAAAGGTAATAGTGTTGATTGATTCAGGAAGCACCCACAATTTTATTCATTGTAGGGTAGCAAAAGAATTGAATTGCTTCCTATATCCAGCACCAGAGTGTCAAGTGATGATTGCAAATGGAGGAACAATAAATTGCTCTGGAAAGTGCCATAATATCAAGCTATCCATGGGAGAATATGTATTGACTAGCCCAATGCTTTCCATTCCAATGGGAGGTGCTGATGTTGTACTAGGAGTCCAATGGCTACAATCCTTGGGTACAATAGCTTTTAATTTTCAAGAACTTTTCATCAAATTTTCTACGGAAGGAAAGGAAGTTGAATTAAGGGGTATTGCAGGGAAACCAGGAAAGATAATCAGCTCTAATGGCATGACAAAGCTTCTAAAAAAGGAGCAAAGAGGTGTAATTGCACAATTATGTTCGCTAGATGTTTCCACATTGGAATCATCTATTTCTCCAGATCTCCAAAAAGTCCTGGACAATCATTCCAAGGTATTTGAGACTCCCAAAGGTCTCCCACCTATGCGTGATCATGATCATGCTATTCATCTGATTCCAGGAAGTGTTCCTCCAAACATCAGGCCGTACAGATATCCCTATGTCCAAAAAAGTGAAATTGAACGTATGGTTGCAGAAATGCTAGAGGCTGGTATAATTCAACCAAGTCAAAGTTCTTTCTCAGCTCCAGTAGTATTGGTGCACAAGAAGGATGGATCATGGCGCATGTGTCCGGATTATAGGGAGCTCAACAAGCTCACTATTAAAGATAAGTTCCCCATTCCTGTTATTGATGAATTACTGGATGAATTGCATGGATCAATTTACTTCACCAAGTTGGATCTTCGTTTAGGATATCATCAAATCAGAATGAAGATTGAAGACATTCCGAAAACGGCATTTAGAACTCATGAGGGTCATTATGAATTTTTGGTCATGCCTTTTGGCCTTACCAATGCACCTTCAACATTTCAAGGTTTGATGAATTCAATTTTCAAACCATTCCTTAGAAAATTTGTGTTAGTATTTTTTGATGATATACTAATCTACAGCAAGTCTTGGAAGGATCATGTTGAACATGTTGACAGGGTGCTACAACTATTGGAGGAGAAACAATTATATGCAAAAAGATCCAAATGTTTCTTTGGAGTCCAGGAGGTGGAATATTTGGGTCATATTGTATCTCATGAAGGAGTTAAGGTAGACCCTAGCAAAATTAAAGCCATTAAGGAATGGAAAATCCCCACATCCATAAAGCATCTGCGAGGATTTCTTGGGTTGACAGGGTATTATCGCAAGTTTGTTAAGAATTATGGGAGAATAGCAGCACCTCTAACAACATTATTGAAGAAAGATTCATTTTCATGGACTCCGGAAGCAACAAAGGCCTTTGAACATCTTAAAGAGGCAATGTGCCAAGCACCGGTCTTAGCTACACCGGACTTCACAAAAACCTTTATTGTGGAATGTGATGCTTCAGGAAATGGAATTGGTGTTGTTCTAATGCAAGATGAAAGACCCATTGCTTTTGAAAGTCGTCCAATCAAGGGAAAGTTTTTAAGCAAAGCTATTTATGAGAAGGAAATGTTGGCAATACTCCATGCACTTAAGAAATGGCGACCCTACCTAATGGGAAGACACTTCAAGGTAAAAACAGATCATGATAGCCTTAAATACTTTTTAGAACAAAGATTATCCTCTGAAGAGCAACAAAAGTGGGTCACAAAGATGTTGGGTTATGACTTTGAAATCATCTACAAAAAAGGGAAGCAAAATGTGGTGGCAGATGCACTCTCAAGAAAGGATGAGGATGTGGAAGCATTGTTGTGTGCCATTTCTATTATCCAACCAGATTGGATAAACGAAGCAAGGGAGGAATGGAAGAATGACGAAGAAGTGTGGGCACTTATTCGAAAGCTACAACAAGATTCCAGTACTTCTGATACATTTAGCTGGCAAAATGATTCGTTATGGTACAAAGATCGCTTATACCTCTGTAAGAATTCCCAGCTAAAACAAAAGATTCTTATGGAATTGCACACTTCTCCCTTAGGAGGGCACTCAGGATTTTTAAAAACTTACCACAGGGTTAAGAAGGAATTTTTTTGGGATGGCCTTAAATCAGATATTCAAAAGTTTGTGGCGGAATGTTTGGTTTGCCAGCAAAATAAAGTTGAAACAATTAAGACACCGGGTCTATTACAACCTTTATCCATTCCAAGCCAACGTTGGGAGGAGGTTTCAATGGATTTTATCACAGGTTTACCCAAGTCTGAGGGAAAGAGTGTCATCATGGTGGTAGTTGACAGACTTACCAAGTATGCACACTTTTGTGCATTATCACATCCATTTAAAGCCAGTACAGTTTCTACTGCATTTATGGAAACAGTTCAAAAGCTACATGGAAACCCAAAGATTATTGTAAGTGACAGAGATCCCATTTTCACTGGAAATTTTTGGACAGAATTATTTTCTTGTCTTGGTACTCAGTTAGCTCATAGCTCATCTTATCATCCTCAATCTGATGGGCAAACTGAGATAGTAAACAAATGTTTGGAAGGATATCTTCGTTGCTTTGTATCTGATAAACAGACACAATGGGTCAAATGGTTGCCTCTGGCTGAATGGTGGTATAACACTTCCTTCCATACAGCAACAAAAATGACCCCATTTATGGCACTTTATGGGTATCAACCACCATCCATCACATCATATTTAAGAGAAAATTCTAAGGTTCAGGCAGTGGAACATCACATCGAACATCAACAACAAGTCCTCCAACTCTTAAAGGATAACCTCGTGTTGGCACAAAATAGAATGAAACAACAGGCAGATCAACATCGCAGTGAAAGAAGTTTTGATGTAGGTGATTGGGTATTCCTACGGCTACAACCATATAAGCAAATGTCCCTAAAGCAAGCTAAGAAGGATAATAAATTATCACCAAAGTATTATGGTCCGTACAAGGTGTTGCAAAAGATTGGTACTATGGCATACAAATTGGAGCTTCCTGCAGCTTCTCGATTGCACCCAGTTTTCCATGTTTCATGTTTAAAGAAGGTTATAGGTGACAAGCTCCCAATTCAAACAATATTGCCAGAACTTGACGAGGAAGGAAAAATTATATTGGAACCGAAAGCAGTCACAGAAACAAGAACTCGACAGCTACGAAATCGATCAATTTCAGAGTATCTTATCAAGTGGAAGAACTTATCCGCTGAAGATTCCACATGGGAGGATGAGAATTTTATGCAGAAGTATCCAGAACTACTCAAGCGTTGAGGACAACACTTTTTTGAAGGAGAGGGGCATGTTGGGTCCCTATAATACTAGTGATTACCCCATTACTATTGTAGTTATACCCCTTATTTATATTGTTGTGCCCCTATTACCCCCATATTGTTATTTCTGTGCCCCATAGAATCCCTCTATTGTTATTTTTGTGGCTTTATATTATTATTGTTAGGTCGGCTGGATTATATTGTGACTCCTTAGACTCCTATATATAGAAAGGAGGTTTTGTCATTTGTATCATCCAAGAATTGTTCATTTATGTAATGTAAAGGAGGTTGTCCCCTCGAAGAGGCTAAATTCTAAGGCGTTGATCTATCTTTTCTATCTTTTCTTGAGCTGGTTTCATAACACCGCCAAAGTGGTGCGCTCCAGCCATCTCCGTGTTGGAAACAGAGAAGTTGGCTGCACAAAATAAGAAGGAGGAGGCAAAACTGTGGATGGCGCAGTTGGCAGAGAAAAGAAGAAAAGACACAGCAGCAACAAAGTCGCAGGAGGAGCGGGATGCTGCGAAAGCAGCAACAGAATAGAAAAAGGCAGTGGCAGAACAACAACAAATAGTAGAGAAGGAGCATGAGGGACATAAGTCATCGTCGCTTGAGGAAGAGCCCCAAGATAGAGGAAGGTGGCGCGAACCCACAGACAACATCTACACAGTTGAAGCGCCAGTGCCCGAGAGAGCAGGTGGGGCCACAGAAAAATTCAAAAGCCTCCAAGACTTCTTTCGACCCGATCACCCTCACTGAGGGGGATCTACATGACATAGGGGAGACGATGCGTGATGTCAGTATGGAGGCCCTCCAGCAGTTCGTGGAGGAAAATCAGATGGCATTGGGGACCCTCCGGGCAGAGATACAAGAGTTGTAAGTGCGCACTCCTCAAGCTGGTACTCTGTTGAACAACCTCACAGTAGGAATGGTCACAGCTGAGGAAATGTTGCACACCCACATGACCAATACTATAGTGTGTGCCCACATGACGAATACTATAGCATTGGCCATGAAATGCAGTATCTGTTGATCATCATCAAAAACACGTAAATTGGTTATGTTATCAGGGATAGACAACTTATACAAAATTTCAACAGTAAATCTATCCCTAAGAGGTGACATTCTAGAAGTTGTGTTTGTTAAGGTATTGGCAGCTGCATTATTTTTTCTTGGCACAACAATGATATTAAATGCTTGGAAGTTAGAGATCAATCGACATAACTCTTGCTGGTAACTTTTTCGATGAGGTGATAAATAGTGTATGGTTTTACGTACCTGCCGTACCACTATTTCCAAATCACATACCACTTTGAGTGCAACCATGTTGAGGCTAATGTCCTTTTGCAAGACCAACATGAGTGCTTCGTATTCAACAATGTTGTTTGTACACTTGAACTCCAAGTGGCTTGAGATTAGATGTTTCCTGTTTTTTGGGTTGATCAAGACACACTCGGCTCTAGAGCCATCCTGTGTCTTTAATCCATCAAAGTACATGGTCCAAAACTCATCTATACACAGACTGTTTAAAGTGCTTGTACTACTTCTACTGCTACCGCTACTGTTACTGCTACTAGTGTTACAATGTGTTGTACAAGTTTTGTTGGGCGCGGGATCCCCCAAGGAAAGTTTTGGGGCTTAAAGCCCAGATTTTGACTAAATCCGATGTAAAGGATCCATGTTTTATGGGCGCGAAGCGCGAACTTATAAATGAGTCATAGGTTTGTCCACCTTCAGTTTTGTAAATGTACTGTATGCTTTAGAGATCTACCCATGGTCCATGAACCATGGGATTGTATAAATAGATCGAGGCTCTAAGTTGTAAAGGAAGGGGAATCAATGGAATGAAGGATGAAGATCTGAGTCTTATCTAAGTGTAGAGTCGAGTCTTGGGTCTTAGAGTAGGAGAAGGCTCTACAGCTAAGTGTGTCGAGGCCTAGTAGTCTACAGCTAAGTGCGCAGACCCCTGCAGCTGAGTTTGCAGGGTAGGTTGAGTCTATAACCGATTGAAGCATTAATAAAGAGAAGTTTATTCCATTCCTGTGTATTTATTTACTATTTCCTGCATTGAATGTATTGGGTATAAATTACATTTCTGCTATTTATATGATGCGCGAACTTATATGATTGTGTTGATTAAGTGAATATAAGATAAAGTATCTGTTTACGCGAAGTTAACTAACAGTTATAAGAAGATAAGTAAGAATCAAGGTGTAACTTGGGGAAATAGCACAAATCGCTGCCTTAGCAGTGCGAAAGCATCTCAACCCCTAGTTAGGGCTACGTGAAGGCGATTATAACAAATCACGAAGGTCTCGCAGATCAGGGCAATGCGTGAAGGTATTCACAGTTGGACTAAATCTAACCCTCATACATCTCAAGGTCACGGAAACTTGGTTCCACCATTCCCCCCATACTGCTTCGGGTGAGACCTCAGTCCGCGCTCCATGGGCTATTGTCGAAATGTCCAGTAGTGTAGGGATTTGTTTGGCTAATTAACTTTGAACCTGGGTCAGGCACCCTCAAGCCAACAAGTTTCATTTCCATCAATTAGGCAAGGAAGGAGACCCAACTGCATGTCTAGTGGGGTTAGAGCTAGTTGTGTGAGATAACACCCCAGCATTGTTTCTAAGAGGAAATTGTCGAACATGAGATTTGCAAAGGCCAACCATTCATTCTTTCCATCGATGGGAGTGCCGTTATGCTTCATGTATCTCTCTGATAACACCTAGATTTGGTTTCTTTTTCCCTGATACAGAATCCACGAGTGTGACCAGTTTGTAGAAAAGTATCCATTCAGCTTTCTAGACTAGTCTCTGATCAGTAGTAAGCCATATGCTTCCAGTATTTCCACAACAACAACGTTTATACACTGGTGAACTTAGTCATCATGAGATAGTCGGATGATCACATCTCGAAGTTCACCAATGGCTAGTATGCATGTCCGATCGAGTTGGATGATCTGCACAGATGTCTTGCTCCATTGTGCATTGATCTTCTTGGCAATGGAGAGTGGCATGACATTGGCTGATGCACCAGAATCAACCAAACAAATGTGAACATTATAGTTGAATATTTCAAATGAAAGTAGGAATGGAGGGCAAACAGAGTTCGCTTCTTCCATCCAGAGTGTGTTTAGCACAGTTGTGAGTGATCTGGGAGATGTGCTTTCTCCCTTGCTGGTAGAGGTTATGTTGTCCATAGATGTCTGCCCCAGTGCACGCAGCAGAATATCCCGCTGACTCTAAATTTTAGCCAACTCAAAGAAACTAATTTTTGCACAAGTTTTCTTCATGTCTTCCACGATATTGTAACCTAGAGCGGGTAGACTCACTGAGATGTCCGGGGTGAGACTCGTGTTTATTTTGTCCGACAAAGTGTTCTATAGTTGGCTACTCATGGACATACTCTTGTACACCATTGTCTTCATAGCCTTGCTTTGTGTTTTTTGCTTTTGGACAGCTGGTGGATCAACCTTGCTTAGCAGTTCAAGCCTTTGTTTCATTTCCCCAACTGTAGGGGAGCCCCTTGAATTCTGAGATTGTATCAACCATTTTTCTTTTGGGGCTGCTTCTCGGTGTTTGTCTTCGATGCTGATCGCGAGCACTAATAAATGTTGATCACCTGCCCAGTGTTTGATGTCTCATCAGGTGCAGCATCTTCGTCATCATATGTATCTCCCAATTGGCCCTACGAACTGCTTGCTATATTTGGCATATGGTTGCATACTGCCTGCAACTCGTTTCCAGTCCGAACAAGACCCTTCCAGGTGCTTATCTTCACGAAATGAACAAAATTCGTTGTCCACGCACTGTTCTACCTAGAACACTGTGCCAGAGCTCTACACAGTTTTAGCCTAGAAGCAATTGCTACCTGATGACATGCTTCCCTGTCTTTGTCTGGGCAGCCAACTTCTCGCAGATGTGTTGATTGTTCGTTGTTTGAGCTCAAACACTTCTATTGTCAAGTTCTTGACAAGACAAGTAAGGGTTTCAATATCACTTGCTTCCTTGTCTTTACCCTTGCTCACCGTAGCCTGGAGCTTCCTACTCGCATCTCTAGAGTCCTTCATTTGTTATTCATCCTTTATGACTCCAATCGTGCACAGGTCTTTTTCAACAGCGATTGGCTCTTCGCAGTTTTCTAGTAATGTTAGTTTCATAGCTCGCTTGACGAACTGCATGATGTTGGTTGGCAGTGCGGACATGTAGTAATCGATAGTGATGGAGTCATGATCTTTCTTGTCTACTGCAAACTTGTTCAATATGCGCAGAAACTGCTGATTGAAGTCTTTTAACTTTTATTACGCCTCCATCTTCAGGCTGCCCAACTCTTTGAGCAACATGGTCGAGGTCTTGTCATTAGCAAATTTTTCCAGAAACACGCGTTTGAACATACCCCAGTTATGGATGGAGTTTACAAGAAGGTTGTTATACCATACTATTGTGTGGCCATCCAAGGTACACAAGAATAGTCTACATGCAATGTCATCGTACCATACCTCAAGTGTTTACAGCTGTAGGTAGAAGTTGTCCAAGTGATCTTCTGCCTTCACATCTCTGTTAGGGTTATACTTTGTGAGCATTCTCTCTGAATGCTTTAGGATCTTGTACAAAATACCCAAGAGAGCCAATGGTCCCTGAGTAATCCATTCCAAGTTTTAGTTAGCCATGTCTTCTTCTTCTTCTTCATCCTCCTCCTCTTCAGAATCAGACGGTTTCGGCTCTGACTCTATTGGTTCGTCTTTGCCTCTGCCTCCTCCGTTGTCTTCCATTCCACCTATTGTACCATAATCTAAGCCCAATATCACCAGGGTGTATCGTTCTACCTATTGGAAGATCGGAGGTTCCTCTCCGTTTTCAATATCTTCTTCCAAACCTTCAAGTGTGGCAAGAACTGCTTCTTCCACCCATGATACAACAACCCCTGTGGGAGTGGTTTTTGGATTTCTTGATGTGTATGGAAGATCTTGTAATCCTAGGATCAGTCTGACTTCTTTCATGAACTCACGAGTGATGGGATGGATGGAGCGGAGGTGTTGATACCAAATTTCATGCTCACGTATGGGAGGTGAGAAGTAACCAACTTCAGATTCACACGTAGGTGAGAGGGACTGCGAGTTACTGCCTTGACCAGATGGTTGATGAGTGGGGGTGAAAGGATGTTGGCTTGAATGGGGCCTGACCCAGGTTCAGAGTTATTTAGCCAAAAAAATCCCTACACTACTGGCCCTTTCGGCATCAGCTTGTGGAGCGTGGACTAAAGTCTCACCCGAAGCAGTATGGGGGGATGCTGGAACCAAGTTTCCGCACCCTTGAGATGTCTGAGGTATCGATTTAGTCCAGCTGTGCTTATCTTCATGCAGGTCACTTCGCGCACTATTCTAACCTTCAATATCCTCACGATCTGTTATAATCTTCTTTCGCACAACCCTAACCAGGGGCTAAGGTGCTTCCGCACTACTATAGCAAAAAACTACACTATTTCCTCAAGCTACACCGTGAATCTTACTTATCTGCTTAAAGATCTTATTTAACTTCGCGTAAACATATATTCTACCTTGCATTCACTTAATCAACACATTCATACATATTTGCGCATCATATAAGCATTAAAAGTGCAATGTATATTCAATGTAACAGATGCATAAAACATGAAATAAATATGCAGAATGGATATGAAACTTCTCTTTATTAATGCTCCAACTATTATAGACTCAAATCGCCCTGTGCACTCCGCTGTAGGGGTTTGCGCACTCAGTTGCGGACTACTAGGCCTCTGCACACTTAGTTTCAGAGCTTTCTCCTACTCTACGACCCAAAACTAGACTTTACACTTCAGATATGACTCAAATCTTCATCCTTATCCTTATTATTCCATGGTCTATTTTCTTTTCGCCTTAACTACTTAGAGCCTTGCTCTATTTATACAATCCCATGGTCCGCGGACCATGCGTAAATCTCTACAGCCGACATCACATTACAAAATTAAGGGCAGGCAACCATATGACTCTTTTACAAACTACGTGCTCTGCGCCCATAAAATATGGAGTATTTACATCGGGGTTACAACTTTTGACCAAAATCTCAGCTCTAATCCCCAAAACTTCCCTTGGGGGATCCCGCGCCCAACAAGCCCCCAACACAAACACCGCGACTCGCCCTCGAGTCACTCTGTCGGTGTGGAGATATTTACGCGAAGACCTCCCAATTCTTCCTAGATCGTTGCAAGATTGGCAGCACATTGAGCGATTGCCTGCTCCACTTCTTAGACGCGTTGTTCAGAGAGCGCTATAGCTGAACTTCTTTCCTGAACCTATTCTTGTGTTCCTTACATCTACGCGAGCTTTGCTTTAATAAAGGCTATAATGACATATGCCTCATCAATCCACAACTGTAAGCTCGCCTTCAAAACGGTTTCCTTATGTTGAGCAGCATCCAACTACTCCTTGAGCTCTTTCACCTACTACATCCTCTTGAGCCTCTATGTAAGGGCAACTGTCTGCGCTGTCCCTTTTACTTCATCATATTTCTGTTGTAGCTCATGCACCTCTGTTTCTAGGCATTGTATGTTTGTGTCCTACTGCAAAGTGGTGAGAACCTCGAATGACTCCTCAAACAGCTTTGTGATATCTATTACTACACTGTTAACCTCCACTATAGCTGTTGTAATCATGTTGGTGTGTTGTTCCTTAACTTCTGGCAGAGTTGAAGGCTATGCCTTAAATTGTAGTTTGACTATCTAAAGGTTCAGTTCAAGCTAAACCCTAACCATCTCTTCCTTTGCCTTGTGCACCCCTGTTTCTAGTTTCCAGATGAGCACCTCCACTGGTTCCTCTGCTTATATGGCCAGCTCCGGGACTATCTGGTAGGCTTCCTCGACCACCTGTACGATCTATCTATTTTGTGCCACTACCTCATTTTACTGCAGGCTCAACTGTTCAATGTTGATGCACTGCTCACTCATGACCTAGAGCGCGCAACCCTCCTTGGCTCGTAGTTCTACATAACTCCATCCTGCAAAACATAGAGCATCTCCCGAGGGAACGCAACTAGATTTATCCTGATTCCCTTTAGCCCACTGACCATAGTCATGTCGGCCTCATTTTTTGTAACAAGTGCTCCCTCTGGTAGCACTATAGTGTTAGTCATCTGGGCGCATAGCATCTCCTCAGTCGCGGCCATGCCTAGTGCGAGGCTAGTTGACACCATGCCATCCTGTGGAGTGCACACTTGCAATTCTTACATCTACACTCGAAGAGCCCCCAACATGATCTGGTGTTCCTCCGTGAACTGCTGGAGGGTCTTCGCGGTAACGTCCCTAACCGTCTCCCCAATGTCGTGTAGATCCCCATTAGTGAGGGTGATCGGGTCGAAAGAAGTTTTTGAAGCCTTCAACTTCTTTCGCAGCCCTACTTGGTCTCTTGGGTGCTCTCATTTCAGTTGTGTGGATGCCGTTTCTAGGTCTGCGCCACCTTGCTCTGTATCTGTTTCCTATTCAGGCGAGAGCGACTTGTCTCCCTAGCACTCTTTCTCAGCGACCTTTTGCTGTTCTTCCACCTCCTTCGCATTGTCTTGTGTTGCTTGGGCCTTAACTGTTGCCGCTTTGTTCCTGCGTTTCTCTACCAGTTTCACCATCCGCAGTTTTGCCTTGTCCTTTTTCCTCTGCGCAGCGGACTTCTCCGTTTCCACCACAGAGCTGGCTGGAGCGCACCACTCTGGTGGCCACAACTTAAGAACCGCAAAGATGACGTCGTTTGTTGCCAGGTAGGGTAGTTCGTGCCATGTCTTTGGTGGTCTCCAGTATTGCAGCAATAATGTTGCAACTCCTAGGGCTCCCTTCTTTACTTTTATCAACCTGGTAGTTCGTAACAAACTCGAAAGCGACAATGCTCTATGCACAAGTACTAGCTCTTGCCGCGGCTGTCACTTGATCAACTGGCACAAGTCTGCTAGGAGCATAAGCCAACTTATATGAGTTCTCAGAAGAAGCTTTTAATCATGATGGAAGAAATCTAATCTCAAAGGAGGCTAACCTACTTGCAAAAAGAAGCAAAAAGCTGAAAGGAAATGCAAACCCTAGCAAACCCTAGTTTTACCGACTAACCCTACTGGTGCAATTAACAAGATGAAAGCTACCAAAAAAGATTCCATTGATTCTTTGGAAGGTTAAGTGCATGTGTCTAAGCTACTTCTGAAGTGAATCTAAAAAGAAACATCTTTTTGTATTTTTGAGTAAGTTGGCAGAATTATTATGCATGTGCTTTAACTGTTTTTGACTGTGCAAAGGTGGATTGGCGAAAGGAAATGCTTGCAGGAAGTTGGGAAGGTTAGAAGAGGGCCTAAGGGGTCCCTAGCACCCTTCCAAAGAGTTTCACAGTGATCAGATCTCAAGAAACCGCTTTCGTGAGCTTATACAAGAAGTCTGCAGGGGTTCTACAGTATGTACTATAGCTTCTACAGGATGTTTCTACAGGAAGCGCCAAGAGAAGATTTTTGAGGGTTTATGGAGGAAAAACCGGTGGGAAAGTGGAAATGGAGGTTGGATGAGACTGTGAAGAGGTCTAGGACTTGGTGCATGAGGCTGAGGAGTGATTAAGGCGATTGGGTTTGGTTCAAGGATGGAGGGAGCGATGCACAAGAATGTAGGGATTAGGGAAAATTGAGAAAATGTGGCAAATGAAAGGCAAGAATCTGAGTTAGGGGATGGAGCAGGTTTTATTGATGGAGGAAGGGTAGGAGAGGAGGTTTCACAGGTGCTCTGCACGTTATTTTTCAAAACTAATCAAACAAAGACTAAGAAAACCAAAGATCTAGCTACTTTAACCTAATTTGACCTAGAAACCATAAGCATGATGAACATAAGTTTATTGGTAGCAAATCATGTAAAACAACTATGGAAACCAAGCAAGAATGGATCTAAGCATGTAATCACAACTGGTACTAACTTTTGCAACTAAGAATCTAACACTAGAAATTGCATGAAGAAGCAAGAACAGTGTTTTTATGGCAGCAAGGAGACCTTGGTCTCAGCTCATGGTCCCAAGGAGGGAGAGGTGAGATAAAGGGTTGCTTGATGTCCTTTTTCGAAGATATTTTCTGTTACCAACCTGTTAAATCACTTGAAACATGAAAAGCTATTTTAATCATCAAGAGCAACCTAAGTAACAAAGCAAGATCTTATTCTAAATAACAGATTTTATTCTAATAATGCAGCAAAGACACATCAAAGTACACAAAGGAGGTACTAGGCACTTGAGTTGGGCCCAACCCCAAGAGCTACATCCTCCTAAGGAAGATTAGAGCTGGTGCAAAGATGGACTCATCTTTATTGAGCAAGAAATAATAGTTACATCCCAAAAACTGTCCACAAGAAAAAGCTTGAAAATGTGTTGAAATGTAGAGCTAACCTACTGCCTAAAAAATGACTAAAATCAAACTACCAACTAGCTAACTGAAATGAGGCCCTAAGCCTTCTTATTTATACAAATTGAGGACTCCAATAGTCCTCCTAAACTTTAGGGACTCGGCTGCCAAAACTTGCAGTTAACAGCAGTCCTACTAGCCCTTGCTCGGCTGCCCTTGTGATAATCGATGTGGTGGCCCTTGAACTCCGAGCTGCTGGTGGAGAATTCGAGGTAAAGGCTCATAAATTAAGGGGACACCTTCCTACAAATCCTCTCCACGAATTTGGCTGCCAAGTGCTCATTTAAACCTTTGATTTTGTCTCCAAATTGACCAAAAAGATTGCATAAAGCACACATTAGACTTGTTGGCATAATGACTAACCCAATTCACTCTATTAGCATAAATATAATCAAAAACATGCAATAAACTAATGAGAATGGTGGATTAAGTCGAATTAGGAGGCTGAATGAGCCCATATAATTACTCATTTTTGGGGCTCATCAGTCTTCGTGGGGTCCTTTTGTGCCTTGATGTAAACATGATGGAAATCTACCTTGAACACCACGAAGCTCTGCAGACTGTTGTAGACCATGGGCGATAACCGTGGCTTACGATTAATCCCCATTCTGATGTTAATCTCCATGAAAACCCAGAATATCTTACTGTCCCTGATCCTTTGCATGTCCCTAGTTGCCCATAGCAAAGCGTACTTCGCTACCTCTAGAAGTTCCTACGTGATCGTTGAGAACTAGTTGTCCTTGGGAAATTACCATGCCACCAACACTATGCGCAACAACAACCATGCATAATGAAAAGTCTTCCCCTGCTCCTGTGCCTCATGGCATTTCTCAAGGAACTCTCGACACAAGTAGTTCGCCCAGTTGAATTGGACCCCTTCTGTGCATTGGGCTGCAAATGAAACCACCGAAGTGACCACCTCATCCGCATGGCACTTTCGCATAACCTTCCCTGCCAATATCTACGTCACAACTTTGACCGTAGGTTTTTTGATGCTGGAAATCACATACCCTCTCTTCTTCTTCTCCAGCTTGAACTTCTTCTTCATGGCCTCTGTGATGGCAAAATCATCACTCTTACCCTCTGAGATGTTCGTTGGGTCCTCCCCTTTGCAAGGGAGCTGGGTAATTTTGTGAATAAAATCATCCGTGATGGGGATGGGCTACTCTAGCCACAAGCACCCATCATGCACCAAGAAAATCAGCTGCCTGACGACAAAAATGGTTACTGGGGCGTGATGGTAATGCGACACCTAGATCAGGTTTAACAATTCTGCCTTTTCTACATCTCTCAGCCACTTATGCGGCTCTAACTCTATGACTACAGTTCGCGCATCTTTATTTTGGTGCATGATCTGTGCGGTTGCCAAATGTGGGAACTTCTCGTGGTCTGTGAGATCCCAGTCTTCAAATTTTATTATAGGCACTCGCCCCAAGTGCGCTCCGTCAAAAATAATGTCGTCAGGGAGCAGCGAAATCTACAGAGATATTTTTCTCTCATCTATGTCTTTAGGCACCTTAGCTTTACCCTTCCATGGAGAAACATATGCGGGTAGCCTAGTAAGGGGGTCTGCACCCTGGGTTTCCACCTCCATTTCTTTGTCCTCCTCTTCTACCAGGATTTATTCGAATTCTCCCTCCTTGTCAGCCTTCCTCTTTTCTTCCATGGTAAGCTTAGTCCTTAACGAATTTCTAGGGGATACACGCACTGGTACCATAGCGTGATTGTATTTCTTGGGTCTCGGCGTGCGTGGCGATTTAGGGATTTCTGTGACTATCCCGACACTTTTTGGGACTTCTACTTCTGTTATGGCCTACGCAAACTTCCTCAGTAGTCATTGCTCCAGTGTCCATGGCTTCCTCAAGCACTTCCATAGTGCTAATCCACAATTCTCTCAACGGGTCAGGTAAGTGCTCACACAATGACTTCGCCTTCAAAAGATCGAACAAGTCTGGGTTCATGAGTGTCTGGGCGCGCAACAACTTAGTTCTCAAACTGCTAAGTGTTGTTTGCTGGACACCCCTTTGTAATTTATAGTGCCTTTTGAGTTTGAATTCGGCCATTCCCCCCACATTTGGTCCATTAATGCTCACTTGGAAACAGATTTCAAGAATCTAGCCCATAAAGTTCACCTTAAATGACTGTCGCCCACTCCATTTGGTCTCAAACCAAGCATCACATCATGAATAATGATTATAATGGTCGCTTTCCAGCTGACCCGCGTGGCAGCACAGCTACCCTCGCACTGTCACAAACCCTATGAAACTTCACTACTACAGGCAGTCCTGACATCACATAGCTCCCGGACAGAGTAGTTTATAGTCTCATGCCTTCTTTCAGCTGCCTGGAGTGCTAAGACTGTGCTTCTGTCGGCTAGTAAAATGGTCGAGGCCCTTGTGTACACCTTCAAACAACTGCCATTAACTTTTCCTGGGAAGAGTTCTCCATTTAACTTTACCAACTGTACCGCACCACCATCTTTGATCCCCTTAATAACATATGGTCCCAGCCAATGCATGCTGAGCTTCCAAGGGAATTTATCGAACTTACTATCATATAACAACACCAAATCATTCACCTTAAAGGTGCGCAACTTAATATGTTGATCATGCCAAGCCTTTTCGCGTTGCTTTTGTACCTGCTGGTGGAATCCAGCCAAAAACCATTCTTCTTCGAGCTCCTCCAACTGTGCGAGCCTCTCCTCCAGGGCTCTGCGGTCTGTCATACCTGTGAGCACTGCTATGCGTAGACTAGGCACGATGTATTCCATAGGAATTACAACTTCCACTCCATAGAAAAGCCTAAAAGGTGTCTGTCCCGTCAGTTTATAAGCCCATAATATTGCGGGTACGCACAGGTCCCAATCACTTCGTTGTGCATTGCATACCTTGTTCAGCACACTGCACACTTTGTTGAATTCTTCCATGTGGATAACCTTCTACGCGATTGTTCTTCCTACATAATGTTTCCCCAACATTAAGATCCATTTGCACATTTGTCCCCCCAACACAAGCTTATTGATCATACAGTTCAGCGTGAAGTTCATGTGCATCCACATAGGTCCTTTACCATATGCCTACACCCACTTGGCCAGATGCGCGTGCAGATCATCCTGTCCATTGTACTTGTCTATCAATCGCACCCTAGGCTTCCAAAATCATGTGTGCATCATTCTTCTACACTCGCGCTAGTCGTCAAAGCTTCCTTTATGCATACCCCACCATCTCGCGGGTGTATCGCGCAGTACCCAGTCCAACGCCTAGAAGTGTTTTCTTTTCGGCACCTCCTTTCCAAATTTATCCAAGAAGGTCTTTACCTCACTTAAACCATCATAAGTAGACAGATCTCTTATTTCTATCGATACGTAGCGCAGCAACCTTATCATCATATTACAATTCAGTGTAGTTACCTCATGTAACTGATTCTTCCATTGCTCCATTTCCTCGTCTAAATCTAAAGTACAGGAGCTTTCGCACTCCTACGCAATCTACCCATCCATGGTGGGATTCACCCAGTCTTGGTTTCGCGCGGTTATCTTATAGATGCAGTACAAATCATCATCACTTTCATAGTCACGCACTAGCTCCGTATAGCGCGATCCTTCAACAGGGTCCAGGGGTATAATTACGCGTAGTGACTTATTTTCAAAAATCATTTTTCACTTCTTCAGATTAATCACCCCATTCATGTCAGTGGCCCAATCAATTCCTAAGAGCGCAGGGTAGGGATTGTTGTCATCAACAATCTCTATCACTTCAAAGTCTGCCAGTGCACTTGCTCCCTCAATATCCATGGTTATTCCCTGCAATCGCCCCATGGGTATTATTTTCTGTTGGTTCGCCATTCACAACTGAATTGGAGACCACTGTAGCGTAGGTCACCCCATTCACTCCCATGTCTGTTTCGGCAGAACATTCGCATTCGATCCTAAATCCAGGATAACTTGATCCATCTCATATTCTCCAATCTGCGTGGTAAGTCTCATCTCTCTTCCTGTCCTTGTCTTATTCTTTCCAATTTTCCTGACTATGCATGGTTCTCCTGGTGCATTCCTATCACATCTATTAATGAGTTCCTGTAATCCTTTTATAGCTTTACTGTCACGCAGTAACTTCGTACATGTCTCTAGGAACGTTTTGAGCATAGATCGGTCCATCTCCAGCTCTAGTTTATCTTTTCTTCCTGAAGTGGAGGCATCAGCAAAGCTCTTCTTAGCTTCCATGAAGGTTTCCCAAGTGTGCTCCAAATCAAACTCTACTTCCTTCACCAGAGCTTTGCGAACCCAAGTAGTATCTTCTAGTTGTTTGCCTTTTTCATCTCCCATCACGATTCCACTTCGGAGCACAATGTTTACATTCGGATCTTCCTCGCGTAGCTCAGACCTCATCATCTGCAAGTTTTGAGTCGGGGGAGGCGGTAGCGCTCCTTTGTCGTGTATCCTAGCTATCAGTTTAGGACAATATTCTGTCTCATGATCAAACAAGTTGCAATACAAACACAACGGGTGCGTTGGATATGTGTAATCGTGGGCATAATGTCTTGGCCCTCCACAATTGTAGCATATCAACTGTCCACAACCTCTTCCAACTCCTCCTCCACCTCAGCCTTGTTTGCGCCCCTGAAATCATGTTCTCCATTCCTACATTCTGGTCAAGGGGTTGTGTTTTAGCCTGAACTCTATAGGTGGGAGTTCTACCCATAATTAACTCATAGTTTCTACAAGTGCACTCATCGTGTCCCACTAACCTACAAAAGTTGCAGAACAACTGTTGTGAATTTTGCGTGTACTTTTGTAACAAATGGCATTTGTCTGTGGCATGTTTTCTAGCTATTTAACAAATCCTGTACCACAAAGCAAGTGTCGTGCTAGGTCCTGCTTGCACTTCTAGCCTTAAGGGCATCGGTCCTCCTCCTACAAGGTAATTTGTGAAAACTGGGCAGTGGTCCTTGTCATGACCCTGACCCTTGCATTTTACGCACCATACCTCTTCGTGCACTTCTGGTTGAGCTATCCTGTCCTGTTTTAGACTCTGCATCTCAAGGCATAAATTCTTCAACTACATGTGGATCTACTGAACTCCCAAGTTGGGATCCTGTATCGAGGTCTCATGTAGCCTCATCACGATCTCTAAGGACTCTGGCTAAGTTGTTAGCTTCTGCTACGCTAGCACACTCCTTAAATGTGGTGTTACCAAAGCTACAAACCATTCGCGATGTTGTCCATCCTTCAGATTTATATTAGCTTTGTGGATCGTACATTTTAGCCTCTAACCCAACTCTCAAGGAGTCTCACCTAGTAGCACCGTGATATCTTTGAATCGAATGATCAAATGTGCTTCAGACTTCGGCCTACTAAATTCTCTATTTAGCGCTGCTTGGATATCTATGATTCCCACATTTTTATTATCATTGGAGTGCTTAATATACCAGCTCAACGCGCGGTCTTGCAGGGCGCTAACTAGTGTCACTTTCTTGATATTTTCATCTGTAACTCCTTGTGCTTCGCATACATCTCTTACAATGAACCAAAATTGGTCTAGATCCTCATTTCCAAATCCTTTGAACACAGACAAATTTACTGTGCTTGCCATATTGAATTGCGGTGGTGGAGGAGGTGGTACAGCTGAAGATGGAGGTGATGGTGGTGAAGCTGGTGGCGATGTGGGTGGGGGTGGTATTCGTGGAACTCTTTGCCTTATCAGATGGATCGCACTTCCCAGTGAAACCTTCGCAAGCTCTTCCTTATCCCCTCGTGGAGATGAAATCAAGGGGCTAGTTTCTGGTCCCTTATTTCCTTCCTTCTTGCAAGCTTTTCCACTTCGCATAGCCCTGAACATCAAGGTAACTGCATAACCCTCTTTTGACACAATAGCATTTTAATCCAAGTATTCAAAGACTGTACGTACTTACCTCACAGTCCTTTAAGAAAGCATCGCTCTACCTCGCTGTAGCAAACTGAGGTGTCAACCGCGAACTCAGTAATGAATCCTCCTATAATTTGATTGAGCCAATGATCAACGGCATGCACGATCTTATCCTCCAATGCTTCCAACCTTCGCACTAACTCTGGGGTCCACACAATAGGACCATCAAGTTTCCACCTCCCTTGGCTATCTGGTAGCTTCGCGATCCACTCGTATAGCTCAGTAGGGAAGGACGCAAAGAAGATTTCGTGGATATCCATCTATAGGTAGCAGTCTAACCACTCTTCTTTTGACAATCACGGATTCCTATCCTCGTGCACCGCGAACTCGTGGATTCTTCTATCCAACCAGCCTTTAATTTCCTTCTTAGTTGGATTCCAATGATATGACGTCAGACATCTCTATGCAGATTCCAATCCTAGTAATGGAACCATTTGTTGGCTTGAAGGGGGCCTGACCCAGGTTCAGAGTTATTTAGCCAAACAATCCCTACAATACTGGCCCTTTCGGCATCAGCCCGCAAAGCGTAGACTGAAGTCTCACCCGAAGTAGTATGCGGGGATGTTGGAACCAATTTTTCACACCCTTGAGATTTCTGAGGTGTCAATTTAGTCCAATTGTGCTTATCTTCAAGCAGATCACTTCGCGCACTACTCTAACCTTCAATATCCTTGCGATCTATTATAATCACCTTTCGCGCAACCCTAACCAGGGGCTGAGATGCTTCTGCGCTGCTATAGCAGCAAACTGCACTATTTCCTCAAGCTACATCGTGAATCTTACTTATCTTCTTAAATATCTTAGTTAACTTCGCGTAAATAGATATTCTACCTTGCATTCACTTAATCAACACATTCATACATATCCATGTCTCATATAAGCATTAAAAGTGAAATGTATATTCAATGTAACAGATGCATAAAACAGGAAATAAATATGCAGAATGGATATGAAACTTCTCTTTATTAATGCTCCAATTGTTACAGACTCAACTTGCCCTACACACTCAGCTGCAGGGGTCTGCGCACTCAGCTGCGGACTACTAGGCCTCTGCGCACTCAGCTGCAGAGCCTTCTCCTACTCTACGACCCAAAACTAGACTTTACACTTCATATATGACTCAAATATTCATCCTTATCTTTATTATTCCATGGTCTATTTTCTTTTTCCCTTAACTACTTAGAGCCTCACTCTATTTATACAATCCCATGGTCCGCGGACCATGGGTAGATCTCTACAACCGACATTACATTACAAAATTGAGGGTGAACAAACCTATGACTCTTTTACAAACTACATGCTCTGCGCCCACAAAATGAAGAGTCTTTACATCGGGGTTACAACTTTTGACCAAAATCTAGGCCCTAAGCCCCAAAACATCCCTTGGGGGATCTCGCACCCAACAAAGGGAATTCATCCATAAACAACTAGTGGCCCTCCTTCTAGCACCAAACATGTTGATGGTGTTGGACCCGCCAACATTTAGGGGATCTCCCCAGTATGAATTCCCAACTAGACCTCACACCATTTGGTGTAGGAGTCCCATCCGGTATGAAGTCCCAACTGGACCTCACACCATTTGGTGTAGGAGTCCCATCTGGTATGATGGCTCGATTTCCATTATCTTAAAGGTTTGCCTTAGCTATTTCTTGTCAGCATTTTAGGGTGGTCTGCTTTGTCTTCGAACAGTGAGGTTCGTGTGACTGGTGAGTGCTTAGTGTTACTTGTGTCAAGGTTCTTTCACCACAGAGGAAGAGAGTAGAAATGATTCTTAAGTCGAAAGGGAATAGTCCCAACTCTGTCAGAGACACACAAAACAACAGAACATGCACAGCTTCCCATAGAGTAGTCCACATGGATGTGGCAGTCACAAACACACGGTGAATGCATAACATGTACAACACCTAGCGGAGTAGCCCACATGAGTGCGATGGTCACTATAACAAGTTTTGAGAATGGTTATGTCAAGTGTCCGATGGAATAGCCCACATGGGCGGGACAACGTTAAAAACTTATACAACACATTTTCGTAAGCATATGTATTAGAACAACTGAATTAGTTCAACTATTTTAACACAGGTTAAATCAACATGCATTACAAGTGTCCAAACAATAGTCTTACAAACAAATATAATACATGTCTAAAAACGTGCTAGCCAATTATCAGGCTTCTGAATTAAGCTAAAGTTCCAAGACACATTGGTACACCATACATCACTAACCCCAATAGCAAGGCATTGGAGCCACTTCTCACTCCTCAAAGAAAATACTACATACTCTTAAGGCTATGTGGGAGTAGCTAAGGTGAAAAGTCTGTTGCATGTACAAATGAGGGGTATTTATAGCCAAGGGTAAAACTGGCCCTTGTGACTGTTCGACTTCCCTCATGACTATTTGACTTATTTGACTCTTCAACTTTACATGACTCTTCATATTACATGTAGGTCTCTTGGACTTCCACATTACATTACATTGATTTACAACAATATGGGCTGTAGTAGTGATGTGGCCGAGATGACTCATGACATGACTCGACACGACATTGTTGGTATGTGCATGTTGGTGGTGGTGTCTATGTCGAGCTGCAGTGCTGCTGAGTGATGGATGTGTTCTTGGTGTATCATAGCTTCACCTTTGCATGGCAAGGTATGTGGAGTCTTCAATGGTCTTAGTTTTCACTTGATGTCGCATGTGCACATCGCTCCTTCACTTATACTTTGGCATGATTCACATGTTCATCCGTTCATGAAAAAATATCCTCACATGGATTCTTCATTTGTCCGTTCATGAAAAAATCTCCTCGCATGCATTCTCCATTCATTCATTCACGAAAAAATCTCCTTGTTCATCCTGTTCGTCGTCGCATCATGTCTCATCCATGTACTTGTATTTTCAACCACTCATGACAAGATAACATCAAATTTTGAAATCTCCTAGCCTACCATGATGCATTATCTTTAACCTTCAGATGTAGGTGACCGAGAGAGAGCCAAGGCTCTTGAAACTATGCAATGCAAATTTCAAGCTACGAGGCGGGCTTTGGGCACTGCCGTGAAAATTGCGCAGAAGTCACTGGGACGCAGAGATGGAAAATCTGGATCAACAGTGACTTCTGCAGGATCTAGCTCAACTGGAGGGAAAATTTGCTCAATTTTTTTAGGGAAGAAGTGCAGGCAGTAGAAGGAGTTGGTAGAAAAAACTATGCAATTCCTCCAGAGAGCTGGCAACGGGCTGCAGGAGGCTTGCTTGGAAAAAATGCACAATTTTTTCAGGGAGCTAGCATCAGGCTGTGGGAGTGTTGCTAGCAAAAAATGGGTAATTGCTAGGAGGCTGGCCTACTGAACATCCTGCATAGTTTCTGACTTGAGAAGGATGCTACGCAGCTTGGTGACTCCTCATGAAAATTGCATAGTTTTTCAGGCAAGTAGCAGGTCGGTTAACTGAGTCACTGGCTAGAAAAACTACACAATGTTTAGAGGGAGACAGTGACAAACATAGGGTGTCTGTCTGACATGTCTGCGTAGTTTCTTTAGTGAGTGGAGCGAGAATGCTTAGCAACTTTTGTGTAATTTTTTTGGAGGAGTGAGGCTGGGGGTCACTACCCAGTCAAACTCTCTAGTTGACCAACTAGAGGCTCAATTGATATGCTTGCGGGTAGTGCAGATTGAAATAGATTGTTGAGCAAATTCTATGTTGTTCTGGGTGATAGTCAGTCCAATCGATTCTAGGATTGCACAGTGCAGGTCGCCTAGGGGACAACCTCAAGCTCTATGCAATTCTGGGCAGCACTACATAATCACTGAGAGCTGAAACTGCGCAATGCATTTTAGTGGATGTCCAGCTGTTGTAGGTTGGTCTGGTTGATAAAGTTTCAACAAAATGACCAAGTTTGTGAACGAGTGACTTCGTACATGCATGAAATCGCGAACACACACTCAACATGACTCGATGACAAGACACCTTGAACCATCAAGACAACATACATTTAGCGTCACTAACCGACAGTGTGAGCAATAAGTGTGACACTTGTGATAGATAATTGAACAACCGCGAAGACACTTTCATGACAGTGCATACAACCTCATGTGTGAGTGCGACAGATGTTTACATAGCGGACACAACTTGTACACATGAAGGCAGACCTTGTGCATGACCAGAACATGACTACAAGCATGACATTGTGACCAACATGCAAAAATATGTTTGATGAATGGTCATGCTAGGAGGGTGAAAAAACTCAATCATGGGCTCACGAGATGAGCCCAAGTGCTTGAAAACATCAAGGAAAAAAACTAAGGCTTTGAAATTGAATGCAGGACAAAATTTTGGAGGGTGTTGCAACTGGCACAATACAATGCTATAATTTACCTGATGGATGAATACCTTGCTACTGGAGAAAAGGTATCCTCATAGTCAATTCCCTCCACCTAAGAGAACCTCTTGGCCAAAAATATGGCCTCGTGTTCCTCTATGTTACCGTCTTCTCCATGATTTAACTTGTAAATCCATCTCAAACCAACCATTGATTTGTCTACTAGTCTTGGGACCACTTCCCAAACACTGTTTCTGACTATGGAATCATATTCCTCTACCATAGAATTAACCCATACTAGCTTCTCTAAAAATTCCTCGAATGAGGATGACTATGTCTCTACAAGCTTGCTCATAAGATCCATGTATTCAGTGTACTGATCTAGTGACCTCCTCTGCCTGCGATGTGATCTGGGAACTCCCACATTCTCTCTAGCATCCTGCACTATTTTGTCAACTTCCCTAGTTCACTTCCTTCCTTCTCTGGATGACTCTACTTGAGTGGATGTCTCCACTCCCTACTCCTCTATTTGTGGCTGCTCCACAACTTCCTGAGGTTCTTCCTTTGAAGCCAAAAGCTCATGAACAGGCTGCAACTGAAGCTCCTTCTCAAGAGAACACCTCATTTCCTTCTCCTCATCAAATTGCACATCCCTTCTGACATTTTCATCTTGAGGGATGGAACGTACACACGATAGTTGTAAGGTGTTTATGTATACCCCACAAATATGCCCAACTTTGTTGTCAAATCTAACTTTTTCCTTGATTCCTTGGAAACATAACAGTAAACTAATGATCCAAAGATCCTGAAGTGTGACACATATTGTTTCTTCCCTAAAAAAGCTTCCTCTAGTGTACTCATCCCAAGAATCATGTGAGGACTCTTGTTCTACACATATACCACTATGTTGCATGATTTAGCCCATAAGTGTAGAGGTAGGGTTTGGTCATTCAACATTGCCCATGCTACTCCCACAATACTTTTGTTCTTCATCTCAGCCACCCCATTCTATTGTGGGTTATGGGGTGTTTTCAAATCCTTTCAAATGCCTTCCTTTGCACATAAATTTTTAAGCTCATTCGACACGTACTCACCACCATTATCACTCCTGAGAGCCTTCACTTTCTTGCTAGTATCTTTCTCAAAAAGTGATTTAAAATAAAAAAATTTAGATAATGTTTGTTCTTTCTTATCCATGAAGTAGATCCAACGTTTCCATGAGAAATAATCTACAAATATAACATAATACCTATGCTTGGCAGTGGAGATGTCAAGAAAGGTCCACTGACATTAGAGTGGATCCTTTCAAGGACTGCATGCACCCTGTTGCCCTGATCATTGAAGGTGTATTTTGTGTACTTACCCAACGTACACCCTTTTCATGTATCTTGTTGCTCTAGTTCTCCCTTGGGGAGGCCTATAGAAATATGTTGCATGATCTTCAAATCGCCATGATGCAAATGTCCAAGTCTTCTATGCCATATTTCGCCAATATCTCAGATCTGCACCTTCTCTACTTTTGTGCTCAATGTTGCACAGTCTTCCACATCTAATTTGTAAAGTTTCTTCACTTGAACCCTAATCTACTTCACTTTTCCCATTGAAATATGTATCAAGAAATCCTTCCCTTTGTTGAATATCACATCATAGCGATGGTATTCTAACACAACTATGGAAATTAGATTCTTCTTCAGACCCGACACAAACATCACATCCTTGAGACTGAGAGGGGAGCTAGACTCCCTCTAAAAAGTAACTTTACCAATAATGTTCATGCTATATCTTCCATTATCTCCCATCTTGATTTTCATCTGGAGATCCTTCTCCTCTAAGTCACTAAAAAAATATATGTTTCCCATCATGTGGAATGAGGCACCACTGTCAAGACACAAAAAACTAGCCATTATTGTGCTTTCCATGCATGAAATGAGGGTAAAATCAAGTTGGAAATCTAAATCTAAGGCTTCACCCAATGGTCCTCCTATGCTCTTCTTGCTTGTTTTCTTGTGTGGACACTTTGTTGCATACTACCCAAATTCATGACAGTGAAAGCCCATGATTCTGGACAAGTCTTTGTTCTTGCCCCTTTGACTCAAATCTTCTTTGGATTGGGATTTCTTCCCCTTCCATTTCTTTTCCTTTCCATCCAAGGCATATTTTTCCTCATCCTCGCCCTTAGATGAGGTCCCGTCTTTGGTGCTTATCCTTATCTCCTCCTATACCAAATCAAACCAAAGGCATCTCCAATTTAGTAGCTTCTCCCTCCCATTCATTGAATATTGGTAGCTATGCCAACTCTTGGGAAGGCCTAGAAGGGTTAGGCTCACCAAATCATCCTCTACTACAATAACACCAACTTGACCAAGTTCATCACAACATTGTGTGAAACTGCTTAGGTACTATGGAATGATCTCATTCCTCTGTAGCTTGATATTTCGAAGCTTGTCCTTGAGTTCCAACTTCTTGTGGTCACCACTATTCTGGAAAAAATCTTTTAATGCTTGCCACATTGCATACAGAGTCTCTTTCTCATGGATATTGGAGACAATATGGTCTTGTACTCCCTCCAATATGATCCTCCTCGCCTTGGCAACACACTTCTTCCAATCTGCTAGATTTTGAGCATCAACTGTTATTGGTTTTGGAATATCATTATCAATGAATTCATTCAACCCATTATCCTCTAGTACTGCCTCCATCTAGTCCTTCCATGCAACATAATTTGAGTTTCCCTCAAGGGCATACTCAAGCCTTAGTCCATTGAAAGCCATATTCTCAGTCCTGAAGAAAACCTACAACCTAATCTGCAACCTCGAACCTCCTGCAATGACAACTTCAAAATATCTACTCTATAGTGATTCCAACTCTGATACCATGTAGAAATTAATGTGTAGATTCAAAATTTCTCATGAAATTTACTAAATCACAAGACTTGAAGCTACTCTACTAATCTGCAAAATTTAATTCACCATCTAAAACAAGAATCATTGACATGCAAAAGGAAACATCACACATACACAAATATTTATCTAGGGGAAATAAAATGCTCAAAACCCCTTACTATATGTATTACATTAATCAGAGAATAGAGAATAAATACAATGCTTTCTCAAGCCTGAACACATCCTAAAAGTGTATAGTCTATCCCTCTGCCTCACTGACTGATCTTGGCCCAACACTTGGCCAATTTCAATTTTTTCCAAAATTACTTCAAGACATTAGTTCTTCATCTATTTTGGGATGTATTGAGCATATAATTCATGGTGAATGAGTTTACACAGTTTTTTTTGCTTTACGACATTTGTGATGACAATGGCACATAAGACGACACTTATGGTATAGAGTTGGGAATGTGACAAAATATTATGTAACAGGGAGTGCTTCTCATTATTAATTAATTCAATATGTCAAAATACAATGATAAATAACAATAATATTGAAATGTAACCACTAAATAGATGTAAAAATGTAAGCACAAAGTTTGGCTAATATCCATTACACCAAAAAAATATCCAAGGGGCATTCAAACACTTCCAAATCCACACCAAGCACGATTATCCAAAGGTGAAATTGCATGGATAAAAGGAAAGCACTCTCTACCTCTCAATGATAACTATGTATTCCCACAAGTAGGATTTGGCATGATGGACTGCAAGTCCATGGACACTCCCATGGTGATGAATTCAAAGAAGATACATGACAATGATTCTAATTTGATTAACCCAACTATGTATCACAAATTGATTGGCTCATTGAATTATCTTGTGAACACTAAGCCTAATATTTGTTATGCTGTGAATACATTGATCCAATTCTTTGTTGAGCCCATCATGTGCATTAGTTTCAGCTAAACACATATTGAGATACTTGTCAGGTACCATTGAGTATAGTCTGATGTATAATTCTAATGTAGAATGAAAACTATATGGTTTCATTGACATTGATTAGGCTGGTAGCTTTGATGATAGAAAGAGCACCTTTGATATTGTTTTAGCTCAGGCTCCGTTATGGTTTCATGGTCTAGTAGAAAGTATACCTTTGTTTCTCTGAGTATGGTTGAAGCTAAGTACATAGCTGGAAGTTCATCCTATTATGAGGTTCTATGGTTTCAAAGTTGTTTGTTGGTTTGTTTGATCAAGTGTTAGAGTTGACCATCATATATTGTGATAATCAAAGTTTTGTAAATCTTTATGAGAGCCCGGTGTTCCATGAAATATCGGAGCACATCGAGATCAAATATCACTACATCCAGAATATTATCCAAAGAGGAGTTATAAGGCTAGAATATGTCCCTATTGATGAGTAGGTTGCTAATGTGTTGACAAATCCAGTCTTCCAAATGACGTTTGGCTATTTCAGAGAACAACTTGGAGTTGTTGAAAACCCCTCTCTGAGAGAGAGGTAGCATTGATTACATATCATCATAGTATGGACAATCTCTCGTAGGTTGTGTGTTGTGAGATCTTGTGGTTCAAGAGATGTTTGATTTGATGGTTCCTCATATAGACTATGTGCTATGAGACCGAAGAATTCGATTGGTGCATTGATTGCTTTTTTAGGCTACTTCAAGATCGAATTTTGACCTTCTATTCAGCCACCTCAGGGCTGAAATTTGGCCTCTCTGTGTAGACTATACTGGTTGACAAGAATTTACTTTTCTCTCTCCTTGATGACTAGATTTGACTGGAACAATATTGATGTCAGATTTGGAGTTTGTTGGAATATGCTTTGATTTACCATTTATGAACATAATTCCTCTCTCATAAGGAAAGATTTGGTTGGGTTTTCCCTTTGTGGGTTTTGCCTTGGGTGTGAGCCAAAAATCTTAGTGTCTCTTGTCAATTGTTTACTGCTTACTATTTACTGTGATCTCTATATTGCTCTAATGGTGAAATTAATGGTTGAAGTTTTTCATGTATAACTACTTTAGATTGGCATATAAAATAAGGACTAATTAAATCATTAGAAGTAGTTACCAATTGTGAAAACTACTCTAGTCTTGACTCCACTAGAAAATCAACATTCTCTACCATATTATAGGGCTTCAAGTAGGCCATTTGATCAAAATTAGGCAATGTTGACTAATATCCCTAGATAATCAAAGTAGAGAAAAAGGCTAGACAAGAGGAGAGGAATCTATATTCTAGATGGTTGATGCTTGAATAATCAGTCATTGATGTACAATGGATGCCATATCTATCTTGATTTATGTAAAAATATGCATGTTTTCATATCTTTTATAACTAATTTGGTATTTTCGATTGCTTTTTGAATAAAAATGCAAAAAAATATAAAAAAATATGTATATATAGTAGACCAAGGTTGCTTGGAAGCAAGAGCAAGGAGCAACAATTTTCAAAAGCTTCTAGGTTAAGAGCGATTTTTGGAGTGGTTTGTATATAATATATACTTTTATATTTTTTTATGCATATATGTCAACAAAAGCATGTATAATGATGAATTAGTTATAAAAAGCATCAAAACATGTATTAATCATATAAAATCAGTCATCTAGTACTTATAATCTTCATCAAACATAGGTCCACGTGTTACAACATATTGATTCTCATCATGTTGGTTGTGGAGCCTAATTATTTTCCTGATTCAAAGGTCTTTGTTTTGGTTTTGTTTGGATCTCAGTCCTTGACAGAAGGGGGGGGTGAGTGGGCTCCCCCCTCACTAGTGTTACGGGGGGGTAATTTTGTAGTCAATCTGGACCATTCATTAGGAAAAATATCTAACAGTAGAAGTTATTTTATAGTTGGTTATTAATTTGTATCTATTCCTATCTTTTGTTAGCACTCAATCAAAATTTTTGACTCATACAATATTATTTTAATCACATGGCATAATCTTGTAGAGATGCTTTCTTAAAAAAGTATATGAACTAGTGTAGGTTGTTTACAATGGGAGGATGCAAAATTTGTTGTTCAAATCCTTTTCCTTCCCACTAGAATTGTCCCATACTTTTACAGGGGTGTTGAATAATAGAGCAAAAATTTATTTGAGAAGAAAATCCAAGGAGAGAAAAAAAAATCAGGAGCGCGTTCCTGAAAATCACTCCCAAATGAGATCGATTTAGGATCCCTATCCTGGGGTCAATTTATGAGTTCTTCTATTTGGAGCGCGCTTTGGGAGCAGGAGCAAGGGGGGGCGCTCCCTCACAACACTGTAATAGACACTTCCCTCCTATATTTTTGGAAAATGACGCTTCTGACACTTTGCTTCCAAAAAATGTCCCTACTTTGTCCTTTCTTCATGCAACATTGATTCCAACCTCATTAAACTTCATACGAAGAAAAACGAATTTCATATCCCAATCAAAATTCAACAGATTTATCAGTTTGCAGGATTTTAGGATTAATGGAGTTGTGGCATTTCATTAGATCACATCATGTATGAGGGTATGTGATTGGCAATTAATCAAGAGCACCAAGCCCTATATGTACCCCAGTGTTGGTGGTGTTGATTTCTGAACTCCTTTGTCATGGCCTTATCAAAAATGTACCCTTAACTCAAGTCAAAATTATTGATTATGCATGTTAAGCTTTCTATACCATATTATAAAGCTTGGATTAAGTTGTTTGATCAAAATTGGGCAATGTTGAGTAATATCCCTAGAGAATCAAAGTAGAAGCAAAGGCTAGACAAGAGGAGATGAATCTAGATACTAGACGGTTTATGCATCTAAATGGTTGATGCTTGAATAATTAACCATTTATGTACAATGGATGCCATATCTATCTTGATTTATGTAAAAATATGACTGTTTTCATATCTTCTACAACCAATTTGGTATTTAGAAGGTATATGTGTGTGTGTGTGTGTGTGTGTGTGTGTGTGTGTGTGTGTGTGTGTGTGTGTGTGTGTGTGTGTGTGTGTATGTATGTATGTATACACACACACACACACACACACACACACACACACATATATATATGTATATATATCTATCTATCTATTTATCTATATAGATATATATATATATATATATATAGAGAGAGAGAGAGAGAGAGAGACGCTTCACTTCCTAGATTTTTTGAAAATAATGCTTCTAACACTTTGCTTCCAAAATGCATCCCACTTCGTGCAACATTGAACCTTGATGTTGTATGGTCGACCACATTCTTTGTAGAGACATCCAATCTAGGTGCACTGAAGTGTTTGACAACACTATGTAGAATCAAAAGAAAATAGGGTCACCAGATCCTCGGAAAATATCAAGTTGTGAACCTAGATCAGCGGATTTGGAATGCTTCACATTATACCACATGAAGTTCCATTTCCCTAAGGACAGAATTCGGGGATCTAGTACAAGGTTCCGCTCTAATTCCTAGCAAATCGGGGTGATTTTTACTAGGGGATACAAGAGTGGTTTGATGAAACGAGTAGGGCGGGCCATAGTAGATTCGGGTCATCCATGTAACTTGTTAGTATTATCAGGTGGTTTCCACTATGCCCCCCACCCCTCCTTCGAGTGTTAACCCATGATAGTCTTAGGAGGCCTCACAATCCTATTAGGTCGTAGATCTATCCATTCCTACAATCACACCATTCACAAGTGGTCACTTGTTAAACTAGGGCCCCATGACAATCCTAGGAGGCCTGACAATCATGTCATTGAAAAGTGGTTTCCAGTTAAGTGAGGGTTGTGCACAACAAAAGACTAAGAATACACACTGAAAAATTTGGCGAGATTTTTTTTTGGGTTGCAATAGTAATGACCAATTTGACATTAGAAAGGATGAATTTTTGGCTTCATAATGACCATCTTTGTATCCACTTACCAACCCTTAGTCCTCCAGATTCCCAATGTTCCTTTATTAACCTTGCAATTACTATTTTTGAACTCAAATTGTTACCCTTTTGACCTCGAAGACTAGTAGTAACTCGACTTTCCATTTTTAGCTTGGTTCTCCAACATCCTAGTGAATTTTGCCTTGATTTCACATGATTCCACTAACTTTTGCCTTGATTTCATCTATGATTAGCCCCATTGGCTAAAATATTCCTTTGTGCTACACAACACCATCACATGTACCATGTCATCATACCCAATCATGAGATCTCTAATTCCCTGGAGGATTTTGAGAATTTGTAACATGGGTTTCTTCACTATCATCCTACAGGCCAAATTTGACATAGTGCGTGCAAAAATATAACAAGTATTACCCTTGATTTTCTAGTTCAAAGCCACATGTTCCATTTGACCAACTTTGACAACCTTCATCTACATCATGCCTTAATTGTTTGGAAAATTTTCAACATGGCTTGGGACCAAGTTAAATTTGACTTTTGGGACCACATTCGTTGAGAAACATGAACTTCCTCAAGAAATGTCAACATGCTGATTTTTTTAGATTGACATGCTAAGAATTGTCTAAGGAATATTTCACCAAGGCCAAGGCCACATACAGACTCTAAGACTCATAACCGTGTGATAAGACATAGGTGCACCTTGATGCAAGATGGATTGGCCCATACATTAGTGATCACCTCTAGATATCCAAGCATCAGCTAAACCATGAATCTCCTTAAGATATATCAATAATCCCCTAATCCTAAACATGATAAATAGACCAAGGAATTATCCCAAAAGGGCAGGCCATGGCCAACCATCGCAAGGCCTTGGAAACCTAAATATAAAGGCTCACATGGTATTTACAACCCTTTTGACTTGTGACATTAGGCTTACAATGGTGGTAAATGTAAGTGAAATATATATGTGCCCCTATTGACATGAGGGGTAGCAGTTGGGTTCAACTATAGAACACATGCTCTACCTAGGAGGATGTGAGAACCCTATAATATTCCACCTATCACCTGAAGCAATTTCACAAGATAGTTGTAAAATACTAGAAGAGAGTTAGACCAAAATCCTATTTTTTCATAACATGGAAATAAATCACATGAAATACCAACTAAAACAAATTTGCATAACTAATCTAAAAATCACGTAAAAAAAAAAAAATTAATAAAGTTAAACACACGAGCAATATTTAAACTAGCCAAGGTTCAAGAACACCCCTTATAGCATTTAATTTATATGTGTATAGTATAGTTTTAGGACTTGCCCATTTACAGGAAATGACAAATTTTCATCACCCAACGACCAATATAAAAATAAACTTCACCCTTAATCTCAATAATTTGGTAAGGGCCTAACCAAATACTTTAAAACTTATTGTGATTACCTGGCCTTTCCCCCTTTTTGTTGCAAAGAAACACCAAATATCCAATCTTAAAGATGCGATTGCATCCTTTCCTCTCAAACTTCTTCTTAGATGCTTCTTGATTCTTGGCAAGGTGGTCAAAATATTTGTTGGAAACTAGGCAATTACTTGGGGGGGGGGGGGTGAATTAGTAATTGTGTCTTTTAACAATAATGACCAATTTCAAATTATTATAACAGACTTCTCTCTTTTCTTTTCTTTAACAATTTGTAGAGTTATACTAGTGTTCAACAATTAACCATAAATTCAAATCAACCACACAAGAAAACACATGAAACACATGTAGACACTAGATATAAGTGGAAGCCTATAAAGGGAGAAAAACATGATTTTTTTGTGATGTAAAGGCAAGCACCCACTTTCTCCTTTACATCACTTTTGTAGGCTTCTACCTACAGGAGGCTTCAACAACCTTTTTCTTCTGCAAGCTACAACTCGTTGGTGGTACCCACTTCCTCTTCTTATAGGCTCCAACTCATTCTTTTTCGGGATACTAACTAAAAGGAGACACCAATCCCTGATAAATTAAAAATTTACTTAGTTGGTTTACCTAATCTTTGAATTCTGAGTTCTTTATTTTTTTTCTTTGTTCTGTACACTATCTCTACCTCTTTACAACTATTTATCTCCTATGATCTTCTTGATAAATTCTACTTCACATCTACTCCTCTTCCTCTTTCTCTCTTTGGCAAGCAATTCACAAACTAGGTCTTGTTGCCATAAAATCTAGCAAGCCTTGGAGAGGGAAACCCTACAAGGTATAGACTAGACCAAGGAGCAACAATGGGGTAGTGGGCCACTGTCACCACGACCAAAACCCCCTTCTCTTTACAGGCTTTCACGGATGGGAGGAGTCCCGGTAGGAGAGAGATCACTTATGAGATATATTATAAGGTTAATGTGAGAAAAAATCTCACTATGAGCTCTTCATGAAAGACACAATTTAGGCTCAAGGCTTCACAAGGAAGCAATTCACTTTTCTATGATGAGACTTAGAAAAGAGGACAAAATACCTAGTGTTTGATGAATTTGGTGTGTTGGAGTAACCAAAGGTCGAGGCTAGGAAAAAAGGTTTCTTACAATGTATATCAACTATGCAAAGGCACATGAAACCTTCAAGGAAGCCCTTAAGTTGAAGGAAGCAAAGATAGGGTTTCCCTCTTTGGAAAACAACTAGGGTAGGAAATTTATGGATGAAATGGAAGTGGATGCCCACCAAAAGGATAGATTTTGTGGAAAATATTTTCCTCTTGATGTTCAGGCTCTCCAAACACCAAAATTCCTCTTGTGTAAGGATTTGCACCAAGCCCTCATTTCCTAACTTATCCATGAAAGGGTCGAATTGAGGGAGATAAAATATGGATAAAATTTGATAATGATCACCAACTAATTAGACCAATGCCTTGTCCCTTGGGAATACAGAGTCTAAGATGACAAAGATTAGCTAAAATTGTTCCTAAGGAGGCCGAAATTTTATGCCTTAGCAACCAAATTTCAAGCATTTATCCACTCAATGGAAAAATCAAATTTTATGGGAGAGCTACTAGGAGTTCACTACTAGGACAATTCATCAAATTTTATGTATGAGTAATGCATGCAACATTCATCTAGATAGGATTCAAAAATGATATTCAACAAATTATGGCACAATTTAGAATAAACTAGATTCAATTATTACATACATTAGACATTCAAGAAATAATTCAACAATCAAGAGCCCTTACAAGATAACATGCAATATTTCCATCCATTATACCAAAGAATAGCTCCAAAGAATATCCAAAAATCATCTCCAATCATCAAAATGCACCCAAAGATCTCCAAACATCCATAAGAAAGCAAGTGTGAGTTCCTATAAAGAGATCGAAATTCCAATACGTGATGATGATTTGATTCAAGTGTGGGTCTCCTCTACTTATATGAGGAGATAGAAATGTTATTTAGCCTATAAGCCCTTAAATGATCATAAAATAATGTGCAAACATTATCTAGGTAACAAGCTGACCTAGTTGCTCATGATACAATAAAACATTTTCCACATAAGAGGGTCAAAATGTTAATGTCATTCTAGAAGGAGCCCTCTTAGGGCTTGCATTGAGGACCGATAGTGCCATGATGAGTGAGGAGGCCTTCTAAAATCATGTTCTAGGGGGTGGCCCCTAGATCTATGAAAAAACCCTTTGTAGGCCCCAGTTTTGGGGTTAGGGAACAAAAATGGGTCTCATGGGTCTCCAAGTGGCTAATATGTCTGGCTTTGCTCCAATATTGAGGGCACTAAATATGGTGCTCTCCCTTCCATGTCTCAAGGCATGAGACAAACCTCATCTGGGCCCTTGATCAATTGTCTGACCTTGTAGTACTGCTAAGTCGGCTAGGGATAAGTTGGTTTATGCGCATCATCCCATAAATGATACAAGGAAAAGTGCAGGAACTCTATGGGTGCTAAAGGTGCCCATAGATACAAATGATGCTATGCAATTTTCTGAAGTCCCCTGGCTCTCAACACATCACCTATGAGTGTCGATATGTCCCTCTTGCTGGAAATTGGGAGGCTTTTCATTTTATCATTAGATTTATATTACATGATAATTACTTGTGAGATTGTTAGCATTTTATTATTATGTTTTCTTTCTTCATCAAGAAATTACCATAAAACATGAAAATCACATGAGACAATAGAACACAAGATATAGGCTCCAAGCCAAGGAAAAAAGACTCCAAGGGAAAAACCTAAAAATTCTCTTCTTATAAAATCATATCAAATGAGATATCCAAGACCCAAAACCACAAAAACTTCCACCTCTAGATGCCAAATCAAACCTTCCTTCCTTCCAACAAATTCATCATCAAGATACCAACAATAAGAGACGAACCAAGATAAATCTTCTACAATTTATAGCACAAGAATATATCCTCTTTTTCAGATTTTGGCTCTCCATATCTTCTTGCCCTCTTTGAGATATTTCAAACCAAAATGACCCAAGTGTGTGTGTCCAAAATTAGCTCCATATTCCCTCTATTTATATAGTTTGGAGCGGTATGACTAAACATGTCTTTTGGGGCAAGGTCGACTTGAAACAATGTAAACTTTGAAACAGGAACTAATACAATTACCCCTTTTTTTGAGGTAGCAAAAAAAACATCCGATTTTAAAAAACGTTGATTCAGAATAAACTTCTTTTTTTCGGAGCATATTTTTTACACTTTAAATTTTCTTATGTATCAAATATAAATATTTTTTTAAATGTTAGTTATTTTCATACTGATTTTGAAATGTGTTGATACAGCATCAACCCCTTTCTTTAGAGGGCTTATTTTTGGCACTTTATACTTTCTAATGTATTAATTGTGGATATTTTTTTTAAATGTTACATTTTTTGACACTTTAAATTTTTTTATGGCCAATTGTTTTTTAAATGTTGATTACTTAAAAAACCAAATATAAAAATCTACATAAAAAAGACAAAAAAAAAACATAAAAATTGTAAGAAAAAAAAATCTTGTAAAAAAAAAAAATAATTGTTTTTTTAACTATAAAAATAAATAAATAAAAATACAACAATTTTAAAAAACTACTAAAAAAAATAAATAAATAAACAAACCTAATTTAAAAAAAAAAAAACAAAACAAAACAAAACAAAACAAACAAACAAACAAACAAAACAAAAACAAAAAAGTGAGAAAATTAACCAAAAAATTTAAAATTATCTTAAATAATTCAAAAACAAAATTAGAGCATGTTGGCAATATTGTCATTGATGGCAAAGGAGCATTCAAGGAATGCAAGAAGAAGCAAGGAGAAGCAATGCAAGCCTATAAACAAGGCAAGGAGTAGCATCCAAGCAAGGAGAAGAAAGAAGCAACAAGGCAAGGAGCAGCAACAATGCAAGGAGCAGTAGCAATGCAAGGAGCAACAAGCAACAAAAGAAGGAAAAAGAGCAGAAGGAGGAGGAGTTGTTGTGATACATTGAAATGTTTTGATAACATTGCAGAGATTGCTATATTGAAGAATTTGTTATGATTTAAAATTGTTGAATGAGTTGAATTGTTGTGATGCAAAGGCAAGACTCCAAGGCAAAGGCAAAGATTTGTGTGATGCATTAATGAGAAAGAGATTGGTATTTGATGTTGGCATTAGATTGATTCATTTAATGATTACATGTGGCTGAAATGAATATTGGATGAATTATTTATTTTTTGTTCTAATATTCAAGGTATGAAGAGTTAGGAAACGAATGAGTGGAAGGCAAAGAGTCAAGCCTATTCACTTCATATTCATATGTGGGATATGAATAGCCAGAAAACTATCTCTATAAAATATGTGATTTTGGAAGGCATAAGTGATGTTAGAGAATGGATGAATGTGGGGGAGTTGATTGAACTACTATGCATTAGTTACCTCGCACTTATGAAGTTGATGTGAAGTAGATTTGAAGGGAAGAAGATGCAAAAATGAAGATGGAGATATGTAAATTTTATGACCAGGTAAACCAATACATTGTTATTTCGTGTTTGCATAAGGGGATGATAGTCTCCTTTCAAGTTGAAGCTTGATAATATCGAGTTGGAGTTGGTTGAGGTAGGAGCCTCATGTGGGTTGTAGCTTATAGAAAACATATGGGAGTTAGAGCTTCTGTGCATGTTGCAACTTACGGAAAATGGAGGTAGCAACCTCCTGTAGGTTGGGGCCTACAGAAAATCAGATGTAATAAGGAGTAGGAGCTTGCCTTTGCATCACAACAATAATAAAACTGTGGTTTTCTCCCTTTATGGGTTTCCACATATATCTGGTGTCAATGTGTGTTGTTATTATGTGTTCATGTATCTGGTTTGGTTTGCTTATTACTTGCTGATCACATATTCATATGCTGGTTATTATTTGTTAAGTTGCTCATGTTATGTATCAGTTAATGATATTAATGAAAAGAAAATTAATGTCCATGTATATACTAAACTGATTCACCCCCCTCTCAGTTTAGTCAAGTTTTCAACAAAGCAAAAAAAAAAACTATTAAAATTAAATTAAAATTTTTTAAAAACCATAAAAAATATAATAAACCTATATATATATATATATATATATATATATATATATATATATATATATATATATATATATATATATATATATATAAAACATTAATATTAAAATCTTGAAAAAAAAATTATTAACAAAACTTAAAAAAATAAAGTAAAAAAATTGGAGGCAAACCCGCCCAGGGGCCCGTGGGGCACGACCTTGGGAAGGCAGAGCTGCATGGGCCCCTGGGTGGGGCTGAGATCCAATTCTAAAAATCGGATCTCAACCCTGCCTAGGGGCCTGGGGAGCGCGGTCCTGGGTGGGCAGCTCCACCCGCCCAGGGTCGTGCCCCCCAGGCCCCTGGGCAGGGCTGCCTCCAATTTTCTTTTATTTTCTTTTAAATTTTGTTAATAATTTTTTTTTTAAGTTTTGTTAATAATTTTTTTTTAAAGTTTTGTTAATAATTTTTTTAAAAGGTTTTAATATTAATGCTCTCAATTTTTTAATTAATTATGTTTTTTTTAAATTTCATTTTTTTGTTATGTTTATTATTATTATTATTATTATTATTTAATTTTAATAGTTTTTTACTTTTTGTTGGTTTGTTTTTAAATTATTTAAAATTGTTTTTGGTTTTTTTTGGTTTAATTTTCTAGTTTCTTTTTTTTAAATCAGGTTTGTTATATATATATATATATATATATATATATATATATATATAGTTTTTTTAAATTGTTGTATTTTTATTTTTATTTTTTTATAGTTTTTATAAATGAAAATTTTGTGTTTTTTTTTCATTTTTATGGTTTTCAAGATAATTTTCTTTTTTTTACATTTTTTTATGTTTTTTTTAAACATGCTTTTGTTATTATTTATTTCTTTATATATATATATATATATATATATATATATATATATATATATATATATATATATATATATCTTATCTTTTATAGAGGTTAATTTTGTTTTTCTTTTTTAACATTGTTATGATTGGTTTTTTTTTTTAAATATATATTTTTATTTACTTTTTGTTTTTTTTTTACTTTTTTGTGTTTTTTTCATTGTTTTATTTTTTTTTTTTTTTTTTAAATTTATGTTTTCATTATTCTTTTGAAATTTTAATGTTTTTCGGAGTCATGATAAAATCTTTTACGCCATTTTTTCAAAATGTTGAAAATTTATTCTAAAAAAAAAAAAACAGATATTATTTCAACATCAACACTTTTTTGCACAATTTTTGCACAGAAAATTGGGTTTCATTGCCATGTTTAAAACATGTTGAAAATTTACCCTAGAAAAAAAAAGTGTTATTCCAGCATCAACACTTTTCATTTTCGAGTTGATTTTTCATGTTTTTGGGGGATTTTTTGGCTAGAGTTCTCATTTTGAGTTTATAGTTCCCATTTCAAAGTTTACATTATTTTGACATGTAGGCTGATTTGGCATCTAGAGGATTTTCTATCCCAAAATTAAATAATTAAAATTTCTTCTTCTTTTTCTTTTACATTCGGTCCAAATATGGCTTTGACACAAATGCCTAAAAGCATGAAGAAAACAGTTGTCTAAAATAATAATAATAATAATCTTTTCTTCTCTTTTCTTTTCTTTTGCTTTTTGCATAAAATACATAACGATACAAATTCTGAAGACTGAAACTAACTAGGGAGGTATTCATAATTGTACACATGGTACATGGATACTCTCAAATTGAAATATTCTCATAAGAAGAGTCGGGTTGATAAGCTATCTTTAAGCATCAACATCATAACTAGAATTGTCAACATACTAAGGCCTTTAACTGACAAGCTCTATTTATATCAAATCATACTACTACGAGGCTTTACATGAGACACCACACTAGCTCTTAAGGCACATACCCCATCCAGATGTTTACAGGTCTCTTATCTTGGATTACATATCCTCAAATAATTCTAGTCCTCTTCAACCACTCTTATCTTGGTTACCAGCCCAATCCTCAAAGATTATCGGTCCACTTCCTATCTTGGATTATTTGTCCTCAAGGAGTATCAATCTCAGATGCTTATCTAGTCCTTTGAACCCCATTCTTGATGGCCTTCATTGGACATATGACTATTAGTCTTGGCCTACTGCATGACACATGAAGAAGAGAATATAATTTCCATATCACCCTCAACTAGAAAGGAGATTCTCATTCCCTCCTGATTAGGGAATATATCCTTGCTCATTTTCAAACATTTAAGGAGACTTATTACTCCCTCTTAAGCCTCGAGGAGATTCCTTACTTCCTTTTAATTGGGAAGTCATTATCCACAAATTCTTTATTGTGTCTTCATCAATATATCAACTACTAGTCCTTCATGAATATCTTTGTTGAATGGTTCCTTATTTTCTTTGTATTTCATCTTCCTGGAACCAAACTGTAATTTGATTCAGGCCATCACCCTCTCAAATAATTTTCCTCTAATAAATGCATTATATTTAGCCAATTAAGGTAGAGCTAGACATAACTTCTTCTCATCATGAAAGTGATCTCCATCATCACATGAACATCAGGTTATCATTTAGTACCACTTCCTTTCCACCCTAAGATGATATAAACATCTTGATTGCATAATCTTCAAGGATTACCAAAGCCATCCACTCAATCCATGTATTCATAGAAATGAATTCAAAACAAACAGTTGTAGATGCACTTTCCTCAACTAACATTCTTCTAGGTATCAAAACCATATACCAACTAGATAACTAATATTGAAACATCAATATCATCATTACCTCAGCCTGATGGCCTTTTGTCAAGTTATCAAATTTTGTTTACTTGTTATTTTTGAGATCAACATCCTTATGTATGGTTTATCTCCATATTAGAGTACTTTTCCATACTCCTAGCCAGTTAATCCTCAATCAAAGAGAATTCTTCATTCTTCAACCAGTCATCTTAGTCCACTTCCTTTGGATCGAGTTGCTTCTCATTTTGAAGATGGGACTTCCTTCATGCTGCAACTATACCTACAAACTTTTAAGATGCTTGCTTCCATACTCTATATGTTGAAAAATGTAACTACGGTGGTCTTCATAATTGCTATTATACTTTGACATTATGTATTTATTGTAAAATTGAAAAAGAAGAAAAAGATAATTGTTCTAAAGCATGGATTTCATGTTGATTTATTTATTTATTAGGTTAAAACCTCCATTGTAGGCTTCTAGGATTTCTCTTGAGTCATAAGATTCATTGTCATATTTATTAGACCCTTCTTTGGATTTTGTACCATGTAAAGAAAATTATTTGAGTCAAAATAGACATTTGTCACCTCATCACCAAGTCGGCCCTACCTTGATGAAGTCGACCTGTAATGGGGCTATTCGACCATGTGGAAGTAGCATAAATAGAATATCTCGACCTATCTAGCATCTATCCATCAACACGTTCGATCTGAAATGGAAGTAGAAGAGAAAGGGCATGAAGTCAAGGAGAAAGGAAAATTCAAAGGAAGATCAAAATCGAAGTTTTTGGGTATCTCTCTCTCACACATGCGGGTTTTTCTAGCGACCAAAATTTCTGCAATGGTTGTAGATCCGAAATTCTGAGTTGCAAGGGGCCGAAATTTCATATTGAAGCAGTTCTGAAGGAAGTTACTCTTTTTTACTTTGATAGCATCTATCTACTTGTAAGGAGGGTTGACTTGGTGATTTGAGGAGGTCTTTGTCTAGTTAAGATTGTCTCATTTTGACTTGGTTCGATTATAAAAGAAGAGTTTCACTAGTTTTTTACCCTAGAGAGGGGTTTTTCCCTAGCCAAGTGCCTAAATCTTGTGTCTCTTGTTCTTGTGATCTTCATTATTTTTTATTTGATAATTTCTTGATGAAAGATAACATAATAAAGAAGTAAAGAATCCAACACAAACCGCAAGTAATTATTAAGAAAAGAGGAATCAAAACACTAATAACTACATGCATTGATTTCTCAAAGAGGCAAGCTATTTGAAGATGGGACTCAAGACCCTTAAAGATCTCTTAAAAGTTGTAAGAAGCTTTGGTGTCACGATCATATACAATCTGTCTAGGAGAATCAAAAGTGGAGGATTCATAACAGCACTTACAGGTACATTTCATGATGACAATGCATTGATCATTGATAGTGAAGCCTTAAGATATATGACAGGAGAAAGTGGACAGGTACAAACTTTAATAAAAGGATCATCATCTCATTCAGTGGAGCTTGGATATAACAATAGCTATGTAGTCAAAGGTCTTGGATCTACATCGCTAAAACTAGAATATGGTGGAAAGATTCATCTCAATGACATCCTCTATGTTCCAGGTTTGAAAAAGAATTTACTTACTATTTCTTGTCGTGAATATAAAGGACATAGGATTGCCTTTATAGATGGAAAATTTCTTGTTCGGGGAAAAAATTCTAGTATTGAGAAAGAAAAGGTTATTGGGATTCGTGAAAGAATGTTATATACACTTTTAACACATTCTCCTCAAGCTCTTGTATATTAAAAAATATAAAAATATAGAAATATAAATATTTTTTTTCCATTTAACTAAATATATATTTTACTAACAAATATAAAATATATAAATTATTTTTAAATATAAATATATGTTAGATGATGATGGTTTAAATGGTTTCTAAAACCTTTAAAAGGTAAGATAGTGTTCGAAATTCTTTAAATTTTTATTTTTGTATTCCAAAAACATTAAGGTAAGTGTTTCAAGACTACCATAGTTTTGCTAAATTAAAAAGTCAAAATATTGGTAATGTGAAATATTTGAAATTTAAATTTAATTTGAGTATATGGTCGAGAATCTAATCGAAAGTGTTTTTCATATTCAACAATTAGATGACCAACTTTATTATCCCAATGAAATTTAGGAATTTACCAATGTCCAGTTTCATCATAGAGTTCATGAGAAATTATTTTAATTTTAGTGATGTTTATCTTTACACTAGTCAACTGAAAGCGAAATAGTTTTTGATTCTAGATTTGGGGTCATCACCTCATAATATTTGAATTTCTTTTTTCTATCTAACTTCTTATTACACCACAATTTCTCCTTAAATTTTAGGTGATAATATTTTTAATGGTATCCTTTTATGCAAAATGATATTTTCCTTTATCCTCTCATGGTTGCACCTTTATGTCACTTCCTCTTGAAGTGAAAGTGATTTTGGTTAGAGCTTAAAGCAATTTTAATAAGCCTCTTGTCTTCTATGTTATTTAATCTCTTCATTAAATATCTGATCATAATCATGTTCTTAATTGGAAAAAGATGTACTTGAATGAAAAATAAAATAAAATGCATTTCCTTTAATTTTGAAATTATAAATTATATATTTCTTTTAATTTTATTTTACATTTGTTTAAAAATACTACATCCTTAATATTCATATCTATATAATATAACATGAATAACAAAAATTCCAAAAATAATTATATTAAATATAAACAAATTTAAAATATATATGATAAAATTTACTCAATTAAAATTTTACAAAATTAAATTTAATAATTAAAAAAATAGAATATATTAACAATATTTTTTAAATATAAGAAAATTTATTCTATTTAAAAAACAAAATTTTAGTAAAAAAAAAATTATTTTTATTTTTATTAAATGAAAAATATTATTATTAATTTTTATTATAAATTTGGATGCATAAAAAAATATAAATTTTTTTATCATAGCTAAATAATTTGCCCTGAGAAATGAATTTGGATAAAAAATAATCTCAATTATTCTTTTTAACTCTCCGACATAAATCCAATAAACATATTTATCCATGTTAATTTTATAAGGCATTATAAAATTAAAATAAAACATAAAGTTGATGGGAATTAGACATAAAATTTACGGTCTCGAATGTTAATTAAGTATTATGCAATTAGATAAATTTATAATTTTAATATTATTAATTAAAAAAAAAAAAAAAAAAAAAACAAAACAAATCTTTAATAAAATTGGTTATAATTTTGTATAAAATTAATATAATTTTTAATATTGATAAAAATATTTTAAAATTAAATAAATTTTAACTTTAAAACCATAAATTATTATGAAAAAGAGAAAAGGTTCTTAAAATTAATAAAAATATTTTAAAATAAATAAATTTTAACATTAAAAAAATATAAATTACTATGAAGTAGACTAGTTGGATCTATCTTTTCTATCTTTTTGTGAGTTGGTTTCATAATATATGGTATCAAAGCTTTGGATTCTAGGGTTTCACTGCTCCAAACAAGTCATCGTGGCCTTTGCGCTATAAATTTTGTTCTACGATGTTTCCGAAGCTAAAAAAAGACCCATTTGCGCCGAAATCGTTCTGAACTTTGGGTCTGAATTTCAAAGCTTGTCGCACTATATTTTCGAAGAAATGATATGAAGAATTGAGGGTTTTTGCAGACTCCCGAATTACATTCCAAACAGGTGACCTGGGGAAAATAGTCATAACTTTTGTTCTCAGAATCAGATTAAAACTTAGTAAGAAGTTTCAGAAAGAGGATGGCCTATAGTTTTTTGTATATCAGTTTCAGATACTAAGGTCGAAACAGGGACACGTGGTACTTCGTACAAGTTCACTCTACTGAATTAGTCTATAATCAGGTCACCGTGGGAGATTTGGCATAAATCTTCCTTGGAGAATCCAATCTTGATCATACTTGCGAGGTTAGAAAGAGGACTCAAAGGGATACTGTAGGATGCAATTCCAGAACTTGGAGATTTGAAATTACAAAGTTACAGTCCTTTCAATATCGCGCTCCTAAAATCAAGAAAAGGTGATATGAGGAAGTTTGATGGCAAGGATCTGGTAAATTGGATACTACAGATGGAGAAATATTTTGATCTACATGGTGTACCACTGTTACAAAAGGTACATATTGCATCTAATTATTTAGAACCGAATCCATTTTTATGGTATAAAGGGCTTTGTTCTCCTAAACTACTTGTCACGTGATCTATTTTCACGGAGGAAATAATAGCGCATTATGAGGATACAAAGAGAAACACCTTCTTTAGCCAATTGATAAATCTCAAACAAAAGGGTTCAATGGAAGAGCACATTGAGGACTTCCAAAAATTGAATATAAGGGTAAATAATATTCCAAAGAAGAAAATGGTTGATGTCTTCATAGGAACTTTAAAGGAAAATTCAACACGAGGTTCGTCTTTGGGAACAAGATTCATTGGAGAAGACATTCAGGTTGGCAAGAAGAACAGAAAGCGAAATTATGGAAACAAGGAATCCCACCACACACGACTATAATTATGGAAGTGTTTTTTCTCCTAGCCTTCCACAACCTACAAGGTTTACACCACAACAATTGGAAGAAAAAAGAAAAAAAGGGCTTTGTTACAATTGTGATAGCAAATACACTAAAGGTCATAAGTGTGCTGAGAAGAAATTATTTTACATAGATTATGAAGAGGAGGAAGAAAAGGATCAAGAAACAACAAAAGAAGAGTATATACACCAAGAACCCACCCCAGAGAAACAAGAAATGAATCCGACCATATCTTGTAAAGCATTGGAAAGAATTACCATTCCTCAAACTCTTAAGATAGAAGGACATATCAAGAAGAAAAAGGTTCAAGAAGTGAAAGAACACATCGAGAAACAAGAAATGAATCCGACCATATCTTGTAATGCATTAGCCGGAATTTCCACTCCTCAAACTATCAATATAGAAGGACATATCAAGTAGAAAAATGTTCAAGAAGTGAAATATCACATCGAGCATCAAGAAATGAATCCGACCATATCTTGTAATGCATTGGAAGAAATTAGCACTGCTCAAACTATCAAGATAGAAGGACATATCAAGAAGAAAAAGGTAATAGTGGTGATTGATTCAGGCAGTACCCATAATTTTATTCATTGTAAGACAGCCAAGGAATTGAATTGCTTCATATATCCAGCACCAGAGTGTCAAGTGATGGTTGCAAGTGGAGGAACCATAAATTGCTCTCTAAAGTGCCATAATATCAAGCTATCCATGGGAGAATATGTATTGAATAGCCCAATGATTTCCATTCCAATGGGTGGTGCTGATGTTTTATTAGGAGTCCAATGGCTACAACCTTTGGGTACGATAGCTTTTAATTTTCAAGAACTTTTCTTGAAAAAATTTTGGGAATGAAAGGAAGTTGAATTGAGGGGTATAGAAGGGAAACCAGGAAAGGTAATGAACTCTAACAGCATGACAAAGCTTCTAAATAAAGAACAACGGGGCGTAACTGCACAATTATGTTCACTAGAGGATCCCACATCAAAACCATGTATTTCTCCAGATCTCCAAAACGTTTTGGACAATCATTCCAAGGTATTTGAGACTCCCAAAGGCCTCCCACGTATTCATGATCATGATCATGTTATTCAATTGATTCCAGGAAGTGTTCCTCCAAACATCAGGCCTTATAGATATCCATATGCACAAAGGAGTGAAATTGAATATATGATTGTAGAAATGGTAGACGTTGGTTTAATTATCCAACCAAATTTGATAAACAAAGAAAGGGATGAATGGAAGAATGGTGAAGCAGAGTGGGAACTCATTCAAAAGTTGCTGGAAATCCCAGTTCCAACAATATTACTAGAACTTGACAAGGAAGGAAAAATCATTCTGGAACCTGAAGCATTCATAGAACCAAGAAGTTGACAGGTACAGAATCGATCAATTTCAGAGTATCTAATCAAGTGGAAAAACTTACTCGCTGAAGATTCCACATGGAAGGATGAGAATTTTATACAGAAGCATCAAGAACTACTCAAGCATTGAGGACAACACTTTTTGAAGGAGAGGGGCATGTTAGGTCCCTATACTACTAGTGTAACCAACCCATTATAGTTATTAGTACAACCCCCTTATTATATTGTTGTGCCCATGTAGTCCCCATATTGTTATTATTGTGCCCCGTAGAAGCCCACTATTGTTATTATTGTGCCCTTACATTATTATTGTTATGTTGGCTCTAATTATATTATGACCCCTTAGACTGCTATATATAGAAAGGAGGTCTTGTCGTTTGTATCATCCAAGAATTTTTCATTTGTGTAATGTAAAGGAGGTTGCCCCCTCAAAGAGGCTTATTTCTAAGGCATTGATCTATCTTTTCTATCTTTTTGTGAGCTGGTTTCATAACAATTTCCTTTCCTAACACAAGATCTGCATGGCCAAGTTAAGTTAGAATCGTGTAGTGAAAGACATATGTAGGACATATTAAAGAATCCAAACCTTGCTTTTCAAGGTTATACAAGCTACAACACCTTTTTTACAGTTATTATGCTGATTCAAGGAGCACTACAGTTATTATGTTGATCTAGCCAACAGTCTTTGCAACCTATGCTTGCACAAAGCTAAAGGCTACATAGCCATGGTGCATCAAGTACGTGCAGGAACAATATTTACTCTTTTATAATAAAGAATTAATATGAAGCAGGAACAATTCTAGAACTAGTAGTAGGACCGACACATCATATACTTTCTTCTTTTGATCCAAGTTGAGAACCAGTCCTAGTAGCTTCCCTTCGCCTGGTTGGAAATATGAAGTAGGAACAATATTTAATATTTTATAATAAAGCATTAATATGAAGATTACAAGTAAAAAATGTTGTTTTTAAGCATTTAGTTTGATTTATTGACAGATCCCAGTGTGTTGATCTTTCTCCTTCAGTGGTTTAAGCAGTCGATCCAGAACCAGTAGCAGGACCGGCACATCATATACTTTCTTCTTTTGATCCAGGTTGAGAACCAGTCCTAGTAGCTTCCCTTCGCCCGGTTGGAGATTGAGGAGCAAGCCCCTACCCGAAATGATATATCATAGGTTTATGCTAAGTTACGGGGCCAGAACAAGGTAGGAAGCATAAAAGACAGGTGCCGAGACATCACTTACAGTTACAGATCGATATTTAGTTCCATATCCTGGAGCAGATACTCAAGGGACTGTATATTATGTTGATCCTGATCCAGATTATGATGTTACAAATCGAGACCCAGAAGCAGGAGTTGATTGTGCAGTTGGTTGAATAAATCTCAAAAAACAACTTAAAAATGAGCAAACACATTTCAACATACCTGTGAATCTGAAGAGAGTCAATGATAACTGATTCCCAATCCATGGAAGATTATTTGATGGAAATGAAAGTCCAATTTCTCTCCTCTGAAACTCATGGAAGGACTCTCCTCACTCCAAATCGTAGAAACAATAGATAAAATGGACAAGTTTTGAGGGAGTTTATCGGTAAATTGTTTTTTCTGCTCTAATACATTTATGCACTTTTCCACAGTAGGCAATTTTTTTCCTAAAAACTTAAGAGTTAGTGTTTTTTAGAATCTCAACAAACTGGTGAGCTTTTTCAGTGAGAACTTGGGATGTGGGAAAAAGATCTGCATGGCCAAGTTAAGCTAGAATCGCGCAGTGAAAGACATATGTAGGACAGATTAAAGAATCCAAACCTTGCTTTTCAAGGTTGTACAAGCGACAACTCCTTTTTTACTGTTATTATCCTGATTCAAGGAGCATTGCAATTATTATGTTGATCCATCCAATAGTCTTTGCAACCTATGCTTGCATAGAGCTGAAGGCTACATAGCCATGGTGCATCAAGTACGTGCAAGAACAATATTTACTCTTTTATAATAAAGCATTAATATGAAGATTACAAGTAAAAAATGTTGTTTTTAAGCATTTAGTTTGATTTATTGACAGATCCCAGTGTGTTGAACTTGTACTATGGTTCATAGTTGGTCATTTCTTCTATTTTTGCATGAAGAAATCACTAGCTTAATATACAATTTTCTGCCAACAGTGCTCCAGTTTAATCACACTCAAAGTTCAGATAATATTTGAACCATAATGCTTATTCAAAAAATATAAGCAATCTAACTAAAAAGGTTCCAAACCTGCTCTGGAATGCTTGCCTACAACCATAATAAAGAGACCATGCTTGCCTACAGCCATAATAAAGAGACCAGTAGCCAGAGTTAGAAGGACAATTTGCTAACTGTTTATGAATCCCACAACAAGGCCTCCAAAAAATGTTGCCATGTGTCACTTTGAAAAGCATCATCTCAATTTACAAAAACATGATAAGCCCTAAAGAATACAAGGCTCCACCTTCCGAATATGGGTTAACTTTCCACCCCAGGTGAATTCCTAGTAAGAGAATGTGCTAGAAGTTAGAATTCTAGCTGATTAAAATCATATCTCAAAAAATGCAATAACTAGGTCAGCGAAACAGCTTGAAAAAGAAAGGCATATGACTACATTTCTCTCAGGAATGTGTCTACAGTAGTTCGAGCATGCATGAGTGCATTTGCATGTATGGTATGACAAACATTGTTCCACATTCCCTCAAAAATGCAGACAACAAAATTCAGAAGAAAAATACCGTGAAAACAACAGTAATACTACAAAACCAAAAGACCAACTATTAGGAAAATAGAACCAAGATTTGTCTCCAACAGAAAATATGGAAATATGGATTATAGAAATACACCACAATCAGAATGGTATATGTCTTGTACCCATCCACATAACTCATGCAACAAACAACAAACTACATCCCTTCAGCTTACAATAACTTGACACCTCACTTATCTAGATATCATATCAGCAATATCTTTGTTCTACTATGGTGTGTATTATGCCATAGGAAAACAAAGTGGTATGGCAACATCAAGGTAGTCTCATCAATAGGGAAACAATTCAGCAATAAATCATACTTTTTAAATTATTTGCATCGATCCCTTAAATAGCCACTGCCTAGATAAAACAAAGAACTGCTTCCATGGGATGTTAGGTCAGAAAACTATTTTCAGCATTGTTTAAAAGGGCAATCGTCATATTGGATTCCATGTTTTCTGGTGAGTTCCAGTATTTTCATTCTTTACAATGAGTTGTGGACAAAATTAAGTGTATTGCAACTCGTTACAACGAGTTTGTGAAAAAAAGTGTATGAGAACATGTGATGTGATTTGTATGATAAACAATACAACATGATTTGATTGATTACTGATTCAATTTTTATTTTTTATTCCAATCATTATGAATGAAAACACATACTAGCGGCAATAAATAGTCATTTCAAGTATTCGCTCAAAACTCTCTGACCGTTCAAAGAACTTGAAATGGAAGCCTTTTACACGTGGATATGTTAACTTAAGCTAAATAATTAGGACTACATCTTGAGAACCTACATCTTAAAGCACACGTTCCTGAAATGCATCCCCACAAGTACTCTTCAGAACCATTAAATTTTACAGCATTTAAAGCACATCAAATCATGAATAGGAATGAACAAATGAATTTACTAAGAAAACCAATCCTCGTACCATTTCAACCATAGCTTTATTGAAATCCCCTGCAATCAGAGGCTTATTCTCTTTGGACTCCATGATTCACAAGAAAAAAGCATTCGACACTCCTAGCTTAGATGCCTGATTGATCGCTGCGTTTATCCACCACTTGATTGAGATCAGAATACTGCTATGCACCTAAATTACATTTGAATAGATACAATGTATGGGAAAGTTATAATTAAAAAAATAATAATAAATAAAGTAAAATTAAATTAAAATTAGACCGTGGTGACGCTGACCATGCATGCATCGCAGGTGTCACAGGAACTGATTCCCAAGTTGGTCATCGTAGGTGTCACAGGAACTGATCCGGATTCAAATGCCCAGATTCAGGGATTTATGGGTTGAGGGAGGACGTGCTCAAAGAGCTATAGCATCTAGCCCAACATTCTAATTAGCAGCATCAGGGACAAAGGCGTATAGTATAGAGTTTCACCAAGTTACATACTGCCTTTGGTCTCTATATACAATTAATCACAAGGTTATTTTGTTTGTCCCTGTACAGATCTCTTTCTTTCCTCAAAGAACGTAGTTCTTCTGTGGTAAAAGAGCAAATAGCTTTCCTTAGCTTGCTCAGATATATGCCTCAAAGTTGGGGGCGTTAGCTGATCCCAAGCTTTCTCCGTCGAAGGTATTATGCCTGCCATAGCTCAATGTAGTATTAATTTCATATCCCATTTCAATGTATCCTATTATGCCAGTACCAGAGGTGATCTAAAGCCCTCTCACTCTCTGACTTCTCTTCTTTTCCAATTCACCACCCTTTATCGCCAGTCGCTCGCCCTTGTCCGCCTGTAAAGTTATCCCCTTCCTGAGCACAATCCTCGTTAAGATAAGAAAGCTAATTGTTGCCTTTGGTATCTTCCATCCTCCTTTGTTTCCCCCATTCATTCGAATGGGTTGTTTCGCAGAGCTAGAGAAAAGAAAAGAAGAGGGTTGTTTCGCAAAGCTAGAGAAAAGAAAAGAAGAACCAAGACTTCTTCTTCTTCTTCTTCTTCTTCTTCTTCTTCTTCTTCTTTATTCCAGTAAACCCCTCTGGGAAATCCTGGGAAGACTAATGGTAGGTATCCCGCGAAGCTTTCAAAGAAGGGTATTCTGCACAACAATGAAGGCAAACCCTTAGACGACTAGTTGAACTGAGTCTTTGGGTGCATATTTTCTTCAGCAAATCTGTGGGGTCATTATTTCGGTAAACCTCTTATGCTGCTAGTGTGATTGTAGTATGCTATAGAAGCCACAGAGAAAGGTAATTATACTCACATTTGAATTTGGTAAGGTAATTATACTTACATTTGAATTTGGTATGCATATTTGTTGTTTTCATTAAACCACACAAATGTGCAGGCACCAACAGACCTCCTACCATTCTATGTTGTAGGCGATGACATCCGAAGGCTCGATACAACTCGATAGGTTCAAAGCCTTATTGTAAGTGAGGAGGAAATCATACCAACCTCAATTTGATTTGCCTAGTTAAGAAGACTCACTTTGATTCACTTGGTTACTAAGACTGACCGAACAACCAGGGAGAGCTAAACTTCCAGAGCCTATAGCTTTTTTTGAACTGGACCTCTGCTCCTCTACTCCCCCAGGGGAGCCTAAAAGGTAGGGTTCTCAAGGCAGCAATGATGGATGGTAAAACCTAAAGAAACAAAGTTCCAGATCTCTCTTGTTCCCTCGATTGGTTTTCCTCCTGATGAACCTGAAGAAACAAAAAAACTAAAGAGGTTCTTCAGAAACACAAAACCTGGATCAACACAAAACTTGGCCACCTACCTTCTCCTGGTTCTAGATCTCTCTTGTTCCCTCGATCCTAGTTCTAGATCTCTCTTGTTCCCTCTTGTTCTCTCTTGTTCCCTCGATCGGGTTTCCTCCTGAAGAAACACAAGAAACACAGCTAGAAACATAGGTTTTATCCTCTCGTTCACACCAGCTATAGAATCCTCTAGTTCTCACCAGCTTTCGTCTTCCATAGACGCCATTGTAGACACGAAAGCAACATGCATTCACAGGTACCGATTTCAGCCACTGTAAATGACTTAGACACCCACCCAACCAACTAAACACTCTGCTTGGCTTTTCAAAACATTCGCATAACATTTAATCTTTTAAATTAATGTTGGCATTAATTTAGTAGTTTCAAAATAGAAATTAAATCGATCAACCTAACCTATGGTTTTGGCCTCCCCGCCTTGGGAATAAGCCAAATAAGATGGTGAAATCCATTGAACTGTAAAAAGTACACAGCAAAAAACATGCAGTGACTAAAAACTTAAAGACTTTAGGTTAATTATAGGCCAACTAATGCTTATGGGAGGATTCTGATTACTGTAGTCCCATGCCATTGCCAGATGGCAGGGACTAATAAGATGTATATTATTAATCACAAACTTACCACTAGATAGTCCAAAGCCATTGCCAGTTGGCAGGGACTAATAAGATATATATTATTAATCGCAAACTTACCACTATATCACTTTATAGGCTCAAGCTTCTACCTAATTGTTCGTGGCCCAAGAAAAGTTATTGTTAGGTATGTTCAACTTATACACCATAGTGAATGATCACTACCTCCCCCTGTCAACTTAACCAATTTTTGATCTCTTTTTAATAACCAAATTAAAATTGAACTTAATGACTCCTTTTCATCTCCTTATTATTGATATGAGACCTTAACCTTTAAATATTTTTATTTTTATATTAATAAATAATTAAAAAATTAATTATAAACATCAGTTGAAAGCAACCTAATAAATGTTTGAAATATATGCAAATTAAGAGATAATTGAACTTAGTGACTCCTTTTCCTCTTCTTATTATTGATACAAGACCTTAACCTTTAAATATTTTTATTTTTATCTTAATAAATAATTTCAAAAATTAATTATAAACATCACTTGAAAGCAACCTAATAAATGTTTGAAATATATGCAAATTAAGAGATGGGTAATAATCAATATAATTAATATGGGATTAGTGATTAGGCATATAATTTTTTTATAATTTTAATTTAATTATTGGTAATTATTATGTGGATGGTTCAAATTTAACGTCCATAGAATATGTTAAAATATTCTTAGTTGTAGTCACAGATCAAGGGTTAATATTTATTTCCAAGTTAGTTATTCCCTTTTAATTGGTTTATTTCAAATTAATTAATTAATTAGACAAAATGTCATATCAACATTTTTCATATTGAGTATGTGTTATTGGTCATGGTATTGTAACAAAGGTTATTTACAAGTTAAGATTTTTTATGGTAAAGTGGGGATGAATCTACTTAGATGTTTTTTAAAATGTATATATGCTCAACTCGTATATTAATTATTTTCATAATTATGAATAAATTAATTTAAAAATTTATAATTTAGATCATTTTTATGATTTTTTAAATCTTGGCAATGTGAGATATATTATGAGGTAAGTGTTTTGATGCTTTTCATGGATTGATGCCTATCGATGTTTATCAATCATTTAATTTATATGGTTGTACTAGTTATAAATAATCGTTGAGAACAAGGCATAAACAATGAAGAGATAGAAGAAGGAAGAGAGTTATTAAAATTGAGAATATATACAAAGGTTGAAAATTGATGGTATCTAGGAGATAAATCATATTTAATATGAAATTGATGTTTCCTAATCTATCTATATAATATGAGATATTAATTTTAATTTATTATATATATATATATATATATATATATATATCTATATATATATATATATATTCCCCCAATGGGTGTGAGTCCCAATAGGAGTCGGAGGGTAGGGGGTCGTGCCCACCACCATAGGAATAAAAGGAAATTTAATGCAAGGGGTGGTGTGGCCACCCCTTTGTGTGCATAACATGTAGTTGTATTTACCACCTTATACCATGCAGTGAGAATGGGAGGATCCGAGCGACGAAGATAAGGGCTTGGATGGTCATCCAGAACGATAAAAGAATATTTCTCTGTCCCAATAGAGATTAAAGGAAATAATTTTGCAACGGAACTAGAACTTATGGATCATCATTTTGGTAGTGAATACTAAGGTCATTGATTCGAGGAATGCATGGTTGGATGAATTGAGGTAGCTACTAGAAAAGGGGAAAGAGGATGCAGATAAATGGGGACAAGGAAGGTACTTTGGTTTGGTAGAGTGCCTAATCCTTGCTGTAGACATTTTAAATCAGAGTGAGTCATCTTCCTTGGACTATGATGAAAGGGATATTATTCGCCATCGTTGGATCGTCCTAAAACTTAAAATTTTCTCTTTGAGCTTTGTCTGGTATAATCATGAAAAAAATCGTATTTTCTTGAGCCAATGTCATTTACAAGAAAATTTGAATAGTTATTAGAGGAGCAACGGTAACGTAGTGCATGTGTTGACAATCAATGCTTCTCCTCATGTGTCTCCCTAGGTAGTGGGAAGTTGTTATGGAATTGGGTTCCTTTGTGTTGCTTCATTATCATTATGGTTTGTGTCTGTTAAATTCTATAGGTTTGTATTGGGGTTATCCTATTATTTACATCCATCTTGGGTTGCCACTAATACTCTGATTTACACATAGTATCACAACAAATGGGTAGAGTATTTTCCTAAGTTGGTTATGTTATAAACTTAATATGAGTTTGGTTTCTCCTAGGGGTTCTACAATCAATGGTATAGAACATCCCTAGTCTAACAATTTACAATTACGCTCCTTTTGTTTGAGGGTTGCAGTCTAGGAGCCTTATTTCCGGGGTATATTGTAATTGGTTGAGAATGGAACGTCAAAGAATGCACAATAGGTATGGGGGTGGGGGTCATGGTCCTCAAGGTTGTAGTAGAGCCCATCAACAAGCTCAAAAAGATGTTGAAAGCTTCCATGCACTGATCCTTCCTGATACCTATAGTGAAATCTGAAACTTGGAGTCTCGTGTTATTAACAAGAGATACGTCTTCTTATATTTTGAGATCATAGAAGATGTAACCACTTGGGTTCCTAACCTAGGACATACTCGGGGACAAAGGAAACATTATTTTGGAGCACACATTTTTTCTTGTAAAATGAAGACCGTGTTGTGTAGGATTTTAATGAATAAGTAGACTAAGATATATAACATATTTTTTGGTTTGTAGGGTGTTAAAAGATACTAGCATAACCATAATTACCACTTAGACAAAATTTAAGAAAGGATTTCCTATATTAACCTTCACTTTCATTGTAAACCATGTTCACATGATCCTCCAAGTTCGAGTGCTCAGGATAATATTCTGGGAACCTCTTCAAATACTAGAGTCGGCATGATTATCTCATTTTTTCTCTTTTAAAGTTCATGCGTAGATAGTTTGGTCATGTTAGAAACAGAGATACAACTTGAATTTTGGACTAATTACTCCATTGGTAGGTGGAAAAAAAAATTTGGTTTCCCGCTAAGCAAATTGAGACCACCTACTTGATCACATCTTGATGTGGATTGATAGATGTACATGGTTTGCATGATTTTATGAGTCAAAACAACTTAAACTTACTATATATCTATATATATATATATATATATATATATATATATATATATATATATATATATATATATATATTAAAAATAAATAATAATTTATATTTTTTTAATACATGACCTATAAAAAAATAATACAATATTAATAATAAACTACATTTTAATCTTGGTCTTAAGTAAAACATTTCAATGTATGCCTTAAGTAAAACTTATATGTCCCCCCTACGAGTACTTCTCATTTTGAAGTTTGTGATGTGGCACATCACAAACTTCTCTTGCATGATGCGCAAAGAAGTTGCACCATGGTGCAATATCAAAGCCTAGAGTAATAAGCAGAAGTATGATCCGATAGATTGTTAACGCGTGATGCACATCATGCATTGTGCAAGGCGAAGGTGCAAGGATGGGAAGAGAAGTTGTGACACGATAAAGTCATGATGCGATGGAAAGGAGGTAGAATAGTGACTAAGTGTTGAAAGGATGAATATTCAGTCATAATTATATGTATATAGTGGAAGGTGGAAGGTTGGGTAGGTGAGAGGCTGCGCGAAAATAGGCAACACTAAGCTTCATGAAAAAATAATGATTGAGGTATTTAGGTGTTCAAACATACCTTACATGTGGCTTAGGAGTTACGAATCCTAGTAGTGCAATGAAATTCTAGATGATAAAGAAGAGCTACCAAATCACATGGAAGAAGGGAGCAAAGGAGACTTATGATAAACAATACAATGAAAAATGAAATCGAAGGGGTGCTATGTATATCCATTTCAACTATGTGAGAATATTTAATGCACATTTATTGCACTATCACAAAAATAGTTGCGATGAAAGATTGAGGTGCAAAGATAAGATGTGATGAATTGAAAATTTGCGATGTGACATGATGAACTAAAGGATTGTGATGTGACGCAATGAATGGTAAGTTTTTGCTTTAATGCATTGTAGGGTTGCAATGCGATGCACTGTAAAGATGTGATGTGCCCCTTCAAATTCTCATATTTGTAAGTTAAAACCTCGTTATGCATTGCAGGTCAAGGATACATAAAAGGTCTCAGGGACTAGATTGAATAGATGTCTAAGATTTTGAATGAGGGGACCCTAACATTTGGCTCTTGTTTAATATTTTTGGGTTTGTTGTAGCTACTACAGTAACACCATGATAGGGAAGAATGATACTTGTTGATTTTTTCTACATGATGTATAGTAGACTACAATTTATACTAGACAATTACTTCCTAATGATTTCCAACAATATTTCTATGCCATTGTTATCATTCAATAATTACACTTCAGAAATTCTCAACAATAAATGCAACAAAAATAGTAAATATAATAGAAAGATAGTTATGCATAATAGAGACAACAAATCTTACCTTGGGAGAAAACCCAACAACTTTTCTCTAGGAGAAAACCCAACAAATTTTCTCTAGGAGAAAACCCAATAACTTTTCTTTAGGAGAAATCATTCTTCAACAAGATTTACAAATCAACAATTTGTCTAGAAATATGTGCCAATACCAAAGTCAAACTTCTATTCAGGCGATAGTCACCTTTAACATTCAAAAAAATATTATTTAGGGCTATCCACAACCCTCTTTCCTTATTCCGAGGTGCAGTCAACATCAAACAAGACCTTAGATTATCCTCTTCAAGGTCTGTAGCAGGCCCTACGAAGAGCCCCTATGGCTTGTAACCCCTATTACTTTCCCTATAACTTATCCTCCTTCATGCTTGGTTATGGCTCTTTGTTACCCTCTTCCACACGAGAATATTCCTTATTACTCTTTTATATATACTAGTTGAATGGGGCTATAATTACCCAAGGGACACACCCTTTCATTAGGCGGGTCGACTTGTCTTCCTGGGCCAGCTTGATGCTCCAAAAAATCATTTTTTTCCTAATTTAATGCTTCATAATTCTTCTATGGTGACTTAGGCATGCATGAATACCTCTTGATGCTACAAAAAATATCAACACTCTCTCTTAGCAAGGGAGGTATTATCCTTGGTTGCAAATATATTTCTCCTTAGTTGAAATTTCTCCTTGCACGGGAAAAGTTCATGAGCTTGATATATTGATGTAGTGTCGCCTCACATGCAAGTATATAGATATAGATCACTCCATCCCGCAGTAGGCAATGTGAGTATCTTGGGTCATTTACCCCTGGCCAAATAAACATGACTTCTCAAGTAAATGTATCAATCTCCTCTAGTCAAATCAACATGACCTAGCCAAAGTCCTTCATGGCTTCTCAAGGGAGGATTTTCTCTTGGACCATTCACCTATGGCCAAGCCAGCATGGCCCAACAAAATTCCTTCATGGATTCTTAGGCAAATATATCAATCTCCTTTGATCAAATCAACATGAGCCATCCAAAGGCCTTTCTAGCTTTTTAGGAGAGCATCTACGCTTGGACCATTCACCCCTGGCCAAATCAACATGGCTCAATGAAAGTCTTTTGTGGCTTCTTAAGTGATCTACATCAATCTACTCTGTTCAAATCAACATGACCCAACCAAAGTCCTTCATAGCTTCTTAGGAGAGGATTTTCCCTTGGACCATTCACCAGTCAAATTAGCATGGCCTAGCCAAAGTCCTTCATGGATTCTTAGGTAAATGTATCAATCTCCACTAGTCAAATTACCATGACCCAACCAAATTCCCTCATGGATTCTAAAGAGAGGATCTGCCACTGGAACATTCATCCCCAGCCAAATCATCATGGCCCAACCAAAGTCCTTCATTACTTCTCAAGTGAATTACATCAATATCCTGTGGTCAAATTAGCATGATCCAAACAAAGAACTTCATGGCTTCTCAAGGGAACTATCAAATCCTACGATTACCTTGGTCCATTCACCCCTAGTCAAATGAACATGACCCAACCAAATTCCTTTATGTCTTCTCAAGTGAATGTATACATATCTTATGGAAACATCAACATGACCCAACCAAAGTCCTTCATGGCTTCTCAAGTGAATGTATCCATCTCTTCTGGTCAAATCGATATGACCTAGCCAAAGTCCCTCATGGCTTCTTAGGAGATGGTCTGCCAAATCCTGGAAATAAATCAACGCTCCCTCTCAACGAGGGATACATTTTGCATCATACCAAGCTTGTATCAAAAGTATACAATCTTCGCACTAGATAGGGGCTTGGTGAGAATATCCATAATTTTCTCATCTGTGGATATGTATTGGAGCTTCACTACTCCCTTCTGTACCATGTCTCGGATGAAGTGACTTGATAAAATAGTCCTGCAAGAAGATTTTAAAGCCACACTACTTCATGACTTACAACACTGGATGTGATATACTCTGCATCTACTGCATTAAGTGCGACAAAAGTATGCCTAGAGAATGACTCTTTCAGATCAATCACAACAATATTTTTGGGGTCAACGTTTTCAACCCTTCACTGAGATTCATCATCAGGACATAACTGGAGGACCTGGTCTAACAAGAAAAATAAATAATGTGGAGATGCTCCAGAGAGTTCTAACAAAAAAATTGAAATAATACATTAGAAAGTCAATTTTATTGAAATAAAAATAATTAAAAAGCTAATTACTTAAGTATTAAGGGGTTTTCGCAGTGCATTATATTAGATATCATTTTTTTGGGATTCAACTGCATTAAATAAGTCATTCATCTATGACCATTTCCATGAGAGGAAGTCGTAATTGACTTATTTCTCATGATTTTTGAATAGCCCACTTAGCACTCATTGCACGGGTGATGCTCACAGGGGTGAAGGAGTGGGATTGAAACCAGTGAAATGAATCACATAGTGTCAATCATCACTTCCAGTGCTTACACCTAGTAACCGGGACTTCCCATGAGGTCACCCATCCCAGATCGCCTCTGGCTCAAGCGCGCATAACTGTAGAGTTTTTACACAATCAAGTCCACTTAGCTTGCTACCCCATTTGCAAAACCTTAGCAAGTATTTTTTTTTATTTTACTTGATAAAAAATCAATTATTTAAATATATAAAACCCAAAAAAATAAAAAATAAATTAATAAAATACAAAAATATAAAACATAATAAAAAAAATATTATTAGAAATTACTATTATAAAACGGAATATATATATGGGGTTAAGTTACCCATAATGGAATTAAAATGAAGTGTTTTGTTGGATAACTTTTTTTATTAAATGTAAATATTAGTGTATTAATTAAAAATTAAATAAAATACAAAAATATAAACCAGAATAAAAAGGTATTATTAGAAATTACTATTATAAAACAAAACGATATATATATATATAGATATATATATATATATATATATATATATATATATATATGTATATGTATATGTATATGTATATGTATATGTATATGTATATGTATATGTATATATATATATATATATATATATATAGAGAGAGAGAGAGAGAGAGAGGGGGGGGGTTAAGTGACCATAAAGGAATTAAAATGAGGTGTTTTGTTAGATAATTTGTTATTATTAAAGGTAAATATTAGTGTATTTATTTAGTAAAAATAAAAGAATTAATTAAACATATAATTAATAAATAAATATAATTAATTAAATATATTGTTGTATTTATTTAATTTGCAATAAATAAATAAACATATGATTAATAAAATATAAAAACAAACTGACCATTTGTTAGAAAGCAATATATTAGAAAGTCAATCATGATAAAAACAAAAAAAATCAAAAAATCAATTACCAAAATAAATCATAATACAACTAAACTAATATATACTTAAACAATAAAAATTAACGAAAAATAAAACTTATTAATAAAAATTAAATTTATATCTATATATATATATATATATATATATATATATATATATATATATATATATATATATATACTTAAATTAATATAAATTATAAGATATTACTAAAAAAATACCTCATTAATAAATTATTTGTAAAAATTATAACAAAAAGTTAAATTCATAGCTACATATAATATCAATAATAATAATAACATAATATCATAGTTGATTCAAGCTGAAGCAACACTCTGAGGTATTCGTTTTTTCCCTCTACACTTTTTGCCCAATCTAAATCACTATATCTCTATAGTCTCACTTCACCACCTGAGACATATCTCAAACCATATCCAATTGTACCATGTAGGTGTCTCAACACATGCTTTGTTGCAACAAAATGCATTTGCCTTGGCATAACCATATCCTAGCTCAAGGTGTTCACTGCAAAAGAAATATCCAGCTTGGTGTTAACTTGATATGTTAGGGCTCCAATCAACTTCCTATACATCGTGGGATCCAAAAAACCTAAATTTGAAACAAAATCACTCATCTTATTTAAATCAGTTACCATAGGTGTAACCATGGATTGCAGTCCATCATACTGAATTTCCTCAAAATATAGAAAATGTAATTCCCCTATCTGAGGAAGATCTTATCTGGTCTCTGCCACACCTCAAATCCCAAGAAATAATCCATCAGGCCAAGATCCTTCATCTCAAACTTCAAGGCAAACTCCCCCAAACACTAAGAAGATCCATATGTGGTTAATCTATGCTACTACCTCTTAAATGGAAGCTCTTCTAGTCATCTAGCGTGGTTCTGGACATCGTGACAATTTATACAATTTCCTTCTTTGAATATTGCCCATCTAACAATGAGAGTAAGAAAATATCCTTGAAGTCCACTCCCTCTTTTTAGGAGAACCCTCTTGCCACAAACCTTAATTTTTACTTCTCGATGCTCACATTGGCTACATGAGTCATTTCATTATCATAATGTACCTATTCGTCCTTTTTGCAAACTCCATCCAAGAAGCCAGGAAAGAAAACTTATAACCAAGCAAAGAATAGAAAGACAAGAGGTTGACCAAATAAATAATAATAATAAAGGGAGAAAAAAATATGATAGGAAGTACTTATCTCTTGATTAAGGAAGAAACCACTTAGGATTGTCAACTCCATTTCTAAGAAATTTGTGACTTCTTCTGAGGTGGATGCTCATTGTCATCATCAACAACATTGATTTTTGATTCATGTTTCTTTCTCTTCCTTTTCATCTCAGGACAGGGAGGCATAGTGTCTAAAATTATGGAAAATGAAACACTTGACCTTTGACATATCCTTGTTCTTCTCCTTCGACATCGATGCCTGGGATAGTTTCCCTAATAATCTATATAGTCCACCCTCTCAGCCAGATAGGTGATAGAATCTTGAAAACATGTCATGTGTCTAGAAGCACCATTGTCCACCAACCAAATATCACTATTTGTAATGGAATTTGAAAGAGTGGAAACAAAGACTTTTTCCTAAGCTCCCTTTGATTCTAGAATAACTTCCTTTTGAAGATTTGTAACACCATCCAACCTATCATCCATTATGAGACTTGGAACCGTTTGGTAAGAGATCTAAAAAATAGTTAAGTTGTTGAACACTTGTCTTGTAGGCTGATTTCAATGGTTGCTCTTTTCAACAAAGCTTTGATACCATATTGAAATTTTCTACAAGATGTATATTAAAATATATTTTTTTTCGGATAATTACTTCCTAATGATTTCCAACAATATTTCTATGCCACTGTTATCATTGAATAATTACACTTAAAAAATTCTCAACAATGAATGTAGTGGAAATAGTAAAGAGCATAAAAAGATAGCTATGCACAATAGACACAACAAATTTTACCTTTGGAGAAAACCCAACAACTTTTCTTTAGGATAAATTATTCTTCAACGAGTTTTACAAATCAATAATTTGTCTAGAAATGTGTTCCAATATCCAAGTCAAAATACCAGTGAAACCATGACCACCTTCAGTGTTCAACATCAAATTGTTTAGGGTTATCCACACCCCTCTTTGAATATTCTTAAGTGTGGTTAGCGTCCAACAAGCCTTAGCCTATTGTCTTCTAGGTCTATGGTAGGCCCTGTGGCCCCTACGTCCTTGTGAACCTTGTAGCATGCCCTCTCTTTTTTTTCCCTCTAACTTGACTTCCTTCATCCTTGGTTGTGGCTCCTTGCTTCTCTCTTCCACATGATAATAATCCTTCTTGCTCTTCACCATTTTTTTTGTAGAAAATGAAATGTCACATCATCTATGAGTCTACTAAAGCAATTTGCATAGATGTACAAACCATCATTAACTTCATAATCCATTTCTCAATTCTTTATTCCAACTCCAACATTATTATTCCTGTTATAGTGGTTATTATTTAAGTGTCTTTGCAATTTTTTAGATGGTAACCATTTTTTTTCTCATATAAATAATTGAGTTGTTTTTTGGTTTTCTTTATCAACTAAAACATGTTAATTAGAGTAAAATAGACAAAATATAGCTATGAAAAGTAAATAAATAGAGCAAGACAAAAATAACTATAATTTCAATATGTAATAAATAGAGTTGGACTTGATAAACAACAATAATAAGCAAACGTTTATTAATATTATTCATAGTTGGATGCAATGTTCACTCATCTTTTTAAGGAGCAACCTCTAACATAAATAGAGCTCTAATTATGCTAATATTCACTTGACAACCAACTACACGATTTCTACTACAATATATAGTCCCTAATTGACCAAAACCCTAAATACCTAATAGATCTCTATTAATCAGGCCTCAACTGCTCACTGGTGGACCTTCCTTAATGAGACAACTTACATTTATTAATTATACTACTATTTCCTAGGGTATTATTTAACAGAAGCGGCCATCAAAACATTTAAGTAACAATCTATTCTACTAACTTGGGGAGTTGGACCCTAAAACTTTCAAAGTCTTTGGTATTTTGGTTTTGCTACTATCAATAAACCTAAATAGCTATATCAATCAATATGAATAATGTTAGCTTATATATGAACATTTAAGACAAGAATTTGAGTTGTTCAATATCATAAAACTATTGTGGAAAATTCATAGTTATTCACTTTAATGCACTAAAAGTTTATATTCTAAGTGTTAGTAGATCTAAATAGATAAGAGAGATGAACTGTAATGTACCTAGGTTGCATAATATGTGATACCCAAGGAAATAATGAATATGATGTGAGAATCTTCCATTATAATGGCAAAGTAAAGTTATCAACAATTGAAATTGATAAATTTTTAGGATTTTGGCATGTGCAAATTATGCTCACTGAATTCAATTCAATTTTTAAATATTTTTGTGAAAATTTTGAAGAATCTAATCCAAGCTCTCAATAACTATAAAAATTATCTAATTTCAATAAAATAATGTCATCCAAAATGAAGTACTATAAGTGAAGCTATTGTTGAGAAACCAATGCTTATAGGAATTAGGGTTTGATTCATCCTTCTTGACAATTACTTGTGAATTATGTTGGCTTCTTTTACTTCTTTATTAGTTTATATTTCCTCAAGTAATTACCTAATTATATGTATATAAAGAGCAAAAGAACAAGAGACACAAGTTGTAGGTGCTCAGCCAGGGAAAAACCCCTTCAAGGGGAAAATCCAGTCCAACTCTTCCACTAGTAGATTCAAATAAATATGAGACACTCCAAGACCTCTTATACCTAGACAAAGACCTCCTCCAACCACCAAGTCAACTCTTCCCTTCAATAGGTGATCCTTGTCAAAGTCTCTAAGTGATAGCTTCCCAATAGAGCTTCCCAATAGTAGCTTCAATTTAGAATTTCAGCCCCCAACAACAAAATTTTGGACCTGTAGTAGACACAGAATTTTGGCCCCAGAAATTGCTCAGAAACTTCACATGTGTGAGATATAGGTAGCCCAAAAATGCGAATAAGGTCTTCCCAACTTCTTTTGTCCTTATCTATCTACTTCGCTCTCTTTTCTGCTTCTCTTTCCTTGAAGATCGAATTTTTTGAGTGAGGGCTCCAAATAGGCTGAACTTCTTTTCTATATATATCCTTTATGCTAGGTCGAGTAGCCCTAATGTAGGCCGACTTCATGGGGACAAGACCGACTTGGTGTGGAGGTGACCAATAACCTTTTTGACTAAAAAAAATTCTTTTTACATGATACAAAAGCCCAAGAAGGGTCTAATAAAAATGGCAATGACTCAAATGACTCAAGATGAAACCTAGAAGCCTTCAATGGAAGATTTGACCTAGAAAAAATTGGCCCAAGCATGAAACCCATGCTTTAATGAGTCATTTTCTTTGATAATAAAATTTCTTTTGACAAGTACAATTATGAATACTAATACTAGTTACATTCTTCAACACTCCCTCTTAACTAGGGAGGTATTCATAATTACATGCATATGAAGGTACATGGAAGATCTCAAAATGAAATGAACTATGAAGATATCTAGCACACTCAGTACTACAGATTAGATACCTAACCAGGGTATTCTAATCGGGTGGGACTAAGGTGAAACCAATCTTTTTCCACTCTAGGTACCATTAGAATTTTAAGCTCTATCAGAAACCCAGGGATCTAGATTTGTATCCAAGGTCAGAGCTCCATGACCAACACCACCCTCCCTACTTCGGGATCTAGACATCAACACATAGGTCGGACAGATGTCCTCCCAAGCATCTTACCATAATATGCTTCATCTCTCCCTATCAACTAAATCAATAACATCGACCAATCCAAGCATGCTTCTAAAATATTTAAACTTCTTATTCATGAGATATCTTGATGTAGAGGTTTGCATCGACAAAAATTTTGACGAACCCAATCCTTAAGAGATGTGCATCCATTCTTGCATACCAAGCCCTAGGAGCTTGCTTCAAGCCATATAAACCTTTCTTGAGTCCGCAAACATGTGTATCCTTGTTATTTATTTCAAAGCCTTATGGTTTTTCAATGTATACTTCTTCATCAATGGTTCCATTTAGAAATGTTGTTTTGACATCCATTTGATGGATATTACATCCCATAGTAGCAGCCATCAAAACCAAAGATATTATAGTAGTATACCTAGCAATGGGAGAAAAGGTTTCTTCATAGTCTATTCCTTCCTTTTGTGAGAAACCCCTTGCAATGAATCTAACTTTGTATTTGTCTATGCTTCCATAAACGACATGTTTGATTTTGTAGATCCATTTGGAGGTAACAATTGATTTGTCACTAGGTCTAGGACCTATTTCCCAAACCCCATTCTTCATGATGGATTGATATTCTTCTTACATCGCCTTCTTCCATTCTCCTTGATGAGCGAATTCTTCAAAGGTAGTTGGTTATGCTTTTATTAATTTTGTCATGTATGCTACATACCTTGAATATATCTTTGGTTTTTTTCTTTCTCTAAAAGATCCTTTAGTTGCTCCATGTCCTTCAACATCTTCAAATGTAGTTTTTAACCAATTTGGCCTCTTTTTTGTTTCTGGAATTATTATAGGTTAAATAGGCTCACTTGGTCCTTCTTCTTCTTATTCTTCTTGGTTTGTATTTGTTTTTTCACAATGATCTTCTTCTTCAAATAGCGGTACATCTTCTTCATCAAATTCAATTGGTATATGTTATGTAAAAAAATGAATAATTTTGCAATTTTAGATTAATTAAGCTAAAGGGCACGATCAGAAGATCATTCCCTTTCACCAAGAGGCACCTGAGGCGATATAAGACAGGGGACATTCTATGTAATACCATCATTCAATTCATTAATAATATATATGTGTGTGTGTGTGTGTGTGCGTGTGTGTGTGTGTATGTATTCCCGTCAATTAATGAGTTTTTCACTCCATTTGGTATCAGAGCTAATCACATTCCCAGTTCGCTTAAGACTACTTTGTCGTCCCTGCACTGTTATCTCATCGCCATCGTTCCAAGCCAGTATGTGATCCACCCACAATCCTTCTTGTTTCTCTGGCTTGTTCAATTTTTCCAATCCATCCATGTCTAAAACCCCTTATTTTGTAACCCTTATTCGTTGTGTAGTTTTCCCCACGATGTTCCTTTATTCTTTGAACATTGTACCTGTTGGTTTCCCCATCATGCTTGTTCAAACTTCTACCCACCAGATCCCAATCAATACACGTCCACCTACCACCCCCTATCCCTACATCCCCGACCCTCCACTGTTCATCTGTACTTGTTTCAACAACCCTACCGCTGGCTCCCATTTTTGTTGGTCAACTTCTTCTCTTCGACACCCTGAAACTATCACTTCATCATGCTTCTTATCCTAATAAAAAATTTACGCCAGAATTTGCAGCCGTCGTTTTGTATTAACCGCCGCAAACCACCAACTCTCAACCTTGTTCTTTCCCCGACATCATCTCCTTGTTGAACTTTGTTACCCATGAAGTGTCTTGTGTGTCGTCATGTCCCCACAGTTCACTGGTCTGGTCCATTCATTCTTGATAACGTGCAACTCATTCCATCGATGTTTACCAACTCTCCAACCGGCACGTGCCTCGATCGACTATTTAAATTCCTTGGTGTAGCCACCATAACCTATGAGCCGTCATTTCATTTATATTTCCAATATGTAACTTACACTTCATATATATATATATATATATATATATATATATATATATATATATATAACTCACTTATAGTTGGTTATATAAACTACATATAAATTAATTATATAGTTTATAGTTTTAAAATTATATTGTATAATTTCCAATTATATAGTTTTATAGTTATTAATAGAAAAAAAAATCATTTAAAAACAAAATTATATTAATTTTTTTTAATTATATATATATAAAAAAAAAAAGAGTAGGGTCGATTAAGAAAAAAAGTTTAATCTATATAAATATATCCCACCACATACCCATTCAATGTTGTCGTCAATGTTGATGTCTAATTTTAATAAAAAATTGATAGATCTTGAGACTAAGGTCACTGGACATGTCGAAAAAATTGAGGAGCTCCGGAATACAACGAAGAGAATAGAAAATCAACTCGAGTAGAACCATAATGAATTTAAAAAGGATCATGTGATCCTTTCAAATAAGGTGGATTGAAATCATAATGCAACATCAATAACTCATGATCAAGCAATGGTGATGTTAAACTGTATCTGTGAAAGGTTGAAAATTACACCTGATAAAATATCTTAGAATAACGAAGCTACTCAACATCCAAATTCCTCGGATATATCAAACTCATCAGAGTCACTTTAGATCCCTAAGTCTCCAAAAGCATCTTCTATGCCCAATCAATAAAATAGTAACAAGAATTTCAAAATATGCAGCTCTGGAATCAATACTCAAATATGGAACTCTTGAATCAATACCCCTTATTCACCCCACCAATTGCCTACATATCAACAAAGAAAAAAACTTTAGCTCTCCAAATTTGATGGTAACAAGAAATACAATGTTTCATGGTTCAATAAATAAAAATAATATTTTGATAATTACGGTATTGACAATGATGATGAAAAGATCAAGCATGCATCCATGCAAATGGAACGCAAATCATATAATTGATATGTGGTGGAAGAAAATGACACTTGCTATTAGTTGGAAGAAATTCAAAAATGCATTCTTTAAGGGTTCCAAGGTGTCAAGGAAGAAGAGTTATTCTCATCACTCACCAGGTTGCAACAAAAAGGAGATGTGGATGAATATGCTAGAGAATGGGAAAATCTAGCTACACGAGTACCTAGATTATCACAAACTCATCTTATTCAATCATACATCACAAGACTTAAACCACATCTCCAGGCTGAGCTTAAGCTTATGATATCACTTCTATAGAAGAAGCAAGACAAAAAGCAAAATTTGTAGAAAAGAAGTTGTAAAGGATACAATGGACAAAATTTGAAAGAGTATATTCGAGATGAATATTTTCCCAAACTACTAACACAGATAATACGAAATATATTCCACCACATCTACGTGAAGGAGAAAAAACTAATTTGGAAATGCAAAGAATGAAAGAAGGTAAGTGCAAATGTTGTGGTGAAAAATAGGATTCTAAACATAAATGTGCTAAGGAAAAAGAGACTACGAACTTGCATACATGTGAAGCAACCAATGATTCAGATAGTGAAGAATAAAAAATATAAGAAGTTGAATATTATAGAGTTGAGACTTTTGTGATCCATAATATGTTTGAGAGAATAATTTTAGCAAAATCACATAAAAATTCATTTGTCGACGCATTTCAAACCAACCAATGTGGTTCATTGTCAGGACAAGTTGAAGATCAAACCTGAGCAATACGTTAAATAGGGAATGCAGGTCATTCCAACAGCTATATTGACTGGGCAACAGATAAAAAATACTTCTAACGACTAGATTTGACCCCTCCCCCTGGGCCTTGGTCAAATCTAGTCGTTAGAAGTCTTTTTTATCCGTTGCGCGGTCAATATAGCTGTTGGAATGACTTGCATTCCCTATTAACATATCGCTCAAGTTTGATCTTCAACGTGTCCTGACGATGAACCACACTGGTTGGCTCGAAACGCGTCGACAAATGATTTTTTATGTGATTTTGCTAAAATTATTCTCTCAAACAAGTTGAATATTCTCCACAATTTTCTCCAGAATCAAATAATGAGAATATTCTGCAAGTGACATTATCATCAATGACAGGTATATCTCAGCCCCAAACATTAAAGTTAAAAGGACATATAAAAAAATGTAATGGTTCTAATAGATACTGGCAACATCAACAAATTTTTGGACTCAAATATGGAAAAAAGGCTCAACATTTTTGCATATCCCATGCCCAACATGAAATTGATGGTAGTTGACGAAAATAAAATTGAAAAAGTAGGGAAATGCCATAAAGTCAAATTACAGATTCAGGACTACAATCTAGAATCTTCATTCTACATTGTACCATTAGGAGGAGTGGATGTGGTCCTAGGTATCTAATGGCTACAAACCCTAGGCACTTACTCTGCCAACCATCAAAAGAAATATATAAAGTTTAGATGGGAGGGGCAAAAATACAAGTTGTTTAGGTTCCAACCCCCCCCCAAAATCAAATTGTATCATCATTCCAGATGATGAAGTTGATCCAGAAGGGAGCACCAGTGTATGTAGTGCAATTTCATCAGATGGAGATGTTGGCTTCATGATTGGTTAGCGAAGAAACACCTAAAGTTAAAAAATTGATTCAAAAACAAAAAAAAGGTGTTCCAAGATCTTCCTATGAAGATGCCTCCTGAAAGAGAAATCGAGCACATAATCGAAGTCAAATCAGGGTCAAACCCTGTCAATATCAAGCCATATAGATATCCACATCATCACAAAAATGAAATCGAAAGATTAGTCCAAGATATTTTAAAGTGTGGAATCATTACAAAAAGTAAAATCCCATACGTTGATCTAGTGGTTTTAGTCTGAAAGAAGGATGGGTCATTTTAGACCGCGTGTAGATTATCGAGGATTGAATAAGGTAACGATTAAGAATAAGTTTATGATCCCCCTTATAGATGAAATGCTAGATGAACTTTATGGATCCCAATACTTTTCAAAATTGGACTTGAGATCAGGATACTACCATATTAGAATAAGGCTAGAGGACATAGTGAAGACTGCTTTTCGTACACATGAAGGTCATTATGAATTTAAGATAATTCCCTTCAGATTAACTAATGCTCTAACAACCTTCCAAGCCACCATGAATGAGGTATTTCATATGTATCTAAGGAAGTTTATGTTAGTGTTCTTTTATGGTATTCTAATTTATAGTAAAACGTGGAAAGAACATCTACAACATCTAGAGCAAGTTCTTACTATATTAAAAGAACATCATTTCTATGCAAATATGTCCAAGTGCAACTTTGGAAAAGAAGAGGTAGAGTATCTTGGACACATAATATCCAAGGAAGGAATAAAAGTAGATCCTAATAAAATCAAAGTGATAAAAGAATGGCCCAACCAAATAACATCTCCAAATTAAGAGGATTCTTAGGTTTGACTGGATATTATCGAAGGTTTATTCAAAATTATGCTCATGTATCTGCACCCCTAACAAACACGTTAAAAAATAACTCATTTCAATGGGATGAGAATGCATAAAAATGTTTCGAAGACTTAAAGGAAATCATGTCCAAGGCCCCTGTATTAGAAACTATGGATTTTTCAAAGCCTTTTGTAGTTGAATGTGACTTCAAGTCTTGGCATAGGAGGAGTATTGATGCAAAATGGTCATCCAATAATGTTTGAGAGCAGGAAGCTCAACAAAAGAGAATTTATCAAGTCTACATATAATAAGGAAATGCTTGCCATTACACATGCATTAGATAAGTGGAGACAATATCTCTTGGGAAGTAAGTTCTTAATACGAATAAACCATAATAGTATTCAACACCTTCTCTAGCAGAAAACACTATCTATAGAACAACAAAAGTGGATATCAAAAAAATTGTCGCCTTCGACATGGATATATTACATAAGAAAGGGAAAGACAACGTAGCAGCAAATGCTCTATCCAAGAAAGATGAAGAATCATCATTACTTGCAATTTCAGTTTTTATTCCAGAATGGCTTAATGAAATTCAAACTAAGTATGCAAAAGATCCATAAACAAGTGCTATAATCAATAACCCTCCTCAAAATTCAAAATTTGAATGGAAAAATGATATTTTGTGGTACAAGGGGAGAAATTACCTACATCCAAATTATAAATTTAAAGCCAAAGTTCTCAAAGATTCCCATGGCTCATTGTTAGCCAGACATGTATCTTTCTTAAAACCTACTATAATGCATGCCAATCATTTTTCTAAAAGGGAATGAATAATGGTATTAAAAAATATGTAGCAGAATGCTATAAATTCCAGAGAAATAAAAATAAGAACATTATGACACTCGGACTGCTCCATCCCTTATATATTCCAAATTAGAAGTGGGAAGAAATATCAATGGAATTTATCGAACGATTTGTTGAAATATGTAACTAGGTTCGGTCTTCATAATGACATGTGTAATCATGATTTTATGTAATTGATGTAAAGAAAAATAAAATTATTTATGTTATGCTTGAGTCATGGGTTTCATGCTCAAGGAATTTCATTTTTATAATTGCATCTCTTGTTGTGAGCTTTTAGGATTAGTCATAAAGTCAATTAAGTAATTGTCATGTATTGAAGACCCATTTGGGCATGTTACATATTGTAAAAGAGAATTTATTTGAGTCATAAACCCTCCAAGACCTTGTCACAAGTACTCCATCAAGTCAGCCTTAAAAAGGATATGGAGATCATTCTAGAAGAGGATGTCAACCTACACACTAGCACATGTCAACTTATTTTACATGGACAAACTACTATTTAAAGGAGGACTCAACCTCACTTGATGAGCATCTATCCAAACATATAAAATTCAAGAAGAAGTGCGAGAAAACACTAGAAGGGAGCCTTATATCCAACAAAAGGAAAGAAAAGAGTTTTCGGCACTGTTTTGGGTCATCTTCCTCGCACGTGTGACAAAGATTAGGGTTTTTGTAGTAGGGTTACCTCAACCCTTGAAGAAGCCAAGAAGGTGGTCACCAAACCAACATTCTTGCTAGCTGAAATCACCAAAAGAAGTTTACAAGTCAAGCGAAGAAGGAAAGTGCCACCAAACTCTTCCAATCAGCCCACACATTTCAAATTGCAAGAGTTTTAGGCATGCTAAGAATTGCAGGACTGTGGAAAAGGGCCGAAATTTTAGAGAAATCGAGATTAGGAGTACAAGAAGTCAATTTGACTAGTGTTGACTTAGGAAAGAAGGAGAAATTGTACAAAAGGTCTTGTGACTTGGTACATGAGAGGTTTTTAGGTCAAGTGTCTTGATATTGGAATTCATCACTTGAAGATTCTATAAGAAGAAGAAGAATTCATTTGAGTTGTGCTCTCAATTTGGAGAGGTTTTGGTCCTGGGTGATCGCCTACATCTTGTGTCCCTTGTCTCATTGTTGTTCATATTTTTTATAATTGTTTGATGAAAAGAACACTATAATAATCAATCTAAAGAAGAACCTAATCAAAAGAAGTAGAAAGTATTCACAAGCAGTGATCATTTCTAGAGAAATCACCTCTTGTCTCTGCCCTAGATTTCTTAACATGGTTTTAGAGCTAAGGTGACAAATCATAGAGGGGCAACTCAATAAGGGACTCTCAAGCACTCAAAGACTGAAGTTATAGAAAGGAATCAAGGGAATAATAGAATCAAGAAGATCCTCTCAAAAGATAAAGGCTACATCATCTTCGAATCATCTCAAAGTCTACTCATTCAAAGGAAGCAAAGAAGGAGTTATTGGCATCATCAAAAGGTTCAAGGTGATCTCCCTCTCTTTGGAGTCAAGGATCACTTTTTGAAGAAAACCATATTCATCAAGAAGAATTTTTCTATCATCTACATCATCATCAAATTAAAGAAGGTATGAGGTTGAAGGAGAATCTTCATATGTAAGTACATTTAAGTCTACATATGAATCTGTCAAATTGTCTTTTTGCAAGGAAAGCAACAAATTTGTTGGGACTTCAAACTTTCTAGCATGGAAGAAAAGGACAGATATGAACCTCATAGAAAATGAGGTCATGGAACATGTTAAGGGATCAATCACTAAACCTCCAAAGGAATATGTTCAAGCACTTGCAAGGTATATGAAAGGGGAAGTAAGGACTCAAAGGATTCACATAGAATCCATCAAGGATCCCCTCATTCTCTATGTATCAAAACTTGAAACTTCAAAAGAAATATATGACAAACTTGTAGATTTGTTTTCTATAAGAATTGTAGGATAGGTAATCTTGTTAAAACAATAACCTACAAGATGAAGATATCAAAAGAAGAAGGAATAACCTCATACTTTATGAGGATATCTGAAACAATGGACCAACTACAAAATTTGGGAGAAATAATGTCTAAAAAAGAGATGACTACTATAGTACTGAATGCACTACCAGAGGAATAAAATTACCAGAGGAATGAGGTAACTTTACATCAAGCATTTATGGGAAGAAAGAATCTATTCCATTCAAAGATCTATGGTCACTATGCAAAACTGAAGAAATCAGGTTGAAGGAAAAATATGATGTAGGATCAAATGAGCAAACTCAAGCATATGATGCTATGGAAAAGAGAAAAGGGAAGTTTGGGAAATGTGGTCTTCATAAAAAAAAAAAAAAAATATATATATATATATATATATATATATATATATATGGAAAAGGTTCAATTCTATGGATGTCAAGAATATGGGAACTACAAGAGTGGTTGTCCAAAGCTCAAGAAGGAAAACAACAAAAGAGGAAGGGAAGAATCCCATATCACTAAAGAAGTGGAAGAAGCTGAAAAAAAGAAAACCAAAAAAGAGGAAGTAAAATATCTCTATGATGATTGAGATAGTTTTCCTCACCTAGTTCTTTTCAAGTCTCTGTTTCAATTTTTTGTTGTTGTAAAATATAACTATCATGGAAGGAATCATTAGAAGCATGATAGGATGCGTCATGTTAAGAGATGGAATCATATAAGCATACAATTGAAAGCAAGAGCTTGTGACATCATCATGAAGAAGCATGAAAGATAGCTGAAAGGATGTAGCTCTTGGTAACCTCATTAGAAGCATAAGTATTACTTATGGGAAAATGAAAGTCATCTAGTATAGAGCTCATCATACATCACTCAAAAGGAGCATTTGCAGGGTGAGGATGATCAAGATCCTCCATTGGAATCTTCATTAGAAGGTTCACCTACTAAAGACGCAAGTGTCTCACTGAGAATTCCAACTTCTATGGGATGATGGTATGATGTCAAAAGAAGTGAAGCAGGTCAAGGGATTGAAGTTCTTTCAATCAAGGAAGTTGCTGAAGGAAGTTGTTATGAAACCAGCTCACAAAAAGATAGAAAACAAATATCAATGCCTTAGAAATAAGCCTCTTTGAGGGGGCAACCTACTTTACATTACACAAATGAACAATTTTTGGATGATACAAATGACAATACCTCCTTTTTATGTATAGGAGTCTAAGGGGTCATAATGTAATTAGAGCTGACATAACAATAATAATGTACGGGCACAACAATAACAATAGTGGGCTTCTATGGGGCATAATAATAGAAATATGGGGACTACATGGGCACACCAATATAATAAAAGGGTTTCACTAATAAGAATAAGGGGTTACACTAGTAGTATAGGGACCTAAAATGCCCCTCTCATTCAAAAAGTGTTGTCCTCAACGCTTGAGTAGTTCTGGATGCTTCTGTATAAAATTCTCATCTTCCCATTTGGAATCTTCAGTGGGTAAGTTCTTCCACTTGATGAGATACTCTGATATTGATCGATTTCATAGCTGTCGAGTTCTTGTTTCCGTGACTGCTTCAAGTTCCAATATGATTTTTCCCTCCTCGTCAAGTTCCGACAATATTGTTTGAATTGGGAGCTTGTCACTTATAAACTTCTTTAAGCATGAAACATGGAAAACTAGTAGCACTCGGGAAGATGCAGGAAGCTCCAATTTTTATGCCATAGTACCAATATTTTGCAGCGCCTTGTAAAGACCATAGTACTTTGGTGATAATTTATTATCCTTCTTAGCTTGCTTGAGCAACATTTGTTTGTATGGTTGTATTCGTAAAAATACCCAATCACCTATATTAAAACTTCTTTCGCTGTGATGTTGATTTTCCTATTGTTTCATTCAATTCTGTGCCAAATTGAGGTTATCCTTTAAGAGTTGGAGAAATTTTTGTTGTTGAGTGTCTACCTTAACACCTTCATGAGATACAATATGACCCAAGTATTCCACCTCTTGTACTCCAAAGAAACATTTGGAGGTTTTTGCATATAATTGTTTCTCATCCAATAGTCTGAGCACTCTATCAACATGTTGAACATGATCCTTCCAAGACTTGTTGTAGATTAATATATCATCAAAAAATACTAACACAAATTTTCTAAGGAAGGGTTTGAAAATGGAATTCATCAAACCTTGGAATGTAGAAGGTGCATTGGTAAGGCCAAAAGGCATGACCAAAAATTCTTAACTACCCTCATGAGTTCTAAATGTTTTTTTCGGAATGTTTTCAATCTTCATTCTAATTTGATGATATCCTGCATGAAGGTCCAACTTGTTGAAGTAAATTTGTCCATACAATTCATCCAATAATTCATCAATGAGAGGAATGGGAAATTTATCTTTAATATTGAGCTTGCTGAGCTCTCTATAATCTAGACACCTACGCCATGATCCATCCTTCTTGTGCACCACTACTACTGGAGCAGAGAAATAACTTTGACTAGGTTGAATTATATCAGCCTCTAGCATTTCTGCAACCATACATTCAATTTCACTCTTTTGTGCAAAGGGATATCTGTAAGGCCTGATGTTTGGAGGAACACTTCCTGGAAAATGAATAGCATGATCATGATCACAAATAGGTGGGAGGCCTTTGGGAGTCTCAAATACCTTGGAATGATTGTCCAAGAATTTTTGGAGATTTGGAGAAATAGATGATTTCGATGTGGGAACCTCTAGCGAACATAATTGTGCAATTACGCCTCTTTGTTATTTCTTTAGAAGCTTTGTCATTCCGTTAGAGATGATTATATTTCCCAGTTTCCCTGTGATACCCCTTAATTCAAATTCCTTTCCTTCCAAAGAAAATTTCATGAAAAGTTCTTGAAAATTAAAAGCTATTGTACCCAAGAATTGTAGCCATTGGACTCCTAGTACAACATCAGCACCACCCATTGGAATGGAAAGCATTGGGATATTCAATACATATTCTCCCATGGATAGCTTGATATTATGGCACTTTCCAGCGCAATTTATGGTTCCTCCACTTGAAACCATCACTTGACACTCTGATGCTGGATATAGGAAGCAATTCAGTTCCTTGGCTATCTTACAATGAATAAAATTATGGGTACTGCCTGAATCAATCAACACTATTACCTTTCTCTTCTTGATATGTCCTTCTATCTTGATAGTTTGAGGAGTGGTACTTTCAGCCAATGCATTACAAGATACTGTCGGATTAATTTCTTGATGCTTGATGTGATATTTCGCTTCTTGAACCTTTTTCTTCTTGATATGTCCTTCTATCTTGAGAGTTTCAGGAGTGGTAATTCTTGCTAATGCTTTACAAGATATGGTCGGATTCATTTCTTCTTTCTTTGGGGTTGGTTCTTGGTGTATATCCTCTTCTTTTGATGTTTCCATATCATTTTCTTCCTCCTCTTCACAATAATGTAAAATAATTTCTTCTCAGCACACTTATGACCTTTAATATATTTTTTATCACAATTGTAACAAAGCACTTTTGCTCTTTTTTCTTCCAATTGTTGTGGTGTCAACCTTGTAGGTTGTGGAAAGATAGGAGAAACAACACTTCCATCTTTACAGTTGTGAGGGGTAGATATCCTTGTTGCCATAATTTTACTTTCCACTTTTCTTTCCAACCTGAATGCCTTCTCCAATGAATCAGGTTCCCAAAGACGAACCTCATGTTGAATGTTATCCTTTAAAGTCCCTATGGAGACATCAATCCTCTGCTTCTCTGGAATATCATTTTCCCTTATATTCAATTTTTGAAAGTCCTCAATGTGCTCTACCATTGACCACTTGTGTTTGAGATTTATCAATTGGCTAAAGAAGGTGTTGCTCTTTATATCCGCATAATGTGCTATCATTTCCTCCGTGAAAATTGACCACGTAACAAGTGGTTTATGAGAACAAAGCCCTTTATACCATAAAAATTGAGCTGGTTCTAAATATGAAGATGCAATGCGTACCTTTTGTAACAGTTTCACCTCATGAAGATCAAAATATTGCTCCATCTGTAGTATCCAATTTACCGAATCCTTGCCATCAAACTTCCTCATATTGCCTTTTCTTGATTTTAGGAGCTTGATCTTGAAATGATTGTAACTCTGTAATTTCAAATCTCCACATTCTGAAATTGCGTCTTACAATAGCCCTCTAAGTCCTCTTTCTAACCCCGCAAGTCTAATCAAGATTGGATTCTGCAAGGAATAGTTATGTCAAATCTCCCATGGTGACCAAATTATAGATTAGTTCAGTACAACGAACTTGTACGAAGTGCCACATGTCACTTTTTCAACCTTAGGAGCTAAAATAGATACACAGAAAACTACAGTCCGTCTGATTCTGTAAATTCTTACAAAATTTCAATGATGCTCAAAGAGAAAGCTATGATGATTTTCCCAAGGTCACCTGTTTGGGATGTAATTTGGGGGCTTGCAGAAACCCTAAATGTCTTGGACCGTATCTCCGAAAATATAGCAAGGAAAAATCTAAAATTCGGTCCTCAGCTTCACCAAGATTGTGGCTCAAATGGGTTTTAATTTCAGAGTCTAAACCTTTGTATAAAAAAATTTATAGCTAAAATTCCACGATGACCTATTTGAGATGAAATTCTGGAACTTGAAAAAACCCTGACTTCCTCAAACCATATCTCCGAAAATATAGCGATACAAGATGTAAAATTTGGACTCGAGGTTCAAACCGATTTCTTCTCAAATGGGTTTTTTTTATATTCTGAAACTTCGTAGCCAAACAGTTATTGTAAAAATTCTACGATGGCATGTTTGGAGCAGCGAAACTCTAGAATCCAAAGCTCTAATGCCAAATGTTATGAAACCAGCTCACAAAAAGATAAAAAAGAAATATCAATGCCTTAGAAATAAGACTCTTCGAGGGGGAAACCTCCTTTACATTACACAAATAAATAATTCTTGGATGATACAAATGACAATACCTCCTTTCTATATATAGGAGTCTAAGGGGTCATAATGTAATCAGAGTCGACATAACAATAATAATGTAAGGGCACAACAATAACAATAGTGGGCTTCTATGGGGCATAATAATAACAATATGGGACTACATGAGCACAAAAATATAATAAGGGGGTTGCACTAATAACAATAAGGGGTTACACTAGTAGTATAGGAACCTAATAGAAGTCTAGATGACCAAAAGGGAAAATATGAGGTATGTATGCTTGTATTTTGATAAAATTGAGTCATATCATATAGTTGTAAATAGTATGGATAGTTTCTCTAATTCATGAGCATGATCAAAAGAAAAGGATCTCCTCCTTTGGAAGGATGCATGAAGGCATGAGTCAAATATTTTCTAAGATGAAATCAACATAGTAAGTTCTCATATGGAATATGAGGAGGTTGAAAAAAACAAAGGAACTATGGTTGGAAGTTCCTAGGATGCAATATGTGAAGGAAGTAAGGAAAGATCATGAAAAAAGTAACTATGGGGAAGGAAATCAACATCCAAGAACTAAAAGTTTTGACTATGATATCTCCATGGGAAAGATATGAAGATTCTAATAAAGTTTGGAAAATTAAAGAGACCCTTGACATTGTATATATGTTGGAGATGTGTCAATGCAAGATGTTGATGCAAACATGAAGATGTTATGTTGAAAGACCGTCATAAAGGTAATCTTGATTTAATAATTCATTTTTTATTTATAAACAATATCTGGATGGGCTAATGGAGGGAAGCCAAGGGAAGAGTTGTGGATGTCATCTACAATTGATACACATGTGGTAGGATGAAAGATATTGAAGGAAGCATGAAATGAAGAAGGTGGCAAGGCATGAAGGAAGGTCAAATTTGGAATAATGGATCACTTTCTAATGAAAAGAAGGATGACATGACAATCATGATTCATGAAAAAAAGTTATGGATGGTATGTGCACTACAAGAAGTCCCAAAGGATGTAGGCTCCATAATATAAAAGAAATTCATGACATCAAAGGAAGGAGTCCTACAAGCAGTTGTTTGTCCCATGATCTCCACCTAAGAAGAGTTGTTGGAAGCAAGTCCCTGGTCAAGAGGAAACTTGGTCAAGTCCCTGATTAAAAGGGAGCTTGGGCACATTCCTTCAATGGAATGGGTATATCCTCCCTAGTTGAGTGGGAGAGATAGACACATCATCTTGTCTTCACTTAGGATGACAGAATGGAGGATTGAGTAAGCATTTGGCATCTGATACTCTTTGAGGATTTGTTAGGGAATCCAAGATAAGATTAGTCGTAGAGGGCCAATATTCTTTGAGGAATGGTAATCCAAGATAAGAATAGTCATGGTGGAACAGAATCCAAGATAAGAGTAGTCGTAGAGGGCCGATATTCTTTGAGGAATGGGAATCCAAGATAAGAATAGTCCTGGTGGAACATACTCTGAGAGAACCGGGGTGGGGTATATTCCGAGAGAGACAATGATGAGGGTGTCTATAAATCATTGATCTCACCATCATTGTGCTCTAAGTTTATGGAGAGATAGAGTGGTTAGTCAAGGCCTTGCTATGTGACAATACTGGATGATATGATGCTAAATAGATGGGTTACCAATCTAAATCTTCTTATGAGAATTCTTCAGATTGAGAATTTCCAAGTACCTTGTATGGGTTATGAATACCTCCCTCGTTAAGAGGGAGTGTTGAAATATGTAACTAGGTTTGGTCTTCATAATGACATGTGTAATCATGATTTTGTGTTATTGATGTAAAGAAAAATAAAATTATTTATGTTATGCTTGAGTCATTGGTTTCATGCTCAAGGAATTTTATTTTTATAGTTGAATCTCCCATTGTGAGCTTTTAGTATTGGTTATAAAGCCATTTGAGTCATTGTCATGTATTGAAGACCCATTTGGGCATGTTACATATTGTAAACGAGAATTTATTTGAGTCATAAACCCTCCAAGGCCTTGTCACAAGTACTCCATCAAGTTGGATTTCAAAAGGAAATGGAGATCATTCTAGAAGAGGATGTTAGCCTACACACTAGCACAAGTCAGATTATTTTGTGTGGACAAACTACTATATAAAGGGGGACTCAACCTCACTTGATGAACATCTATCCAAGCATCTAAAATTCAAGAATATCGCCTACATCTTGTGTCCCTTGTCTCATTGTTGTTCATATTTTTTATAGTTGTTTGATGAAAAGAATACTATAATAATCAAGTTAAAGAAGAACCTAATCAAAAGAAGTAGAAAGTATTCACAAGCAGTTATTATTTCTAGAGAAATCACCTCTTGTCTCTGCCATAGATTTCTCAACACGATTACCTGTGTCTAATGGCAAGGAAAGAATTCTCATAGTAATCGACAGACTCACCAAGTATGTACACTTCATAGGAATGATGAAATCAGATTCATCAAAATAAATCGTCAAGATATTTTGCAAGAATGTTTACAAATTAGATGGGTTTCCCAAGGTCATTGTTACCGATAGAGATGCCAAATTCAAAGGTAATTTCTGGAAGGTATTTTTCAAACATATAAGAACCTACCTCAACATGAGTTTAGTATATCATCCTCAAACAAATGGTCAAACAGAAGTTGTCAATAAATGTTTAGAAGCCTACCTATGTTGTTATGCAATAGACAAACAAAATAAGTGGGCTCAATGGTTACATCTCGTCAAATGGTGGTACAATTCCACTTACCACACTTTAGCAAAAATGGCTCCATTTCAAGCTCTGTATGGTTACGAACCTCCTAAAATGGAAATACCTTGTCATTATTGAGACAAAACTTCCAACAGTTAAAGATCAGCTAGAAGAAACCCAAAAATTCGTCCAAGCAGAAAAGGAAAATATAAATATTGCAAGAAATCGTATGAAGCAGCGGGCTGACCGAAACAGAATAGAGAGAGAATTTGAAGTTGGAGAATGTATATTTGTTAAACTTCAGCCTTACAAGCAGTTATCCTTAAAAGATAAAGGAAAAAAAAAATTGGCACCAAAATTCTATGGACCATACCAAATTAACAAAAGGATCAGCTAAGTAGCATACAACTTAAGCCTTCCTGATAAAAGTCGTGTTCACAATGTTTTCCATGTATCTTGTCTTTAAAAGGCACTTGGAAAACACCAATCAACACAAACAACACTTCTAACTTTTATGACATAGGGAGGATCATTGTAAAACCAGAAGGCATCATTTCCACTAGGAAAAATAAGTTACGATCAAGAGTAATCAAAGAATATCTGATTAAGTGGAAAGACCTACCAGAAGAAGAAGCTTCCTAGGAGACATAAGTGTTTCATCAACAACCCCCGTCGTTGCGTATGCATTGAGGACAAAGCATATTTTCAAGAGGAAGACAATGTTATGTAAAAAAATAATAATTTTGTAATTTTAGATTAATTAGGCTAAAAGGCACAATTATAAGATCATGCCCTTTCACCAAGAGGCACCCGAGGTGATATACAAGCAAGGGACCCTTCTATGTAACATCATCATTCATTATATATATATATATATATTCCCGTCAATTAATGAGTTGTTCGCTCTAGTATAACCTTGGATCTTTTGTAGGCATGGTTTTCATCAAATATAACATCCTTGCTAACTTCAATTTGTCTTTGTTCCTATAACTCTGTGATCAGAGGCTATAACCAATGAAGATTCCTTTTATGCTTGTAGAGTCCAACTTCTTTTGCTTGTCTTTTGGAACATGGATGTATGCAGGACACCCAAAGATTCAAAGATGGTCTACACATGGCTTCTTCCCTGTGAATGCTTCTTCCAATGTCATATTATCAAGGATTCTATGAGGACTTCTATTTTGTATATAGAATGTTGTCATTGTTGCTTCTTCCCATAGAAATTTTGGTAGATCTTGATCAAATATCATAGTCCATATGCATTCTTCAATGGTTCTATTCTTTCTTTCTGCAACTCCATTTTGCTCGGGGTTGTAGGGAATAATGAGTCCCCTCTTAATACCCACTTATTTACAATATGCAATAAATTATTTTGAAGTGTATTCCCCGCTATTATCAAATCTCAAAGTCTTTATCTTTCTTTCGGTTAAGGTCTCCACTTCGGATCTAAATTCCTTGAACTTTTCAAATACTTCGTACTTTGTCTTGAGGATATAGAGCCATGTCTTTCTAGAATGATCATCAATGAAGGTCACATAGTAAAGATGGCCGCCAAGAGATTTATTAGACATTGGCCCACACACATTGGAATGAATGAGGTCTAGTATCTCTTTAGACCTTGTATCACTGCTTGTAAAATGTTTCCTAGTATTCTTTCCCAAAGCACATCCCTTTCATACTCCTTCATGATCTCCTTTGATGTTGGGGATACCCTTTACCATTTGACTAAGAGAGGGTATTATCTTGTAATTAATATGCCCATATCTTCTATGCCAAAGTTCGATAGGGTTGATCTCCATGTGAACTAGAGCTTGAGGAGATGGTGTTATAACTCTATATAGTCTTCCTTCACAAACTCCAATAACCTTTTCCTATTCAATACTTGAATCCTTTCCTCAAACCAAAAATTTACCATATACAAAGGAAACCCTATCTCCTTTATATTCTAAACAAGAAATGGAAAGTAAATTCTTTTTTAAACCTGGGACATAGAGTATGTTGTTGAGTTATAGTTTTGCTACGCTTTCCACCTTCAATGATGTATATCCAAGGCCCTTGACTACATAACTGGTGTTGTCTCCGAGCTCCATTGCATGAGATGATGGTTCCCTTGATAGTGTATGAAGTTGTCCACTTTCTCTCATCATATGTCTTGATACTCCACTATCAATGATCCATGTGTTATCATCACCAAGGGTACCTGTAAGTGTAGTCAAGAATTCTTCACCCTTGACTCTCCTAGATAGATTGTAGATGATTCTTCCAATCCAGCTTCTTGCAACTTTCATGATATTGAGATCCATCTTCAAATAGCTTGCCATAGAGGGAGTAAGTTTTTCCCTTCTTCAAGTGATTGCCAACAAAGTGATCTTCAAATTTCTTCCACCTTAGCTCTGATACCATGTTGAGAATTCAATGCTTATAGGAATTGGGGTTTGATTCCTCTTTCTTGATAATTACTTGTGAATTATGTTGGCTTCTTTTACTTCTTTATTAGTTCATCTTTCATCAAGAAATTTCCAAATTAAATGTATATAGGCCACAAGAACAAGAGAGACAAGATGTAGACGTTGAGCCAAGGCAAAACCCCTTCAAGGGGAAAACTTAGTCCAACTCTTGCACTAGTATATTCAAATCAAGATGAAACACTCCAAGACCTCTTAGACCTAAAAATACCTCCTCCAACCACCAAGTCAACCCTTCCCTTTAATAGATGATCCCTATCAAAGTCTCCAAGTGACAGCTTCCCAATAGCAACTTCAATCCAGAATTTCAGCGTCCAGCAACCAAATTTCATACCTGTTGTAGACACAAAATTTCGGCCTCAACAATTGCTCAGAAACTTCAAACATGTGAGAGATAATTATTGAATTTAGGCTTTTGTGATCCATATCAAGTTTATTGAGAAATGTTTTCGGCGATAACCACATCAAAATTCATTTGTCGACGTGTTTCGAACTAGCAAGTGTGGTTCATCGTCAAGACAAGATGAAGAACTAGATCATGGCTATGAGTTAAATAGAGAGAATCGATCATTCAATGGCTAGAAAGAAACAACTACATTTGACCAAGGAAACAACTACAATGGACTGGGCAACAACTACATTTGACTGGACCAAGAGATAGGGAAAGGAATATTAATTAGTTAATCAATTAATTAATTAGTTGGTTTGTTAAATCTATTTATTTTTATTTGTAACTAAATATATATGCTTGAATAATTAGCCCAAAAACTTGAATAAGGTATTCCCAACTCCTTTCATCCTTCTCTAGCTACTCCACTCCCTTTTCAACTTCTCTCTTTGAAGATCAAACTTGTTGAGTGAGTGCTCCAAATAGGTCAAACTTCCTTTCTATATATAGCCTTTCTACTGGGTCAAATAGCCCTAACGTAGGTTGACTTCATGGGGACGAGGCCAACTTAGTGTGGAGGTGACAAATAACCTTTTGACTCTAAATTAATTATTTTTACACGATATAAGGGTCTAATAAAAATGACAATGACTCAAACAACTTAAGAGAAAACCTAAAAGCCTTCAATGGAGGCTTTGACCTAGAAAACATTGATCCAAGCATGAAACCATGCTTTAATAAGCCATTTCCTTTAAAAATAAAATTTATTTTGACAAGTACGATTATGAAGACCAATACTAGTTACATTCTTCAACAATTATTAACAACTTAAAATAGTCATTTTTAGGGTTCTTTTGGTGACGACCGCAAATTTTGCAGATTGAACATCTTTTGATAGAGAACACAAATTTCAATCAAACCAATTTTGGAAGATATAGAAAAGTGTTGATGTGTCATAATTGAGGTTATAATAGAAAATCCGAGGTGCAAAACACAAGTTGTGGTCATTTTATATTTTCGGTCTCAAGCCCTCACTATATAAGGGAACTATATTGAATGTAAGTGATTCTCTCTAAAACCCTAGTTCTATTTTTGGGCTTCAAGTAAGATTTATTTTGCAGGTAAAGATGATGGTCCTAGTATTGAAGAGTTCATAAACAAAATGATTTCCAAAGGGGAAAAGGGATAGAAATTGTGGGTATGTATGTATTTAAAAGACATGCATCCATATGGTGGAACTCAATTAAGCATGACAATGTATGTGAAATATCTAGATGAAGATTTTGAAAATGCATTTCTAGATAAGTGGTCTCATGTCATGAAGAAGGATAACAAGAGCACTAGGAATTTATTTTCACATGGCAACTTCATATTATAGGTTAATAGATATATTCAACGATAGAATGTCATTGTTTCTATTAACCCTAGTTGCAAACATAATTTCATCAATGTTAACTGGGCTAAAATATTGCAAGTTCCAACATAATATTTTTTAATTGGGGGTGAAAATGTTCAAATTTTTAAATATTTTGAAGGTTTCCATGGATAACTATGTGCTGCATTAGATTTTTATGTTATATATATGGATGATGTGGATATTATTTTGGGATATCTTTGAATGGACTCAACAAGTAAAATTAATATTAATGTGCAAAAGAAGCCGTTAGCTCTGCTACAATCTTCAGTTCTTAAAGGTCAAATGCAAGTCTGGTGGCTGGTTTGTGCAGAGAAAGCAGCGCGCAACAGTCTTTTCACCTTCCTCTCATTTGGTTTCCTTACACTCTCTTAACATCTCGTTGCTTCTATTTTCCTCTAAATCCTTCCTAAACCTATATTCCCCGTCACTCCCACTTAATCTCTTGTGTTCCGTTGCTTTTGTTTGATCCTTATAAAACTCTGCAATCCCGTTTTCTTCTGACCCCCGAGTGCTAAACTGTAGTCACCATATAACCTAATCATATGACTCGGCGCTTACGTAAACCTCCGCCTTAATCCCCACCGTTGATCGCCGCGATCCAACGGTCTTCATCCCTTTTCCCGCAAGTTAAACTGCGTGTACCTTCCTTGCCATCCGACTGTCTGTCGCGCCATCGGACGGCTGACGCTTCCCCCGATCGCGTGACAAGTGCACGCGATAGCCCGTGGGGGCGTTGGTTTTGGGCTGCCATGCATCACAAATCTGTTGGATCGCGCCTCCATATACGGAAACTGCCTATCCCCCGTAGGTGGTGTGGGGAAACCGCTTTCCACCGCCATACCCTTTCCCCAGAAGTTAACCTGTGTGCACCTTCCGCTTGCGATCACCGTTGGATTTGCTGCGTCCAGATCCGACGGCCTCGTTTTCTTGTCCGCACTATCTCCCGATAGCCTCTCTGATCAAATCTTCGTCGTTCGTTTGATCTATCCAACGGCCCACATTTGATTTTCGTTTCTTCCGATAACCATTGCGAAATGTTTCTTGCCGATGAATCCACGTTGTCCAATGGTGGATCTTTCTCCATGCCGCCTGCGCCCACTGCCTTTGCCGTGCATCCGAAGGAGAAAGCAAGCGATCAACCACCCTGTACCTACACAGTTAATATCTCAGCAACCGTATTTAAATAGCAGAGTGGCCGAGGAGGGAAAATACAGGGCTAGAGAAGATAAATGCAGTTATTAGTTATGGAGCCTTGTATCAGTCAGTACTCTACCTGTTCAGGAAGGACTGCAGAGCACCAGAAAGATCAAATTCATCCATTAAAGCAGTCAAACTCCAGCGAAGGCCCATTTCAAAGAATTAATGTGGTTGGTGGTCCATTAAGACATCTCCACGCATAGCACAACAAACTATTTTTGTAAACCAACCTCTATATATATCCAGAAGACAGAATGGAATAGGTTGATGAATGTTATTTTGTTGTAAGCTTCAACTTCTGGAGACTGTAACTACTGTGATACCTGCAGCGTCTAGTCTTCATTTTCAGCGAATGCAAGCTTCTTTTGTTGTTAATTGCTCACTGTCCACTTCTTCTTCCTGTTCCAGGCTGTGCTGTTATGTATTTATTCATGTGCTGTTGATGTTTAGCATTAGAGGCGCTGTCATCCCACCTCTGTGTTAGAATTTAGCATGTATCACTGAATTTGTGTGCAGGTTTCTGTTGTTTTAATGCCAGAGAGTTGTCATCCTGTCTATGCATTACAAAATAGAATTTACAGACCTCTTTACTGGTTGCATCCGGTCATCACAAGGTCCTGTGCATCTGTTGGTGTGGTCAGTCTTCTCCATCATCACATTTTCCTTAAACTGCGAGTAATTGGTGGTCTAAAGCCTTGTAGTCTGGGGGTGTTCACCCATGTCTGGGGTCAAGCATAGTAGAAGTGGTTATCTGGCTTGAATATGCAGCATTTATTTCATTCATCCAACAATTTTCGAACATTTTGTTGAGTTTGTAATGTTCCCGAGCATCTCTGATATACAACCTAGGAGAGTTTCTTGGGGTGATAACATTAATTGGCGCCGTTGCCGGAGAGAGGAGAATCGAAGCTTAGCTTCCATGGGAGAACGACACAATTTCAAGCTTTGATGATAGATAAGGTTTGAACGTAGTTTCTGGTTGTAATCATCTATCTGGCGACTCCATTGGAGGAAGACCATCATTTGGTGACTCCACTTTGAAGTTTCGGCACAGTTGGTGAGGCATGTTCAGAGATATCTTCAGAAATAATCAGTTAAATCAGTGTCTGATCCTGAAAAGATCGTTGAACAGAAGTAAACATTGCAGAAAGGAGCATCAGGACCAAGTAAGCCTTTGAAAGTCCCGTGTATCTCTGTTAGTGACAGTCACCTTCAAAGATTCAGTTAGCTCCTTAGTTATTCATTTCCCTTTCAAACCTCAGTTGAAATAAGCATCCATGTTGTCCATCATGTTCCTCTGTTTCTGTCATTCTTTTCATTGATTCCTTCCACTCAGTCTACCAGTATCCTTCCATTCACCTCAGTCATGGCAGGCCAACAAGCCCTCACAAAGATAGAAAGAATAGTTGTTGTTAGGTATGGACCCCTAGTTCTCCCTGTTCCTTTAAATGCCATGCCTGCAGGAGATTATCAAGAATTTATGCCTAAGTTTACTGGTGCGAAAGGAGTATCAGCTGAAGAGCACCTCGAATCTTTTATAGCTATGCTGATAACTTGGATATCAATGAAGAGGATGCCTGGATGAGGGTTTTTGTACAAAGCCTAGATGGGGAAGCTAGAAAATGGTTTAGAAATTTACCCCCTAGGTCTATTGCAGACATTGACGCCTTAGATGATGTGTTCCTAAAGCACTGGGGGAATAATAAAGATTTGCTCTTTTATCATTCTGAATTTGGTAACTTGTAGAGAGAAGACGGTGAGCTGCTGTCTGAATTTAACAAAAGATCCAACCTTATGTACCGCAGAATGCTAGTTGAAGTGAAGCCTACCTCTACTTCTGCTATGATTACTTATGCCAATGCCTTCGATTCTCAATTCTGCCTGCTGTTAAGAGAAAGAAGATGTACTTCTTTGGCTGATATGCAAATTGCAGCCTTTGAAGTAGAAGCAAATATCATTGCTGCAGAAAAAATCGAAGGTGATGCTGAATGGAAAAGATAGGGAGGTGAAGCCTCATCATCCTCAGAGCCTGAAATAGATGAATTAGCGAGGATGATTGAATTTTTAGCCTCTGAAGTTTCCAAACTAAAGGCTGAGCAGTATTTTGAAGAATCAGGAGCTCATTGTTCCATTTCTTTTTCAACTCCAAATCTATGTAGAGGAGCACATGAACATTTGCAGATTTTGCAAAGAAACAGAGATGCAAACGAAGATCAAAGGGTGAAGACCCTTTGTCAAAATATAGTCATGAAAGAAGAGCTGTTTGAAGAAGAGGAGGAGGTCCATGGTTTGGAAGGTGCTCCTTTCCTAACGAGAGCTGCCTATGAAGAAGCATTATCAAGAGGCACTGCTTGTCAGTTTGTTGTAGCTGCAGAACAACAAGCTGATCAACAGTAGCAATCAGCAGAAGGCACCTTCATCCTCCAAGAATCTATGCTCGATGCTAGTTCATCTTCACATGGCTATGCAGATCTGAAAATTAGCCAGCCTGCTATCATCCCCGGCCCAGTGATCAAAGAGGGAGAGGAAAGCTCTCCATCATCTTTTGTTCCTCTATCTGCTCAAATGACAATCCCTCACAGTTGCCCCTTGAACACTGAGGCAAAAAATAGCTCAATGCTCAAGGCTGAGATTGATCACCTCAGCTTTGATTTTCTGAAACCTGCTCAGGTGGCCTCTACACAGCTTGCAAGGGCAGCTCACTAGATGACAGAGGAAGAGGGTGCACAGTATTGGAATTCCTCCTTGGATGAGGATTATTCAAATAAAGATTCAGGAGCAGATAATGTTTCTGTGTCCCCTACACATGAAAACATTGGTTCATCATTCATATTAATTATGCAGGCCACAGATGACAAAAACAGGTACACAGTAGTCATGATTATTCAGCAGGTGTACAAATGCTCCCATAAAAAACATCCGAGGAAAATACACAGAGGGGAAACAAAATTTGATCAATATCTACCTCTTAAGCTCAAATGTCCTAAACTGTTTGAGGTGGATGATCAAATAAATCCTATTTTGCAGCTCTATGATGAAGGGGCCGAGAGCAGGAGAAACAATTTTGATGGCCTATCAGTTGGCCAATTTTTGAGTAATTAGTGATTGTAATCATGTTCTTTTACAGGTTTCTATTGTAGGCTTAGTTGACTCCATGCCCAATGGATAGTAGGCAAATGTTTTTAAGCTGGTTTTGTACAAAGGCATTGTTCTGCAGGTTCTTGAGACCTCACAGGGAGGATCTCATCCCTAGAAGGAGCCAGTGTTAGCTCTGCTATAATCTTCAGTTCTTAAAGGTCAAATGCAGGTCTAGTGGCTAGTTTGTGCCGAGAAAGCAGTGCGCAACAGTCTTTTCACCTTCCTCTCATTCGATTTCCTTACACTCTCTTAACATCTCGCTGCTTCTATTTTCCTCTAAATCCTTCCTAAACCTATATTCGCCGTCACTCTCGCTTAATCTCTTGTGTTCCGTTGCTTCTATTTGATCCTTCTAAAACTCTGCAATCCCGTTTTCTTCTGACCCCTGAGCGCTAAACTGTAGTCACCATATAACCTAATCATATGACTCGGTGCTTACGTAAACCTCCGCCTTAATCCCTACCGTTGATCGCCGCGATCCAACGGTCTTCATCCCTTTTCCCACACGTTAAACTGCGTGCACCTTCCTTGCCATCCGACAGTCCGTCGCACCATCGGACGACTGACACTTCCCCCAATCGCGCGACCTGCGCACGCGATAACTCGCGGGGGAGGTGGTTTTGGGCTGCCACGCGTCACGAATCTGTTGGATCGCGCCCCCATATACAGAAACCGCCTGTCCCCCGTAGGCGATGCGGGGAAACCGCTTTCCGCCGTCGTACCCTTTCCCCGGCAGTTAACCTGCGTGGACCTTCCACTTGCGATCACCGTCGGATCTGTCACATCCAGACCCGATGGCCCTCGTTCGCCCGTCCGTGCTATCTCCCGATAGCCTCTCTGATCAAATCTTCGCCGTTCGTTTGAGCTATCCAACGACCCACATTTGATTTCCGTTTCTTCCGATAACCATTGCGAAATGTTTCCCACCAATGAATCCACGCTGTCCAACGGTGGATCTTCCTCCATGCCACCTGCGCCCATTGCCTCTGCCATGCATCCGAAGGAGAAAGCAAGCGATCAGCCACCCTGTACCTACACAGTTAATATCTCAGCAACCGCATTTAAATAGCAAAGTGGTCGAGGAGGGAAAATACAGGGCTCGAGAAGATAAACACAGTTATTAGTTATGGAGCCTTGTATCAATCAATATTCTATCTGTTCAGAAAGGACTACAGAGCACCAGAAAGATCAAATTCATCCATTAAAGCAGTCAAACTGCAGCAGAGACCCATTTCAAAGAATTAACGTGGTTGGTGGTCCATTAAGACACCTCCACGCATAGCACAGCAGACTGTTTTTGTAAACCAACCTCTATATATATCCAGAAGATAGAATGTAATAGGTTGATGAATGTTATTTTGTTGTAAGCTTCAACTTCTGGAGATTGTAACTACTGTGATACCTACAGTGTATGGTCTTCATTTTCAGCTAATGCAAGCTTCTTTTGCTGTTAATTGCTCACTGTCCACTTCTTCTTCCTGTTCCAGGCTGTGCCTGTTATGCATTTATTCATGTGTTGTTGATGTTTAGCATTAGAGGGGCTGTCATCCCACCTCTGTGTTAGAATTTAGCATGTATCATTGAATTTGTATGCAGGTTTCTGTTGTTTTAATGCCAGAGAGCTGTCATCCTGTCTGTGCATCAGAAAATAGAATTTACAGACATTTTTACTAGTTGCAGCCGGCCATCACAGGGTCCTATGCATCTGATGGTGTGGTCAGTCTTCTCCATCATTACATTTTCCTTAAACTGTGAGTAATTGGTGATCTAAAGCCTTATAGTCTGGGGGTGTTCACCCATGTCTGGGGTCAAGCATAGTAGAAGTGGTTATTTGGCTTGAATATGCAGCATTTCTTTCATTCATCCAACAATTTTCCAACATTTTGTTGAGTTTGTAATGTTCCCAAGCATCTTTGATATACAACCTAGGAGAGTTTCTTGGGGTGATAACAGAAGCCATTGAAGCTTTTGGTACAAGAAAAGGAACACATTACAAAACATGTCTCTTAGTAAAGCTAAAAGTGTCTAAAGGGTCATTTGAAAAAATCCCTACAAAGAAAATAATTATAGTGCCCAATGAAATATTAGATAAAGAATCCAATGCTTAATTAGAAGAAGATATTATAAAAGTACTTGAAGAAAACCTAATAGGAGGGTATAAAAAGGAAGATGAAGCTAATGATACATGTTGAAGAGTCACAAAAAGAATAATCAAATGAAAAGCTAGAGCTTGAGGTAGAAGAACTTATATAAGCACTTGAAGAAAAGCACCACGAAGGGCATAGAAAGGAAGAAGCTAATGCACCACATGTTGAAAAATCAAGGAAAGAAGATCCAATAGCTAAGGTTTCTATATATGCCACTCACACCATTCAAAGAAATAATAATCATCAAAGCAAGGGCATGAGCATCAATAAAGTTACTATGGATCAATATGGAACCGAATAAACATTTGATATGGAGGTACATGGAAGAATAAAAGTAATATATGTAGATATCATAGTAGGGCAACAAGAACATGGATCCCAAGAAGAAACCAATATCAAGATCAACAAAAGACTATAGTTCATTAAAACATTTTTGAAGTCTAAAATGGACCTCCTAAGGAAATAAAATAATAGTGGAAATAATAAAATAAGATTAGATTACATCATCAAATTTTAGAGGGAAAAAAGAAAAACTATTTTTTCAACTCGTATTTTTAACTTATCTCCCTATGGGTTTACTCAAATTTCGAGCAACAACACTCATTGGATGCGGAATTTGATTCTTCATCCAAAGAGTACACACATTGCATGCTTTCAATGGACCCTACTATACGAAAAATGAGAAATGCATGAAAAACGTGATTGCAATTATGTTTTTTCATGTATTTCTCATTTTTCGTGTAGCAAGGTCCATCAAAAGTATGCAACATGGGCACTCTTTGGATGAGGAATTAAATTTTTCATCCAACGAGTATTCCCACTCAAAATTTGAGTAAAACCTTAGGGAGATAAATTGAAAATATGAGTTGAAAAAGTAGTTTTATTATTTTATTATTTTTTAATCTTTTTATTTTTTTACTCCAAAAATGGTAAATCATCCCCCATGGTTGACATCATCATCTTGAATCATATTGGTTTTTATAAAGTTTATTTTGGTTGTACATTTTTCTTAGGAGGTCCATTTTAGACCTCAAAATTTCCCTAATAGGCCCTCACATCCACATTTCACGCATGGTGCTACATTGCTCAATAGGTCTCATTATATGGCTACTTCCCATGTTTCCAAGATGAAACATGCAAAGGGGGATGGATTGCAATGTACATAGGGAAGATAATATAAAGTACCTAGGGAATAATGAATGTAATGTGACCATAATAATAATATAGGTCAACTTTGTAATTGAAAGGATATAACTTAATAATAAGGGGTATTTGGCATAAGACCCTTATGAATGTTCATGAGAAGGTATATATACACAAGTATCATCACATTGGAAGTATATTAGGTAGTATTGTATTGTGTCAACCTATTGTATTAGATCAAGAATGGCTTGTGGATTGATTCCTTCCATAACGAGTATTTGGTGGTGTTGCCCTATCTTAAGGATGCTTTCTATATCACTGATATATTTGATGGTGAATGTCTGGTAGTGATTTGGTCTTATATTGGAAATTTTTATCTTGGAATTCTCTTATATCTTTGAAGTTTCATTGCATGGGCCCTCTTAATTCATAAAACTTTCAAATTTTTGAAAATGACAAGATTGATAGAATCAATTAGGTTTTTCAACATTTTTTTGGCATGAAAAACAATGATGATTCAATTGATTTTTGACACATTTTCTTATGATTTCAATATCCACATGGTTGAAGGCTTCCTCCTTGTCAAGGATCCTTTTGAAAGCTCCTACAAAAACAAGGAGCTTCTATTAGCATTGAAAAAGAAAGAGCACCCAAATGAAGTTCACAATAACCCTTGAAAAGTTCTCAACCTTTCAAAAATGTGCCCAACAAAAAGGTAATATTTCCAACAAGCTCCAAAAATCTTTGGAGAGCAAGGGCACAAAGGATATAGGTTCCCCAATTCTTAGGAGAGGTACTCATGCTATTATAGTTATTTTTAGAACTGTTAAATGTTAGAGGTTGCACTTGTGGATTGGAACACGGTTCCCTTGAAATACAATTATTCAATATTTGTATTATTAGATTACTTTGTATATTTAGTTGCATAAAAGAGAAATACATATAGTTATTAATTATATTTTACATTCAATCTAAGAGTTTAGAAAAAAAAATCTAAAAAATCCCTAATTTAAAGTAAATTTCTGAATTTATAGTTAACAATCATTTTTTTTTTTTTAATTTGCAAAAACAATAATTGAGAAAAAATAATAATAATAATAATAAAAATAAAAAAAATCATTTAAAACATTAAAACCTTTCCATTGTTACATTTTGTTTTATAAATAACTTTATTGTATATTAATATATGATTGTATGAGAATTGTGACGAAACATGAAGAAAAAAAAAGATACACCAATTGTTACATGAGATATGTTCAAATATTTTAGTATTTTGCCAAGTTCCATAACTTTTCCACAATCCCGTGACACTTGACCAATTGCTTAATTTGCCATAACGTTGTTGTGCACATTGGTATAATTGGACATTAGAAAAAAAAGGCTGTACATTGAGTGTTATCAATGGCGGTAAAAATTTAGCATTCTGACATTATGGACACTAAGGGTATCCACTGACTGTTATCAGAGGCAAGTAAAGGTTATGTGCCTATGGGCTTATGACAAAAATAGGTGCCAACGATGAAAAATTAAAAACTCATCAATAGTATCTTATAAAAATTGCTCACACAATCCACTTGCTCCAATCTCAATCATAATTGTTCGTTATCCATTCCCTTGGTTACCTGTTCTAATATCTTGAACACACACAGCATGAATGGATACCAACAAAAGAGAGATCCCCCATGATGTTGAAATGCATGCAAATAGACGGACAAAAGTAAATAGGAAAAACTCGACCATGATGTTCAAATGCATGTAAGTAGTTGGACAAATGTGAGGAAAACTGGGCAATCAGAATCAGACGGGATATGCTAAGCAATAACGGTGAACAAAGAGAAGAATAGAATTCCCGATGGCCAACAACTAAAATGGAAAATCTGTCACCTCAGTGAAAACATAGCCATCAATATTTTACAAGAAACTAACGAGCTCGAACAGTTAGTCCCATCCAACAACAGGGAATGCTGAGCTCCCGCATACTTAACGTGTGTCACTGAGTTTTATGGCTGGCTGGTGCCGGCCAGTCCCAGTAAATTGACTGACTTGATCAGCACTGGTTTGAGCCAAGTTCGAGTTTTGTAACTATGTTTCATATTCTATGCACAAGAACTCTGTAAAATCGCTTCGACATTAATCATTATCAACAAATAATAGAAATAATACATATATGACCGAATTTTTGGGCCTCTCAAGTATATGTGAACTCAGTGCAGGTCTGAATACGCAGATCACTATATATTGCATCCATATTGTCAAACATAACCAATAAATAGAGGCCAACCTATCCTCTGATAAATCATACATATGAGCCCAAAGAAAATAACATACTAAACCTAGTTACAAGCTATGAGATATCGAAACATGAGAATCATTTCTCGATATCCAGAATTTACTAGACATTTGTGATATGAAAGAATAAAATGGACACCTTAGATTTATAATTTCACCGCTAAAGTAAAGAATACTCCCTACATAGCCTGAAGACACGCTTAATGGTAACTTAAGTAACAGCATTTTCTCCTAAAATCATTTCCGAGAAATGCGAGTGATCACAAGTTATTAAGCTGAAGATTAACATTAAAAAGGAAAACGGTTGTCATTTTTAAATTTCAAAAAATAAAGTGATTTGAAATGTAGATTTAGGAATGGAATTTACATGCCTGGATAAAATGAATGAGTTCTAATGGATGATTTCTGGAGTTTTCAAACTTGAGTACCTGCTCAAATAATAGCTTGTACAACATAGGATAGATAATTCTGCGATTATATATTATGACAAGGTCTTTAATATTAATCTCAAAAAAATTAGATTATGCACCTAAGTAGTACAATTCGAAAATTCTTAGATACATCGGCCTCTTATGTATTCAATGTAAATATTTGCATCTTGCTCCATCAGCAGCATTGTAAACAGAAAATATATTGTACAATCTTGAATGGTTGTAAAAATGACCTCTAAAAAGTGCCTGTTACATTTCAGCTGGCCGTTTAAAATGATTCCCTCTCTAGATTTATGCTCATGGTTCTAAGTACTGAAAGTACCTTTTCTGCAAGCTTGTTATCTTTCTTGGACCAACTACAACGTAGGATATCTGCCAATTGACTTTTCTCCGGACAATCACATGTCCTGTAAAAGCATTTCTTATCTGAACAAATAGAAATAGTAAGTGACTGTCCTTGTATACAGCCTTCATGTTCCTGAAAAATCAAACCTCCTAGGAATCCTACTAACCTTAAATATACAGCATGAAGTAAATTTAAGCCAGACATTTTAACGTCAATATTCAAGTCTGAAGAATTTGATGATACATCAGCACCAACATTAACATTCATATTTTCCATTTCTGTATTGTCATCTCGTATCGAATCTAAAGGGTGGCCAACTGAACTTTGGGAATGAAATGAAAATTCCTGATTTTGTTGCATATCATTGTCTTGATTCCAATCTGGAGAAACATTTTCATGGGAGGTGGTACAGTGTTTCTTCCTTGCAGGTTCCTCAGGTTCAAAGCTAGGCCATAATTCACTCTCAGAATTGCACAATGCTTTTGGTTTTATCTCCCCGTTTCTGTTGATGTATATTGGACAGCAACAGATAAACTCAACTTTGTGATCTTCCTTTTCCAGAGTATCCAGTGCTTCTGATGAATGGAGAACTTTTACTTTCTCTGCTTTTCCCATTAAGACAATACCCTCAGCTGGCATTTTATCTCTGACGAGAAGTTCTTGAAGATTTTTTGTATTCTGATTGCTTAAGTCCAAAGTGGTTATTTTACCTTGATTTAAGTGCTTAGCCATGCTCATATTCTTTCTAAGGAATTCTTTTGTGACATCAACTTTGACTGAATGGCGTGAAGGAATATCAACAGTTTCATTGTTCATGGGATCATAACTTGGAATTCCCAGCTCAGAGAAAATTCTGGCCTTCAGTAAGGTCATTTTAGGCTTCTCACCATGGACAAGAACTGTATGTCGCGGAGAAACATGCTTCACAAGATCCATAATCCCTTTCGCATCAGTATGTGCACTGAATGATATTATATGTATCTGCCACACAAGAAAGAAAAAAATGAGAAAATATCTCGGTTCTAATACTATATATATATATACAAATATTATCAAAAGCATATTGACTATTTTCTTTTTTCTTTATACTAATGTTACCAGACTCAATCAGCACAAAATGGACAAGGCAAAAGAGTGAAGTACGTTAAAATAATAAATATTTTCTCTTTCCGATGGGAAAAAATCGGTGAATTCAATAAACAAAGATAATATATATATTGAATTAAAAAAATATTTTTCATTGATATTGAGTTAAAAATATTAATGTTTTATTATTATTAATATTTTATTAAATTAATATTTTTTAATTTAAAAATAAGTTTTTTTTAGTATTTTTATTTCATATAGAATGTATAATCCTTAACACTAATTTTTGAATTTTTTATAAATTTTCAATTAAATATTTTTGAATTTTTTATAAATTTTCAATTAAATAAATAAAAGTATCCCAAATAAGAAATAATAAAAAAACTATAATAACTTAAACTTATCAAGAGAGCTAAATTTATGATTTTTTTTCAGTACGAGCTCCTGCATATCGATCGCTTTGTCACACGAGACTATGCGTTGTAGCCAAAGCTTATACTGTGCTAGATTTTAACACGAGTTTTTGGAGAGGAATGGCCTCTAAACTCCTCGGTAGGTACATGAAATTTTGAAAAAATCCAACTCCGAATCCCGAATTCATATTCAGCGTACAAAGTCAATTCAAAAAAAAATTCACGAGGAACATTGGCAATTCATCAAAACGTAAGTCAACGACTATTTTTTCTTTTTATCGTGAATTCGTTGTCAAATTGTCATAGGGAGTACAGTGCAATGGACACGAGATATCTTTTCGTAACATTTTCAACGAATGTAAATGGTGCAACGAGCTAATAGTTTAGGGTGGGTTGATGCATAGCGTTAGATGGAGAATCTTACACATGAGATATCTTTTCGTAACATTTTCGATTAATGTAAAGAGTGCATCGAACTCGTGCTCGCCGAGTCGAGGTCTGAAAATCGCCAAAGTCTCTGGATAGACGCGAGTAAAACTAATGTTGACCACGAGTCAAACTCGGTCAACGAGAGTTTGACTTTGCCCAGATTTGAGTCTGATCGTTTGCAGGCCAATTCGAGTCGGACTCGCGATTAATCACGAGTGATCGCAGAGTCCTGTTTCATTACTATGCTACAATGCACAAGGAGAACCAATGATTTTATAAGATTGGTTTATCAACGTCGATCAAATGACCAGAACTAAGTCAATGGGACTACTACCTGTGTCTCTACTACCTGTGTCTCAAACCTTCACAATTTTTACATCCAACTAGGAGCGGCCTCTAACAAGATGTCTCCCATATTTGGGTCGACCATGTGATGGAATGCTCTTTGCCCAATTGAAGTTTTCTTCTAAAAGGATTGGTCCAACCCTTTGCTCCAAGCACCCCATCTACCACAAAAAAAAAAAGTGAAGTAAACTAACACCTAGGCCACCCTCTCTATGTGGGCTATAAAGGCGTTGAATGAATTGCCCCTCCAACCATTGTGTGACCTTCTTGAATATAAGAAAATTTGATTATGAGCTGCTTTAAAACATTAATCAGGAGCAAACAATAAAGGAAAAAGACTAACCCACACAATGATAACAAGGTGTTTGCAAAATTGAGTTCTATATTATGGCATCAAATAATCTCACAAATCAGCAGCAACTTGTACTAAAGGAGAGGCCAACCTTTTATAACTTTTCTTTAAGGACTAGATAATGGTTAGCTAACAACTAGTTGACTCTTCCTCTAGGGAAATTATTTACTTGTCATCCATATGTCAGAGACTAAGTAATAATTTTGATAAAAATATTACATTACAATACTTGTCCACTTTAGGGGGTTGACTTGACTCACAAGTCCCTTGGTAACCCAACGTTCCCTTTGCATTTGACCCAAAAATTGAAGAAATTACGAACACTAGCCCAAAAATGCTCAACAATGTCCTTTGAATATCAACAATTATCCCCAATCGCTAGTTTGTGGCTCAACTTCATCCATAGCGTAGCTTGACTTGGTTGAAAGTGGTTTGATTTGGTTGAAAAGATGAATCTTTGACTTCACAATGACCATATTTGCATCCACTTTCTAACTCTTCGTCGTATAGACCCCCAACATTCCACTTTTGACATTTGTAACAACTAGTTTGACCTCAAACAACAAGATTTTTTACCTTGACGATTAGGACTTGACTTGCCACCTTTAGCTTGGTTCTTCAATGTCCAAGTGAGTTTTGCCTTGATTTCTCTTTACTTCATTGACTTTTGTATTGATTTTACCTATTCCTTTGAGCTACCACACACCATCATATATGTTACATCATTATACCCAATCATGAGATCTCTAATGCCCCAGATAAGATAAAATAAGATAAATGTATCAATCTCTAATCAATGACAACAAAAGTAGGTCAATAGGATAGTGTTACAATTGGCAATTAGGGCCAAATTCCAGCTTAGGACAACACAATTGACGGAGATGATGATTGCACTAAATTCCTCTTTTTGAGAGGACCAAAATTGATATAAAGATCATCTCATTTGGACAAGAAAAAGTGTAATTTTGAATTTATGCCCACACATTGCAAATTGACAAGGTCGGCCACATCAACATGTAGGTTCAAGAAGCCCCATGGACGCGTCTCTTCACCTACAACGAATTGTATAAATACAAGTGACCTCACACCGCATTTGGCACCACCATCACTTACACATTCTTCTCTCTCCTTCTCTCATTGGTTCGTACAACTATTGGGCAACTTCTCTCTCTCACACGTGTGGCAAGAAGGACAAGTTTTCTGGGCTGAGTTGCAGGACTGAAATTTCAGGCAGCAGACCAAGTTTGACCAGCATTGACCAAGGGGTTGTTGACAAGCTTTGATTGCGATTTTTGGAGGATCTTTTATGTCTCTTTAGGCCACATTTATGGGCACAAAAATCAAGGGAATTTGGGTAATTTGACCAATGATGACTTCAAGGTTGACTGCAATTTGACCGCAAAAAATTACAATAGTTTTTCTCTCTCCTTTGACCGAGTTGTTTTGGGCTGACTTTGACCTCCTGATCAGGTCGAGTTTGACTGTGGAAGGCCGAGTTGTTTTGAGGATGATTTATTGCTTATTTGACCAGTGTTGAATTTCTAGTTTGGGCTGAAGTTTCACTGCGGTTGACTATAGAAATTGACAAGACTATTTTGACTTTGAATTGGGCTAAACAATTTAACTTTTGTACTCTCTCTCTCTGCTTAACTTTTGATATAATAATAAGAATTGATCAAACGGTTTCCCCACATTGGAGTTTTTCCCTGGCATCCGCCAAATCTGGTGTACTCTTGTCTTAGCTTGTCTTCTGCATTTTGTTTCATGTTCTATCTACTTTTACTATCAATGTGATTAATGGTTAATGTGATTGCTACTGGAAATCTAAATTGGAAATTTGCTATTGGGTTGCTAAAGGAACATTGAAGTAATTGTGTTAAGCATACAACCTACCATTGTTAGCTAAAATCAACATGGAATCAGAGCCCAGGTGAAGACAAATCCCAAGCAAGAGACAGAAAAGCAATAACTAAGAAAAGAGTTGTTGGACAAGAATATTGGTCTAGCTTCAATTACGACTAAATCACACTTCAAATCCGAGGATAAGCGCAAGGACAAATCTGACTATCATGCATGGAAGATGACTTTGGATTTGACTTTGGAAGAGGATGAAGCTATGGACTATGTAAAGGGAAGAGTGGTGGAGCCTCCTTCAAATGCACTTGCTGCCGCAAAGACGAAATATAAGAAAGGTGAGATCAAAGCTAAAAGAATTATCATTGATTCGATTCAAAAGCATTTGATTGCTTATTTTAGAAACACCTAAGGAGATGTATGATAAGCTGGTTGGGATGTTCAAAGTAAACAATGCAAATCAAATCCTCTTTCTCAAGAACAAGTTGAAGGACATCAAGATGGATAGAGAAGAGTCTATCCAATCCTATTTCATGAGGATTACAGAAATCAAGAATGATCTTCTATCTATTGGAGAAGTTTTTACTGACAGGGAGCTCACTCTCATTGCTCTTGGAGGTCTCACAAGAGCATGGGATGTGTTTAACACCACTATTCTTAACAATGATTGGATTCCTAGTTTCGATGAATTATTGGCTCGATGCACACAAGAAGAAACAAGGATGATGGAGAGAGACAAGCCTTCAAATGGAAATGAACCTACTACTTTTTCCGCTCATGCAAAAAGGAAGAACAATGCTGGTCCAAAGAGATAAGGTCAAGGATTCAAGCAGGGATTCAAAGAAGGAAGAAAAGGAAGGTGCTACAATTGCAACAGGTTTGGCCACTATGCTAAAGAGTGTCCTCACAAGAAGGATACTCCACGAGATGACGACAACAACAATCACAACAATTTCAAAGGAAATGAAAATCAAATGAACAACAGGTTCAACAACAAAGGAAAGAGGAATGCTCTCGCTGCTCGATATGGTAATGGTCGGCCTCCCAAAAGGACGCGAAATTCTAGGTATGTGGAAACTAATGTTGTAGGAAAACAAAAATAATTTTATCTTATTTCCGCCCTCACTAGTGTCTCTCCTCCGGACACTTTGGATCATTGGTTGATTGATCGTGGTGCCTCAAGGCACTTCACTGGGTACGAGGCCCTCTCAAATTTGATTGAAAAGAAAACTAACTTGGAGACCATACTTGGAGACAATGCCACCTACCCTGTGAAAGGGATAGGGATTGTCACTCTTCACTTAAATCAAGGTCAAACCCTTTATCTACAAGAAATATTGTATGTACCTGATTTGAAGAAGAACTCGGTGTCTATTTTTGCGTTGGAAGATAAAGGCTTCATGGTAGCATTCATTGATGGAAAAGTATGTATTTGGCAAAGAAACCCTAAAGATGCATTTACACTTGGATTTAGGGTTGAAGGTCTCTATCAAGTTGGAGGAAGTCCTTTGGGAGCTATGACTTACGATACTTCTCTTTAATCTGAATTATGACACCGAAGATTTGTTCACCTTCATTACAAAGCCTTACGTGGGGTTAAGGAAGATGGTCACAAGTATGCCCAAATTCAACATAGATCATGAAGGTGTTTGTCAAGGTTGTGCGGTTGGAAAACATACAAGGGGACCATTCCCTACAAGTAAAAGTCAAACTAATGACATTTTTCAATTGGTCCATTCTGATCTATCTGGTATGTTGCCCGTAACATCACTGGGAGGATACTTATATTATGCAATTTTTGTGGATGACTTCTCTCACAAAACGTGGATCTATTTCTTAAAGAAAAAGGACAAGTGTTCAAATGGTTTCGTTCTTTCAAATCCTTGGTTGAAAATCAAACAGGGAAGAAGATCAAAATGTTGAGGACCTTTTACATGTAGTAAAAAATTCTCACACAGAAGCGCAGCAACTGAAAGGCTTGAAAATTTGATGGTTTGGATGGAGTTTTGGATAATGCTAATGACCTATGAAGAAACCTTGAGATGTCTACTACACCTTTGAGCCTTTAAACCATGTAAAAGCAATAGTTTGACCTCTGCAAAATTGGTTCCAAAAGTAACTACCCAGAAGCGCAGCGACAATGCTAGAAAGGGAGCAGTGAGGTGTCAAAAGGCACTTTTTGATCTTTTTCTGCACATTTATCACTCCACAAGTTTTCTTAGGTGCTTTTCTGCTTACCTTATGCCATGAGCTATCCAGACATGTTTTAAAATTTGATTTCTTACCTTTTGAGGAAAAGCGCAACAAACTGTTGCTGGGTTTCTGTAGGGTAGCCTTTTCCTATGTCTGATTAGAAAAACAGAGTGAAAAGTGCAGTGACTTGGGGGAAGGGAATACGGGAAAAGGGAGTGTGAAAATTCTATCACTGCAACAACTAATTTACTTTTCCTACTTATTTCATCATAAGTTATTCATGAAATTACTTCAACAAACATTAAAATAAATACTGTTGTAGATATCACATCGTAATACAAAAACAAAAATATACACACATTGACACAGTTATTTTGGACTAATGTCCCCGGAAAAACCCAATGTAGGAAAATCGGTGCAGCAAGGGAGGATTTTATTATTCAACAATTTTCTTGTACAATAGGGTCCCAAACTGGCTTACCCACAAATAGACAAATTTCCAGCACTTTCCGAAACCCAGTGTAGGCCGTACTGACCTCTGCTACAGTCTGAAATCCTTTGCGTCAGCGTGAAATGCCTCTGCGTCAGCCTACTGAGGCACTGCGCAGCCTCCCTGGGCTTCTGCGTCACTCCTACAGCCTCTGCGTGGATGACGCAGGCCTTTCTGGCTTTGCACAACCTCTGTTGCCTCTGCATGACTTCCTCTGGTTCTGCGTCTGCCTCTTCTACGCTGATCTCCCATCTCTCTGTTCCATACATGCTGCCTCCTGACTGCTCTCCAGACCATTGGTTCAATTTCACATCAAACCCCGCTCCAGAAATTGAACTCACTGGCCTCCCTTAGTCTGTCCTCTAAGTGCCCCTCAAGCCTCCTCTTATACTTTTTTTGTTGACATCTCAACGGCCGAGATTAAGTCCCTAATCAACAGCTAAGATTAGATCTAGCTTGATCCATGTCTTTTGGACCATTCTAACACAGATTCATATTAAGACAAATTAATATTTCATTTTCCCTAAGTTTAGACTTGTCACTTAGGGACTCCATTAAAAATATTAATTATTTTAATATCTCCTGATATGTTTAGAATCTGCCCAAACCCTTTCTGGGTATTGGAGATCTTATGTGCCCCAACCTCTCGACCAAATTTTGTGGCTAGAGCACATCCGATGCTACCCCAAATCAACACTCCCTCTTAGTGAGGACTGTGCTCTAGCAATACTCCTCACTGAGTATTACTCTGATCATCCGACATCGGTACCTGTGTTGATGCTAGGCCTTCCTGCCCAACATCCTTTGCACTACTGCCTCTTGTATTGTTGCCCATGACTCTGCTACTACCACTGCTACGTCTGTACAACAGCTCCCTTTGCATCCGTGCTGTTGCTAGTCCTTTCTCCCAACACTGCATCCGCACTGCAACTTCCTCTGCATCTATGTTGTTGTTGGTCCTTTCTCCCAACACTGCATCTGCACTGCAACTCCCTCTGCATCTGTACTGTTGTTGGTCCTTTCTCCCAACACTGCATCTGCATTGCAGCTCCCTCTTCATTTGTGCTGCTAACACACTACTTCTGAAAGGGATTCTTTACCATCCCCATCTTTTCCTTGAAGTAGCCAAATTTTGACTTTCCAAGGGCCTTGGTGAGGATAGTTTCCACTTGTTCCCCTGTAGGAGTGTAGCTCAACTGTACAACTCCACGTTGGACACAATCTCTGACAAAGTGACACCGGATATCAATATGCTTTGATCTATCATGAAATACTGGATTTTCAGAGAGTTTGATGCAACTCTGATTATCTCACATGATCCTAGTCGCCTCCATATTTCTTCTAAATAGGTCTACCAACAGTTTTCTAAGCCATATGGCTTCACACGAAGTTGTGTGTGCTGCCATATATTCTTCCTCAGACAACCTCAGAGCCACGAACTTCTATTTCCTACTACACCAGGAAGTTATTCCTGATCCAATGTTGAAATAGTACCCGGAGGCACTTTTCTGATCCCTTGAACTTCCTGCACAATCTGCATCAGTAAATCCACTCAACCTGATATCCTTTCCCTTGTTGTACAAGAGCCCATAATCAATTGTTCCCTATAAATACCTGAGAACGTGCTTCGTTATTGCCTAGTGAGCCTCATTGGTTCCACCATGAACTGACTGAGGGTGTTGACAGTGTAGCAAATTTCTGGCCTGGTATTGACTAAATACAACAGGGACCCTATGAGCTGTCGGTATAGGGTGGGATCGACATCCTTGTCTTCCGATGCATCAATCTTTTTCCAGTTGGTGATCATTGGCGTAGCCATAGGTCTACAATCTCCCATCCCGAACCTTTTCAGAATTTCTGTAGCATACCTTCCTTGCCCAAGGAAGATTTCTCCTTTCTGATGCCAAACTTCCAACCCTAGAAAATATTGCATTCGTCCCAGATCCTTCATATCGGACTATGTGGCTAGATTCTACTTGCAGTCTTCAATGAATCTGGATGATCCTATCAAGAAGAGATCATCTACATATAATACTAAGATAAGTGGCTCACTCTCTACTACCAGATAGTAGAGATTCGCATCCGTGTCACTCTTGACAAACCCCATCTTCTGCAAGTAGCCATCTATTCAACCATACCACGCTCTTGGTGCCTGCTTCAGCCCATACAAGGCTTTCTTCAGTCTGCATACATGAGACTTCTTCTCATGAGTTTCAAAGCCCTTTGGTTGTTCAATGTATACTTCTTCTATTACTCCGTTCAGAAATGCCGCCTTGACATCCATATGATGGATCTCCCATTCCATCTGGGCTGCAAGAGATATCATGGTCCTAATAGATGTATACCTAGTTACCGGGTTGAAGGATTCCTTATAGTCAATCCCTTCCTTTTGAGCATGCCCCTTAGCCACAAACCTGGCCTTGTATTTTTCAATACTGTTGTCCGCAGCATATTTAATCTTGTAGATCCATCTTGAACCTACCACAGATCTGTCTTGAGGGCTTGACACCACCTCCCAGACATCGTTTACCATTATGGAGTTATACTTCTCCACCATTGCATCTAGCCAGACCTGATGCTAAGCTGCCTCTTTGAAGCTGGCAGGCTCTCCATCCTAAGCTACTAATGCCTGATACTTGTCTGGTTGTTTTCACTCCCTTTTACTGTTCCTTGGCTCTCCGATGAAGTTCTCTGCATCACGCAAAATCTGACGAAGTTCTCTGCTGGTTCTTCCTCTGCCAACAGGTACTTCTGTTTGCTCCTCTTCCTCATCTTGAGAATCTTCCTGATCTGAGGAAGGATTCTTCACTTCTGTTGGTTGAAGAGGCATGAACAACGAATCCTCTTTTGACTGCTCCTTGGAAGGCATTTCACGAGATCTTCTGAAAGCTCTGTCCTCCATGAACTTTACATCTCGTCGTACTACTACCTTCCTGCTCCCTGGAAGATAGATCCTGTATGCCTTAACGTTCTCTATATCTTTCCAGATACCCCTTTTCTACAGTCTGATCCAGCGGCTTCCTCTTTTCTTCGGGTATGCGACAATATGCCAAACTCCCAAATATCCTGAAATGACTGAATTCAGGTGTCTTCCCAATGAAGACTTTCTCTGGAGTAATCTTGCCCAATGCCTAATGAGGAGCCCTGTTTTGAACGTAGACAGTTGTGTTGCATGCCTCTGCCCACAGGAATTTTGGCATATCCTGATCATACAGCATGGCCCTAGCTGCTTCTACAATAGTCTTGTTTTTCCTTTCTGCCACCCCATTCTGCTTCGAATTATAGGGAGTTGTCCACTCTTTTCTGATGCCCTCCTTAGCGCAATAATCAGTGAAGTCCTTATTGACATATTCTCCACCATTATCTGAGCGCAAGACTTTGATTTTCTTACCTGTCAAATTCTCCACTAGAGCCTTGAACTCCTTGAATCGACAGAAAACCTCATCCTTGGTTTTCAAAAATAGATCCAAGTTTTCCTCGAGTGGTCATTAATGAAGGTAAGGAAATACTCGGCACTGCTGAGAGCTTTGACAGACATAAGTCCACAGATATCTGAGTGTATCAATCCTAGTACACACTTGGCCCTGTGGTTGCTCCTAGAAAATGTCGCCTTGGCATACTTTCCTAGAGCGCATCCCCTGCATACATCATCTCATTTCGTACTTAGATCCGGAACTCTTGTTACAGTGCTTCTGAGAATTCTCAGAGCTCCATGGTGCAAGTGACCCATCCTTCTGTGCCATAGTTCGTTCAAGTCTTTGTCCCCATGACTGCCTATTAGTGCCATTGGAGATTCTAGTTGTATTCTGTACAACCGATTACTTTTGATCCCGATCTGTACTTTATTTTTCTAGCTCGGGTGTTTGACGTATACCTTTTCCTTGATGAAGTAGACGTCATATCCCTTTCCTTGTAGTTGTGACACAGAAAGTAAGTTCATCCCCAATCCTGGCACATGCAACACATTTGTGGCACGGAACCGTTCTCCTGATTCTATCTGAAAAACTATGGTACCCTTTCCTACTGGAGTACACTTTGCCTTGTTCCCCATGGTGATCTGAAAGCTCATCTTCTCTTCTCAATATTCTAAGAAACACTCCCTGATTCTCGTCAAAGGCCACGAGGCTCCACTGTCTATATACTATACTTCTGATGATGTAGCACTAGTCATGCACGCCCCTTCTTCTTTCAACCTGGAAGCCAGCATAGAGAAATTGAAATCTCTCTCTCTTGTGCAATCTTCTAAAAATCTGTGTGAGTCCCTTGAGGTGGATGCCTCTGCATCGTGGTCTCGACCCATAACTTATTACCCTTTCTGTCTCTGATTACTTGCTCTGATACCATGTGAAAATTCTATCACTGCAGCAACTGATTTACTTTTCCTACTTATTTCATCATAAGTTATTCATGAAATTACTTCAACAAACATTAAAATAAATACTGTTGCAGATATCACATTGTAATACAGAAACAAAAATATGCACACATTGACATAGCTATTTTGGACTAATGTCCCCAGAAAATCCCAATGTGGGAAAACCAGTGCAGCAAGGGAGGATTTTATTATTCAACAATTTTCTTGTACAATAGGGTCCCAAACTGGCTTACCCATAGATAAACAAACTTCCAGCACTTTCTTAAACCCAGCATAGGCCCTACTGACCTCTGCTACAACTTGAAATCCTTTGCGTCAGTTTGAAATGTCTCCGCATCAACCTACTGAGGCTTTGCGCAGCCTCTCCGGGCTTCTGCGTCACTCTTGCAGCCTCTGCGTGGATGACGTAGGCCCTTCTGGCTCTGCGCAGTCTTTGTTGCCTCTGCGTGGCTTCCTCTGGTTCTGCGTCTGCCTCTTCTACGCTGATCTCCCGTCTCTCTGTTCCGTACTTGCTGCCTCCTGACTGCTCTCCAAACCATTGGTTCAATTTCTCATCAAACCTCGCTTCAGAAATTGAATTGACTGGTCTCCCTCAGTCTATCCTCCAAGTGCCCCTCAAGCCTCCTCTTATACCTTTTTTGTCGACATCTCAATGGCCGAGATTAAGTCCCTAATCAACGACTAAGATTAGATCTAGCTTGATCCATGTCTTTTGGACCATTCTAACACAGATTCATATTAATACACATTAATATTTTATTTTCCCTAAGTTTAGACTTAGGGACTCCATTAAAAATATTAATTATTTTAATATCTCCTGATCTATTTAGAATCTGCCCAAACCTTTTCTGGGTATTGGAGATCTTATGTGCCCCAACCTCTCCACCAAATTTTGTGGCTAGAGAACATCCGATACTACCCCAAATCAACAGGGAGATAGGAAAAAAATCTAAGAAAAATATGGGGGGTAGGGATAAATGCTAGGAAGATAATAGAGGTGGATTTTCTCAAAAAGAGAGAGAAAAATGGGTGAAAAGAGCAAATTACGGACTTAGGGCAAAAACGCAGCAGAAAGCTAGGTTTTTTCTTGCTCGTAGTGGAATGATGACATCATGTGTACTTTAAAATAATCGTTGATGGTGTGATTGGTACTAGCAGCAATGATTCTTCAATAGGAAGTGTTACATCTCCATGTGATGTAGATGTACTTTGATTCTCTTTGAAATACTTTATTTTCCTAATTGCTAACTCCCATAATGAAACTTTTTGATGACCATAATGGATGACAAGACTCCCTTTTTCAGAATGATGACTGAGATAATGATGAACATCATATGCATATTCTAGACCATGACCTAAATGATGACCAACTAACTCAATTGATGACTTATAACAGGAAATGATGACAGTGACCATGATGGATGATTTGTGACCTTGAATAAGTGGAGGGAGTAGCAATGACACCTTGACAATGACTTAAAACCATTTGACAATCAAGAGACATGTCAAATTTAATTTGAAAATATTATAATTTGACCTAAGACTCTAACAACAATGAAAAGAGTAATTTTGATCACTATGACTATAGGACCAACATTGGCTCCAATGGGGATGGAAGCTCCTTTAGGTGGTGTCAAGAACACCGTAGACCAGGTAGCCTTATTTATTGGGCAATGGAGTCAAAAATTAAAAACTAAAACTTAACTGATAGACTGAAAATTGACTACTGACTGAACTTATTTATGGCAGCAGACCATCGAGATCTTAGGACCTTCACCTCGGGCTTCAAACCTTGATGATAACCACCCACCTACTGAAGATATATATAATCATGTGAAATGATCCTTTTAGTGTAGCCAATCAAGCAAATGATTGTTTGACTTATGCTTGTATTCAGCTGCACCATACATAAAAGAAAATTCTGAAAATGGCAACTCAAAGTGTCCACTGAACATGTGCTCATGATCCATAAATACAAGAAAAATCGTCTTCCCAGATGGCTGCAACAAATTGGCAATAGGGTCTTCAATAATATCAGGAGAAAGGGAAGTTTGTTCTTGAAAATCTGCGTTTGAGGCAGCGATATTATCAATAGCAAAAATGTACACATCCATAGGATCCGGTGTCTTAGTTTCTAAGTTTACTTAATTTAGAAACCCTTCATGCACTTCTTCTGATTTATTCCTACCTACTTGTTAATTTTTCTTTAACAAGTTATTTACAAAGTAAATACTGAAAATAAACACCAATGCATGCTCAACATATTACAAACCAGCAACTAAAAGAAACAAGAACAAACACACCACATGACACCATTATTTTTGCACCAATGTCCCTGGAAAAACCCAATGCAAGAAAACCGGTGCAACTATCTAAGGGTTTTCTTATTAAGCAATATCAGAGTACAATCTAAGTGTCGAAACTAGCCTGCCCAACAGAATATCCTTAGCAATAATACCTCTAGGTTTCTGACAAATCTACTAGCTGAAGCCCTAGATAATCCTTTCGAGAGCTACTCAGCACCAATCTGCCCTAGAAACCCTAGCGTCTGCCCAATTTGGATTGTGTCAGCCTCTCCTAGCCCAACGCTGGCCCTACGTCAGCCTATCTTGGATTGTGTCAGTCCCAGGAGGCCCTGCGTCAACTCTCTGAGCCTCTGCGTCAACTACGCTGACCCCTTGGGTGCTCTGCGCAGCACTTAGTTGCCTCTGCGTGGCCCTGCATGAGCACTGGCTGCTCCTGCGTCTCTATCTCTAGCTACTTTGCTGCTATCCTGACATAATCTCTAGCTTCTCTATTCCTCTATACTCAATACCCCTCAGCTGCTCTCCCGATCACTGATTCTATCTCTCTTAGCAAACCCTGCTCTAGAGAATAGAATGACTAATCATCTGGTGTTTTCTCCAAGTGACCCCTCAAGCCTTCTCTTATACTTTTCTTGTTGACATCTCAACGGCCGAGATTAAGTCCTTAAGCAACGGCTAAGATTAGATCTGGCTTGATCCATGTCTTTTGGACCATTCTAACACAGATTCATATTAATACACATTAATATTTTATTTTCCCTAAGTTTAGACTTAGGGACTCCATTAAAAGTATTAATTATTTTAATATCTCCTGATTTGTTTAGAATCTGCCCAAACCCTTTCTGTGTATTGGAGATCTCATCTGTCCCAACCGCTCCACCAAATTTCGTGGCTAGAGCACATCCGATGTTACCCCAAATCAACACTCCCTCTTAGCGAGGACTGTGCTCTAGCAATACTCATTACTGAGTATTACTCTGATCATCCGGCATCGGTACCTGTGTTGATGCTAGGCCTTTCTGCCCAACATCCTCTGCACTACTGCATCCTGTACTGCTGCCCATGGTTCTGCCACTGCCACTGCTACATCTGTATTACAACTCCCTCTGCATCCGTGCTGTTGCTGGTCCTTCCTCCCGGCACTGCATCTGCACTGCACGTCCTCTCATCATGTTGCATCGTGTTGCCCATTACTGCATTGCAACTCAGTTACTGAGAAGTAAGTAACTGATCTCCCAACTGACCTCCCAACTGACCTCCCTGTTGGGCTAGAAACACCCACTGATGCTGAAGCTCCCTCTGCCGCTGACAAGTGCTCCCCTCTCTAACCTCTGCGCTGCTGCAACAACCCCCTACATCTCGCACTGTTGCACACATCGTTGTGCCTTCCTGCACTGGTGCAACACTCCTGTGCCTCTCACACTGTTGCAACCTGCTAGCTCTGCGTTGTCTCAGGACTCTTACACTGTAGCTCTCTCTGCCACTCCATCTGCATTCGTCTCTACCCATTCAGCCAGTCCTACTACTCCTCGTCGGGGCTCCTGTAGCAATGCCTAATCCAAGAGGCTGGGTATCTCGAGGATCCTGCCCCTCATCACCTGTAGTCTGACTACAACTCAATGTCTCCCCACTTCCGCTCAAGTGTCGTGTGTGCACTCATGGCACAGTCATCGTCCGTCAAAACTTCCTTCTCCTCCCGTGCTAGAGCTGCCTTAGTCTCGGAAGACTCTCCCTTACTCTTCTTCCTTGGGAACTCGATCACATAATGACCCATCTCCCCGTAGTGGAAGCACTTGATCTTGGAGAGATCTTTCTTCTTCCGCTTCTCCTGCTTTCCCTCAGATGCTAGGGCCACATCCTCCTCCTCCTGCTTGATCCCTTTGCTGCTGCTACCTATCTTCGACTGCCCTCTGATCTCTTCCTAGCGAGGCGCTGCCCACATCTCGTCCCAAGGTGGGAGAATCCCTCTGCCTAGGATACTCTGGACAAACACTTCCCAATCTTCTGAGACAGCATTCAGGGTTGCCTTCACCATAAGTTCCTGATCAGGTGTTCCTCCTATAGCAGTCAACTGGTCTCAGATCTCATTCAGTCCTCCGAGGAAGGTGTTAATCGATTGACCCTTCTTCATCTGATACGACCTCATCTGGTTCTCAAGCAACATTCTTCAACAGAAGTATCCTAGTACAAGTTCTTGAGAGCCTCCCACATCTAAACTATCGTTTCCTTCTCGGCTATATGTAGTACCACATGATCCTTGACCTCGTCAAAGATAATGCACTTGGCCCTCACCATCGCCTCTTCATATTTGTCATTATCATTGGGGTCGACTGGGATAGCTATAACCTTCAAGGTGAAGTTCTTGACACGATTCCCATTAAGTACTAATAAGATTCTGGCCTTCCAGACTGCGAAGTTCGATGCTCCGTCTAGTCTATCCTGGTCTCTTACCCCATGTAGTGCCATGACGCTCCTCTACATCCCTCTTGGAAGTTCTTTGTTCGACTCCTCTGAGTCTACTTCCCGTTTGGAAGTTCTCTTCTAGACTCCCTCTGAGCTCTGATTTCCCTCTTGGAAATCCTTCTACCGCTTGTCGAGATGCCCCCTATTGACCAATATGTGTCAACGACCCATAGCAGTACACCTCCTTTTTTCGCAAAAGGGATAGCACCTGATCGATGTGTCTGTGTTGTCCACTTATTATCATCAACTTGATTGTCATGTTATAATGTAAACCCATTCTGCATGTATATGATGTAGATAATTTCAGTGGATCTGTGTCATGTAATTGCCTAGGTAAACCTATTTTTCTGGTAGCGATCTATATTCCGGGAGGTCTTTTGTCTCAACGATCCATTCTCGGATGGTCAGCAGAGTTTTCCTTCAGCCTTACCCCAAAGCCAGAATGTATTTTGTCACTGGGATCTTAGGGGAGTCCTAGTGTTCTAGATCAAGTCTATGTAAAAGTGATTTGGGGATAATCCTAACTATTTGGTTATGTTATTTTCTTACAAATTGTTTGATTTGCTAAATTATATTTGTGTTGCAAAACTGGGTAGTCTGTGAGGGTCTTTTGCAAATGGGTTTTCTCCCTTGAGATGTAAAAAATGTAAAAATCATGATGTAAAGTGTCTTGAGGGTTAGAAAAATAATTTATCCCCTCATAGGTTAATTAATTAAATTTTCTAGCCAAAATTAATTAAAATCCTAAGCCAGAAATTTAATTAATTATAGGTCCTAGGTAAATTTAAATTTTCCAAAGGCAAAATTCGTGGGTCCTTTAAAAATTAAATTTTAAGAGGTCCAGGGACTAAGGTTAATTGATTATTTTGCTAAATTTTAAGCCTTTGGTCCCTGGGGTTAAGTCAAAGTCAAAATTTTGAGGAAATTAATTCAAAAATTTAATTTTTGAATTAATTAAAATGCATTTAATTGAAAAATTCGAAATTTCCTCAATAATTAAAATTTCGACGGATGAGATTAAAAGAAATTTTGATCCTCATCAACGGTCGAGATTACTTTGACAAGGATCACTCGAACTAGCCATTGGAAGATTTATCTTTAAATAGGAAGTTATTTATGAGTTGAGATCATCCGATCTCTGGATCGTGTACTAAGCTCTCAAGCTCTCTTGTATACTTTTTTGAATTAATGCAAAAGTCTTTGGGGTTTCAATGTATTGTAGTGTTCCTCTTTATGAATTTATGGTAACATTGTTTTAATTTCTGCTTAATATAATGTGAACACTGTCAATCAATAGCTATCTTAGAATAATCTAAGTACATGTATCTTATTCAGTTTGTTGGATCTAGGGTAACATTTTTTAATTTTGATTGAAGTAGCAGGTATTTCTATTTCTTTAGAATTTTATTGTTGTTCTATTTCTCTACTTGATTTGATAGTTGATCTAGTGTTTGCAGAAGATCTCTCAGGTTCTCATTGAGCATTTGGGGATAGTCTCTGGTTGGACCAGCCAACTCTCAACACATATTTTCTGAAGAGCCTACTTCATATAAGCCTCAAGATTTATCTAACGATAATCTTTTTTTTTGCAGGGTGTTTTTGGGCTAGTACCTCTCTAAAATTTCAAAATCTTTTAAATATTTTGTGGAACTTTTGATAGATCAGCTATTAAGAGCCTTAGATTATCAGATCTGGGAGCGGATTTTGACTCATACTCCTCAAATCTGATAGATCTGTAAATTATTTGTACAGATCTGTTATTTACTTGTGTAGATTTGAAATTTTGTAACATAATTTTGAATTTTAACACTTGGATTTTTGGGATTTTCTCTATTTTTGTATATATTGGGTATTGGGGTTTTCTCTTTTCACTTGTGCAGAAATAGATTTGAGAAATCAGCCAAGAAAATCTTCAGATCTAAGCTAAATCTAGACCTTGGAAGGCAAGATCTAGACTCAAAAATTGTTTGCAGGAATAGATCTGAGAAATAAATCTTCAGATCTGTGATTTTTTAAGCAAATCTGGGGGTTTTGAGACAAATCTAGGCCCTAGAGGGAAATATCTTGTCCCAAATATTTTTGCAGGGCCAGCTATTAAAGATTTTGCAATAAATCTGAAGATCTGAAGCAAAACATTTTTTTTTAGAATAAGGGTTTCACGTTTTGGGGCTCCTAAGCCCAGATTTACCTTCTCCTAGCCCAACGCTAGTTCTATTGGGCCTAGTGCTAGCTCTCATTGGCCCTAGATTCCCTTGCTCCATTTCTGATTTGAATATTTGATTTTCTGAAGCTAATTATTGGTGGGCTTTTGCATAAAATTTGGTAAAATTTTGTGTTTCATATATTGAAATTTTTTTGGCAACTTAGGCAAGTGATCTTCAAGGCCTACGGCTTAAGGGTTTGATCTCTAAACCATATTTTTCCTCACTATTTGCTACATCAGTCATATCTCTTTCTAATAGTGGTGAAAAACACATCTAAGTGATTTGAAATTAACTAAAAAATTGCTAAATACATTAATAGGTCATTTATGTTTGATGTGTATCAAGAATTTGGCCTAGATCTACATTTTGGGTGACTGTTATCTCTGAATAATTTTGTTTCTGAAGTCTGAAATATAACAGTGACAAAATTTCATGTGGGTTAGTCTAAAATCAGTCCCTAAGTTGTCTAATACATTAAGGAATTAATTTCTTGAGTTGGACATTCATCATTAGACTTATTTAATGTTTTAATTGCTGGCTGTAATAAGTATATCAACTCTGATATAATTCCGGAAATCACATCACAACAGACTGAAATTTTTTTATAGTTCATGTTGGCAAGTTTGGAAAATTTTCGGTGAATTTTTTGCATAAAGATATCATTGATAGCTTATTGTTTTCATTGTCATATTGCTGCTATCATAAAGTTTTTCTTACTGCTGTCCTAAAATTTAATTTCTGAAAATTAAGTACTCTGTCATGGAATTGTGATAAAATGCATATCCTTTGTTTCATAAACTGGGTATTTTTTTTTTAGCATCTATTGACATTGATATCGAATTACAAAGTTGTTTTTGTTCTCATTGAGCTAAATTGTATCAAGAAGATTTGAAATAAGCTGGTGTTTTAACTATAGTATCTTCAAGAGTTTATTTTCTAAGTCTTCATCTAAAAAAAGGCAAGCATTTCATTTGGGTAATTGAGGGTTTTTGTGGCATAAGTGTTTTCCCATTCTCGAGTCTAATTTCATCTCATTTTCCGGTGCATTTGCATATAAGTTAACTTTGCATAGATAAAATTTACTTCCAAGCATAAGCTTGGTCGATAGACAGATAGATCTCCATCCGTCTTTTCTTGAGAAGCTTGTTTTAATAGTACTTAAAACGGTGACCTTGCAGTCGTCAGAGCCACAGTTCTCTACAGCACCGAAGGCACCGGGTATGTTAGAATTTTAGGAGAGGTATTGTTAATCACACATTAGTGTGCTTCTCCTGATCTTCTTTCTGCCAATTACTACGAAATCAGACTCAACACAGAAAGGATTGAAGGGTTCACATTTAAATAGGCATTCAACTAAAATTAACCAAAATTCTTGCATCTCACATTAGTTTTAGGATCTGCATTTCATATAAAATAGTCATTTATTTAAGCAGCAGTTGCTAATCGATTACTTAGTCTTAATTTCCCTAGCAAGATCGTTGACTCCATAAGGCACTGGTATCAATCGTTTAAAATCAAATCAAATCCTATAAGTCTTGCTAAATCTTAATCAAGAACTTGATCGCTTCACTGTGTCTCCCGAACTCGTTGGTTCCCAACTAGTTCTTCTTCATTCCACTTTTCCGTAGGGTTTACCCCCCTTAGCCTGTTGTAGGGAGACAACTTAAACGGAGAGATTGGGGATCAGGGTGACAGCCCCTAATATGAGCCGTTGTTGCGGTGCTTAGACATTTTGTGCGACAACATTTTTGGCACCATTGCTGGGGATATTTTATTCTCAGTGCTTCAACGACATTTTATCTTCATTCTCCTCACGGCTCATATCATCTTTATCATTTTTACCAGCAATGCCAACATTTTTCGGTGTCATTGTTGGGGATAGAGTTTTTTTTGTCCTTGGTTTCTTCGACATCATTTTAATCATCTCATCTTTTCCACCATTCATTAACCTGTCAAACGACACAACATTTCCTAGCGTCATTTGATATTTTCATCGCCTTACCTTTCGTCATCTCATTAATCGTTTCATCTACACCTTTAGCACCTGAACATTTCGGTTTGTTTCTTGTTTGGGTGGTGACTCCACTTCTTTCATTTATTATTTCTCAAACAAGAAATCCTCCCTTATATCCAGTTGTTTGCCTTTTGGATCTTAGAGCTAGATTCATGTTCAAGTGGCGACTCCACTTCTTTCATTTCTTACAAGAATTTCTACTAGAAGCTCGCTTCTTATGGATCTCTTGATTTTCTTGAGCAGCGGTCTCTCTCTAGCATCCATTTGGTCCCTCCTTATCCCTTCAAGAAAGTCATCATGGTTGATTCGTCTACCCCGTGTCATTTTACTGATTTTCTCCATGATATACCAGAAGCAGCCATTCATAAATTGCCTTTGTTCTCAGGTGGTGATTCAGTCGTTGTTAGAAAGCATCTATGCAGGTTTACTCATACAATGCTCATATATTGTAGTTCTCCCCAGTACGATCATGAATATGTCAAAATGCGTCTATTTGCCTTTCCTTTAGAGGGTGATGCTTTGAATTGGTTTAATAATTGTCCTGAAGATTCTTTCGCTTCTTTACAAGACATCGTCAATGCTTTTAAAGATAGATATGGTTATCAAGGTAGCTCACCTTGTGCCCCTAAAATTATGCAACAAAATGAAAGTGATCTTGCGAAGGATCCAGCTGTCGATGAAATATTTCAAGACAATTCTCCATATCAGAATGTGCCATCCACTTGTACTGTTGTAGATCAAATTCATGACAATGGGAAAATAGGGACAAGTTGCCAAATCAGTGTCGACAATTAAAGGGAAAATGATAAGCAAATTATAGAAGAACTAATGCAGCTGGTTAAAAATATGGAGCTTAATCAAGAAAAATTTCTAACTGATTACGTCATGGATATGAGAACTTTATACACCCACCTGGAAAAACGTGATAAGGAGATGGAAATCATGAAAATTAAACACTCTGATCACGTAACCAACATGCAAAGTCAGCATGCTAAGGAAATGGAAACCATGAAAGCTAATCATGACAGGGAAATTAATTCTATGCAAAATAAGTTATTAGCCCTAGAGGAAAATATGATGATCAAGGAATTCAATCATTCAAATCAAGTGACTGCCATGGAAACAAGTTATTAGGAAGAAGTAAGTTCGATTCAGAACAAGTTGTCAACTATGGATGAAGAAATGACCATCATGAGATTTGATTATAATAATCAACAAGGAAATCATAAGAAAGAGATAAACTATATGCAAAATTGTTTCATGGGCATGAAAGAAAAAAATGATAAAATTATAAAGGACATGGAAGTTGGTCAAATATCTCTTCAGAATAGATTATTGGCCATAGAAGAAAAGCAGGTACCATGTGTCATAAATACAAATGGAATACATATCATCGAAAACAGATTAAAAATAATGGAAGTTAATCATTCTAATCAGATGTCCATTATTCAGAATCAAATAAAGGCTATGCAAGCTAATCATGTCACTCTGCAAGAAAGATTCGTGAAAACTGAACTCAATCAAGCGAAGTTAATAGTAAGACATGCCAGAGAAATGGGTTCATTACATAAAAGGCTGGAAGAGAGGAAATCACAGGTCCCGTCTTGTTGTGAATATCCCGAGAAAGAGGCTAACTCCATTAACAAAGATTTAACTAAGAATGACATGATCGAAGAAGAAATAAAAAAAGGGTCAAGTTATAACTCATGATACCTGTGCGACTGATCCATCATTCTTGACAGAGTAGATGCAGAATGAAGAAAGACATGTCATGCATATCTTACATACTTCATCTGAGAGTTTTGAAGCAGAATGTTCCACGTCATCAGTGATACAGCTTGCCACAAAGAAAAAGCGCAAGAGAAAGAGAATGAGAAAGCGATTTGATGCATCAGATGGTCACGAACAACTTGATTTTCAGATAGGAAAAAGTCCTATCGTATGTAGAATTGGACATGGCACTTCCGAGAAACAGTCAACAGATTTGCCTAAAAGCAGGCAAATGCTCAATATGCACTATATTGAATGCATTTGATACCATGGGGCATCTTTGTATTGTATTTCTAACCTTATGCCCTGTTATTTCAATATTTCATTTTGTAGTTAGATTTGTGTTTTTCATGTTATTAGACTAGTTAATAAATGAAGAGCTTATATATTTCATGTGTTTACCATTATATGATGATTTCTTGGATGGACGCTACTTATATTATATTTTTTGTTGTGTGGAAGTAGATTCTGGATTCTCACATTTCTCCGTTGTAGCAACGTGTCCCCAAGTAGAGCCAAATGTTGACCACTACGTGTCAATGACCCATAGCAGTACACCCCTTTTTTTCACAAAAGGGATAGCACCTAATCGATGTGTCTGTGTCGTCCACCTATTATCATCAGCTTGATTGTCATGTTATAATGTAAACACATTCTGCATGTATATGATGTAAATAATCTCAACGGATCTATGTCATGTAATTGCCTAGGTAAACCTATTTTTCTGGTAACGATCTACATTCCGGGAGGTTTTTTGTCTCACCAATTCATTCTCGGACGGTCGGCAGAGTTTTCTTTCAACCTTACCCCAAAGTCGGAATGTATTTTGTCACTGGGATCTTAGGGGAGTCCTAGTGTTCTAGATCGAGTCTATGTAAAAGTGATTTGGGGATAATCCTAACTATTTGGTTAGGTTATTTTCTTACAAATTGCTTGGTTTGCTAGATTATATTAGTGTCGCAGAACTGGGTAGTCTGTGAGGATCTTTTGCAAATGGGTTTCCCCCCTTGAGATGTAAAAAAATGTGAAAATCATAATGTAAAGTGTCTTGAGGGTTGGAAAAATAATTTATCCTTTCATAGGTTAATTAATTAAATTTTCTAGCCAAAATTAATTAAAATCCTAAGCCAGAAATTTAATTAATTATAGGTCCTAGGTAAATTTAAATTTTCCAAAGGCAAAATTCGTGGGTCCTTTAAAAATTAAATTTTAAGAGGTCCAAGGACTAAGGTTAATTGATTATTTTGCTAAATTTTAAGCCTTTGGTCCCTGGGGTTAAGTCAAAGTCAAAATTTTGAGGAAATTAATTCAAAAATTTAATTTTTAAATTAATTAAAATGAATTTAATTGAAAAATTCGAAATTTCCTCAATAATTAAAATTTCAATGGATGAGATTAAAAGAAATTTTGATCCTCATCAACGATCGAAATTACTTTGACAAGGATCATTCAAACTAGCCGTTGGAAGATTTATCTTTAAATAGAAGGTTAGTTGTTAGTTCAGATCATCTGATCTCTGGATCATATACTAAGCTCTCAAACTCTCTTGTATACTTTTTTGAATTAATGCAAAAGTCTTTAGGGTTTCAACGTGTTGTAGTGTTCCTCTTCATGAATTTATGGTAACATTGTTTTAATTTCTGCCTAATATTATGTGAAAATTGTCAATCAATAGCTCTCTTAGAATAACCTGAATACATGTATCTTATTCAGTTTGTTGGATCTAGGGTAACATTTTTTAATTTTGATTGAAGCAGCAGGTATCTCTATTTCTTTAGAATTTTATTGTTGTTCTATTTCTCTACTTGATTTGATGGTTGATTTAGTGTTTGCAGAAGATCTCTCGGGTTCTCATTGAGCATTTGGGGATAGTCTTCGGTTGGACCAGCCAACTCTCAATACATATTTTCTGAAGAACCTACTTCATATAAGCCTTAGGATTTATCTAATGATAATATTTTTTTTTGCAGAGTGTTTTTGGGCTAGTACCTCTCTAAAATTTCAAAATCTTTTAAATATTTTGTGGGAATTTTGATAGATTTGGCTATTAAGAGCCTTAGATTATCAGATTTGGGAGCGGATTTGGACTCATACTCCTCAGAAATGATAGATCTGTAAATTATTTGTATAGATTTGTTAATTACTTGTGTGGATCTGAAATTTTGTAACATAATTTTGAATTTTAACACTTGGGTTTTTGAGATTTTCTCTATTTTTGTACATATTAGCTATTGGGTTTTTCTCTTTTCACTTGTGCAGAAATAGATCTGAGAAATCAGCTAAGAAAATCTTCATATCTGAGCTAGATCTAGACCTTGGAGGGCAAGAACTGGGCTTAAAGATTGTTTGCAGGAATAGATCTGAGAAATAAACCAAGTAAATCTTCAGATCTGAGATTTTTCAAGCAAATATGGGGGTTTTGAGACAGATCTAGGCCCTAGAGGGCAATATCTTGTCCCAAATATTTTTGCAGTGCCAGCCATTAAAGGTTTTGCAATAAATCTGAAGATCTGAAGCAAAATAATTTTTTTTAGAACAAGGGTTTCAAGTTTTGGGGCTCTTAAGCCTAGATCTGCCTTCTCCTAGCCCAACAATAGTTCTATTTGGCCTAGTGCTAGCTCTCATTGGCCCTAGATTCCCTTGCTCCACTTCTGATATTTGATTTTCTGAAGCTAATCATTGGTGGGTTTTACATAAAATTTGGTAAAAAATTGTGTTTTAGATATTCATTTTTTTTTGGTAACTTGAGCAAGTGATCTTCAAGGCCTAGGGCTTAAGGATTTGATCTCTAAACCATATTTTTCCTAACTGTTTGCTACAACAGTCATATACCTTTCTAATAGTGGTGAAAAACACATCCAAGTGGTTTGAAATTAATTAAAAAATTGCTAAATACATTAATAAGTCAATTATGTTTGATGTGTATTAAGAATTTGGCCTAGATCTACATTTTGGGTGACTGTTATCTCTGAATAATTATGTTTCTTAAGTCTAAAATATAACAGTGGAAAAATTTCATGTGGATTAGTGTAAAATCAGTTTCTAAGTTGTCTAATACATTAAGGAATTAATTTCTTAAGTTGGGCATTCATCATTAGCCTTATTTAATGTTTTAATTGTTGGCTTAATAAGTATTTCAAATCTAATATAATTCCGGAAATCACATCACAACAGGCTGAAAATTTTTGATAATTCATGTGGGCAAGTTTGGAAAATTTCGGTAAATTTTTGGCATAAAGATATCATTGATAGCTTATTGTTTTCATTGTCATATTGCTGCTGTCATAAAGTTTTTCTTACTGCTGTCCTAAAAATTAATTTATGAAAATTAAGTACTCTGTCATGGAATTGTGATAAAATGCATATCCTTTGTTTCATAAACTGAGTATTTTTTTTGAGCATCTGTTGACATTGATATCGAATTGCAAAGTTGTTTTTGTTCTCTTTGAGCTAAATTGTATCAAGAAGATTTGAAATAAGTTGGTGTTTTAACTATAGTATCTTCAAGAGTTTATTTTCTAAGTCTTCATCTAAAAAAAGACGAGCATTTCATTTGGGTAATTGAGGGCTTTTGCAGCATAAGTGTTTTCCCATTCTCGAGTCTAACTTCATCTCATCTTCCGGTGCATTTGCATATAAGTTAACTTTGCATAGATAAAATTTACTTCCAAGCATAAGCTTGGTCGATAGACAGATAGATCTCCATCCGTCTTTTCTTGAGAAGCTTGTTTTAATAGTACTTAAAATGGTGACCTTGCAGTCATCAGAGCCACAGTTCTCTGCAGAGCCAGAGGCACCGGATATGTTAGAATTTTAGGAGAGGTATCGTTAATCACACCTTCGTGTGCTTTTCCTGATCTTCTCTTTGCCAATTACTACGAAATCAGGCTCAACACAGAAAGGATTGAAGGGTTCACATTTAAATAGTCATTTAACTAAAATTAACCAAAATTTTTGCATCTAACATTAGTTTTAGGATCTGCATTTCATATAAAATAGTCATTCATCTAAGCAGCAGTTGCTAATCGATTACTTGGTCTTAATTTCCCTAGCAAGATCATTGACTCCATAAGGCACTGGTATCAATCGTTTAAGATCTAATTAAATCCTATAAGTCTTGCTAAATCTTAATCAAGAACTTGATCGCTTCACTGTGTCTCCAGAACTGGTTGGTTCCCAACTAGTTCTTCTTCATTCTACTTTTCCATAGGGTCTACCCCCCTTACCTTGTTGTAGGGAGACAGCTTAAATGGAGAGATTGGGGTTCAGGGTGACAGTCCCCGATTTGAGCCGTTGTTGTGGTGCCTAGACATTCTGTGCGACAACACCCCCTACTTTGATTGTCTTGTGCAACTGCACTGCTGATCCAGGTTCCTCGGCTAGAAACCCTCGGTAACAACTCCTCTGGCCCTGCTCTGTTAAGTATTGTTCTGACTACATTACCTCACCATCTCCACTCTACAATAATTTTGCAGCCTTCTAGACTCCAACAACTACCTCTCCATGAACTGCGTCAGCCCCTCTCTGCCTCCTGTTGGCTCTGCGTCACCCGAGATGGGTCTTCATCAGCCTTGGGATGCCCTGCGTCAGCCCTTTGGCCCTCTGCATCAACAACGTTGGCCTCTTTGAGGCTCTGCGTAGCTCCCGGCTTTTTCTGCATGGCTCTGGCTGGCTCTACGTCACACTTCTTAGCTTCTACACTGCTAGAAACAACTTTTGTCACCTCAGGATAGCTGTTTTCTACTGCTATTGCTCCGCTCGGCTGATGTCTTTTAGTCCTCCTGTGATCTGCAACCTGGCTCTGATACCATGTTGAAGTTTCTAAGTTTACTTAATTTAGAAACCCTTCATGCACTTCTTCTGATTTATTTCTACCTACTTGTTAATTTTTCTTTAACAAGTTATTTACAAAGTAAATACTGAAAATAAACACCAGTGCATGCTCAACATATTACAGATCAGCAACTAAAAGAAACAAGAACAAACACACCACATGACACCATTATTTTTGGACCAATGTCCTCGAAGAAACCCAATGCGGGAAAACAGATGTAGCTATCTGAGGGTTTTCTTATTAAGCAATATCAGAGTACAATCTGGGTGCCAAAACCGACCTACCCAACAGAGAATTTCCTTAGCAATAATACCTCTAGGTTTCTGACAAATCTACTGGCTAAAACCCCGGATAATCCTTCTGGCAGCTACTCAGCACCAATTTGCCATAGAAACCCCAGCGTTTGCCCAATCTGGCTGCATTAGCCTCTCCTAGCCCAGCGTTGGCCCTACATTAGCTTATCTTGGCCTCCGTCAGCCCCAAGAGGCCTTGCATCAGCTCTCTGAGCCTTTGCGTCAACTATGTTGGCCCCTTTGGTGCTCTGCGCAACACTTGGCTACCTCTGCGTGGCCTTGCGTAAGCACTAGCTGCTCCTACATCTCTCTCTAGCTGCTCTGCTACTATCCCGACACAATCTCTGCCTTCTCTATTCCTCTGTACTCAATGCCCCTCAGCTGCTCTCCCAATCACTGATTCTATCTCTCTTAGAAAACCCCGCTCCAGCAAATAGAATGACTGATCATCTGGTGTTTTCTCCAAGTGACCCTCAAGCCTCCTCTTATACTTTTCCTGTTGACATCTCAACGGCCGAGATTAAGTCCCTAATCAACGGCGAACATTAGATCTGGCTTGATCCATGTCTTTTGGACCATTCTAACACAGATTCATATTAATACACATTAATATTTTATTTTCCATAAATTTAGACTTAAGGACTCCATTAAAAATATTAATTGTTTTAATATCTCCTGATTTGTTTAGAATTTTCCCAAACCCTTTCTGGGTATTGGAGATCTCATGTGCTCCAACCTCTCCAAATTTCGTGGCTAGAGCACATCCATTGCTACCCCAAATCAACACTCCCTCTTAGCGAGGACTGTGCTCTAGCAATACTCCTCACTGAGTATTACTCTGATAATCCAGCATTGGTACCTGTGCTGATGCTAGGCCTTCCTGCCCAACATCCTCTGCACTATTGCATCCTGTACTATTGCCCATTGTTTTGCCACTACCACTGCTGCATCTGTACTACAGCTCCCTCTGCATCCGTGTTGCTGCTGGTCCTTCCTCCCAGCATTGCATCTACACTGCACCTCCTCTGATCATGTTGCATCGTGTTGCCCACTACTGCACTGCAACTTAGTTACTGACTATGTCACACGGTTCGAGTTCGACAACGATTAAGTTCGATTCGAATTCGAATTTTTCGATCAGGTTCGAATGAGGTTCGGCATTAGGTTCGACTATATATATGTTTCAATATATATATATATATTTACATATATATCTATATATGACAAAATAATAGAAAATTCAAAATCGATCCATAAACACATGAACACAAATTCTTATTAGTAAACATACATGAATAATGTAATCATTCTAACATCTAGTTAAATGTAAACATACACAATAGTAGTTTGCAAAAAGAAATGACATAATTTTCAGTCTTCAAAATTTAAGTGAATGTCAAATATTAGTAATATTTTAAAAAATCACATAATCAAAACATGATCAAAATTTAAACATACACATCATTGTAGGACATCTTCAAATTTCAAAATTTTAAATATCATCAAAGTCATCAACACATGGAATTCCATCATTTGGCTCATCTAGTGAGTCATCATCAATGCTAATATAATAAGGAAGTCATAAAGACCATTGCCAAATAGTTATAATCCATAAAATTGTTCTAGGAAATTCAAAAAACATAGATAATCTATACTTATGGCCTACTAGACTCTAGTATGATCAAAAAGCTCTCAATCATCATGTGCATATGGCATAGTAAAGGCACTAGAATGCTGATCATCAAAGTCATCAATAGATGGATTTCCAACATTTGGATCATCTAGTGAGTCACCATCAGTGCTAATATCATCTTCTTCTGGCTCTAAATCAACATCAAACCATTGGTCGAAGGAACTAGATGCATCTTTGGCCACACTACTCAAGGCCAACTTCAAATTACTGCGAACATAAACAAGGTCTTCCAACCTTGTAGACAATAATTTGTTTCTTTTCTTGGACTGGATATGGTTAAAGCTACTCCAGTTCCTTTCACAAGCAGAGGCACTTGATCCCTGGCTCAAAATACGAACTGCAAAACTTGCAATTCAGGAATCTCTGATGCATAAAACTGCCACCATCTCCCTGGAGGAATATTGGGCCTATCTTGTACTGCACTAGACCTTGCAAATATTCCCTCTTCCAACCTGTATGCTTGGAGCTGCTCTCTAATTCTCCTGCATTCTTCTAGATCAGGGACCAACCGTTCAACTGCATCATAAAGGCCATTCATGACTTCTGCATCATTTGTTCTTTCTATCCCAAAGAGTCTAGGATCCAAATAACAAGCTGCTGCATGTAAAGGACTATGCAACATCTTCCATCTTTCATCAATCATCTCCCATATTGCAATGTACTCATTTTCCTCATTATTAAAAGATTTTGCAATGGCTTCTTTAGCACGATCCATGCCCTCATAAACAAATCCCATGGAAGGGGTATCACTATCAACCATGCGAAGCATATCAACAATTGGTTCACATACTTTTAAGACCTTCTGAGCATTGTCCCAAAAAGCATTCCCTAAAATCACCTGTTCCAACTCCTTTCCTTTAGCTTCCTTTGAAAGATGAGACTTTTCCCACTCATTGTTGCAAAAAACACCTCTTATACTCCCTTTTTCTTCAACTAGCCTTTTGATAGTAATATAATATGTGGCAAACCTGGTGTCACAAGGCCTGAGCAACTCTCTAGATGCATTATTCCTGTACAAGCTCAATGTGAGTTGATGGTTAAATATGAAGTGAGAAATTTGTTTCCCCCTTCGAACTGTCTCATTAATCCATGGAAACTTTTCCAAGTCATGTAACAATAAGTCAAGATAATGGGCATCACAAGGTGTCGAATATATTTTTCTGTATTTATCCATGACCATTTTTCCTACTCCAACACAATTTGAAGCACTATCAGTTATAACCTGGACCACATTTTCTTCTCCAACCTCAAGAATAGCTTCCTCTAAAATCTTGAAAATAAATTCAGAAGTCTTCTTATTCCCTGATGCATCAACTACTTTCAAAAAAAGTACCCCTTTAGGGCAAGAAACCAACACATTAATAAGAGGTCTATGATTCATATCTGACTAGCCATCTGATAAAATTGTGCACCCTGTTTCCTTCCAAGAGTCTTTGATCTTCTGCAAATTGTTTGTAACTCTTTCTTTTGACCTCTTCAAAATAGTGGTCCTTAAGGTCTCAGAACTAGGAGGGAGATATCCTTTACCAAAACCTGCCATCATCTTACATGCATTGATGAAGTAAGGGCTTCTTGTCACATTAAATGGAATTGCACATTCAAAAAACATATCACCTACAGCGTCATCAACTTCTTGTTTCTGCATGGGCTTCCAAAAAGTATTTAATGTAGCTGTCCCACTTGATTTACTGATCCTTGACTGAGATGAACTCCCAACACCAACTGTGCTTGAAGAAAGTGCAGATAATGAATTGTAATTCATTGCAATTTCTGTTTGAACACATTGTCTTTTGTTTTCATTCACTTTCTTAGCCTTTTGTATATTGTCATAATCTTTCTGAAGTGTCTCCTTGAGCTCTGCAGACACATTCTTGCAACCTTCAACGCCACCTCCTTTGCCATTAGTGACAGAAAGTAAGTGGTCCATGACTCTAGTTAAAGATCCAAAAAATTCATTATTACATAACTTGCATTTCAAATGCCTCCCATGAGGCCCGTCCAATTTCTCCACATATTTCCATCCTTCTGCCGTCGACTTTGGAGATGCCATGACAAATATGTTTGCATTTTTGTTGGCAATGGCATATTAAAATTTGAATTTAAATAGATGATAAAATAGTGAAATTCAATTTTCAAATACAAATAAAACTTAGATATTTTGATTAAAAAGTAAAAAGTACAAAAATCTATTGAATCATACTAGGTCCTAGAACCCTGATAGGGTGTTTGACTTATCTTTTAATATGGATCACTTCTAAATCTTATTACATGCATATGGAAGTTATCAAAACTGAAACTGATATGGGATGTCACTGTCTAAGGAGAACAAAACACTAGTTTTGACTTTTGAGTACAATGGTGGATGGATTGAAGACATTTAAGCAGGTTGCAAATGCATCATGCATGCACTTGATTATCAACAGTTTTATATAAACTTTAAAATGTATTATTGTTTTTTACTGTTATGTGGAAATAGGAAATTTAAAGGCATTGCTTTCAAGTTTCAGCAATGATTACCAACAGCCAATAAGCATAATAAGGAAATGAGAAACATGGAAATCATCTAGATTTCAAATTAACGCCTCTTCTCAGATGCTTATCCTTTATACTAAATTAAAATAAGTTAAAATTGATCCAATGCTTTTTACTTATTTATATGGCATTTATGTGTGCCTAGTTTCAAACTTTCAGCAATGACTACAAACAGTCAATAAACAGAAAAAAGAAATGATAACTATAAGCATGGAAATCTGGCTTTCAAATTAACACCTCTTCTCAGAATCTCAGATGAGCGTTCTTTATACTAAGTTACTAACTAAGTTAGGTTAAATTCGATTCAGTGTTTGTTACTTAATATATATGACATTTAGTTGTGCTTCTAGTTTCTGCTATATTGTAGCCTTGCAGCTGATATATCATTTTGGGTTTTGAATCACTTCTATTACTTTTATTTACTTCTACTATGGTAAGCTACGTTGTGTGCACACCCAACAGTTGTAAGTCAAACCATCTGATTGAATAATGCAGGCTGCAGCACTATAAAACCACTAGTCTGATGATTGATCTCTATTGTCAACAAACAAATCAGAAACATAGCCAATGAAGCATAGAGCTGCTCCTATTCATGCATTATAAAAAAAATCCAACAATAAAGAAGAACACGCTTTTAAACACTTAATAAAAACTGAAAAACTAAATGAATGAAAATTGTTCAAACCTGATTGAGAAATGAAAACAGGCTCAGGCAGAAAGCGTGGAAATTTATAATGAAGCTCTCGGATGGTAAAAGGCATATCCTTCGGATTGCACTTCGATGAAAATATGATAGGAGAAGGCTGAAGCTAAAAGAGTCTTAGACCTTTGTATAATTGTATCGTCATGAAAATAACTTTAGGTTGTTTTCTGAGATTAAAAACAAATTTAAAAGAAAAGCTGGATGCATGTGTACACTGTATAGTATAAAAACTTCAAGGAGACCATGGTGAATGAATCTGATAATAGAATTAAAGAACATAATAAGTTATATCCTCTTCCTCGAGGCTACTAAAACAAAAATGAAGACAGAGTATGCATTAGGCTCTAACAGCTTGGCATCTTTGATAAGCAAGAAACCATGTTCCAGCCCTCCCTAAGTTCCAGGCCTCTATATACATGTGAGTGCAAATAATAACATGAATAGGCTTATCTATCTTAATTCTTAACCTTGAATCTGTTAACGAAGACACAGATATATCATATGGGTATCAAATTCTTGAAGGTAAAATGGCAAAAATATGTCTTCGGAAGAAGTTGATAAGGAGCATAAAAATTGCTGCTTCAAGGAATTTGATAGGCCTCACTGCCTCAGGAAGTATTCAAGGCTCAGCCTTCCCCTCCAGGGCTCTATGTGCATGTATGTGTAAATAATAACATGTATAATAACTATGGGATACATCTATCTATCTTAGCCTTGAATTTGACAATGCAGACACAAGGATGAACATCAAATTCTTGAAGCTAACAATCTCAACTTTTTTGCAATGCTAAAACGCTGCAAAAAAGTATTCCTGGAAGAATTTGAAAGACCACTAGGGAGTCCATGGAGATAGTGACCTCTCTACTAACAAAATATGTATGCTGTCTCAGCTTTCCCCTCCCTCTATATGCTGTGTGCATGTGAATGTAAATTAATAATATTAATAATAACAGTGTGAGACAATCATACACCTACCTTATGGTGTCGACTCTAAGGACAGAGGTCTGTTTGAAGTTACTCTGGCAATGATAAGGAAGCAGTTTAACGACAAAAATCCGGTTGAAGTCTTCTATTAATCGAAATCCTTGTTTCTGTTGAAAAATATATTTGGCCATTCTAGACTTCATAACAATAACGAAAGCAGAGGTTAGTTGAATTTAGTTCAACAGTCGCATTATTTGTGTTTTTCTCCTTGAGAATCTCTAAACAACATGCTTCAAGAGCTTGATGTGTGACCACATTCAGAGAAACAAAATGAGAGTCACAGTTAAAATAAAATAAAATTAAGGTTAGATAGCTGCTTCAGGCAGAATAAAAAATTCTTGGTATGACATTGAAGTGCAAACAAAGAAGTGGCATCAATTTGTAACTTGACAATAACTGAACATATTATCTAACAGTCTCTACTGGAAAATGCAAAATATAAACTGTATATCACACCCTTGTATGTGAAATTGATTATGACAAGCGCATAGTAATACTTAACATACCCTGTTCAAGCAAATAAAGATTAAAAGACAAAATTAAACGAAGGGAATTGAGAAATTTATCTACCACTACTGAACTTAGATTACAGTAAATCATAAGAGCAAATAAGATCGAAACACTCATTTAAACGAAAAGCTTTGAGAAATTTATCGACTACTACTGAGAATTTGACATTACTGTAAAACTTATCTACTACTGAGAATTTGACATTACTGTAAAACTTATCTACTAGTGGTGACCAGAAAATGCATTGAGCGAGAGCATACAAAATCTGATGAATACTTCGGGTGCTACGTGCACACTGCAACTGGTGCCGCGGTGCGTCGGTGGTCTGCGTGCAGCGCCGTGCCACTGCTCAAAGCCTCAAGCGGCAACTGCAAGCCTCGGCCGAGCTCACACTGCGTGCCCAAACGTCTGCAAACTCACTACAAACAAACACTCAGCCTCAATCAACCCGACAGTGTATGCCAAAACGGTAGCCAGCGATTGTTTATAAAGAATTATTTGGCGGGAAGAAGCGCTAAAAAGCGGTATGCGGCCCGTGGTTTTTCCTCTAAAACCATCAAGAAAACCGTCCAGAAAACCATCGAACCTCAAAAATTCGTTTAAGTTCGCGATTCGGTTCGTTCAAGTTCGATTAAGTTCGTTGAGGTTCGAGGAGTTCGTTCAGGTTCGAATTTGGCTTGAGGTTCGGCTTTCAGGTTCGCCGAACCTGAACGAACTTCAAATTTTTTTACAGGTTCGGCGAATTTCGAACCTGAAGCTTCAGGTTCGCCGAACCCTGTGACTTAGGTTACTGAGAAGTAAGTAACTGATCTCCCAATTGACCTCCCTGTTAGGCTAGAAACACCCACTCATGCTGAAGCTCCCTCTACCGCTGACAAGTGCTCCCTCTCTTTGACCTCTGCGCTGCTGCAACAACCCTCTGCATCTCGCATTGTTGCACACCTCGTTGTGCCTTCCTCTACTAGTGCAACACTCCTGTGCCTCTTGCACTGTTGCAGCCTGCTAGCTCTAAGCTGTCTTGGGACTCCTACACTGTAGCTCTCTCTGCCCCTCCATCTGCATCCGTCTCTACCCACTCAGCCAATCCTGCTACTCCTTGTCGGGGCTCCTGTAGCAAGGTCTAATCCAAGAGGTTGGGTACCTCAAGGATCCTGCTCCTCAACGCCTATAGTCTGCCTAACTATAGCTCGATGTCTCCCAACTTCCGCTCAAGTGGCGTGTGCACTCATGGCACAATCATCGTCCGTCAAAACTTCCTTCTTTGCCCGTGCTGGAGCTGCCTTAGTCTAGGAAGACTCTCCCTTACTCTTCTTCCTTGGGCACTAGGTCGCATAATGACCCATCTCCCCATAGTAGAAGCACTTGATCTTGGAGAGATCTTTCTTCTTCCGCTTCTCCTACTTTCCCTCAGATGTTAGGGCCACATCCTCCTCCTCCTGCTTGATCCCTTTGCTGCTGCTACCTGTCTTCGACTGCCGTCTGATCTCTTCCTAGCAAAGAGCTGCCCACATCTCGTCCGAAGGTGGGAGAGTCCCTCTGCCCAAAATACACTGGACAAACACTTCCCAATCTTCTGAGACAACATTCAGGGTTTCCCTCACCATAAGTTTCTAATCCGATGTCGCTCCTATAGCAATCAACTGGTCTCGGATCTCATTTAGTCCTCCAAGGAAGGTGTCAATCGATTGACCCTTCTTCATCTGATACGACCTCATGTGGTTCTCGAGCAGCATTCTTCTCTGCACAGAAGTATGCTAGTACAAGTTCTTGAGAGCCTCCCACATCTCAATTGTCGTTTCCTTCTCGGCTATATGTGGTACCAATGTTGCACGAAGCGGAAGCGTTTTTTGGAAGCGGGGACGCCGAAGCATCATTTTCCAAAAATCTAGGAAGCGAAGCGTCCGCGTAAGTGTCTGCTATATATATATATATTTATATTTTTTTGCATTTATACTCAAAACAAACATCCCAAATACCAAATTAATTGTAGAAGACATGAAAACATGCATATTTTTGCATAAATCAAGATAGATATAACATCCATTGTACATTAATGATCTAGAATCTAGATTCTTCTCTTCTTGTCTAGCCTTTGCCTCTACCTCGATTGTCTAGGGATATTAGTCAACATTGCCCAATTTTGATCAAACTACCTAATTCAAGACTTAAAATATGGTAGAAAAAGCTTAACATGTTTGATCGATGATTTTGACTTGATTGAAAGGTAATTTTTTGCTAAGGGCGTGTCGCGTGACAAAGGAGTTCAACAATTAACACCACCAACACTAGGGTACATATAGGGCTTGGTGCTCTTGATTAAATGCTATCGCATACCTTCATACTTGATATAATCTAATGAAATGCCACAATCCCATTAATCCTGAATTCCTGAAAACTGTTAAGTCTGCTGAATTTTGAATAGGATATGAAATTCTATTTTCTCCAATATGAAGTCCAATGAGGCTGGAACCACTCTCAAACATCCTGAGTCATTTCATGGTAATGTTAAAAATTTAAGTAAAAGGATGAAAATGAAAAATAAAGGAGAATGTCACTTTACTTTAAGAATTTAACATTACCATGAGGGAGCATCTGCTATATTTATATTTTTTTTTGCCTTCATTCGTCACCCTAACCCAAGGTGGACCCACCCCCAACAAGAAAACTCACCTAAAATAAAATAAAAAAAAATTGAAAAAAAACGATTTTCTAAACGCTTTTCTGGAAGCGTACGGGAAGCATACGCTTCCTCCTCTGAAGCGCCACGCTTCCGATGCCTGAAGCGCCGTACGAAGCACGCTTCGGCGCTTCGAAAGCAGCGCTTCCGTACAGCGCTTCCAAATTTCCAGGAAGCGGCTAAAAAAGCCGGAAGCGGCGCTTCCAAATTCGGAAGCACCGCTTCCGGCCAAGCTTCCTAGGCGCTTCCGTACGGGACGCGCTTCGGGGCTTGGAACCGTGGGGGGGGGGGGGGGGGGGGTGCTTCGTGCAGCACTGTGTGGTACCGCATGATCCTTGACCCCGTCAAGGATAATGCACTTGACCCTTGCCATTGCCTCTTCGTACTTGTCATTATCATTGGGGTCGACTGGGATAGCTATAACCTTCAAGGCGAAGTCCCTGACACGATTCCTGTCAAGTACTGATAAGATTCTATTTCTGGCCTTCCAGACTGCGAAGTTCGATGCTCTGTCCAGTCTATCCTGGTCTCTTACCCCGTGTAGTGCCATGACGCTCCTCTACGTCCCTCCTGGAAGTTCTCTGTTCGACTCCTCTGAGTCTCTACTTCCCGTCTGGAAGTTCTCTTCTGGACTCCCTCTGAGTTCTGATTTCCCTCCTGGAAATCCTTCTAACACTTGTCGAGATGCTCCCTACTCTGATCGTCTTCTGCAACTACACTGTTGATCCAAGTTCCTCGGCTAGTAACCCTTGATAACAACTCCTCTGGCCCTACTCTGTTAGGTACTATTCTGACTACAGTACCTCACCAACTCCACTCTGCAATATTTCTGCAGCCTTGTAGACTCCAGCAACTGCCTCTCTGTGAACTGCGTCAGCCCCTCTCTGCCTCACGCTGGCTCTGCATCACCCAAAATGGGTCTGCATCATCCTTGGGATGCCCTGCATCAGCCCTCTGGCCCTCTGCGTCAGCAACATTGGCCTCTCTGAAGCTTGGCGCAGCTCCCGGCTTCTTCTGCGTGGCTCTGGTTGGCTTTGCGTCACACTTCATGGTCACTGCGCTGCTAGAAACAGCTACTGTCACCTCGAGACAATTGTTTTCTGCTGCTATTTCTCCGCTCGGCTTTTGTCTTTTATTCCTCCTGTGATCTGCAACCTGGCTTTGATACTATGTTGAAGTTTCTAAGTTTACTTAATTTAGAAACACTTCATGCACTTCTTCTGATTTATTCCTACCTACTTGTTAATTTTTCTTTAACAAGTTATTTACAAAGTAAATACTAAAAATAAACACCAGTGCATGCTCAACATATTACAGATCAGCAACTAAAAGAAACAAGAACAAACACACCACATGACACCATTATTTTTGGACCAATGTCCCCGGAAAAACCCAATGCGGGAAAACCAGTGCAGCTATTTGAGGGTTTTCTTATTAAGCAATATCAAAGTACAATCTGGGTGCCAAAACTAGCTTACCCAACAGAGAATTTCCTTGGCACCAATCTGCCCCAGAAACCCCATCATCTGCCCAACCTGGACTGCGTTAGCCTCTCCTAGCCCAGCGTTGGCCCTACGTCAGCGTATCTTGGCCTGCGTCAGCTCCAGGAGGCCCTACGTCGGCTCTCTAAGCCTTTGCGTCAGCTACGCTGGTCACTCTAGGGCTCTGCGCAACACTTAGCTGCCTCTACGTGGCCCTGCGTGAGCACTGGCTGCTCCTGCATCTCTCTCTCTCTGGCCGCTCTGCTGCTATCCCCACACATTCTCCGCCTTCTCTGTTCCTCTGTACTCAATGCCCCTCAGCTTCTCTCCCGATCATTGATTCTATCTCTCTTAGCAAACCTCGCTCTAGAGAATAAAATGATTGATCATTTGGTGTTTTCTCCAAGTGACCGTCAAGCCTCCTCTTATACTTTTCCGGTTGACATCTCAACGGCGGAGATTAAGTCCCTAATCAACGGAAAAGATTAGATTTGGCTTGATCCACGTCTTTTGGACCATTCTAACACATATTCATATTAATACACATTAATATTTTATTATCTCCTGAGTTGTTTAGAATGTGCCCAAACCCTTTCTGGGTATTGGAGATCTCATGTGCCCCAACCTCTCCACCAAATTTCGTGGCTAGAGCACATTTGATGCTACCCCAAATCAACATCCGGGACAAACTGCTCTTCTTCAACAGACTTCATTTTTGAGCTCTCTTCTTCATTAGAATTTTCCTTTTCAAAACTTGGAGGCAGATCTTCATGTGCAAGAGGCTCTAAAACAACCTCTTCTTTTTCACTGCTTTCCTGCAACTTATGATGGTCAAATTGAAGTCTAACATCCTCAAAATCTGAAGCTACATGCATTTCTTCATGAAGAAATGGATTCATGAGTAATCCTTCATGTGAATCTAAATTGAGAGTTTTTAGAGCAACAGATTCATTAGATATTTGGAAAAGATTACCTTTAATGAGCTCTTCTACAAATGGAATAGTAAGATGCAATTCTATGTCACATACCTTTTTAATCTCATCCTCTGGGTCTGCATTATCATGTTGTTGCAAACAATAATTATCAAAAGGATTTGTAATTTTCTATTCCTTAATCACTGACCTAGAAAATGAAAAAAACAGTGGACTGTCTATTTCCTTATGTTGTTTGAAAGAGTTCTCATACTCTTGATCATGAAAAGACGGACAAGGCTGCTGCAAATTATTATCAAATTCAGAAGCTAAATCATAAATGTCATCATTAAAGTCTTGCTTGATTTCATTTTCATCCAAGAGAGAAAACGTTTTTTATTCTTGGTGATGAAAAGGGTTCTCGTGCAAAGCTTCAAGGATCTCTTCATCCATAAACTCTTCATCGCCATAAAAAAATTCCAGATTTTGAATGAAATCCTCAAAATGTTCACAATAGTTCTCAACCAAACACAAAGAAGTATGAGATTCTTTGTATTTTTCAAAAAATGTTGAATGAAAATCTTTAAGTGAATAAATACTAGCAAATGGCAGCCCCTCATACCAAGATCTTGCTTTTCCTTCCAAGCTAGCCATGAACATCTTCATGAAAAGCAACCTTTAGCTTATGCACATGCATGTGAAATTTAACCAAGTGAAGAGCAGCATCATCTCCTTTCTCATCTTTGAACCTTGGCAGATAAGTCTGCCAATCTACACAAGGCATGCGGTTTGGAAATCCTGGAATATGATCTCGTTTTAAAGGAGCATATCTTATAGATATAAAACTCATCTCGATTCCTGGATCCTGTTACCAGTAGAGTCTTTGTTAATTTATGGTATGTTCTATGCTTAGTGCAGTTTACTTCGATTTCTTCTTATTAGCCACTGTTTAGCAATCACATAAACATAAAGTAAATGCTAATAGAACATTAATAGATCGACGGAAAACAACCCAACACGAGAGACACCAGATGTGGCGGCTAGCCAAGGACAAACCCCAATGTGGGGAAACCCTTTGATCAATTCTTCTTTAGTCTTCAATAGTTCAACAGAGAGAAATAGTACAAATACATAAATCTGTAATTTTATGACAGCAACAACAAACCCTAACCAGCAAAGTCAAATCTAGTCAAACAAGATGAAATTGACCTTCAATATGTTTGGTCAATTTCCCGGTCATCTAGTCCTCCAACAACAAGAAGAAGCAGCCCATAAACAGCCCCAAAAACACAGTCAAACTGCAATCAACTGAAGTCAACCTGTTGCCCCAAACTAGGGCAGTCAACGCTGGTCAAACTAGAGGTTAAATTGCCTCGGTTTGTGTGCCAAAAATTGTGGACTGCCTAGGAGAGGCTGCCACACCAAAACCACACTCCTGAAAAGTCAACACTTGGTCAACGTTGTCCAAAACGTCTTGCTACAACTTCTGCATCCTCCTTCCTTGCCCTTCTGCGTCCTCCTTCTTCCCACGTGTGAGCTTCTCTTCCTTGTGTGTAAACCCAATCAGCTAAGGAGAGAAGAATGTGTGAGAGATGAGATGAGTGAATAATGACTCAACCTCACTTGTATTTATATGATATGTTGGGCATGTGTGCCACACATTTAGCTGTTGGCCGACCTTGACAATTTGTCAAGTAAATACAAATAAATTCATATCTCCATAAATACTTGTTGGAATCAGATGATTGTTAGATCAATCCTACACCTCTCGACAAGAGGAATCAAGGAAAAATATCAGCTGCCCTAGTTGCCAATTTTAACACTCCCTCTCAACTAGGGATAACTCCATCTGCTAATTCCTCTGACCATCGATTCTATCTCTGCCATCAAATGCATTGCTTGGCTCTGCTCTGCTCTGCTGAACTATGAAGAAGAAGAAATGATCGAGGATGTATCATACATCCTCCATTGACCTGAAGTCAGTCCCAAAGAGTGTGTCATACCACTCTCACTGATCCCAGATCAATTTCATTGATTCCAGATCAATGGAGGTCATCCTAGCATAGGGAGTATGGTAGATACAATGATGCATCCATTGATAGTACTACTATGGTCCCTAACTCCATTTCCCTGCTCATTGATCAGATGAGAGGTACTTCCCATGAGTCCCAGATTGCATGGGTAAGATGCCTCAATAGGAGAACTAATCATCATGTCCCTAAGTCGCCACAGGGTATCACAGGGGAAGGTTGAACCTTTCACCCTGTACATAGCACACCACTAGGGGAGGGTGAGTCGCCCTGTGGTCGCATGTTGCTCCAAGAAGTACCCCAAGCCCCCCAGAGCTCCTAGAGCTCAATGTATGCATCATACATGACCCTCATAAGAGGGTCTCTCAACGACACCAAGTCATTCTCGGAAAGTCAAGAATTTGACCTTTCCCAGGGGCTTCGTCAAAATGTCGGCGACCTGCTCATCTATACTGATATGTTGGAGCCTTATTGCTCCCCTCTGCACCATATCTTAGATATAGCTCTGTTTTAAAAGTCGGCCAGCTCGGAGCCGACTCGGCCGAGTTGGTCCGAGTTGGCAAAAAAATTTCTGACCTGGCCTTCGAATCGGTTTGGTCGACCAAGTTAAGACCGAGCCAGTCGAGTCCGTGTTAACCCGGCCGGGTCACTTCCTGCGGCCAGAAAACCAAAAAAATGCAATTTTTTTCTATTTTTTTATGATTTGGCTAAGTGTTGGGGACTCCAAATTGTTTTATTAATTGGTTAGTTGTCTTTGGGGTCCATTACCCTCTCTCAAACCCTATTTAACCCACTCATCTCCTCTCATTCTCTGACAACCATCTCATGCATTTGAGTGAGAACTTCAGTGAGAGTTTGCGAGGAGTTGTTGAGTTTGTTTTTGGAGCAGCAGTGAGGAGTCTTGGGCAAGCATTGTAGCTGGAGTGAGGAGCTTCTTGGGCAGCCATTTGGAGCAGCATTGAGGAGTTGATTTCTTGGAGCAAGCTTGAGGAGGCAGTTTGTGCCTGGAGGTATTTTTTTTCACTTGTACAAATCTGTTTTTGCTTATTAAATTTTAGGTGCATATCTAGAAATCCTAAAGAGTGTTTTTTGTGAAAGAAATGAACATTGAATCAATGTTTTTTTTTTTCATTTTCAGATTGTTTGCTTTCATTTCCTAGTCAAAAAATGGCACCTAGAGTGAAAGATGCTGCTTGGGCATATGTTGAAATGGTTGATAGTCAAATGCATTGCAAATTTTGCCAAAGGAAAATTAAGGAAGGTCCTGGGGGCATTAATAGGCTGAAACAACACTTGGCGGGGATTAGAGGTCAAATTACTCCATGTACCTCACCAGAAATTGGAGAGATTAGGAAGGAATTGTTAGCCAGCTTTGAGAAGTTTAAAGAAGATAAGGCTAGGCAAAAAGAGTTAGAGGCTGAAATTGAGAGGAAGAGAGAGATACAAAAAATGATGGCCCAAGCTACCAACCCCCATTATGATTTTGAGGGTTCTTCCTCTATCCCTCATACTGATGCATCCAACCCTTTCCGATATGTTCCTCCCTCTTTTGGTTCTATTCAAGATAAGGGAAAGGGTAGAATGAATTTGAAAAAGGGTGATATCAAAAGTTATTTCACTCCCTCCTCTTCATCAGATGCACATGGTCCTCAACCTAGTAAAAGTCAAATGCAACCCACTTTAGATGACCATTGGAAGAAAGAATTGAGGGAGACTACTTGTGATTACATAGCCATATGGTGGTATGATGCTCATATCCCCTTCAATGCTTCCCGTTCACCATATTATGACCCTATGTTTGATGCCATACATGCTGCTGGAAAAGGCTTCAAAGGCCCTACTATGCATGAGCTAAGGGGGTATCGTTTGCAAAAAGAAATTTCATCCATTAATGAGTATTTGAAAGATTTCAAGGACTCATGGGCAAGAACAGGATGTACCATCATGTCAGATGGATGGACTGATCAAAGAAATCGTACCATCATAAACTTTCTTATCTTCTACCCACGAGGAACCATGTTTTTAAAATCAGTTGATTGATCCAGGTGGATGTTGGTGGCCACCCACCTATCCCATTTGGACCCCCACAACTATCTCTTTCAACTTTTTCAGTTTCCTAAATTGTAGCACAGTTTACTATTTTTAGCAATTTTTCGGGTCCTGAACTTCCGGAGCCGTTTTGAGGCCCTAAACGACGTTTTTTTGGGAATCTGGGGCAACATGGGTCCATGGACCCATGTTGCCTCCCAAAGTGGTAGTACTCGGATAGATCTTTCTAACGAACTATCGTACACGTCAAACGGAGATCGTATGCCAAAGTTACGACCCCGGGAAATTGATGTACCAATTTACCCAAACGGGGCCCACAATTTGGTGTTTCATCTTCTAGGGTTAGATTTTGGGATGTGAAGGGTTTTCCATTGTTTCTCAACAATAAATAGGCCTTCGAGCCTCATTGTAACACAGTTTTTAGAACAGTTCAGAGGCATGTAGCCGCCACATCTCTTCTCAGAGATAAGCTACCATCGCCCTAGTTGGTTTATTTCCATTTCTGGTTGTAAGCAGATTTCAGTATTTTCCATTAATGAAATGAAGCATTATTTACGCTGCATCTATGTGTTTATGGTTATTTCATCTCTGTATTTATGGTTATCTCTGTAATCTATTGCGTTCCTTTTTAAATCCGGATCAGTGGTATCAGAGCAGTCTGCTTTTTCTCTGTTTTTCTTTGCATGTCCCCAACAAGGTCGGGATATAAGGAGTTAGGGCTTGAACTGGTCGAACCTTTGCAAGACCAGCCTCGCAAATCCCGACGACCTCCCATGGCGGATGAGAAGAAAGACGAGGGGGCAGGAGATCCTACCAAAATCTTGCTCGAAGAAGCGCTCGAGCGGCAAAGGAACGCGATGATGGATAGCTTTGCGCAGATCCTTCAGCGGCTACCCAGAGGCGATGCATCGGCTTCCAACAGCGACTCTGGAAACACCACGTCGTTTAAGGTACAAGTTAATTTTGAAATCCCCATCTTCGAGTGTCAAATAGATGTAGATGCCGTAGATAAATGGTTAAATCTGCTAGATGGGTATTTTTCTGTTCACGAATTTTCAAGTCGGGAAAAGATTGTTTTTGCTCTTCTCAAAGCAGCCCCCCACGTCAAGGACTGGTGGGAAACCTACTGCGAGTAGAAGGATGAAAGTACAGGCTCACTATTTTCAGCTGCACCCACTTGGAATGATTTCCGGGATGCCATCAAGGAGCAGTACTACCCTGTCGGAACCTATGAGGACAAATACATCAAATGGACCACACTTCGGCAGGAACGAGACCAAGATGTGCCGGAGTTCACAAACATTTTTCATACCCTTCGCACACAGTTGGGTATCAAAGATTCTGAGTTGCATCTAGTACTCAAATACCGTGGCTGCCTACATAGATACATCCAGGAAGAGATGGTGTTCTTGAACATCTCCTCACTCGGCATAGCATACCGATACGCTGTCAAAATCGAGCAAAAGTTCAAACAGAAGAAGCGAGACTTTGGATCTGCAAATCCGAAGCCCAAAGGACAAAGCCAAGGCGGCGTGACCCAAGACAACCCGTCGAAGCCGCAAGAAAAGAACAACACCATGAAGCCGAAGGACACAGGGAAGTGGTGTGAGTTCCACAAGAGTCCCACTCATAACACAAGTGAGTGTCGAACCAAGCAGTCGTTGGTGGCTGAGTTGAAGGCTTCCGAATCAGATGCATGTTCCGACCCTGAGCCAGAACCCGACAAGGGGAATGGCAAAGGGAAGCAGATCATTGATGCGGATCCCAGCGCCACTGTTGCCATCGCCAAGATCCAGAAAGATGAGCCTGAAAATCCAGAAGAGGGGGAGCGCCTTTTCCACTCACAGATGTGGGTGAAGGGTTCGCCGCTACAATTCATTGTCGACAGTGGTAGCCAAAAGAACCTCATTTCAGCAGAGGTTGTGAAGCAGTTGGGCCTACTGACTACACCACACCTGCAACCGTACAGTATCGGGTGGCTTCACGAAGGACGAGATCTGAAAGTTCGCCAGCAGTGCCGCCTTCCATACAGCATCAAGCCCTTCACAGACGAGGTATTGTGTGATGTTACACCTCTGGATGTTTGTGATGTATTATTAGGCCAGCCATACTTGTGGAGGCGACATGCTGTGTATGAGTCAAGGCCTCGTGCTGTCATTATTTCTTTGAGTAATTCATTATACAGGATACCAGAGGTAGCCCCACCTACTGCCACATCTTTGATCACTGCTAAGAATGGCAGCAAGCTCATCTCACAGACCAGGAAATTTATCTGTCTGGTCCACTCCCAAAGTAAGGGGAAGATTGTTGCTACATCCATGACCCCTGCAAAGGGTTCCTCTACGCAGCAGCAGCAACAAAGGAATACGGTCATGACAGAACACAGGAACAACTTCTCCTCATCCATAGGGGTACCACATAAGTTTCAGGTGGGCAACAAAGTTTGGTTACATCTGCAGAAAGAACGCCTTACAAGAGCCCATCAGAAACTCAGACCACTCCGACATGGTCCTTACACTGGTACCAAGGCTACGGGAAACAATGCTTTCAAGCACAGCATTCCTCCATTCCTTCGCTTGCACCGAGTGTTCAATGTGGACCATCGTCGACCATGCTTCCCACCATTTCTGGACACATCAGAGATTGCAGAACCGCTCACCAGAGACCCAGCTCAGCAGAAGCTTCCTCATCTCAGAGAGGAACTCAACGCAATGGGGACCATTGCTTCCTAAGGGGGGAGGAATGATCCAGGTGGATGTTGGTGGCCACCCACCTATCCCATTTGGACCCCACAACTATCTCTTTCAACTCTTTCAGTTTCCTAAATTGTAGCACAGTTTACTATTTTTAGCAATTTTTTGGGTCCTGAACTTCCGGAGCCGTTTTGAGGCCCTAAACGACGTTTTTTTGGGAATCTGGGGCAACATGTTGTCTCCCAAAGTGGTAGTACTCGGATAGATCTTTCTAGCGAGCTATCGTACGCGTCAAACGGAGATCGTATGCCAAAGTTACGACCCCGGGAAATTGATGTACCAATTTACCCAAACGGGGCCCACAATTTGGTGTTTCATCTTCTAGGGTTAGATTTCGGGATGTGAAGGGTTTTCCATTGTTTCTCAACAATAAATAGGCCTTCGAGCCTCATTGTAACACAGTTTTTAGAACAGTTCAGAGGCATGTAGCCGCCACATCTCTTCTCAGAGATAAGCTACCATCGCCCTAGCTGGTTTATTTCCATTTCTAGTTGTAAGCAGATTTCAGTATTTTCCATTAATGAAATGAAGCATTATTTACGCTGCATCTCTGTGTTTATGGTTATTTCATCTCTGTATTTATGGTTATCTCTGTAATCTATTGCGTTCCTGTTTAAATCCGGATCATTGATGCATCTGATAAGATAAAAGATGGGCAATTGTTGTTTTAGCTATTGGATCAGGTTGTTGAGGAGGTGGGGGTGGCTAATGTTGTTCAGGTCATCACAGATAATGCCTCTAACTATGTTCTTGCTGGTAAACTGTTAGAGGAAAAACACAAGACCATCTTTTGGACCCCATGTGCTGCACATTGCATAGACCTCATGCTTGAGGATATTGGAAAATTAGATTGGGTCAAAAACACTGTAGATCATGCCAAAAGCATAACAAAATTTATCTACAATCATTCATGGATTTTGAGCCTCATGAGGAAACACACTGGGGGCAGGGATATTATTAGGCCTGCCATCACTAGATTTACTACTCATTTTTTGACATTGCAATCTATGCTTTCCCAACATAGAAACTTGCAAAAGTTGTTTCCCAGTGATGAATGGAATCAAAGCCAGTGGTCTCACAAACTGGAAGGCAAAGAATTGAAAAAGAAATTGAGTGAAGAAATATTTTGGAGAAAGGCAGTAGAGATTGTGAAGCTTGCTGAGCCACTGGTTAAGGTGTTGTGGTTGGTGGATGGGGAAAGATTGGCTATGGGCTTCATTTATGAGGCTATGGATCAAGCAAAGGAGCAAATAAAGAGGGCATACAAGGATAAAGTGGCTAAGTATGGGCCCATTTGGGCAATCATTGATGAAAGATGGAACAATCAACTCCATCGCCCTATAAATGCAGCTAGGTATTTTTGAACCCACGGTATCATTATAAAGCTAAGGAGTCAGGAGCTTTGAGGGGGGAGGTTAGAGATGGACTGATTGACTGCATTGATCGCATGATCCCACTGGATTTTGATCAGCTGGAGATACACCGACAGGTCACGACCTTCAGCAATGCCTCAGGTACCTTTGGGAAGAACCTAGCAAAGATTGCAAGAGAAGCAGATGAGCCAGGTAAACAAAAATTTCAATTTTCAAATTCTTAATAGTTTTTTTTAATTTTGTTAAATCGTTTATAATTTGAAAGTTCGATCTAATTTGTAATTTTGTTGAGCTAACTCATTACACTCCTATGTTTTTTGCAACATAATGGTGGGAGGCTTTTGGTGGCCATTCTCCTCAATTGTAGAAGTTTACAATTCATATTTTGAGTCAAACTTGCAGTGCTACTAAGTGTGAGCGCAATTGGTCTGTCTTTGAGAGGATTCACACAAAGAAGAGAAACCGTTTGGATCAAAAACTGTTAAATGATCTAGTGTATGTCCAATACAACCTCCAGTGCAAACGCAACCAATTGCTGAACAAAAGACCTGATTCAAATCCCATTGTGTTGGAAGACATTGATCCAACATCAGATTGAGTAGTGGAGAGTCATCCAGCAGAGTTTGATCTTGATGAGGATCTTGATTTTGATTTAGATATGGAGGCATCACTCGAACATGATGTTTAGTTGAATGCAGATCCCGATCCACTTGTACTACCAGCCTCAGCCTCACAGCCAGCAAGGACTCCACTTGCAAGCGCTTCCTCTGCTCAGCCATGACAAAAGCGCAGCCACGTATCTACTCTATCTCAGCTTGCATCTACTGCAAAGCCTATTAGTGCTACCACTTCTACAGTTGCAATTGGAGATGATGATGAGGAGGAGCCATGAGGCCCCCTGTCTGACTCTGATGATGATCCAGACATTGATCCACATGATCTTGGCTACTCTGGCAGTAGCTACTAGCCAATAGTACTGGTCACAATTTACTTTTATTGTAAAGGCCATTTCTAGCCTCCTTGGTTATGTGTTTTTGTTTCGATCATGTATGTATTGGACAGTGCACTGGTTGCCATTTTGATATAATGGATATATTCATGAGCCTACTTTGATCATATGTTGTCTTCCAAAGTTCCATCTATATTCTAATTTCTAATGCTGTGTGTTTGAACTTTGGAAACATGAATGAAAATCTTTAAAAATATGTTTTTTTATAAAAAAATAAATATTTAATGTATTTTTTACAACGACCAAGTCATTGAAATCAAGCCGGCTGAGTCGATACCGAGTCGGAGTCAGAGTCGGAGTCAACCCTCGGCCGAGTCGGAGTTTTAAAACATTGAGATATAGTGGTACCTAATATCGATATGCTTGGAGCAATCATGAAATAGGAGATTCTCTGATAAACGAATCCCGTTCTTGTTGTCACACAGGATCACAGTAGTATCCAATGTAAATCCAAACAGCTCACTGAAGAGCTTCCGCAACCAAACCGCCTCACAAGAGGCCATACTCGCAGCAATGTACTCTGCCTCAGTCGTGCTCAAAGCTACCGACTTCTACTTTCTACTCAGCCAGGATATCGAAGCAGATCCCAAAAAGAAACAACACCCGAAAGTGCTCTTTCACTACACCACACTACCTGCCCAATTAGCATCGGTATATCCATGTAGTCTCACATCTCCGGCAGTGTATCTCAACCCATGAGTGATTGTGCCATGAAGGTATCTCAATAGATTCTTGGCACCAATCCAATGTGTGTGGTGAGGCTCAACCATATGTTGACTCAACGTGTTGACTGCAAAACATATATCCGGACAGGAGTTCACCAAGAACATCAATGCTCCGATGAGTTGACGATACTCAGTAGCATTTTGTAAAACAGGTCCGACAACACTATCGCTTAACTTCTTGAAGTCAAGCTCCATCGGGGTAGTCACGGGCTTGCAATCCACCATACCGAATCTCTCCAATATCTTCACCACATATTTTCCTTGAGATAGGAAAATCTCCCCTGGCTTCTGCCAGACTTCTAGTCCTAGGAAATAGTGCATCAGTCCCAGGTCCTTCATCTCAAACTCAGAAGCCAACTCCCTCTTACATTTGTGAATGAGAGGGTCTGCACCTGTCAGAAAGAGGTCGTCAACGTACAGCACCAGTATGAGAGGTTTGTCATCTTCAACCTTAAAGTAAAGGTTAGGGTCGACTTCACTCCTAGTGAATCCCAACTTCATCAAGTAGCTATCGATCCTTTCATACCATGCTCGGGGTGCTTGCTTCAACCCGTAGAGGGCTTTCTTCAAACTGCACACGTGAGATTCCCGTCATGAATCTCAAATCCTTCGAGTCTTGACATCCATCTAATGTAGGTTCCATCCTTGCAAAGCAGCAAGGGCTATGATCGAGCGGATGGTGGTATATCGGGCAACAGGTGCAAATATCTCGTCATAGTCTATACCTTTCTTCTGAGAGAAGCCACGAGTGACAAAACAAGCCTTATACTTTTCAGCACTTCCATCAGCTCCATGCTTTATCTTGTAAAGCCATTTTGAAGTGACAACTGCTTTGTCCCGGGGTATGGGGACCACATCCCAGACATGGTTCTTCATGATGGACTCATATTCCTCAGTCATAGAATCCTTCCATACTTGATGCTTAACAACTTCTGCTAACAATGAAGGCTCATTTTGAATGATCATGCTCATGATGGTCAAGTATCCTTGATACCTGGCCGGCTTCTTACTTTCACAGAAAGTCCCTCTGGGTGCAATGTGTCCTTCAGCATCATCAAGTGTCCCCTTGAGCCATGAAGGCCTGTTCCTAGAAAAGGAAGGTTCTTGCAGAGGGGGATCAATAGGATCCATAGGTTCTTCTACATCGGGCATTGTCTCATCTTCCTTTTCCTCTGGTTTCCTGGTGTCACCTTATCTAGATTTCTTTAGTATAAGAAGATTGTCAACTTTGCTAAGAGCCATATCTTCGTCAAAGGTGACATCATGGCTAATCTCAACATCCCTTTGACTAGCCACATAGATTCTATAGCCCTTAGTATTTTTGTTATAGCCCACGAAGATTCCTTTCTTTCCAGATGCACCAAATTTATTCCTTTTCTCTTTCGGCACATGAAAATATACAGGACTTCCAAAAATTCTAAAATGAGATACGTCAGGTCTTTTACTAGTTGTTGTACCTATTTCTCGTAGGCAGTCTTTGGCTGCAAAAACTACACCAGGAAACCAACTCAACTAGCCTTTAGGTTCAAGCTGGCCCTTAAACCAAAGGGGGCTCCCTCAGTTGTTACGAGGCTTTGTTTAACGGTGTTCACCTGTCATTGAACAACAGCCTTTGAAGCACAATGGCCAGATTTATGGTTTTAATGGGGATGGTTGGCGATCAATGATAATCCCTAATCATGATTAAAGGCCTCTCTCACAAGGTCCCTTCTGAAAGTGTCAGCTTCCAGCCTGACAGAATGACTTAGCTTTTTCAAGAATTATGGTAGAAGAATGTAAGGGGATTCCTAATAATTGAGCAGTCAGACTGACTACTTAACAACTAGGGAAATTTGGATGCGTGTAGAAGATTTCTATAGCCCAACAAAACATATTCAGAGTATTCAAGAAGGCCAAACTGAAACCAATTCTAAGAGGAGCTATTTCGGACAGATAGTCCAATAAGCTAATCTCTTTTAATGGCTATCAGAAGGCATAAAGCAAAAACTAGTCAAAGAGGAGTTATCTTGGACAAACAGTCCAATAAGCTAATCTCTTTCTAAAGGTTATGATTTTGCAGGGGATTTAAGAATAAATTGATACTCAATCTACACTTACCCAGACCTTCCTATAAATGCTTTGAACATGTGTAGAAATAAGATATGAAACACTAGAAAGACATACTAGAAAACACAAAATTCTGTCAAACTGGAGCCGGAAGGCTTTCATTAGAAATCCTATAATAGAAGCTATTACAAATTGAAGAGCCTTGGCATCAAAAGCCCACACATATTACTTCAATTGATGAAGTATTTATACAATTTCTTCATAGAATATCTTGATAAAAATATCAAGAGCTATTACAAATATATGAAAACTGTATTACAAAAATAGAACACAAATAAAGGTAACTAAAACTATTTCAAGAGTTATGGTACTATCCTTGAGGATTTATGTTGATAAAGAAGAGCAATTCGAATTTGATTGAAACTCATATTTGATGAGGTGGCCTCCAAGTCACTAACTATCTTTGAGCTTTTTCCTCCCGAAATTCTGAAAAATAGGGTCTTGTAATACCTTCGTTTCTCCCAAACCATAATAGTTGTTAGAAAACTGAGAGAGGTTTTTGTAAATGATGATGTTGGCAACAAAAACCTCTTTCAGTTTTTGAAAATTCATTTCCACCTGCTCAGAAACCGCATTTGAAAACACTGGCTAAAAACAAGAAAATTCGGGAAAACATGCTTGCAAAGATTCATCCGAATATCCCAAACCATAACCTTTGTTACAAAATTGAGAGAGGTTTTTGTATATTAGAATCTGAGGAACAAAAACCTCCTCCAATTTACCACAATTCATTTCTGATTATCCACAATAGGCTTTACAAAAAGGTGACTGAAACAAGAAATTTCTAGAAAATATGCCTTTAAAGAATCATTAGCATCTCCCAAACCATAATAGTTGTAAGAAAATTGAGAGAGGTTTTTGTACACGAGGATGTTGGCAACAAAAACCTCTTTCAGTTTCTGAAAATTCATTCTCAGCTGTTTGTAAACCATGTTTGAATTTACTTTATTACATCATTTAATCATGTTTAAATGCATGATTAACTAAATCAACCAGCTAATGAAACTTAAATTTACATTTTGAGGGCGCATTTACTCTTGCAGACCCATTTATTATTTCTAATCTATTAAAACCTATTATATCAACAAATTTAAATTATCAAAACTAATCATGTTACAACACCAGTGAACATTTCTTCGGGAGTCTTGGAACCCATGCTTGATGGGGGCATTGGTTTTGCACATATACGGTGGTATTCGTAGCTTTAGCCCATAGAAACTTCGAGAGCATTTGATCATGGAGCATAGCATGGACAGCCTCCACAATTGTACGATTCTTCCTTTCCGCCACACCATTCTGCTCAGGAGTATATGGTGTTGTAGTCTCCCTCTTAATGCCAGCCTCTTTGCAAAAGTCATGGAACTCATTGGATTCATACTCAATCCCATTATCAGTTCTTAAGATCTTGATCTTCTTTTCGGTTTGATTCTCGATCAAGGCTTTGAAGTGACGAAACCAGGAGAACACTTCATCCTTCTTTTTCAAGAAGTATATCCAAGTCTTGCAAGAATAATCATCTATAAAAGTGAGGTAATATAAATATCCTCCCAAGGAATTCACAGGCATCATACCAGATATGTCGGAGTGAACCAACTGCAATATATCGGAGGTCTTGCTATGGCTTGAGGGGAATGGTCCCCTTTTGAGCTTTCCTTCGGCACATCCAAGACATACACCTTCTTGCTCTAATTTGAACTCAGGCATCCCGGTCACCATTTGTCTCACATCGGGTAGAGCTTTATAATGAAGGTGGGCAAACCTCTGATGCCATAGTTCGAACTGAAGAGATGTGTCACAAGTCATGACACCCAACAGACTTCCTCCGACATGATATAAAGAGTCAACCTAAAACCCAAGAGTGAAAGCATCTTTGAAATTCTTTTTCCATACACATACCTTGCCATCAATGGAGGCCACCTTGTATTCTTTGTCTTCCATTACCGAAAGGGACATCAAGCTCTTTTTGAGATCAGGTACATATAGGACTTCTTCCAAATGAATTGTATTACCCTAATTCAATTGTAGAGAGACATTCCCTATGCCTTTCACGGGATATTTGGAGTTGTCCCCAAGAACAATTTCCAGGTTGGTCTCCTTCTCTATCAGATTAGAGAGAGCTTCTTTGTAACCAGTGAAGTGCCTTGAGGCACCACTATCAATAAGCCAATTTCCCAGCGAGTCCAGGGGAGCAATAGTAGAGAGGGCCGCTGGTAGATAATATTCATCTTGCTTATTGTTAACAACGTTAGATTCAGACCTGGAGTTTCTTGCCTTCTTGGAGGGTTGATCATTTCCCTGATTTCTGTCATTCCTCTTTCCTTTGCCATTGAACCTGTCCTTCCTTTGATTGTTGTTGGAATTGCCTCGAGAGTGATTTTGATCATTGTCATGAGATGTGTCCTTTCTATCAGGGCACTCCCTTGCATAGTGGCCAATTTTGTTGGAAATGTAACATCTACCTTTCCTTCCACCTTTCGGTCCAGCCTTTGCCTTAGATTTTGCCCAGTATTATTTCTCCTTTTAGCATGAGAGGAGAATGCAGCAGGATTGCCTCTAAGTGTAGGCATTTCCTGCTCTTCCATCCTTGTTTCTTCTTGAATGCATCTCGCCATCAGTTCCTCAAATCCTGGGATTACATTATTGATGAGAAGAGTGGTTCTAAATATATACCATTCAGATGGGAGCCCTCCAAGAGTTGTGATGGTCAATTCCCTGTCAAGAACGACTTCCCCAATCGATAGGAGATCATTCTTGATCTCGGTGATCCTTAAGAAGTAGGCTTGCATACTCTCATCTTTGCCCTTTTTAATTTCCTTCAGCTTATTTCTAAGGAACAAAACTTGATTTGCATCACTAACTTTAAATAGGCTTACCAGTCTATCGTAGATTTCCTTGGAGGTGGTCAATTTGGAAATGTAGGCCACCATGCACTTGCTGATAGAGTCCCGGATGATCTTCTTTGCTTTGACTTCTCCCCTGGTCCACTTGTTCCTAGTAGCAACAAATGCATTTGATGGAGGCTCAATGATTCTGCCTCTCACATGGTCCAACACTTCCTGCTCTTCCAATGTTAGATCGAGAGACATCTTCCATCCGTGATAGTCAGACTTCTCACGGAGCTTGTCTTCAGCAGGGAAGTGTGATGAGGACCCCATGAAGCTTTTAAGATTGCTTCAACAGCCTTCGATAATTGCTCGTGCTCTTGCTCTTGCTTGGGCTTTGTCTTCACCTCAGCTCCGATACCATGTTAATTTATGGTATGTTCTATGCTTAGTGCAGTTTACTTCGATTTCTTCTTATTAGCCATTATTTAGCAATCACATAAACATAAAGTAAAATGCTAATAGAACATTAATAGATCGACAAAAAACAAGCCAAGACAAGAGACACCAGATGTGGCGGCTAGCCAGGGACAAACCCCAATGTGGGGAAACCCTTTGATCAATTCTTCTTTAGTCTTCAATAGTTCAGCAAAGAGAAATAGTACAAATACATAAATCTGTAATTTTATGACAGCACCAGCAAACCCTAACCAACAAAGTCAAATCTGGTCAAACATGAAATTGACCTTCAATATGTTTGGTCAATTTCCAGGTCATCTAGTCCTCCAACAGCAAAAAGAAGTAGCCCATAAATAGCGCCAAAAACACAGTCAAACTGCAGTCAACTGAAGTCAACCTGCTGCCCCAAACTAGGGCAGTCAACGCTGGTCAAACCAAAGGTCAGATTGCCTCGGTTTGCATGCCAAAAATTGCGGCCTACCTAGGAGAGGCTGCCACACCAAAACCGCACTCCTGAAAAGTCAACACTTGGTCAACGTTGTCCAAAATGTCTTGCTGCAGCTTTTGCATCCTCCTGCGTCCTCCTTCCTTGCCCTTCTGCGTCCTCCTTCTTCCCACGTGTGAGCTTCTCTTCCTTGTGTGTAAACCCAATCAACTAAGGAGAGAAGAATGCGTGAGAGATGAGATGAGTGAATAATGACTCAACCTCACTTGTATTTATATGATATGCTGGGCATGTGTGCCACACATTTAGCTGTTGGCCGACCTTGACAATTTGTCAAGTAAATACAAATAAATTCATATCTCCATAAATACTTGTCGGAATCGGATGATCGTTAAATCAATCCTACACCTCTTGACGAGAGAAATCAAGGAAAAATATCAGTTGCCATAAATAAGATGACCTACATGGAGTTTAGCCCTAGTTTCCAATTTTAACAGTCTTCAGATCAGACTTGATTGGAGTCGCCAGGTGAATGATTCAGCCTATACGATGTCTGTTTGTTGTTCACCATCAACAATCAGATCTAAACTCTAATGATCTTTCCCGAGGAATATGAAAACGTTCGCTCCCCGGAAATGGCGCCAAAATGTTAATGCTCCTTAGTTTCCCAAGGCTGAGAAAAGAAACCAAAGAGGTAACCACAGACCAAACTTTTGACTTGGCAGCTAGCCCTACCAAATCAGAGAGGGCTCTCTCTAAAATCAACCAAAATATGATTGGAATTATCGTGGTTTTAGGCTAGGTATTTTGCATAGTAGGGTTTTGATTTAGGTTTTGTTGGATATGAAGCAATAGGTTTAGGAACTAGGCCAAAATAGGTCAAAAGATCAGTTGCAGTCATTAATTGGGGCAAGATAGATGTAATCAAAGACACAAATGGATTGGTCATTGTAGTATGGTAATGAGGAAATCAGATGAAAGAGAGTAAGTGAGCATAGATGCATGAATTCACTTATCTGGAAGGAAAACACTTAAATGCTAATCTCAAACAAAACAGAGCATTTCTGGTAATGAATTATGTTTAAAACTTAAGAGATTAACATGAGAAGAAATATGGATAGCTGCTAGAAACATCTAACAATCAATTACATAAGAAAACATGAGAAAAACAGTGTCACTAACAACAACACATGAATCCTAGAAAATTTTCTGCAACTGTATATTATTTCTCTGCAAAAATGGAGTACACTAGTTCCAAAATGTAGTAACTTCAAAACATCCAACCATTTCTTAAACTTGTTTCTGAGTACATATAGAAGACAAAAAAGATTTCCCCTCTAACGGGTTGAATTCCTTCCTTTTCCAAAGATAGGAAGAAGTTACAATGCTTTAGGGATAAAATATCTGCAAAATCTTCCCATAACCTACTAACTAGGGTTTGGTTTTTGACTAACTAAAAATGTGATAACTGAAGAGCTAATCATGGGATATGATAGAAAAATCCTCAAACTTCATTATCCAAATAGATTTGAGGTCAACCATGCCAAGTTGGAGGTCCACCAAGTCAAATTTCAAAAAGTTCTGAAACCCTTTCAACATTTCTAGCCTAGCGAAATTGTGAAAAATGGGTCTCAAAGTGCCACCTATAACTCCAAGACAGTAACTCCTGTGTAAAAAATGAGAGAAGTTTTTGTTTTTGAATATATCCTTGTTAAAAACCTCTCTTGGTTTTCAAAACTTCACTTCCAACTGTTTGGAAAACGCGCCAAGAAAACATGACTAAAACAGGAGAAACAGAGTGTTTTATTTTTTGAGAAAATAGGCCTCTAAGATGATTGAATATATCCTAAATCATAAAGTATATTAAAAAACGGAGCGAGATTATTGGTTTTGGGTATGATATGAACAAAAACCTCCTCCAGTTTTCAAAAATACTTTCACATTTGTTCAATATCCAAGCTTGAAGTTGGTCACTAAATGCAGCAAATTCGCTGTGTTTTTGCCTCCTTCAGAAAAACATAGTGCAGAAGCACAACGCCCCTGTTTTGGATTTTAATCACTTTCCTTGACTTCTTCTGATGTGGAATGACATGTTGATGTTGTCACATGCTTTGCAGGTGTTGGTGAAGGCTCAAGAAGTCATGAAAACTCCCTTCACAACCTCAAAATGTGAACTAGGAAGAAGCACAGCATGAAAGCGCATCGAAAGTATTCCAACCTTGTATAAGCCTGCTATGAAGTCCTGATGATATGTCATGATGAGAAATTATGAAAATGGCCTGAATAATGTTGATATATGCTTGGAGACCTGTGCCAACTTCCTTCCAACAATGAATTGCCCATGTTTGTTCAATGTTTAAGTCAACGTCACCATCGGGAAGATATCTTTTCAGTGATTCTGAGCTATATGCAAAAACCATCTCTTACCAATCCCTTTGAATCTTGAACTGCTTCATTCGATTGGAATCAGTGTTTGACTGTCAGCTGATACATGTCGTCATCATTCCTGGATATATTCAATTGATCTCGAAAGTCATCACGCTACATCCCCTCTGCATTATCAACCTTTGTTCAGGGAATGGCTGCCCATTTGCTGACATGCTCCAACACTGCAATGTAAGTGGTTGTTCATTGAATGATTCCTTCCTTTCTGCCCTGTACCATCAGCGTGCCATCTTGGACATAAAACACAAATTTTAATTTATTTTTTTACATTACGCTGATACCCAATTTGTCAATGCTTTTTACAATAACCTTTAAACTTGGCGTTGACAATGAAAGTGTAAGCGTTTTAAAACCATTTACATTAACCCATTTTCACATTTGACCTTTTACATGTAGTAAAAATTTCTCACACACAGAAGCGCAACAACTGAAAGGCTTGAAAATTTGATGATTTGGATGGAGTTTTGGGTGCTGCTGATGACCTATGAAGAAACCTTGAGATGTCTACTACACCTTTGAGCCTTTAAACCATCTAAAAACAACAGTTTGACCTCTGCAAAATTGGTTCCAAAACTAACTACCCAGAAGCGCAGCAACAGTGCTAGAAAGGGAGCAATGAGGTGTCAAAAAGGCACTTTTTGATCTTTTTCTGCATATTTATCACTCCACAAGTCTTCTTAGGTGATTTTCTGCTTACCTTATGCCATGAGCTATCCAGACATGTTTTAAAATTTGATTTCTTTCCTTTTGAGGAAAAGCACAACAAACTGTTGTTGCATTTCTGTAGGCTAGCAGTTTCCTGTGTCTGATTAGCAAAACAGAGCGAAAAGCGCAGTGATTTGGGGGAAGGGAATAAGGGAAAAGGGAGGTAGGAAAAATTATGAGAAAAATATGGGGGGTAGGAATAAATGTTAGGAAGATAATAGAGGTGGATTTTCTCAAAAAGAGTGAGAAAAAAGGGTGAAAAGAGAAAATTACAGACTTAGGGAAAAAACGCAGCAGAAAGCTAGGTATTTTTTTTTGGCTCATAATGGAATGATGACATCATGTGTACTTTAAAATATTGGCTAATGATGTAATTGGTACTAGCAGCAATAACTCTTCAGTAGGAAGTATTACATCTCCATGTGATGTTGACGTACTTTGATTCTCTTTCAAATACTTTATTTTCCTAATTGCTAACTCCCATAATAAAACTTTTTGAAGACCATAATGGATGACAAGACTCCCTTTTTCAGAATGATGACTGGGATAATGATGAACATGATATGCATATTGTAGACCATGACCTAAATGATGACCAACTAACTCAATTGATTACTTATAACAGGAAATAATGACAGTGACCATGATGGATGATTTGTGACCTTGAATAAGTGGAGGGAGTAGCAATGACACCTTGACAATGACTTAGAACCATTTGACAATCAAGAGACATGCCAAATTTAATTTGAAAATATTATAATTTGACCTAAGACTCTAACAACAGTGAAAAGAGTACTTTTGATCACTATGACTATAGGACTCTAACACATTACATGAACCAAGCTCCCCAATCTAGATATGTCCATATTGACTATTATCTGGTGAAGTCAAGATGATGTGTTCCAAAGTATGACTTTGATTTTGGTTTTGGTTTTATATATTGATGATCTATTATTGTCAAGTGATGAGCCTCTCATGATCTAAGTAAGAGGGAGATAGCTTCTGAAGCCCGAAATGATGGATCATGGCATGATGAATCGATTTTTGGAATTTGGAAAAAAAAATCTATATTGCAAAGCTCTTGAGAAATGTTTTTGAATAATGGAGATGCAAATCCTTGGATACTCCAATTGAATTACAAGATGTTGTTAAGAGATACTATTAACTTGACTTGGAAAATGACAATTCATTGAAGCATTGATGTTCTATTTTTGAACATCTGTCCATATATATTATGTGCATAGAACGTCAATAAATTCACGATTGAGCCGCTTCGAGTTTCCACCGAGCATCCTTTGAAATATTTGCATGAGATGTTCTATATTTTAGTCTGAGATATTTCTTCTATGATATGTGACTGCTATTTCTTCTTGATATAGATTATTGTTGATGAGAACATATTAGTGTTGCCTTAATATGAGATCTTCCATGATATTATTGATGAAAGGTCCATAGCTTTACACTCGACCGAGATTGAGTATGATGTTGCTAGCATGGCTAGCTACGAGGCAGGATGAAGAAGCTCCTTAGAGATCTATCTGATTAGGATCTGAATATGACATGGATACATTGTGATGATAGAGAATCCCATATATATAGTTGGGACTGAGATACTTTCATATATTGAGACAGTGCAGCTATTCAAGACAAGCTTAGGCTTGTGATTGACACCTCCTTGAGAGGGAGGATGATTATGGTATCCTTTTGTGATTTATATGATTATTTATGATCTAACATGATATTTGACTTGATGCCCTGTGGCTGTATGAATAGGAAACAATTGCCATTGAGACAAGCAGATATCATATTTGTGTATGATGAGAATAACGTTGATCAAAGACACTGAGCCAACTCTTCCTCCCTATCTGAGTTCCCAGGGTGAGGAATTGAGATAGAGGGCTCTTGTGGTTGAGGGAACTCTGGACAATAGGGTATGGCCCCTATCTGTTACCCATAGGGTTGGAGATGTTTCTCCCCTATCTTCATAGGCTTAGAGAATGTCGCTCCCCTGTCTAGTCTTTGCAAAGTATACCCCAGTTGGCATCATACCCACAAGCAAGGCTTGTTGGGAATACCGCTCCCTGTTTGGCCAATGGGTTGAGAGTGTACTTGGGGTGTACAACCCAAGTCGATTATGATGCAGGTGTTCTACCACATGACTATTCAGGGTCATCGATGGGAAGATCAGTAGGCAATAGGATGGGTTGAGATAACCCTATGCGGTTTCGGGTTGAGATTGAGCTCCCCGATGTGATCCCAGGGTCGAGATGTGCTCTCCTGTGTGTTTGGATATCCTATTGCTTGACATGGGGTGAGAGTGTCCCATAGGACCTTCCCCACTGTCATGGACATGAGGTAAGAGTGTCCATTAGGACCTTCCTCATTGTCATTGGTTTGTAGGTGGAGACGTGCTCCTTGATGATATGCTCTTTGATGATGATTGATGATGAGATTTCGGGTAGTAGCCTGCTAACAGAGATTCCAGACCATAGTCCGATGACAAATTCTTCTTCTTTTAGATTCGAGAATGTTTAGCATATGAGTAAGAAGAATCAAGAGATAAGCATAAATAAGCAAGGGATAGATCGAGATGTACATTGATCATTTGTGATGATGAGAAACTTGAGATGGTCATGGCATAATGACTATATGACAGAGATGATCAATGACAATACGTGATGACACTAGAATGGCATATTGATTGATGAAAAAATATCGACAGGTGGAATTCTCCCTAATTGAGAGGGAGTGTTAAAACTATGCAACTACAGTTAGATTCCACTTTGGACAGCTCATATGATGAAGATAATAATTGCAATAGATTCCTCTTTTCGAGAAGACCAAAATCGACCTAAGGATCACCTCATTTGGTCAAGCATAAGTTGTTTTTTGAATTTATGTTCCCACTCATGTATATTGGATAAGGTCGGCCCTATGCATATGTACAATTGGACAGGTTAGCCTCAACATCAAGTGGACCCTCATTGAAGCCTATAAATAGAAGAGACCTCAAGCTCATTTGGACACATTGATCAAGACATCTCCTATCTTCTATTGTTTTGGTTCGCTCAAGTCTGACAGAGAAAGTTTGCACGAGGGTCTGAAACTAGAAGGTTGAAGCTTGCATGGATCTAGGGTTTTTGTTTCTCAGTCGCACGCACATAACTGAGTATTTTCGACCCCAAATGCACGCACAAAGTGGACAAGGGTGCGATTGGGAAGTCTCAATCTCTCACACATAAGCATGAAGGGAGCGTCTAAGGTTTTTGAAGCAGATCGGGTAGTTGGGTCCCCAGTGACACGCACAGAGTGGTCAAGGGTGCAACTGGGCAGCCTCAGCCATTCGCACAGTAGCCTGAAGGGTGCGACGGGGGTTTGAGGCAGATCTGAGTGTATTTGTCCCTAGTCGCACGCACACAGTTCACTAGGGAGAGACAAGCACTGCCATAGTCGCTCGCACAACTCCTCCATGCGACTGTGACTAAAAGATGAAATTTCAATGTTTTGAAGACTCTACTTAGTGACAGTAGTGTTCAACAGTTGACTACACACAATGACAGTACATTACAGTCCTCATAATCAATGTTTTGAGTATAACCATGATTACGTTCATTTCATGGATATCATAGTTGTTTTACTAGTTAGTTGCATTGACGAATACATGGATCACTGTACTTTGTTTTGTTGAATCATTTGATGACGATCTAAGAAGAAGAAGAATTTGCAAGCGTTTCCCCATAGCGGGTTTTGCTTTGGTCTCAGACCAATCCTGGTGTTTCTATGTGTGCATGCTTTTCTTCTATTGTTCCTTTATGTTCCACTGAATTGATGATAATGATGTTGTTCTTTCTACATAGTTGCATATGCTGATGAAGAATGATGTAAATCTAAATAATGTAATGATGATACGGGGTGAACTTAATGTGTTTATGAAGAAATGAAATTATCTAAGCAAAGAACAATATAGCCCTAAGAAAAATTAACACAAACTGGCTACCAAAGATAGCTAACTCAATGGTAAAACCTAAAGATAAGCCTCAATTTACCCACACATGTGAGTTAGAAACCCTCCAAGGGTGACATCTATTGGAAAAAGTAACTATGTTTGGTCTTCAATAATGTACTTGAGTCATTATGTAATGTACTTGTTAAAAGAATAAAGAAAAGAACTTTTATTATTGTAACAATGACTTATCAAAGCATGGGTTTCATGCTCGGGTCATCATTATAATAGTCAAAGTCCCCATTGTGGACACCTAGGATTAATATTGAGTTTGTGGAGTCATTGTATATTCGAATTTCGAAGAGACCCTTCTTGGGCTTTCAAATCATGTAAAGGGTTTTGTATCAAGTCAAATATGAATTATGTGTCCTCCACATCATGTCGGCTTAAGGAAGATCAAGTCGGCCTAAGGACCCCCATTCCACCCATTAGTGTTGACCTAGGTTGTCATTGATGTCAATATGGAAATATTCTAGATACTCGAAGGGGAAGCAGAGCAGATCCATGAAGAGACAGGAGCAAGGTCATCAGGATAGCCACTATCGCTTATGCTTAAAAGTATTGCAGAATCTTTGAGCAAGAGAGGCATATCGGAAAAGGCAGAAGCCATCAAGGTATGAAGGTATCAGAGGAGGTCTTTGAAACACATTGGAGCAAGAGGAGCCACATCGGAGGAGCATTGCATGTAATACATGCCCAAGAAGAACCAAGAGGAAGAAGTCATCAAAAGAGGAGTTAACATGCCAGAGGAGGCAAAACAGAGCTATCAGAGCTACAGGAGGAGCCATATATATATGCCAAAGAAGAACATATCGGAGGAGCAAACAGAGCAAACAGAGCTATCGGAGGAGCAAAGAGCAAAACAGAGCTATCAGAGAGCATATCGGAGGAGCAAAACAGAGCTATCGGAGCTATCGGAACTACCGGAGCCATATCGGGAGTAATATATGCCATTGATGCGGAGGCGGAAGACATAGTTATATCGAAAACCTATACATAAAGGCAATTTACACTATCGGAGGTGAAAGACATAGTTATATCGAAAATCTATACATAAAGGCAATTTACACTATCAGAGGCAGAAAACATAGGTATATCGATATACACTATCGGAGCGGAGAATTATATATATATCAGGCTCTAAGCCTTGCCGCATTAACACTTGTGAATTGCAACATATATATATATATATATATATATATATATATATATATATATATATATATATATATATATATATAAAATAGCAGACCCGCTGCAACATTATGAAACATTTTATTGTATATCGCATCTGCCTATCGGACCTCGCAAAGCGCCGATTGCGATAAAGCATGCAAACCTGCTTAAACATTACAATATGACTTTATTGTATGTCACATCCGCCATATCGCAAGAGCTTAAGGCCTTGCTGCTTCGAAAGCGCCAATTGCGATATATGCTGCGGACCCGATGGTCCGGTTGTATATATATATATATATATATATATATATATATATATATATATATAGATATATATATATATATATATATATATATATATCATATAATAGCAGACCCGCTGCAACATTATGAAACGTTTTATTGTATATCGCATCCGCCTATCGGACCTCGCAAAGCGCCGATTGCGATAAAGCATGCGGACCCGCTTAAACATTACAATATGACTTTATTGTATGTCGCATCCGCCATATCGCAAGAGCTTAAGGCCTTGCTGCTTCGAAAGCACCGATTGCGATATATGCCGTGGACCCGATGGTCCGATTGTAACACAGCTCAATACAATATCGCGTCCAACAGGGCCATTGGCCATCAGCGATGTTATGGGCTTAACTTATACAAGACCTCCGGAAGCTACGACTGCCAATTGCGATTACACAACGGACCCAATAAAGTTTATAGATGCGAGCATAAGGAATTTGAAGTCCGGCCTAAAGCATTCGGTCGAGTTTTTTCATATATTCTTGTGTATGCCCAATAATTGTATTGCGTGGGGTTTGAAGGCCAAAATGCATGAATAACAGTTTCGATAGTTTAGCGGGCTAAATCATGGCGATTGCAATTGCGATTATGACATGGCATGTGGGTCCGTCCTGATTGGCACGGTCTCTCTGTTAAACAATAAAGTCCTGTGTATGCCTATTTATCATAAAAAAAGGGGCTCTGTTACAGTTTTAATATGCAGCAGTTTTTCTCTATGTATTTGGTCCTCGCCATTGAATCAACGTGTCCCAGGAGTGTTGGTGAGCACGAAGAGACAGAGGAAGCCACAGCAACCAAGGAGGGAAGCCGAAGGATCAAGCGAGGCAAAGGAAACTACAGAGACTAAGGAGGAAGCCAAAGAGCTAACGGAAAGAGGAAACTGACATCAGAGGTATCAGGAAGATACAAAAACAGAGAACAAGGAAAGTGGAAGGTGTTGGTTTTTGTTGAAAAAGACTGGAGGAAACAGAGGCAGCATTAGAGTCTAGAAGAACAGAAAAGGGCCAAAGGACCAACAGGACAGGAAGCATTCGAACGGGAGAAGTAATCAACAGAGAAGCAATCATGTTGAAACATTTACTGTGGCAGTAAGGACAGATGCTTGAACAAAAAGTTGGTTCTTATGCAGAGCTTAGTGCAACTAATAGTGGACTCACTAAAGCTATGTGGAGACATTATCAGAGGTCATGAAGGCTATTGGAGACTCTGTGTGGACAGTATGAAGAGTTGAAAAGACTCCTTCATAAGAACACTGGTTGTCATTGATACTATAGCATGGAGACTACAGTGAAGCTGTAAACAGACCAAACACAGTAAAGAAGAGTTCTAAGAGTGGAACATTACTATCAAACATGCCTTAACAAGATTGGGTCGGAACCCTTGGGGTTGGTGCCTCAGAAGTAAGAAGGATTGGAGTCCCTGGGGTTGATGCCTCAGAAGTAAGAAGAATTGGAGTCCTTGGGATTGGTGCCTCAGAATTAGGAAGGACAGGAGTCCTTGGTACTGGTGTCTCAGGAACAGGAAAGATTGAAGTCCTTGGGAGTTGGTGCTCCCAAGTCCAAGATTGTTGCCTTGGTGAAACAGAGTTGGAGCTCTGGAGGTTGGAGCCTCACAAAAGTCCAAGTTGGTGCTTGGCAACTGATTGCAACCACTTATATATTGTATGTAATTTATTGCAAAGATTATATTAATAAAAGCATTGATACTTGTTCATCTTGTGTTCTGAATATAAATGTTTTAACTAGTAAAATAATAGTTGAAAATGAAACACTGATTCACCCCCCCCAATATCTCCAACAATTAGAAGCCTATATATTGAAGGAGTCGAAGTCATTTGAAGCACTCACTCTCAAGCAAGTTCGATATCTCAACAAGAGGTGGAGAAGTGTGAATTCTGTTGTTGGGAGAACGAAAGAAGTGTGAGTTTGGTGTTGTCTCTAGAGAAGAAGAAAATTGAACTTTTGGTGCCTCTCTCTCTTTGTTTTGTGGTCTAGGTTTGGAGATCAAAGTCTCTTAAGATTTTGTTGCTGTCGTAAGCTGCATGTTGTCGGAAACTGTTGCCTACTCGAAGTTGCTGGAAGGGATCGAAGATCTTGGAGGCTGACATGGTGTGGAGGGAAAGTCTAGTCTTGGTCTACAGTAAAGAGTCTCAAAGAATACTATTGAAAGGAAGAATTATCTTGACTGGGTTTTCTCCTCAAGGAGGATTTTTCCTTGGCATATGCCTATATCTTGTGTCTCTTGTTTTGTGATCTTCATATATATATAATTGCTTGATGAAAGATAATATTATAAAGAAGTAAAAGAAGCTAACACACTCACAAGTAATTATCAAGAAAGGAGAATCAAACCCTAATAACATACCCTTGATTTTCCAACATGGTATCAGTGTTGATTTGTAGTAGCATCGGATGTGCTCTAGCCACGAAATTTGGTGGAGAGGTTGGAGCACATGAGATCTCCAATACCCACAAAGGGTTTGGGCAGATTCTAAACAGTTTAGGAGATATTAAAATAATTAATATTTTTAATGGAATCCCTAAGTCTAAACTTAAGGAAAATAAAATATTAATGTGTATTAACATGAATCTGTGTTAGAGTGGCCCAAAAGACATGGATCAAGCCAGATCTAATCTTAGCCATTGATTAGGGACTTAATCTCGGCCATTGAGATGTCAACAGGAAAAGTATAAGAGGAGGCTTGAGGGTCACTTGGAGAACACACCAGGTGATCAGTCATTCTATTCTCTAGAGCGAGGTTCGCTAAGGGAGATAGAATCAGTGATCGAGAGAGCAGCTAAGGGGCATTGAGTACAGAGGAAAAGAGAAGGCAGGAATTGTGACGGGAGAGCAGCGCAGCAACCAAGGAGGGTGATGCAGAGCCAGCAAGGGCTCACGCAGGGCCACATAGAGGCAGCCAAGTGCTGCCCAAAGCACCAGAGGGGCCAGCGTAGCTGACGTAGAGGCTCCCAGCGCTGACGCAGGGCCTCTTGGGGCTGACACAGGCCAAGAAAGGCTGACGCAGGGACAGTGTGAGACAAAGAGGGGCTAACGTAGTCCAGATTGGGCAGATGCTGGGGTTGCAGGAGCAGTTTTGTGCTAAGGAGCTGCCGGAAGGGTTTTTCGAGGTTTCAACCAGGAGATTTCTCTCAAACTGTGAGATATCGCTGCTAAGGAAATTCTCTGTTGGGTAGGCCAATTATGGCACCCCGATTGTACTCTGAAATTGCTTAATAAGAATACCCTCAGATAGCTCCACCGGTTTTCCCACATTGGGTTTTTCCGGGGACATTGGTCCAAAAATAATGGTGTCATGTGGTGTGTTTGTTCTTGATTCTTTTAGTTGCTGATCTGTAATATGTTGATCATGCACTACTGTTTATTTTCAGTATTTACTTTGTAAATAACTTGTTAAAGAAAAATTAACAAGTAGGTAGGAATAAATCAGAAGAAGTGCATGAAGAGTTTCTAAATTAAGTAAACTTAGAAACTTCAACATGGTATCAGAGCCAAGTTGCAGATCACAAGAGGAATAAAAGACATCAGCAGAGTGGAGCAATAGCAGCAGAAAACAATTGTCCCGAGGTGACAAAGCTGTTTCTAGCAGCGCAGTAGCCATGAAGTGTGACGCAAAGCCAGCTAGAGCCACGCAGAAGAAGCCGGGAGCAGCACAGAGCTTCAGAGAGGCCAACGTTGCTGACGCAGAGGGCCAGAGCGCTGACGCAGGGCATCCCAAGGATGAGGCAGACCCATCTGGGGTGACGCAGAGCCAGCGTGAGGCAGAGAGGGGCTGACGCAGTTCACAGAGAGGCAGTTGCTGGAGTCTAGAAGGCTGCAGAAATATTGCAGAGTAGAGTTGGTGAGTTACTGTAGTCAGAACAGTACCTGATAGAGCAGGGCCAGAGGAGTTGTTACCGAGGGTTTCTAGCTGAGGAACCTCGATCAGTAGTGTAGTTGCACAAGACAATCAGAGTAGGGGGCATCTCGACAAACGACAAAAGGATTTCCAGGAGGGAAATTAGGACTCAGAGGGAGTCCAAAAGAGAACTTCCAGACGGGAAGTAGAGACTCAGAGGAGTCGAACAGAGAACTTCCAAGAGGGAAGCAAAGGAGCATCATGTCACTACACGGGGTAAGAGACCAGGCTAGACTAGACGAAGCATCGAACTTCGCAATCTAGAAGGCCAGAATCTTATCAGTGCTTGACAGGAATCGTGTCAAGAACTTCGCCTTGCAGGTTATAGCTATCCCAGTCGACCCCAATGATAACGACAAGTACAAAGAGGCAATGGCGAAGGCCAAGTGCATTATCCTTGACGGGGTCAAGGATCATGCGGTACCACATATAGCCGAGAAAGAAACAGCAGTTGAGATGTGGGAGGCTCTCAAGAACCTGTACCAACATAAATCTGTGCAGAGAAAAAAGCTACTTGAGAACCAGATGAGGTCGTATCAGATGAAGAAGGGTCAATAGATTAACACCTTCCTCGGAGGACTGAATGAGATCTGAGACCAGTTGACTGCTATAGGAGCGACACCGGATCAGGAGCTTATGGTGAGGATAACCCTGAATGTTGTCTCAGAAGATTGGGAAGTGTTTGTCCAGAGTATCCTTGGCAGAGAGACTCTCCTATCTTGGGACGAGATGTGGGCAGCTCTTTGTCGGGAAGAGATCAGACAGCAGTTGAAGACAAGTAGCAGCAGCAAAGGGATCAAAGTTCAGCAGGAGGAGGAGGATGTGGCCCTAGCATCTGAGGGAAAGCAAGAGAAGTGGAAGAAGAAATATCTCTCCAAGATCAGGTGCTTCCACTGTGGGGAGATGGGTCATTATGCGACCCACTGCCCAAGGAAGAAGAGTAAGGGAGAGTCTTCCGAGACTAAGGCAACACCAACACGGGCAAAGAAGGAAGTTTTGACACACAATGACTATGCCATGAGTGCACACGCGCCACTTGAGCGGAAGTGGGGAGACATCGAGCTGTAGTTAGGCAGACTACAAGCGATGAGGGGCAGGATCCTCGAGGTACCCAGCCTCTCGGATTAGACCTTGCTACGGGAGCCCCGACGAGGAGTAGCAAGACTGGCTGGTGGGTAGAGACGGATGCAGATGGAGCGGCAGAGAGAGCTACAGTGCAGGAGTTCCAAGACAACACAGAGCTAGCAGGCTGCAGCAGTGCGAGCGGTACAGGAGTGTTGCACCAATGCAAGACGGCACAAAGAGGTGTGCAACAGTGCGAGATGCAGGGAGTTGTTGCAGCAACGTAGAGGTCAAAGAGGGAGCACTTGTCAGTGGCAGTGGGAGCTTCAACATCAGTGGGTGTCTCTAGCCCAATAGGGAGGTCAATTGGGAGATCAGTTACTTACTTCTCAGTAACTGAGTTGCAGTGCAACGGTGGGCAACATGATGCAGCTTGATGAGAGGAGGTGTAGTGCGGATGCAGGTCTGGGAGAAAGGACCAACAACAGCAGGGATGTAGAGGGAGCTGTCGTACAGATGCAGCAGTGGCAGTGGCAGAACCATGGGCAGCAGTGCAGGATGCAATAGTGCAGAGGATGTTGGGCAGGAAGGCTTAGCATCAGCACAGGTACCGATGCCGTATGATCAGAGTAATACTCAGTGAGGAGTATTGCTAGAGCACAATCCTCGCTAAGAGGGAGTGATGATTTGGGATAGCATCGAATGTGCTCTAGCCACGAAATTTGGTGGAGAGGTTGGGGCACATGAGATCTCCAATACCCAGAAGGGTTTGGGCAGATTCTAAACTGTTTAGGAGATATTAAAATAATTAATATTTTTCATGGAGTCCCTAAGTCTAAACTTAGGGAAAATAAAATATTAATGTGTATTAATATGAATCTATGTTAGAGTGGTCCAAAAGACATGGATCAAGGCAGATCTAATCTTAGCCGTTGATTAGGGACTTAATCTCGGCCGTTGAGATGTTAATAAGAAAAGTATAAGAGGAGGCTTGAGGGTCACTTGGAGAACACGCCAAATGATCAGTGATTCTATTCTCTAGATCAGGGTTTGCTAGAAGAGATAGAATCAGTGATCGGGAGAGCAACTGAGGGGCATTGAGTACAAAGGAACAAAGAAGGCATAGATTGTGCGAGGAGAGTAGCGCAGCAACCAAGGACGGTGACTTAGAGCCAGCAAGGGCTCATGCAGGGCCACGCAGAGGCAGCCAAGTGTTGTGGAGAGCACTAGAGGGGCCAGCGTAGTTGACGCAGAGGCTCCCAGAGCTAACGCAAGGCCTCCTGGGCCTGACACAGGCCAAGAAAAGCTGACGCAGGGCCAACGTGAGTCTGAGAGGGGCTGACGCAGTCCAGATTGGGCAGACACTGGGATTGCAAGAGCAGTTTTACGCTGAGGAGCTGCCGGAAGGGTTTTCCGGGGTTTCAGCCAGGAGATTTCTCTCGAACTGTGAGGTATGGTTGCTAAGGAAATTATCTGTTTGGTAGGCCAGTTATAGCACCCAGATTGTACACTGATATTTCTTAATAAGAAAACCCTCAACTGCATTGGTTTTCCCACACTGGGTTTTTCTAGGGACATTGGTCCAAAAATAATGGTGTCATGTGATGTGTTTGTTCTTGTTTCTTTTAGTTGTTGATCTATAATATGTTGAGCATGCACTGGTGTTTATTTTCAGTATTTACTTTGTAAATAACTTGTTAAAGAAAAATTAACAAGTAGGTAGGAATAAATCAAAAAAAGTGCATGAAGGGTTTCTAAATTAAGTAAACTTAGAAACTTCAACAATCAGAACTAAGGTCAAGAGAAGTCGAAGATCACTTTGTTGGCATGGATTCTCACTCTATGGTGAACTACATAAGATTGGGTTTCAACTCGACTGGAAGATGGATCAAGAAGATCATTTACTGCCTATTCAACAAAGTCAAGATTGAAGGATTCTTGGCTGCCCTTACAGGTTCTCTTACTGATGACAATGTGTGGATCATTGATAGTGGAGCATCGAGACACATGACAGGTGAAAGCAGGCAACTACACACACTATCAAAGGAGTCATCCTCTCATGCAGTGGAATTGGGTGACAACAAAAGCTATGTTGTTAGAGGCCTAGGATCTACATCATTGAAGCTGGACAATGGATCAAAGTTGCATCTCAACAACATTCTATATGTTCTAGGTTTGAAAAAGAATTTACTTTCTATTTCTTGTCTAGAAGATAAAGGGGAAATGATTTCTTTTATTAATGGAAAAGTATAGGTTTGGGCAAGGTTGCACGAAACGGGGAAATGCGTACGAGTTTCTGAAACGTGCACAGGTACGAAACGTGACCCCCCAAATTTTGGAAACGGGGAAACACGAATATATATATATATATATATATATATATATATATATATTAGGACATTTAAGAAATATGTGCAATCATAAAGCATATATGATACATTCTAATTTATTACATTATGATAAAATTGTCAATTGTCAATGCATAAACTATAACTCTCTAAATTTACATCACATTTACTCATGAATGATCACATAATGAAAATAGAAATATCCAAAATCAGCGATGCGAAATTTCTAATTTCTTGTCTCGTGCTTGATTGGGAGTCTCCTCCTACATAGTCGAACGACCTTAGTGCTCTTAATTAAATACAAGTTTCATACCCTAGTACCCTACATGCTCTTGATTATTGAGAGTCTCCCCTGCATAGAGGGCTTGGTTCTCTTGATTAAATACAAGTTCCATACCCTAGTACATGATAAAATCCAATGGAAACATTGCAATCCCCCCAATCCTGAAATCCTGAAAAACAGATAAGTCTGTTGGATTTTGTGTGAGATCTAAAATTCTACTTTCTCCATATGAAATCCAATGAGGGCGAAACCACTCTCAAACATCTTGAGTCATTTCATGGTAATGTTAAAAATTTAAGTAAAATGATGAAAATGAAAAATAAAGGAGAATATCACTTTTACTTTAAGAATTTAACATTACCATGAACTGCATATGCCTCAAACTTCCTAATGAACTGCATATCACCACTAGGGCAAAAGTTCACTTTTATAACTTTAGACAGGCATCTAGAAGCAACTAGAAGGCATTAGAAAAACCTAATTAAAAATTAGAAGACGAATTAATAAAAAAAAAAATTAAAAAGTCAAGTTGCATGTGGAAACGGCGTCGTACGGCCCAGAAACGCGTTTCCGGCCATACTGGCCACATTTCCACCTCGAGAAATGTGCCAGTACAGCTAGAAATGCATTTCTGGGCCGTACTGTACGTGTTTCCGCATTTCATTTCCATTTCCATACGGAAACTCCTCCCCTGCTAGCGTTTCCTGCAACTTAGGGTTTGGGGAAAGAACTCTAGTATTGACAAAGCTGGGGTTATTGGAGTTTATGAAGGAAGTCCTTACCAGCTTATCACTCCATCTCCTCAAGCTCTGGTTCATATGGAAATAAGTCCCATTGAACTATGGCATCTAAGGTATGCCCATCTTCATTATAGGGTGTTAAAATTGGCAACTATGGCCAAATTCCACCTTAGGACAACTCCTATGATGGAGATGATTATTGCATTGGATTACTCTTTTCGAGAGGTACAATTTTGATATAAAGATCATCTCATTCTGACAAGCAGAAATGGAATTTTGATTTTATTCTTTCTCATGGGCAAATTGTCAAGGTCAGCCTCAGTCAAATGTAGGCACATGAAGCCCAATGGATGTGTCTCCTCACCCTCAACAAATTGTATAAATAGGAGTGGCCCTTCTCTCATTTGGGCATCACTCATCTCATCATATCAAGTTCTCTCTCCTCTCTTGACTGGTTCGTACAACTTGGAGGCTCTCTTCTTCGGACGTGTGGAAGGAAGGCAGATTTCTGGACTGGTTTTGGGCCAAAAATTTCAGGATTAAGGCATGCATTGACCAACCTTGACTTGGAGTATTTGACCAGCGTTGACTTATGTTTCGGGCAAAATTTCGATTTCTATAGGCCGCATTCTTTGGCACAGATTTCGAAGTGATTGGGGACTGTTTAACCAAGTTGACTGTTGCATTCACTTTCTGGTTTGACCGCAGAATTATAGAAGACTTTGACTTGGTTGACTGAGGTTGTTTTAGGTTGACTTTGACTCCCTTGGTAGGCCACATTTTGCTATTGTTGACTGAGTTGACTGGAGGACATTTTGGAGCAGTTTTGATCACCATTTACTTTCTGGTTAGGGCTGCATTGACTGCTAATTTGACTACTGATTTGGCAGATTTTGTTTGGGAATGTATTTTTGATATGTGTACTCTCTCTCTCTGCTGAACTATTGAAGAATAATAAGAAGATTTGATCAAAGGGTTTCCCCACATTGGGGTTTGTCCCTGGCATCCGCCACATCTTGTGTCCTCTTGTCTTGGCTTGTTTTTTGCATATGTTTTTATGTTCTATCTGCATTTACTATCAATGTGTATAAGTTAATGTGATTGCTATTGAAGATAATTGGAAATTGTCATTGGGTTGATAAGAAACATTGAAGTAAATTGTGCTAAAGCATAGAACATACCATTGTTATCTAAAATTAACATGGTATCAGAGCTCAGGTGAAGACAAAGCCCAAGCAAGAGTGAAGCAAAGCAATCACTAAGGGAAGCTATTGGACAAGGACTTGGAACTAGTCCCAATGACGACTACATCTTTCTTCAAATCCGAGGACAAGCTTAAGGACAAATCTGACTATCATGCATGGAAGATGACTTTGGATGTGACATTAGAAGAAAATGATGCCATGGACTATGTGAATGGAAGAATAGCAGAGGCTCCTTCAAATGCATCTGCTGCTACACAAACCAAGTATAAGAAAGGTAAGGTTAAAGCTAAGAAGATTATTTTTTATTCCATTCATAAGGCTTTGGTTGCCTATATTTCTAATTTAGAAACATCTAAAGAGATGTATGAAAAGCTGGTTGGGATGTTCAAAGTAAACAATGCAAATCAAGTTCTCTTTCTCAAGAACAAGCTGAAAGATATCAAGATGGATAAAGGAGAATCCATCCAATCCTAGTTCATGAGGATTACCGAGATCAAGAATGATCTCCTATCTATTGGTGAAGTCACTGGTGACAGAGAGCTCTCTCTTATTGCACTTGGGGGCCTTACAAGAGATTGGGATGTGTTCAAAACTACCATTCTCAACAATGATAGGATTCCGGGATTTGAAGAACTATTGGCCAGATGCACTCAAGAAGAAATAAGGATGATGGAAAGAGACAAGCCCTAAAATGGAAACAATCCTACTGCCTTCTCCGCTCATTCTAAGAGAAGGAACAATGTTGGTCCAAGGAATCAAGGAAAATGGTTCAAGTCGGGATTCAAAGAAGGAAGAAAAGGAAGGTGCTTCAATTGTAACAGGTTTGGCCACTTCGCTAGAGAGTGTCCTCACAAGAAGGATACTCCAAGAGATGATGACAACAATAAGAACAACCTCAAGGGCAACGACAATCAAAGGAACAACAGGTTCAACAAAAAAGGAAAGAGGAATGCTCTCGTTGCTTGAAATGGAAATGATCGTCCTCCCAAGAAGTCGAGAAACTCCAGGTATGAAGAATTTAATGTTGTAAAGCAAAAAGAATTTTATCTTATTTATGCCCTCTCCACCGTCTCTCCTCTGGATACATTGGACCATTGGTTTATTGATAATGGTGCCTCAAGGCACTTCACTGGGTACAAAGAAGCTCTCTCAAATTTGGTTGAAAAGAAGACACATATGAAGATTATACTTGGGGATAATGCCACTTATCCCATGAAAGGAATTGGGACTGCCACTCTTCACTTAAATCAAGGTCAAACCATCCACTTACAAAAAGTGCTATATATACCTAATCTAAAAAAGAACTTAGTTTCTATTTATGCGATGGAAGACAAAGGTTTTAAGGTGACATTCATTGATGGGAAGGTTCGTGTCTGGCAAAGGAACCCAAGAGATGCATTCACTCTTGGATTCAAGGTTGAAGGTCTTTATCAGGTTGGAGGAAGTCCGTTGGGAGCAATGACATGTGACACTTCTCTTCAATCCGAATTATGGCACCGAAGATTTGCTCACCTTCATTTCAAAGCCTTACCCAATGTAAGGAAGATGGTCACAAGGATGCCCGAATTCAACTTAAATCATGAAGGTGTTTGTCAGGGATCTGAAGCTGGAAAACATACAAGGGGACCATTCCCCTCAAGTGAGGCTCAATCCACTAATACTTTTCAATTGGTCCATTATGATCTATCATGTATGTTGTCCATGACATCTTTGGGTGGATATTTGTATTATGCTATTTTTGTGGATGACTTCTCTTGCAAAACATGGATCTATTTCTTAAAGAAAAAGGATGAAGTATTCAAGTGGTTATGCTCTTTCAAAGCTTTGGTTGAGAATCAAACAGAGAAGAAGATCAAAATATTGAGGACCGATAATGGTACCGAATATGAGTCAAATGAATTCAAAGACCATTGTAGAGAAGCTGGAATTAAGAGGGAAACCACTACCGCATATACTCCTGAACAAAATGATGTTGCCGAAAAGAAGAATCGTACTATCGTAGAAGCCACCCGTGCCATGCTATATGATCAAGATATTTTGAAGTTCTTATGGGGAGAGGTTGCCAACACCATTGTGTATATCCAAAACCGATGCCCACATCAAGCTTTGGACTTCGAGACACCTGCAGAAGCTTTAACCGGTAAGAAATGTTGAAGTTTCTAAGTTTACTTAGTTAGAAACCCTCCATCCACTTTATCTAATTTATTCCTACCTACTTGTTATTTTACTTAACAAGTTATTTACAATGTAAATATTGAAAATAGTGCATGCTCAACATATTAAAGATCAACAACTAAAGGAAACAGAAACAATCACACCATATGACACCATTATTTTTGGACTAATGTCCCTGGAAAAACCTAATGTGGGAAAACCAGTGCAGCTATCTGAGAGTTTTCTTATTAAGCAATATCAGAGTACAATTTGGTGCCGAAAACGGCCTACCCAACAGAGAATTTCCTTGGCAGTAATACCTCTCAGTTTCTGACAAATCTCTTGGCTGAAACCCTGGATAAGGCAGCTCCTCAGCACCGATCTGCCCCAGAAACCCTAGCGTCAGCCTCTCTCTGGACTACGTCAACCCCTCTTTGCCTAACGCTAGCCCTATGTCACCCCGAATGGTTTTGCGTCAGCCTTAGGAGGCCCTGCGTCACCCCTCTAGCCCTCTGCGTTGGCAACGCTGGCCTCTCCAAGGCTCTGTGCAGCTCTCGCCTACCTCTGCGTGGCCTTGCGTGAGCCCTGGCTGGCTCTGCGTCACTCTCCCCAGCTACTGCATTACTCTCCTAACACTATCTTTCTCTCTTTGTATTCAATGCCTCTCAGCTGCAACTCATGATCACTAATTCTCTCTCTCTTAGCAAACCTCACTCTAGAGAATAGAATCACTGATCACTCTGGTGTGTTCTCCAAGTGACCCTCAAACCTCCTCTTATACTTTTCCTATTGACATATCAACGGCCAAGATTAAGTCCCTAATCAACAGCTAAGATTAGATTTGGCTTGATCCATGTCTTTTGGACCATTCTAACACAGTTTCATATTAATACACATTAATATTTTATTTTCCCTAAGTTTAGACTTAGGGACTCCATTAAAAATATTAATTATTTTCATATCTCCTAAACTGTTTAGAATCTGCCCAAACCCATTCTAGGTATTGGAGACCTCATGTGCCCCAACATCTCCACCAAATTTCGTGGCTAGAGCACATCCGATGCTACCCCAAATCAACAAGAAACATCATGTTTCCCATTTTAGAATTTTTGGTTGTCCCATATATTTTCATGTGCCAAAAGACAAAAGAAACAAACTAGATGCATCTGGGAAGAAAGAAACATTTTTGGGCTACAGTGAAACTTCAAAGGCATATAGAATCTATGTGCCTGGTCAAAGGGAAGTGGAATTAAGCCATGATGTCACTTTCAATGAAGATTATACTCTTAGAAAGATCCAAGATCTTCCTATTCCTAGGAAGAACAATGATAATGTTGATGCAAAAAAGCAGGATGAACCTCCGTCCGATGAACCGATGTCTGATGTTGAAGGTTCGATGGATCCCATTGATCCACTTCCTAGTGTGCCCTTTACTTCAAGGAAAAGGCCTTTGTGGCTCAAAGACACTCTTGAAGATGTTGAAAAACATATTGCACCAAGGGGGACATTTCGTGAAAGCAAGAAGCCAAATAGGTACCAAGGGTACTTAGCTGCCATGAGTACCATTATACAATCTGAGCCTTGTATATTTGAGGAAGCTGTGAAGCAACAGGTTTGGAAGGATGTGATGAACGAGGAGTATGAGTCGATCATGAAGAATGATGTCTGGAATGAGGCTCCTAGACCCAAGGACAAGTCTGTGGTCACTTCGAAATGGCTCTATAAGATTAAACATGCAGTTGATGAGAGTGCTGAGAAATTCAAGGCTAGATTTGTAGCTCGAGGCTTCTCTCAAAAGGAAGGAGTAGACTATGATGAGATATTTTGCACATGTTGCTCGATATACCAGCAACCATTTGATCATAGCCCTTGTTGCCTCGCAAGGATGGAACCTACACTAGATGGATGTGAAAACTACATTCTTGCATGGTTCGCTTAAGGAGGAAGTATATGTGGAACAACCTGAGGGGTTCGAGGTTCAAGATCGTGAGACACATGTATGCAAGTTGAAGCAAGCCCCTAGGGCTTGGTATGAGAGGATCGATAGCTATCTTATGAAGCTAGGATTTACAAGAAGCGATGTTGACCCAAACCTATACTTCAAGGTTGAAAAGGATAGACCTCTCATTCTTGTCCTTTATGTGGATGATCTCTTTCTGACAGGTGATGACTCTCTCATTCATCAATGCAAGAAGGAGTTGGCTTCTAAGTTCGAGATGAAGGACCTAGAACTGATGCATTATTTCCTAGGGTTGGAGGTTTGGCAAAAGCCAAGTGAGATTTTCCTTTCCCAAGGAAAATACATTGTGAAGCTTCTTAAGAGATGTGGGATGGTGGACTGCAAGTCCGTGACTACTCCGATGGAACTCAAATTTAAGAAGCTATGTAGAAGTGTTGTTGGGCCCGGATTAGCGAACCCTACCGAGTATCATCAACTTGTGGGGGCCCTGATCTTTTTGGTCAACCCCTGTCCTGACATATGCTTCGTTGTGAAGATGTCGAGTAAATATATGGTCGAGCCTCATCACATTCATTGGAATGCTGCCAAGAATCTCTTGAGATATCTCCCCGGCAAAATTCACTATGGACTAAGATACACTACGGGAATTTGAAGCTACATGGATATACAAATGCTGACTGGGCTGGCAGTGTGGTGGATCGTAAGAACACGTCTAGGTGATGCTTCTCTTTGGGGTCTGCTTCTATAACTTGGATGAGCAGGAAGCAAAAATCAATTGCACTAAGCACCGCCAAGGCCGAGTACATTGCTGCGAGTATGGCCTATTGTGAAGCAGTCTGGTTGAGGAAGCTCTTCAATGAGCTATTTGAGCGTGTGTTGGATACCACCGTGATCTTTTGCGACAACCAGAGTGGGATTCGTGTATCAAAGAATCTCGTGTTCCACAACTGCTCCAAGCACATTGATATCAGGTACCACTTTATCCGGGGTACAACGAGGAGCAGTTAGACTCCAACATATTAGAATAGATGAGCAGGTTGTAGACATTCTCACGAAGCCTTTGCGTAAGGTCAAATTCTTAACCTTTCGGGAGAGACTTGGAGTCGTGGAACGACCCTCCTATGAGGGTCTCGTATGAGTTGGACATAAAGCTTTGGGAGCTCCTAGGGGCTTGGGGTACTTCTTGGAGCTATGAGCAACCATAGGGTGAGTGGTTCACCTTCCCCTAGTGGTGCGCTGGATATAGGGTGGGTGTTTCACCTTCCCGTGTGATACCCCATTATGGTTGACATGTGTGTAGGGTGAGCGGTTCACCTTCCCCTACCCAGACACTTGCATGTAGGGTGAGTGGTTCACCTTCCCCTACAATTGACATTTGTATAGGATGAGGGGTTCACCTTCTCCTATGGCATATGAGCAGGATGAGTGGTTTACCTTTTCTCGCTGATGCCCCGACACACATCCTACCCATAGTCTGGGACTCATGGCAAGTACCTCTCATCTGACCAATGAGTTGGGAAAAGTGGTTAGGGACCATAGCACTACTGATGGATGCATCGTGCACTGCCGTACTCCCTATGACTAGGATGCATTGCATTCAACAACTTGATCTGGGATCAAGGACTGACTTTTTTCAGTGGAGAGTGGTATAATCTTATGAGTCACTCTTGATCACTTCTTCTTCATTACTACTTCATGGTTTACCGTTCAGCAGGGCAGTGATGACAGGGATGGTACAAGATAACAGATTGGCATGACGATGGATTGGCAGGTGGAATTCTCCCTAGTTGAGAGGGAGTGTTAAAATTGGCAACTAGGGCCAAATTCCAACTTAGGACAACTCTTATGGTGGAGATGATTATTGCATTGGATTCCCCTTTTCGAGAGGTACAATTTTGATATAACGATCATCTCATTCTGACAAGCAAAAATGGAATTTTGAATTTATTCTTTCTCATGGACAAATTGTCAAGGTCGGCCTCAGTGAAATGTAGGCTCATGAAGCCCAATGGATGTGTCTCCTCCCCCTCAATGAATTGTACAAATATGAGTGACCCTTCTCTCATGTGGACATCACTCATCTCATCACATCATCCTCTCTCTCCTCTCTTGATTGGTTCGTACAACTTGGAGGCTCTCTTCTTCACATGTGTGGAAGGCAGATTTTTGGATTGGTTTTGGAGGCCGAAAATTTTAGGATTAGGGCATGCGTTGACTTGGAGTATTTGACCAGCGTTGACTTCTGTTTTGGGCGCAAAATTTCAATTTTTGCAAGCTACATTCTTTGGCACATATTTTGAGGTGATTGGGGATTGTTTGACCGAGTTGACCGTTGCATTGACTTTCTGGTTTGACCGCAGAATTACAACAGAGTTTGACTGGGTTGACCGAGCTTGTTTTGGGTTGACTTTGACTCCCTTAGCAGGCCACATTCTTCTATTGTTGACCGAGCTGATTAGAGGACGTTTTGGGGCAAGTTTGACCACCGTTGACTTTCTGGTTAGGGCTGCATTGATTGTTGATTTGGCAGATTTGTTTTGGGCATGTATTTCTAATATTTGTACTCTCTCTGTGCTGAACTATTGAAGAATAAAAGAAGATTTGAGCAAAGGGTTTCCCCACATTGGGATTTGTCCCTAGCATCTGCCACATCTTGTGTCCTCTTGCCTTGGCTTGTCTTCTGCATATGTTTTTATGTTCTATCTGCATTTACTGTCAATGTGTATAAGTTAATGTGATTGCTACTAAAGATAATTGGAAATTGTCACTGGGCTGATAAGAAACATTGAAGTAAATTGTGCTAAAGCATAGAACATACCATTGTTATCTAAAATTAACATCATCCCTACTCTTAGTCAATTGGTTCATGGTATTCCTGATATGAAGTTAGACCATGAAGGCGTGTGGAGGGATTTTCTTTGGGGAAGCATACTAGAAAGTGATTTCATCATTGTGGATCTAGATCTAAAGAAATACTAGATCTCATCCATTCTGATGTATGTGGGCCCATGTCTGAAAAAACACTTGAAGGTCATATCTACTATGTAACATTCATTGATGACCATTCAAGGAAGACATGGCTCTACTTAATCAAAACTAAAGATGAAGTATTCGATAAGTTCAAAGAGTTTAGGGCTGAGGTGGAAACCCTAACCGAAAAGAAAATAAAGACTCTAAGGTCTGGCAATGGAGGGGAATACACCTCTAAAGAGTCAATTGCATATTGTAAGGATGCAGGTATTAAGAGGGAGCTCATTGTTCCCTACTATCCCAAACAAAATGGATACGCTGAAAGGAAGAATAGGTCAATCGAAGAAGGCATTCGAACTATGCTCATTGATTAAGATCTACCGAAGTTCTTATTGGGTGAAGCAACGATGACTGTCGTGTACGTTCAAAATAGAAGTTCTCATAAGAGTCTTCATAATACTACACCCGAAGAAGTATTCACAAGAAAGAAGTCAAGTGGGATCATTTTCGCATATTTGGAAGTCTAGCATATGTCCAAGTTCCGAAAGACAACTGAAAGAAGTTGGACTCAACAAGCATCAAGGGAATATTCGTTGGTTATAGTCTTTCCTCAAAAGCATATAGAATCTACATAAAGGAGGGAAGATACAATTAAGTAAGCAGGGATGTCATATTTGATGAGAATCAAGCTTACAAGAAATCAAAGGATATTTCTGTTGATTTTGATGACGAAGAAGTTCCCGTATTTGAAAAAGACGAAGTTCATGAGAACCCTACTGCAATGATGAAGAAGGACCAAGCGAGCCTACTCAATCAGTGGTTATCCCAACCACAAAGAAGAGGCCAAATTGGTTGAAAGCTACATTAGAAGATGCTGAAGGACATGTACTGCGAAAGCATCCTCCCACGGAAGTAAGAAACAAGAAAGGTATTATGGTTATGCAGCATATATGACAAAGTTGATTGAAGACGAACCATCTACATTCCAAGAAGCTGAGCTTGAAGAGGTTTGGAAGAAAGCTATGCAGGAAGAATATCAATCCATCATGAAGAATGGGGTTTGGGAAATCGTTCCTAGACCTAGTGACAAATCAGTGGTCACATCGAAGTGGATTTGTCACATCAAAACCCCTCAACTCTATCACATTCCAGGGTATTGGCCAATCCCAGATGGCCCTAATCTTCTCCTCATGGACTCTCACGCCATACTCCCCAATAATATGCCCCAAATAGAGCATCTTTGTCAATCTGAACTCATGCTTGGACAACTTGGCATAGATCTGTTGCTCGTCTAGAATGTGCAACACCACCTCCAAGTGCTGCAACTGCTCCTCCCAAGTTCAACTATAGATCAGGATGTTGCCGAAAAATACCAATACAAATCTTTGCAATTGCCCATGGAACACATGCTTCATGAAGGACTGTAAGGTAGTATGTGCGTTGGTTAGAACGAAAGGCATAACCAGAAACTTGAAGTGGCCATAGTGACACCTTAAAGTCGTCTTGGGGACATCTTGATCCCTCACTTTGATTTGGTGGTACCCCGAACACAAGTCTAACTTGGAGAAGTACTTGGCTCCTCTTAGCTCATCCATCAGCTCATCTATGCGTGGAATGGGGTAGTTGTTCTTTAGGGTCTTTTTGTTGAGTGTCGGGTAATCTATGCACACGCATAACATCACATCCTTCTTCTTCACCAGGACAACTGATGAAGCGAAGGGGATAGAGCTAGGCCTAATATGCCCAAGTGCTAGCAACTCATGAATGGCTCGCTCAATCTCATCCTTGTAGGCCTTGGGATGTCTGAATGGCGTTGTAATAATGGCCTGTACCCCCGGCTCTAACTCAATCGTGTGCTCAAACCCCCAGTCAGGTGGTTGCCCTGGCGGTATGTCCCCAAAAACTACCGGGTATTTGTCTAGGATGGCCTGTATGTCCGAGTATGGTGGCTTGGGTTGACCCCCAGTGTCAAAAATCCTCAACTCTACCAACCACTCAATGTCACCATGCCTCAAGTCAGCCTCCATCGTACGTACTGAGACTGTTTGTGGAGGGTAAGAATGCATGCCCTGCAGAATAACTAATTTTCCATTAGGCCTTGTAAACGCCATCTCCAACTTCCTCCAATCAGTAGTTACCCGTCCAAGAGAATAAAACCACTGGACACCCATCACCATATTGGTGTATGGTACATCATCCACGAAGAAATAGTCTATCACTAAATAGTTCCCCATGGTCATTGTCAAAGTAGGAACATATCGCGTACACTACATGGTCCTATCCCCTTGCACAAGGACTGAGAAGCCCTCAAACTCCTCGGTCGTGATACCCCTCCTCTGGACCATTTGTGCATCGATGAAATTGTGGGTGGCCCCATTATCCACCAAAACTGAGACACGTTGTCCCTGCATGATGCCTTTGATCCTCAAAGTCAAAAATTTGGGTACCCCGCGTAAGGACGCAAGGACCCCTCTTGCTGGTGCGAAAGGGGCTCTCCCTGGTGGCGGAGGTGGGGGTGGTACCCTCTCCGCATGTGCCATGCTGTCATCTCCCCCCATCTCCAACTCTATGTCATCCTCCTTGTCACTGTCAGAGAAGACCTCAATGCAATAGGCCCTGGCCCTTTCCCGATGTGCATCTATGACCTAGTGCCCAAGGTTCCTGACAGGTGAGAGAATTCAGCATCAGTTAGGGAGACAAGGACAAAGACGCAGAGCAGTAGAAGGGGCAGCGCTGGGCATGATGACGTTGGGAGAGGCAATGCTGGCTTGAGTGACATAGGCATTGCGCAGGCCAGTCCAGAGGTTAGAGAAAGTGACATTGGGCAAGCCAGAGAGACACAAAGGGTGGAGGAACCTCTCTCTCGGGTCAGATACTTGTTCAGGAACATCTGTAAATATTTCTCAGAAAGCCTTGTTCTATACTGTTGGGTGTAAGTTGTACATGTTGATTTTTGCTGAAGAATAATAAAACCCTCATCTACTACACTAGTTTCCCCGCAATAGGTTTTTCCAGGGACAATTGTCCAAAAATAATTGTCATTGTGTTTTTATATGTGCTAGCATTTTACTTACATTTGCTTTTTGCAATTTTTTAATTGTGAAAGTTGCAGTAAAATATGTTTCGATATTTGTCGTAAGAATACAGTAGATAACTTATTTATGAGGTAATAAGTAGAAGAAATCATATTAATCACTGCAGTAGGATTTCCTGAGGACAAGTGTCTGTAAATACTACCACCCTACTAGCTGTCTGTACATATGTTTGCTCCTCATAGATGGTTGATCCCAAGGGTGGCTACTCATCCTCCTCCATCACGGGCTCAATATGATCCTCCAACAAGCTCTCCCCAAGAGGCTCATCAGGCATACTGCAGACATCTTCCTCCTCAGCTAACTCATGCTCCACCATATGTTGCTCATGCTGAATCATCACTGGTGACTCATCATCCTGAATGTCTCCCATAGGGTCCACTCACTGCTCACCATACACACTCGAATATAAATTTGGCTTCTTGTTAACAACTCCACAAGACTCATGCTCCTTAGAGGCAACCTCGTATGAACCCATCGACTTGTCCAAAAAAGAATCCTCACGCTGAAATTCAGAAGGAATCTCCTCCTGCTCTACCTCTGTCATCTCGTCAGTGTCACTCAAGCATGAGTGGTCAGGTCCCTAAGGTCCCTTGCAAATGAAGCCACGTCCCTTCCTCCTTAGCTCATTCTTGTTGCATGATCCACCAAACCTGAGAAGCTCCTCCCTGGTCAACTATCTTCTGAACAACCCAATGTTCTGCTCAACCAACCTTTCGGCTAGTTCATAAGCAACAAGTGAGACCAGTTGTTCTCTCCTCCAAATGGTCAACAATCTAGTCTGCAATCTTCTGCAAATGGCATCATGGCTTCCCATACATGAGGACAAAATGGACTACATGTGTGCTATGACTGTGTCAGGATGATGTTTCCTAATGCTGAAGAAGCATTGGAACATCTGCAGGATCAGGTCATCACACTCCAAATCAAGCATGATGTCATAAGATCTAACCAGGGCCATGGCTTCTAGAATCTCAAGCTTCTTCCCAAAAGTAGGACCCTCACTGTTATCCAAATCCTAAAAGGTCTCTACTATCAGTGTGAAGACTCTCCTCATTATGTCATCACTATAAGGAGGTATAGGTGCAGTCAGCGTTATGATACTGCTAAGACAGTAGGCAACTGGAAGTGTGACCCCTTCACAAGGGTACTCCAAGAACTTGGTTTGCATTACGGCAAGCATAGTTGGTTTTAGGGCCCAAATTAGTTTCTTCCCGTTTAACTAGTATACTTCAGAAATGAGGGCATCCAATTCATCTAATTTGAAAAGGACTTTCCATGTGACCCCATGTGCTTCAAATATGTCCCATGTTTAGAGGTTGTGTGCCCCAACTCATGCTCTTTTTGTGGTTGTTGTTGTTGTAGCAAAGTGACTATCCCCTTGGAAAGGGATCTGTTGGTTGTTGTTGCTAGTTTATTGAGGGAAATTATGGAAGTTTCACCCATGTTTTATTTCAATGAATTTAAGTACATCAAGTTGACTTTTGACAACATAAGTACAATAATATGACAAGCTAACTCAATGCATCGGCTTCCCACATTTTACTAGTAGTAGACTCAACCTTGATATACTTCTAACGCATACCCAGCTACGTGGACAGCATCATACTTCCACCCAACTAACACCAATAGCAGCGAAATTACTTGACTCAAATACAACAATAAATTTTGACATATGACCAGTTAACCTTACAGGGTAGCAACACTAATAGTATGACTATTATGCACAAATTACAAAGATTTCTAAAATGCTGGACCCAAACCCCTTAAAATATTTGTGTACTTCAACAACAGCTTGCAAACAAACTTTCTTAAACATCCAGTACTCAAAGTAACAAGGAAAAATGATATGGAAGCTTACAAAACTGGGTTGATGGATGACCTGTATTTCTAGTTTGATCCAGCACTGATCTGAACAATGCGTTCTTTGTCCAACAATGCAGAAAAATAACTCAATCCTACGTAAACTATTGATTTGGGGTAGCATCGGATGTGCTCTAGCCACGAAAATTAGTGGAGAGGCTAAAGCACATGAGATCTCCAATACCCAGAAATGGTTTGGGCAGATTCTAAACAGTTTGGGAGATATTAAAATATAAATATTTTTAATGGAGTTCCTAAGTCTAAACTTAGGGAAATTAAAATATTAATGTGAATTAATGTAAAACTGTGTTAGAATGGTCCAAAAGTCATGGATCAAGCCAAATCTAATCTTAGCCATTGATTAGGGACTTAATCTCAGTCGTTGATCTGTCAACGAGAAAAGTATAAGAGGATGCTTGAGGGTCACTTGGAGAACACACCAAGAGATCAAGATTTCGACTTTTTGGGGTTAGGTTTGCTCAGAAAGTCGGCAGAGTGATCAGAGTTGCAGCTGAGGGGCAGTTAATACAGAAGCAGAGAGGCAGAGATAGCACCAGGAAGATCAGTGCAGTAGCTGGAGAGATGGACGCAAAATCAGCAAAGGTTCACGCAGAGACAACCACGGCTCACGCAGAGCCAACCAGGAGTTGTGCAGTGCCTCAGAGGGCCAGAGGACTGATGCAGTGCCTCTAGAGGCTGACGCGGGCCAAGCCAGAGTGACGTTGGGCTAACATTAGGCCAGAGAGAGCTGACGCAGTCCTTAGAGGCTGACGTTGGGGTTTCATGGGGTTGATTGGAGCTGTGAAACTCCCGAAGTGTTTATCCAGGGTTTCAGCCAAAATCTCTGTCTCTGACTGAGAGGTACTACTGCCAAATTTTTTCTCTGTAGGGTGAGCCGGATTTGGCACCCAGATTGTATTCTGAAACTGCTTAATAAATCAAACCCTCAGATAGCTGCACTGGTTTTCCCGCATTGGGTTTTTCTGGGGACATTAGTCCAAAAACAGCGGTGTCACTTGTGTGCTTGATTTTGTTTCCTTCAGTTGATGATTTGTGATGTGCTGAGCATGTACTCGTATTTATTTTCAGTATTTACATGGTAGATAACTTGTTAATTAATTAGAACAAGTAGGAAGGAATAAATCATAAAGTACATGAAGGATTTCTAACTGTTAAACTTAGAAACTTCAACATGGTATCAAAGCATGGTTGCAGATCACAACAGAACTGAGGACATCAATTGAGCAAAGCAGCAGCAGCAGAAAACAGTTGTCCCGAGTGATAGAAGTTGTTCCTAGTAGAGTAGCAGCAAGGAAGGGGTGATGCAATTCCTGCATCATCAAGATTGAGCCAGGAAGAGGCAGCGCAAAGGCTAAGGGAGGCAAAGACAGGCTCACGCAGAGCCACGCAGAGGCCAGGAGGGCTGACGTAGTTGGCTGAGGAAGCTGATTTGCCGGTGCCGGGATTGCGCAGAGCCTAGGAGCTCTAACCTTCAGTTTGTTGGGGTTTAGGAGGCTGTGGGTAAGTTGCAAAGTGGAGTTGGTGGGGTACTGTAGTCAGAACAGTACCTAACAGGGCAAGGCCAAGGAGGAGGGAGTTGCTACCGAGGATTTCTAGCTGAGAAATCTGGATCAGTGGTGCAGCTGCACTAGCGATCGGAGTGGGGGCATCTTGACATTGGCAGAAGGGTTTCTAGGAGGGAAATCAAGGCTCACAGCGAATCACACCGCGAACTTCCAGGAGGGATGTGGAGGAGCAGCGAGATGGCAGTGAACGGGGTCAGAGACCAGGACAGACTGGACGGAGCCTCAAAATTCGTAGTCTAGAAGGCCAGAATCCTATCCGTTCTAGACAGAAATCGTGTCAAGCACTTCACCCTCAAGACAATAGCTATCCTAGTTGACCCAGCTAATCACAAGTAGTATGAGAAGGCAATGGCGAGGGCCAAGAGCATCATCCTTGACGGGGTCAAGGACCATGTAGTACCACATATTGCCGAAAAGGAGACGACAAATGAAATGTGGGAGACCCTAAAGAAATTGTACCAGCATACTTCTGTGCAGAGACGGATGTTACTAGAAAGTCAGCGACGATCATACCAGATGCAGAAGGGAGAACAGATCGACCCCTTCCTCGGTCGATTGTAGGAGATCCGGGATCAACTAACTTCCATAGGGGCCACGCCGGATCAAGAATTGATGGTGAGAACAACCCTGAACACAGTCTTAGAAGACTAGGAGGTGTTTGTCCAGAGCATATTGGGCAAGGCGACCCTTCCAAATTGGAAGGAAATGTGGGCTGATCTTCGCCAAGAAGAGATCAGAAGGCTGAGCAAGGCGAGAAGCAACAGCAAGGGGATTAGAATCAAGAAGGAGGAGGAGTTGGGTGCTGCCCTAGCATCTGAGGGAAAGCAAGAGAAATAGAAGAAGAAGGACCTCTCCAAGGTCAAATGTTTCCATTGTGGGGAGCTGGGACAATATGAGACGTAGTGTCCAAGGAAGAAGAGCAAGGGAGAGGCCTCCAAGACCAAGGCTGCGCCAGCAAGGGCAGAGAAGGAAGTGGAGATAGACGATGACTGTGCCATGAGTGCACACACACCACTTGAGTGGAAGTGGGGAGACATTTAGTTGTAGTCAGACGAACTACAAGCGATGCAGGGTAGGATCCTTGAGGTACCCAGCCTCTTGGATTATACCTTGCTACGGGAACCTCGATGAGGAGCAGCAATACTGGCAAATGTCAGTAGAGACGGATGGGGATGAAGCGAAAGAGGAAGCTACAGTGCAGGATTCCCAAGACAATGTGAGGCAGCAGTGGGAGAAGCACGGGAGTGTTGCACCGTGCAGGATGGCACAGAGAGGTGTGCAATGGTGCGAGATGCACGGAGTAGTTGCAGCAGCGCAGAGGTCAGAGAGGGAGCACTTGTCAGTGACAGAGGGAGATTTAGCATCATGGACGTCTCTAGCCTGACAGAGAGGTCAAAGCTGGGAGATCAGTTACTTACTTCTCAGTAACTAAGTTGCAATGCAACAGTTAGCAATGGCAGTGCTATGGGCAGCGCGATGCAACAGGATGAGAGGGAGTTGCAGTACGAATGCAATAGTGGTAGTGGCAGGGCCATGGTAGGAGTACAAGATGCAGCAGTGTAGGTGATGGGAAACAAGTCTACCATCAGCACAGGGACTGATGTCGGATGATCAAGGTGATGCTCAGTGAGGAGTATGACTAGAGCCCAGTCCTCGCTAAGAGGGATTGTTGATTTGGGGTAGCATCAGATGTGCTCTAGCCACGAAAATTGGTGGAGAAGTTAAAGCACATGAGATCTCCAATACTCAGAAATGGTTTGGGCAGATTCTAAACAGTTTGGGAGATATTAAAATAATTAATATTTTTAATGGAGTCCCTAAGTCTAAACTTAGGGAAATTAAAATATTAATGTGAATTAATATAAAACTGTGTTAGAATGGTCCAAAAATCATGGATCAAGCCAAATGTAATCTTAGCCGTTGATTAGGGACTTAATCTTGGCCGTTGATCTGTCGACGAGAAAAGTATAAGAGGAGGCTTGAGGGTCAATTGGAGAACACACCAAGAGATCAAGATTTCGACTCTCTGGCACTGGGTTTGCTAAGAAAGTTGAGAGAGTGATCAAAGTTGCAGCTGAGGGGCAGTGAATACAGAAGCAAGGAGGCAGAGATAGCATCAGGAGGATCAGCGCAGTAGCCGGAGAGAGGGACGCAGAATCAGCAAGGGTTCACGCAGAGCCATCCAGAGCTCATGCAAAGGCAGCCAGGAGTTGTGCAGTGCCTCAGAGGGCCAGCGTGGGTGACGCAAAGGGCCAAAGGACTGACGCAGTGCCTCCAAAGGCTGACGCAAGCCAAGCCAGAGTGACGTAGAGCTAACGTTGGGCCAAAGAGAGCTAACGCAGTCCCTCGAGGCTGACGTTGGGATTTCTTGGGGCAGATTGGATCTGTGAAGTTGTCGAAGTGTTTATCCGAGCTTTCAGCCGAAATATCTGTCTCCGACTAAGAGGTACTACTGCCGAGATTTTTCTCTGTTGGGTGAGCTGGATTTGGCACCCAGATTGTATTCTGAAACTGCTTAATAAATCAAAACCTCAAATAGTTGCACCGATTTTCCCGCATTGGGTTTTTCAGGGGACATTAGTCCAAAAACAACGATGTCACTTATGTGCTTGTTTCTGTTTCCTTCAGTGGATGATCTGTGATGTGTTGAGCATGTACTTGTATTTATTTTCAGTATTTACATGGTAAATAACTTGTTAATTAATCAGAACAAGTAGGAAGGAATAAATTAGAAAGTACATGAAGGGTTTCTAACTGTTAGACTTAGAAACTTCAACATAAACAATGGTCTCCTCTTTATCAAAATGTACTTAAAAGATATAATGAAGGCCAACGGCCTCAAATAACAGAGAGGTAATGAATCGATGTGTGGCAATCCCCACTTATCCAGCACCCGAACTTATAAGTTTGACTACATAGGGTAGCAAGTAATCCCACCAACGATCTGACTCAGCCCTAGAAACATTGACTATGACAAGTTTCAGAGATCATTTCGTCCAGTAGTATGAAGTTCATTCGGCCCACAAGGACTCTAGTCAAAGTCACTAATAAAGCCAAACTCGTAACAAAGATGAGTTAATAGTTTTTATCCAGTCGATACTTGTAAATTCGAGACTCTTCTAAGCGAATGATCTGGACTTCATGCACGTTATAACCAATGCCCAGTGCGCACAGATCGCACACATACATTTTTCAATCGCGTCTTTACTCTGCACAACAACCTCTAAAACAATTGTTGAACCAAAACGTATTGTCCGCTCAACATTGGCTTAGCAAGATCGCGCTCAAAAATTTGTTTTCTCTGATTGTCTTTTGCGATTCAATCCATAGTGTTGTAATGGAAGGAGATATGCGCTCTCCAATGATCACGCATTAATGCACAGGTTAATTTGCACATCCAAAGAAACTCAGTCCTAATTTAGGCTTGACCAAATCTTAGTTCTGCCTACTCTAGTCGCATTAATGGGCCTTACTTTACGCATCGGCATTGCATTTTAAGACTTGACTCCACGGCCGCCAAACTAGTTGACTTGACTCAAATCCACGTGTTTGGCTTAGTTTTTCTTTGAAATTACGACGATACTATAATGGATCAACCGCAATTACCGATAGCCTTGATGACTTTTCCATGCAACTATCCTCTGATCACATGAATCGTTACACATATCCTTTTCTTGAGCGCACTTCTGTCAACCATGAACTTATGTTGACTTTTAAACACAAACTCGGTTAGTGGTGCGATCGCAACAACCACTTCATATGCATCACTGTTGCAATGATTCCACTGCTACCACGGTCCACGGAACCACGTATACATCCTTGCCTCACTCATACATTATTCGATCCTTTCCTGGAGGCGACCTTTTGGACAGAAGTCTCGACTTCTCATTAAACTCTACCATAGTTCACACTTTTCCATTTCTTGTTCTTTGGATGCTCAACCATGATGTTAATATCATAGCTGACTACAACTTCTCGTAGTTGTTGACTCAGAAAATAATCCGCAACTCCTGCAGCCCTAATGTCCATGCACGAGCTTCAGCAATAAACATGATGCAGTAGTGCGACCCAAGTCAACCATCTCTCAATGTTTGACCCAGATTATCCATATGATTGACTCCTTATGTTGAACCTCCCACTGTGATTTCGGTCTACTAGAGTATGGTGCTAGACCGACAGATACAATATTTACGCACAGTGGGAAAGAGACTTCCAACCCTCAATAAAATCATTCACAACCTCTTTGGAATCTGTGACAATGTTTTGCTCTCAATTTGGACTATGCGTAGATCACAGTGAACTCGACTCCAGAAGGCAGCTTGATCCAACTCGTATTTGCAATTTGTCCCCACATGGCTAATGTGGCAGTGATTTGCCCTCTATTGATGATAAATTCAACTTTTTAAAATAAACGCTCAGGCTGGCAGGCAAACCAGCTCTGACACCACTGTAATATCCCAAATAGGATATTTTGCTAATTATGCAAAAATTTAACTCAACCAAAAATTTCACCATAAAATTACTATTCGATTAATAGAAGATTGCCATGTAAAATATAACAAGTAGAGTGCATGCAATTCAATAACACAATGAGCAGAAATAATCTCAGCTTTCATTATAATAAATAACTAAAAGAGTGTACATGATGATATAGCTGAAATAGCTGAGATAGACAATCTGGTCTCCAAAATTGATCTGCTCTAATGTTGAAACTGGCCCTCCCAAAACTGAACTGAAATCAATCACTGCACTTCTGAATTCTGGTTGAATCCACCAAGGAGATGAGGTGGGTTTTCGTCCACTCACACCAAAATCACCCAAGGGTTTCCATCCAAAGGCTACTGCTGAAGTAGAGAACCGAGTTCTCACACCTCTCCACAAGAAGAAATCACAAATCCAAGATGTCCCCTAATGGCCTCCTCTTTTATAAATCTGATGGACACCTCTAGAACCCCCTATTTTATTATTATTTTAATCATGGAGCACTTTTCCCTCCTTTTATTTCTATTAAATATTCTTTTTAATGTGGGAAAATGGTAAATTGGCCACCATACTCCAACCACTGAAAGCCAATTATTAGCATCCCATCCTATAGATCTTCTCGTTCTGGTTCCAACGAGCTATTACACTGAGGTGATCCATCATTTAATCCTCTCGAAATTCCACCTCGAGCATAATTAATTAAGTTAAGCCCCATAATAATGCAATTTTTTGAAAGTTGTCGAAATGCAAAGGAACAAAAGGAAAACTATGCGGGTGATGGAATATACAAAGCAAAGATCATCGGATCCCATAAAAACTCCTCAAAACTCCCTCAGAACCCCTGATGACATAAACCTACTCTCAAGCTTTGGCCATCTCGTGCAGTGGAAATCCACCCTCGCTGTACTATGGAGGAAAATACAAAAGGGGATATGACATTCTCATGGCAAGAGGAAAGCTTAGCAGATACTAGATCTCCGTTTCCTTTTCCTATTTAGAAGTAGTCTCTGGAACTTAGTACTTTTTCTTTATTATGTCTAATTTTGTAAACATTATATGAAAGCATAAGTTTGAATTTTGAACCTACATTTGAATATTTGATTCAATCTTACAACTCTCTAATAATGAATATGATGCTCTATTTTATTTCCTGGTTGATGTTATTTGTTAAAATTTGTAATGACAAATTTTATATGTTGAAACTTGAAGGTTGATGTCTGGTTGATCATTCATCATTTGATGATAATGCTATAACTTATAACTACTAGATGATTGATATTTATGTGTACTAAATGGTTGATGCTTTAATGATCATCGTTAACCCAAAAGTTAAAACTATGTTTTCATGTTTTCTGCAGTTGATTTTACATTTAACATGATTTTTTTGAATGTATATGCATCAAGACATATTTAAATATGTTGTATATAAAAAATGCTTATGAAATGTATCATGACTAAAAGCATTTTGAAAATTGCACTTCCTACTCCCAACAACCTTGAGTTAGAACATGGAAGGCATGATAAATTGAGGACATGGGGAAGAGGTCTGGTTATTTTCTCATGTGAAAAAGAAAAACACGAAAAACTTGACACAAAAGGTATCTATAAAACCACTTACCTCAAGTTTGAAGGAGCCATTATTGGAGACCTCGAAGAAATACTAGAGTGACTATCTAGGAACCAATCATAATTGCAACAACTTGCAACAACTGTACCAAAAGTGCATCTTTATAACCTGTTACCCACCATTTTGTGGGTAATATCCCTAGGGGATATTTTTTCTCCAAGATGATCCTCAGTCGATAGCCAACAGCCCCTTGCAGCCACCAGCTAGCTCATTATGCCATTTCTCCGCCACCTGAGCCAGCCATGTGGTTCCTCGCCCATCTGCCATGATCATATGTTTGAAGGTGGGCCTCCCAAACCTAAATGTATGCCTTGTCATTTGGAAATTAAGTATTGTAGTTTGCATATCATGGACACTTATGGGCGCAGATTAATGGGGGGATTCAACGGAAAAAATGGGCTAGGTTTGTGCTCTTTTCCCCTAGACCCCTTTTAAGTATCAACCTTGGATACTAGTCCTGTGGGATCTCTTTTACTGACCATTTGGCTCTAAGAATTGTATTTCATGGGAAACCCTGATTTTGGTTGTGTGGTCCCACTCCCTTATCTGCTTATATTACCCTCTTTCCATTTATTATTACCCCATTCATCATTTCTCCCACCTAGGTCCACATAGGGTTAGCACGACCCTTCCCTTTGCCCACACCTTGGGTCATGGTCTGGAATGAAGCCTAGACGTTGATGGAGCTAAAAAGAAAGATAAATGCATATATCACCACATTCAATTGGAAAATGTACCACAAAATGCAAAAGATGGTCGAAACAAACACATTTAGCACGTGGGCAAAAGCCAATACATGAGCTCTACCCCATCATCATGGCCATCACCCTAGTTCCTACAAGTTCTATGAACCTCCTTCATCATATAAGAACCCATGATTGTCCCAACCCTTGGTGGGCAATGAACCGCCCCACCTTAAAAGGGGGTATTCACTGCTATATCTTATACATCATGCTCCTTTGTTAATTTTAGGTATGTTCTATGCTTAGAGCAATTTATTTCAATTTTCACAGTTAGCTCAATATCTTTTCTAGATTATCAATCACATCAACATTAAAGTAAACTGCAGATAGAACATAAACATAAATCGCAGAAGACAAGCCAAGACAAGAGGACACAAGATGTGGCACTAGCCAAAGACAAACCCCAATGTGGGGGAACCCTTGATCAATTCTTCTTATATGTTCTTCAATAGTTCAGCAGAGAGAGAGAGAGATAGTACGTTTACAACAGAAGTCAACACTTTGACTTATCTAGATAAGAGCATAGGTCATCTCTAAGAAGATGATACATGAGATCAGTTGAAGACATGTGGCTTCCACTGATTCTCCAAGGTGACTCCTTCACCTATCATTGTGCTGCATTTTGTCATCACGCTGCACCTCACTGTGCTGCACCATGCTGCAACTCATCATGCTTCATTAATCATGATTGTACCCATCATTGTACTACATTATGTGCCATTGTTGCACCATGTTGCCATATTGACCTATGTGCTAGTTGCATCTTGCTTGCTTGTTGTCCCTAGCTTTTCTTGTTGTCCTTTGCATGCTTGTTGTTGCATGCTAGCTGTCCCTTGCATGGTAGTTGTAACATTGCATGCTTGGTGAATTTGCTGCTAAGTACCATACAACTGTCCCAATGTTAGTTAGTTGTCCCTTGCATGTTGCTCTCCTTCGGAGACAGATGCTCTAGCTGTTCCGGCAGTTCCCAGTAGTTCCGACAGTTCTGGCAATTCCAGTTGTTCCCGGCAGTTCTGGTAGTTCCGGCTGTTCCCAGCAATTCTGACTTCTGCCCTCTGCATCAGCTTTCCGGCCTATTCCCGCAGTTCCCGACAGTTACGGTAGTTCCGGCATCTACCCTCTGCGTCAGCTTTCCCGGCTGTTCCAGCAGTTATCGACAGTTCCGGCTATTCCCGGCAGTTCTGGCAATTCCGAGTAGTTCCCAGCAGTTCTGGCAGTTCCGTCTATTCCTGGCAGTTCCGGCTTTTTCTAGCAATTCCAACAGTTCCTGGCAGTTCCAGCTTTTCCCGGCAGTTCCAGCTTTTCCCAGCAGTTTCGGCTTCTACCCTCTGGATTAGGGCAGCGTTATCCCTTAGGATGTCTCCTCCTACTAAAACCCAAAGACGAGTAGAGAGGAAGAGATCCCAAATGTGTTGAAATGACTTGAAAGTCACCTCTATTTATACTAAAACGTTGAGCACAAGTGGGTTTATTTGGTTGCTGGCCGACCTTGACGAATTGTCCCATAACACAAATAAATTCATATCTCCATGAATACTTATCGAAATCGGATGATCTTTAGATCAATCCTACACCTCTCGATGAGAGGGATCCAAGAAAAAAATCAACTTCCATTAATAAGATGACCCACATGGAGTTTGGCCCTAGTTGCCAATTTTAACACTCCCTCTCAACTAGGGAGAACTCCATACGCTGATCCATATGTCGGGCAGTACTATCTCTGCCATCAGTGCCCTACACTACTATGATCTACTGAGCTCTGCTTTGCTCTGCTCTGCTCTGTTGAACCATGCAGAAGAAGAATTGATCGAGAATGTCTCATACCATTCTCTACTGACCCGAAGTCAATTTCATCTGAAGAGAGTGTCACATCACTCTTACTGGCCTGAAGTCAGTTTTATTGATCCAAGATCAATATCACAAGAGAGTGTCTCAAACCACTCATACTGATCCCAGATCAGTTTCATTGATCCCAAATCAATGGAGGTTGTCCTAACATAGGGAGTACGGTAGATACTTTGATGCATCCATCGATAGTACTACTATGGTCCCTAACCCCATTTCCCTGCTCATTGATAAGACGAGAGGTACTTCCCATGAGTCCCAGATTGCATGGGTAGGATGCTTCGACAGGAGAACTGATCATCCTGTCCACAAGAGAACGAATCATCCCGCCCCACAGTCACCACAGGAGAACTAATCATCCCGGCCCACAGGAGAACTAATCATCCTGTTCCACAGTTGCCACGGGAGAACTAATCATCCCGGCCCACAAGAGAACTAATCATCCTATTCCACAGTTGCCACGGGAGAACTAATCATCCCGGCCCACAGGAGAACTAATCATCCTATTCCACAGTTGCCACGGGAGAACTAATCATCCCGGCCCACAGGAGAACTAATCATCCTGTTTCACAGTTGCCATGAGAGAACTAATCATCCGGCCCACAAGAGAACTAATCATCCTGTTCCAAAGTTGCCACGAGAGAACTAATCATCTCGGCCCATAGGAGAACTAATCATCCTATTCCACAGTTGCCACGAGAGAACTAATCATCTCGGCCCATAGGAGAACTAATCATCCTGTTCCATAGTTGCCACGGGAGAACTAATCAACCCGGCCCACAGGAGAATTAATCATCCTATTCATAGCGCACCACCAGGGTAGGGTGAGTCGCCCTGTGGTCGTATGTTGCTCTAGTAAGTACCCCAAGCCCCAGAGCTCCCAGAGCTCAATGCATGCAACACACAAGACCCTTATAAGAAGGTCTCTCAACAACTCCAAATCGTTCGGGAAAGTCACAGATTTGACCTTTCCCGAGGCCTTGACAAAATGTCCGACCTGTGCATCAATCTCAATGTGATGGAGCCTCCTCGCTCATCGACTTACCATATCGCAGATAAGGCAGTATGTGATGTCTATCTGCTGGAACAATCATCGAATACGGGATTCCTCAATAATCGAATCCCCCCTTTGGTTGTCATAGAGAATCACAGTGGTATTCATCATGTGTACAAACAGCTCACTTAAGAGCTTTTGCAGCCATGCAACTTCACACGAGATCATACTCGTAGCTATGTATTCGGTCTCGGTGGTGCTTATAGCAACCGACTTCTGCTTCCTGCTCATCCATGATATCGAAGCAGAATCCAAAGAGAACCAGCACTGAGAAGTTCTCTAGTGATCCTCCACAGTGCTTGCTCAGTCAGCATTCAAATAATCATGCAGTTTCATATTTCTGGCAATTTATCTCAATCTATGAGAGATTGTGCCCCGAAGATATCTCAGAAGATTCTTGGCACCAATCCAGTGAGGCTCAACCAAATATGAGCTCACCATGCTAACTGCAAAACATATATCCGGACGGAAGTTCACCAAGAACATCAACGCGAATGAGTTTATGAAACTCAGAGGCATTTCCCAAATCTGGTCCGACATCACTACCATATAACTTCTGAAAGTTAAGATCCTCGAGGTAGTCACAGGCTTGTAGTTTATCATTCCACATCCGGAATCCAACTCCCTCTTACTTCTGCAAATGAGAGGGTCTGCACCTGTTAGAAATAGGTCGTCCTCATAAGGTGCTGGTATGAGAGGTCTATCATCCACAACCTTCAAACAATGGTTTGGATCGGCTTCACTCTTAGTGAATCTCAACTTCATCTGACAGCTATCAATCCTCTCATACTACGCCCGGGGAGTTTTGCTTCAAGCCATAGAGGGCTTTCTTCCACCTGCATACGTGAGATTCCTAATCATCAATCTCAAACCCCTCGGGTTGTTCCAAACCTGTGGACCTGCTACATGAGGGGAATGGTCCCCTTGTAAGATTTTCCTTCATTACATCTTAGACATGTACCTTCATGCTCTTCTTGAATTAAGGCATCCCTGTTACCATCTGACTCACATCGGGTAGGGCCCCAAAAGTAAACCTCGGCGTTATAGATGCGATATGTCAATTGACATGATCCCCAATGGACCATCCTGCAACTTGATACAAATACCCTGAACCCATGAGAAAAAGCATCTTTGAAATTCTATTTTTTAACACGTACCTTTCCATCGATGAATGCCACCCTGAAACCTTTGACTTCCATTTCCGAGATGGACACCAAGTTCTTCTTGCGATTAGGTACATAAAAGAGATTCTTGTAAATGAATAGAGTTACCCTCATTCAATTGAGGGGTAACATTCCCTACACCCTTTCCGGGATAGGTGGCATCGACTCCAAGTATAATCCCACTATTGTTTCCATCTCTACCAAATTCAAGAGAGCACCCTTCTATCCGATGAGGTGCCTTGAAGCACTACGATCAATAAGCCATATTCCTAAAGAATCTGAAAGAGAGGGCCAATACAAGATAACGCTTCTTCATCTTATCAAAAACAACATTTGATTCTTCATACCTGGGGTTCCTTGCTTTCTTTGAAGAGTCAGTTATTTCCTTGATGACCTGCATTACCTGTCATTCCTTTGATCATTGAAGATGTCCCTGGAATGATTGTTATCTTCATCAAGAGATGTGTCTCTGCCATTCAGACACTCCTTCGCATAATGGTCGAACTTATTGCAACCAAGGCATCTGCCTTTCCTTCCACCCTTAGATCCGGACTTCCCAATGAAGTGATCTTTAGGTAGGCCATCAGAAACTTCCGCTGCGCCATTCTGATAATATTCTCTGCTTCGACTTCACCCTCGGTGAATTTGAAGAGGGATGAGGAATCCACTGATCCTTTTGTCCTTTCCCAACTGTCTTCAGTGATTGCTCTTTCACTCTTTCTCGGGCATTGTCTTCACCTCAACTCCAATACCATGTTAATTTTAGGTATGTTCTATGCTTAGAGAAATTTCAATTTTCACAGTTAGCTCAATATCTTTTCCAGATTAGCAATCACATTAGCATTAAAGTAAACTGCAGATAGAACATAAACATAAATCGCAGAAGACAAGCCCAGATAAGAGGACACAAGATGTGGCGCTAGCCAGGGACAAACCCCAATGTGGGGAAACCCTTGATCAATTCTTCTTATATGTTCTTCAATAGTTCAACAGAGAGAGAAAGAGAGATAGTACGTTTACAACAGAAATCAACACTTTGACTTATCTAGATAAGAGCATAGATCATCTCTAAGAAGATGATACATGAGATCAGTTGAAGACATGCTACTTCAACTGATTCTCCAAGGTGACTCCTTCACCTATCATTGTGCTACATTTCGTCATCATGCTGCACCTCACTGTGTTGCACCATGCTACACCCATCATCACTATGCTACATCTCATCATGCTTCATTAATCATGACTGTACCCATCACTTTATTGCATTATGTACCATTGTTGCACCATGTTACCATATTGACCTATGTGTTGGCTGCATCTTGCTTGCTTGTTGTCCCTAGCTTGCTTGTTGTCCCTAGCATGCTTCTTGTCCTTTGCATGCTTGCTGTTGCATGCTAGATGTCCCTTGCATGCTAGATGTAACATTGCATGCTTGGTGTATTTGCTACTAAGTACCATACAACTGTCCCAATGTTAGTTAGTTGTCCCTTGCATGCTGCTCTCCTTCGGAGACAGATGCTCTCGCTATTCCGACAGTGCTGGCAGTTCCGGCTATTCCAACTGTTCTCGGCAGTTCCAGCAATTCCGGCTGTTCCCAGCAGTTCCAACTTCTACCCTCTGCGTCAGCTTTCCTGCCTGTTCTGGCAGTTTCGACAATTCCAGTTGCTCCTGGCAGTTCTGGCAATTCTAGCAATTCGACTATTCCCAACAATTCCGACAATTCCATTAGTTCCTCGCAATTCCGACAGTTCCCAGCAGTTCCGGCTTCTTCCCTCTGTGTCAGCTTTCCCGATTGTTCCTGCAGTTCCCGGCAATTTCGGCAGTTCCCAGCAATTCCGGCAATTCTGGATATTCCCGGCAGTTCCGACAATTCCGGTTGTTCCCAGCAGTTCCGGCAGTTCTGGCAATTCCAACTATTCCCGACAATTCCGGCTTTTTCCGGTAGTTCCAGCAGTTCCCGATAGTTCCGGCTTCTGCCCTCTGCGTCAGCTTTCCTGACTGTTCCAGCAGTTCTCGGCAGTTCCAGCGATTCCCAGCAGTTCTCGGCTCCCGGCAGTTCTAACAGTTCTGACTTTTCCCGGTAGTTCCAGCAGTTCCGGCTTTTCCTAGCAGTTCCGGCTTCTACCCTCTAGATTAGGGCAGCGTTATCCCTTAGGATATCTCCTCCTACTAGAACCCAAAGACAAGTAGAGAGGAAGAGATCCCAAGTGTGTTGAAATGACTTGAAGGCCACCTCTATTTATACTAAAACGTTGAGCACAAGTGGGGTTTATTTGGTTGTTGGCCGACCTTGATGAATTGGCCCATAACACAAATAAATTCATATCTCCATGAATACTTATCAGAATCGGATGATCTTTAGATCAATCCTACACCTCTCGATGAGAGGGATCCAAGAAAAATATCAGCCTCCATTAATAATATGACCCACATGGAGTTTTGCCCTAGTTGCCAATTTTAACATCCTTCCCCCTTGAGCCCCAAACAATTAATCAAAGGAAACCATAAAAAGGAAAAAGGCATATGAAGAATGGTGGAAAAATCAAGGTCGGGGCACCTCATGTACCACAATTGCTCCCTCCTATACATTATAAACCCAAGTGTGGGCTTCCCTTTTGTTAGCTACCCTTGTACCCTAGCATGTGACCCAGGGTTGACCCTTCTCATTCCCTACTTCATTCCCCTATCTCCGACATGCCACCAACTTTTGAAGGATGTACCTTGGCTATATTATCCCCTTTAGAAGTAGAAACCACCTAATAGATTATTGGTTAACCCCATTTGGAGTTTAGGAGGCATTGGCACATCTTAAAGTCCATAATGGAAGGGCGGGCCATTATGAAGTCCCCACCTGTGGTCTATGATTTGGTAAGCTCATTTACTTGATTCCTCTAATGACTTGTTGTACTGGAAGGCTAGAGGACGCATTGGATCTTATGCAGGATTGCAAATGGTCTCCATTTTGGGTTTGGTCTCCTTATACGGGGTCCTAATCCTTCAGAGGGCTACATTAGCACTTGTAGGGTGTGCGTTGAGAGCCATGGACCACCACAGCAGTAAAATGCCCTCCATGGATCCCCACATACATTCAGATATTGCTCACGATTCACTTATTGGATGAGGAAGATGCACCTGATCCATCATGGCCAGCTAGCCCCAGATTTACACCATACACTTGGCAGATGATCCAGCACTTGCACAATGATGTGGCATCACCTACACCATCATCCTAGCCCTTGCAGGTGATCTACAGGCATCTTCGATTTGTTTGGAGACCCATGAAGACAATTGTGTGCCCCCATATGTCATTTGGAGCACCATAGGTTATTATAAGGGGCCAACCCCTTGTCTGCTGCTTTTGAGGGTCATATTCTTCATTGTGGCACCCATGGACCTCATTAGGCCTTTTACAGGGCCCTATGACATGCATAGATTATTATTTGATCTCTTGAGAGGCTTACCTTTTTATTTATGAGCTAATTTGGTGGGCTTGTCACCAAAAGTTGAATTATTAGAACATTATTTTATTTTGGGGGCTTATGTAGGCCAACGAGGCTAATTCAAACTCCTGATTTGTGTATAAATACAAGCGAGATGAATTCATTTGTTGATCATCACTTTGGATTGGATCTTTTCTCTACTTGAAATTTTCGCACTTTTTCTAGAGGATGAATTGGAGCTTTATGGATGAATTTTGATGTGTGGATATTGGTCTATCTTCTCTTGGAGCTTCTCTCCTGTCAATTGTGAATGGTTTGATATATTCTATTACATGTAAGTACATCCTTTTAATGTTATTCTTGTTTTACTTTGTCTCATATATTGGACTAGGATTTTCGTTGTTCTAGGGCTAATTGTTGCTTGCATTTACTGCTTAAAATTGTGGAATTGTCTTTATTATAGCATCTCTCAATGTATGGGCCATGTCATATGAACAAAATCTCCTAGGGGTAATTCCATCAAAGAATTTGATCTTGATAAGACATTCCCTTTGTGCATCAAAGTATAAAAGTTGCGAGATTACTTCTCCTTGACCTAGAAAGATAGCGAAGTGGTCTTGAGGCTTCCTTGACTAGGAACCAAGGATCCTACTCGTATTCATCATAGACTCCATTCTCCCAAAGACTAAGGTATTAATATACCAAAAGGTGGTCACCAAAAATCACATTCCTTCACCTTCTTCCAGGTCTAGCCAAGTTAGGGCATCAATTTCCTGACAAGCTAGCCCTCCAAAAAGTTCGATCTCCTAGGGTCTCCTGTGTTGTTATTTCCTCAAGGTCTCCTCCAATTTTGAAGCCATTCTGACAGTGGAGTTGGGAGAAAATCCAAGCCCTAGCTCCGGGATCAAACTTTGCCTTAGCATCCCCAAGGCTAGTACCTCATAGGATCAAATTAACACCTTCAAGTGAAAATTCTTTCTTTGATCCTTTCCCCACCTTGTCTAGGATAAGAATATCATTGGTTGCTATACTCATTCCCCCTATCCTATGCCAAGTCCACTTTGTCCCATGTGGTCCCATTCCTTTGAAAAGACAATTCTTCAAGAACCATCCGGGATACCAATTACAATAAGGATTTTAGGGATTGGGAAGTTCCTTCATAAGTCATATCCCATAAACCTAACCCTTGAATCCTCCTTTCCTTTCCCTAGAAGACATTGTACTTTGCTTAGGAAGCAAGCAAGCCTTATCCTTCTAACTCTTCTGGGAAAGGGATTGTTTGGGTCACTCCACATCATTTCATTGACTTATCCTTCATCGGTGACTCCATAATATATCGGGTCTCCTCCCATCGGTGAAAGTCTATAAATAGAAGGAGCCTTAGCTAAGGTCACAGTGGGCTAAATCTCTGTTTGTTTCCCTTGGCCCACCATTTGTGCTTTAGGCATCCCCCCTTAGGTGCCCTGCTAGTTTGAGCGGTAACATAACCTAACGACAAAAAGAACTCGCAAATTAGGGCATCTTTGATTGTTGTTGACTTTGACTAGATTTGACAGTTTGACCAAATTTGACTCTTGGGCTCATCTCTTGGATTTTGGATATTGGTTTATTGGAAATTCAAAGTTGTTGACCTTTGACTCTTGGTTGCTAAATTGGATCATTGTAATCTCTCTGCTGAACATTTTATGATGATCTAATAAGAAGAAGAATTTCAAAGGGTTTTCCCTCTTGTGAGGATTTTCCTTGGTCTTTGACCAAATCTTGTGTCTCCTATTGCTCTTGATTGTCTTCTATTGTACATTGTATTTATTTTTCTATCTACAAATGCTATTTGTTATTGGAAGATTGAAATTGATTACTAATTGAAGAAAAGAATTGGGCTAAAGTGATTGTAATAACATAGAACAATGGAAAATTAACATGGGATCAGAGCCAAGGTGAAGACAAGCACAAGGAATCAAGAGACAAGCAATCATCTTTGGAAGATGTTGAAGGAGCCTATTTAATTTGATCAAAATGTCTACCTCTTACTTCAAGGGTTTTGAGAAGTTGGGCGAATCATCAAACTTTGTCGCTTGGATGATAAGCTTGGAAATGATATTGAATGAAAATGATGTCTTGGAATATGTGGAAGGAAAATTTCTTGTACCTCCAGAAAATGCTCCTATCGCTGCTAAATCCAAGTACAAGAAAGGTGAGCTCAAAGCTAAGAAAATTCTCATTAATGGTTTGCATGATCATTAAATTGTTTATGTTGGAAGCTTGAAGAAGTCGAAGGATATCTATGATAAGTTGGTTGGGATGAATGAGGTCAACAACTTGAATCATATCCTCTCCTTCAAAAATCAACTCAAGGACATGACAATGAACAAGGGGGAATCTGTGCAATCCTATGTCATGAGGGTATCCTGCCTAAGGGATCAATTGCAGTCTGTAGGAGAGCCTATATCTGATTAAGAGTTGGTGATGGTGACTCTTCAAGGTCTTCCTCCTATTTGGGAAACCTCCATTACTACTATAAGCAACAGTAATAGCCTCCCAACATTTGATGATCTCCTTGGTTTAAACACTCAAGAGGAGACCAAGATGATTGCCAGAGGGAGGATTCAAAAGCATGAAGGAGGAGAGCCCTCTGCTTTTGTTGCTCAAGACAAGAAGAGAAAAGGAAAAGGAAGGCCATCTTGTTCAAGAAGGCCTCACCGTAAATCAAAGAATTTCAATAGAAGAGGAAAAGAATTGAATGCTTCAATTGTCACAACCATGGTCATTATGGCTGAGAATGTCTGGAAAAGAGAAATGATTCAAGATCCAACTACAACAACAATTGAGGCTTCAACAACAGCAGGTTCAATAATAGAAGAAGAGGAGATGATCGAAGAAGAGGAGATGATAGAAGAAGAAGACATGATAGAAGAAGAAGAGATGCTCTGGATGATCGTGAAGAAGGCCATCATCCTCAAAAGAGGTCAAGAAACTCCAAGTATAAAAATAATGCAGCTGCTAGTCAATTTGAATATATTCTTATTTTTGCTCTTTCTAGTTTTTACCCTCCTGATTCATATGATAGTTGGTTGGTAGATAATGTGGCTTCTAGGTATTTCTCTGGATACTAGGAAGTTCTCTCAAACCTGGTTGAGAGGGAGACAAATTTGAAAATCATCCTTGGAGACAACTCTACTCATCCTATGAAGGGTTTTGGTTTTGTCAAATGAAATTTGGACTCTGACAAATCCATTCTTCTTCATGATGCTATGTATGCTCCGGGACTAAAGAAGAACTTGGTGTCTATATCTGCCTTCAAAGACAAAGGGATGGGAGTAGCCTTCATAAGAGGAAAAGTCCTCACCTAGCCTAGGGAATCTCGCGCAAGGGATGCTTTTAGCTTGGGATCTAGAATTGAAGGACTTTATAGATTCAATGGAAGACCTTTGCTATCAATGGCCCATGACATCAATCATCAAAGTGAGTTATGGCACTGAAGGTTGGCACATCTACATTATGAAGCCTTGCCGAAATTAAAGAAGTTGGTTTCTGGGATGCCTAATGTTCAAGCTAGTCATGATGGAGTATGTCCGAGATGTGTCAGTGGAATGAAGACAAAGGGACCATTCCCCTCCAGCAAGAATAAGACCAGTGATATTCTTCAACTCATTCATTCTAATCTATGTGGACCCATGCCAGTGCACTCTCTTGGTGTCCATCTCTACTACATAATCTTTATTGATGACTTCTCCAAGAAAACATAGATATTCTACTTGAAGTATAAGGATGAGGCTTTTGATATGTTCAAGGACTTCAAGGCGCTGATAGAAAATCATACAAGCAAGAAGATCAAGGTCTTCGAGTATGACAACGGTGGAGAATATACTTCAAATGAGTTTGTTGACTTTCGCAAAAAAAGATGGAACCAAGAAGGAAACTATTGTACATTATAATCCCGAGCAAAATGGTGTGGCTGAAAGAAAGAACAAGTCCATCGTGAAACCTGAGCTATGCTACATGATCAAAGTTGTCAAAGTTCCTCTAGGGAGAAGCTACAAATACAACGGTCTATGCTCAAAATAGGGTTCCTCATCAAGCTCTGGATAACAAGACTTCGGAAGAAGTATTCACAAGTATGAAGCCCGATATCGGACATCTCAAGATATTTGCCTGCCCCATATACTTTCATGTGCTGAAGGATAAGAGGAACAAACTAGAAGACACCAAAAAGAAAGGTAAGTTTGTTGGATATTGTGAAAACTCTAAAGCATTTAGAATATATATATTTCGTCAAAGGAAGATAGAGTTTAGCAAGGATGTGACTTTCGATAAAGATGTTGTTGGACATTGGATAAACCAGTGCTCTCCGTGTGTTTCGCAACATGTGCTTAACCGCCTCTCATGGATCCGTTAACTCTGGCGATGCGTCTGTTTACCAACACCTGCGAGTTTTGGTGTAACAGCAATCGTGACTCCAACAAGTGGTATCAGAGCTAAAGGTCTTGAGTTCGAATCACACCCAGCTTGCGCTGGGGGGGAGATTGTTGGACATTGGATAAACCAGCGCTCTCCGTGTGTTTCACGACATGTGCTTAACCGCCTCTCGTGGATCCGTTAACTCTAGCGATGCCTCTATTTACTAACACCTGTGGGTTTTGGTGTAATGGCAATCGTGACTCCAACAGATGTTGCCCTTGGAAAAGCAAGTGACCTTCCTCGGCCTCCTCTTGAGAAGAAAGATGATGACATGGATTTACTAGATGGCCCTTCTGAGCCCGAGTCAGAGAAAGATGTTGATGATGATCCCATGGAGCCTATGGACCCCTTGGATCCTCCTCCATGTGATCCCCCTGCCTGGTAAACACCACTATGGCTTCATGGTACATTACAGGATATCGAGAAACATATTCCTGCCAAAGGGACCTTTAGAGAAAGCAAGCAGCCATACTAGTACCAGGAATACATTGTAGCTATGAGCTCCATCATACAGACTGAAACTCCAACTTTTGAAGAAGTTGTGAAAGAGCTGGTTTGGAAGGATGCCATGGCCGAACAATATGAATCTATTATCAAGAATGATATATGGGATGTTGTACCGAGACCTAAAGGAAAGTTTCTCGTAACTTCGAAACGGTTATACAAGATTAAGCATGGAGTTGACGGAAGCATTGAGAAGTATAAGGAAAGGTTCGTGACTAGAGGTTTCTCCTAGAAGGAGGGAGAAGACTATGATGACATATTTGCACCAATTGCCCAATACACTACTATACGATCGATTGTTGGCCTTGCTGCTAGTCAAGGATGAACCCTTCCCCAGATGGATGTGAAGACTGCATTCCTTCCTGGCATACTACAAGAAGAAGTATATGTTGAGCAGCCTCGAGGATTTGAAGTGAAGGATAGGAAGACTCATGTTTGCAAGTTGAAGAAAGCACTTTATGGTTTGAAGCAAGCCCCCAGAGCCTGGTATGCCCGCATTAACAGTTACCTGGTAAAGATTGGATTCACAAGCAGTGTTGACCCGAACCTCTACTTCAAAGTGGTCCAGGGTATGAATTCGATTTTAATTTTATATGTTGATGATTTATTCTTGACAGGTAGTGAGCCTCTGATGCTCGAGTGTAAGAGCGAGCTAGCCTTCGAGTTCAAAATGAAAGATCTTAGTTTGATGCATTACTTCCTAGGATTAGAAGTGTGGTAAAGGCCCGATGAGATTTTCCTTTCTCAAGGAAAATATGTCGTGAAGCTATTGGAAAGATTTGGAATGGTAGAATGCAAGTCCTTGGCCACCCCGATGGAGATGAATTTCAAGAAGCTATGTGGAGATGTTGCTAGACCCAATTTGGCTAATCCTTTTGAGTACCGACAATTGAATGGGGCATTGATGTTCCTCATGAACACTCGTCCAAACATATGTTTTGCAATCAACACTTTGAGTCAATTCATAACTAAGCCCCTTCATGCACACTAGGTTGTTGCCAAGCATGTACTGAGATATTTGCATAGGACGATCAATCTTGGTTTGAGATATACTATCGGAGATCTGAGACTGCATGGATACACTGATATTGACTGGGTTGGAAATGTTATTGATAGGAAGAGCACATCAGGGTGATGCTTTACCTTGGGGTCTGCCATGATATCATGGATGAGCAGGAAACAAAAGTCCGTAGCTTTGAGCACAGCCGAGGCGGAATATATTGTCGCTAGCGTGGCTAGCTGTGAGGCAGTACAGTTGAGGAAGCTCTTTGGAGAGTTGTTTGAACAAGTTCTAGATACAACAGTGATATATTACAACAACAAGATGTTGATTTGGGGTAGATTGGATGTGCTCTAGCCATGAAAATTGGTGGAGAGGCTAAGGCGCATGAGATTTCCAATACCCAGAAAGGATTTGGGCAGATTCTAAACAGTTTGGGAGATATTAAAATAATTAATATTTTAATGAAGTCCCTAAGTCTAAACTTAGGGAAAACAAAATAATAATGTGAATTAATATAAAACTATGTTAGAATGGTCCAAAAGTCATGGATCAAGCCAGATATAATCTTAGTCGTTGGACTTAATCTCGATCATTGTTTTGTCAACAAGAAAAGTATAAGAGGAGGCTTGAGGGTCACTTAGAGAACACACTAAAGGAGACCAGTCAGTTCAATTTCTGGAGCGGGATTAGCTGAGAAATTGAACCAGTGGTCTGGTGAGCAGTCAAAAGGCAGCAAGTACGAAGCTGAGAGGCGGGATCAGCCACTGGAGATCAGCGTTGAGGTAGGAGAGGCAGACGCAGAGGCAGCAGAAGACTGCGCAGTCACTAGCATGGCCTACGTGGGTGACGCAGAGAGGCCCAGGGCTGACGCAGTCAAGTAGGGGCTAACGCAGAGGGTTTGAGAGCAACGCAGAGGTCAGTTGGGCTGATGCTGGGATTGGGAGAAGTGCTGGAGAATTATTTCTCTCTGTGGGTAAGCCAGTTTAGCACCCTGTTGTACTAAAGAAATTGCTGAATAATAAAATCCTCCCTTGCTACATCGGTTTCCCACATTGGGTTTTTCCGGATACTGTTGTCCAAAATATCTCAGTCAATGTGTTAATGCTTATGTTTGTTTCTTTATTACGATGTGATATCTGCAGCAGTATTTATTTTAATGTTTATTGAAGTAATTTCTTAAATAACTTATTGTGGAATAAGTAGGAAAAATAAATCAATTGCTGCATTGACAGAAATTTCACATGGTATCAGAGCAAGTAATTAGAGACAAAAAAGGAAAATCAGTTATGGGTCGAGACCACGATGCAGAAGCATCCACGTCAGGGGACTCACATATTTTCAGAAGATTGCACAAGAGAAAGAGTTTTCGATTTCTCTATGTTAGCTTCCAGGCTAGAAGAAGTGGCATGTATGACTAGTGCCACATCATCAGAAGTATGGTATATAGACATTGGAGCTTTGTGGCATATGTCGGGAATCAGGGAGTGTTTCTTAGAATATCGAGAAGAGAAGATGAACTTTCAGGTCACCATGGGAATAAAGCAAAGTGTACTCTAGTAGGGATGGGTACCATAGTTTTTCAAACAAAATTGAGAGAATGGTTTCGTGCTACAAATGTGCTGCATGTGCCAGGATTGGGGATGAACTTACTTTCCGTGTCACAACTACAAGGCAAGGGCTATGACGTCTACTTCATCAAGGAGAAGGTATACATCAAACACCCGAGCTGGAAAAATAAAGTGCAGATTGGGATCAAAAGTAATCGGTTGTATAGATTGCAACTAGAATCACCAATGGCATTAACAGGCAGTCATGGAGACAAGGACTTGAACGAACTATGGTACAGAAAAATGGGTCACTTGCACCATGGAGCTCTGAGAATTCTAAGGAGCACTGTAACAGGAGTTCCAGATCTGAGTACGGAATGAGATGATGTATGCAAGGGATGTGCTCTAGGAAAGTATGCCAAGGCAACATTTCGTAGGAGCAAACATAGGGCCAAGAGTGTACTAGGATTGATACACTCTGATATCTGCGGACCTATGTCCGTCAAAGCTCTCAGTGGTGTCGAGTATTTCCTTACCTTCATTCATGACCACGCAAGGAAAACTTGGATTTATTTTCTAAAAACCAAGGATGAGGTTTTCTGTCGATTCAAGGAGTTCAAGGCTCTGGTGGAGATTCTGACTAGGAAGAAAATAAAAGTTTTGCACTCAGATAATGGTGGAGAATATGTCGATAAGGACTTCACTTATTTTTGTGCTAAGGAGGGCATCAGAAGAGAGTGGACGACTCCATATAATCCGGAGCAGAATGGGATAGGAGAAACAAAGAACAGGACTATTGTAGAAGCAGCTAGGGCCATGATGTATGATCAAGATATGCCAATATTCCTGTGGGTAGAAGCATACAACGCAACAGTCTATATTCAGAACAAGACTCCTCATCGGGCAGTGAGCAAGATTACTCCAGAGAAAGTCTACACAGGGAAGACACCTGAAGTCAGTCATTTCAGGATATTTGGAAGTTTAGCATATTGCTGCATACCCAAAGAAAGGAGGAAGAAGTTGGATCAGACTGTGGAAAAGGGATATCTGGTAGGATACAGCAAGAACGCTAAGGCATACAGAATCTATCTTCCAAGGAGCAGGAAGGTAGTAGTACGACGAGATGTATAGTTCATGGAGGACAGGGCTTTCAGAAGATCTCGCAAGATGCCTTTCGAGAAGTAGTCAAAAGAGAAGTCATTGGTTAAGCCTCTTCAAACCAACAGAAGTAAAGAATTCTTCCTCAGGACAGGAAGATTCTCAGGATGAGGAGGAGCGAACAGAAGCACCTGCTGGCAAAGGAAGAACTAGCAGGGAACTTCGTCAGATTCTGCGAGATGCAGAGGACTTCATCGGTGCGCCAAGAAACAATAAGAGGGAGTGAAAATAGCCAGATAGATATCAAGCATTAGTAGCTTAGGATGGAGAGCCTGCCAGTTTCAAGGAGGCAATTCAACATCAAGTTTGGCTAGATGCGATGGTAGAGGAATAGAACTCCATAATGGTAAACGATGTCTGGGAGGTGGTGCCAAGGCCTCAAGACAAATTAGTGGTAGGTTCAAGATGGATCTACAAGATCAAATACGCTGCAGACGACAGTGTTGAGAAATACAAGGCCAGGTTTGTGGCTAAAGGGTATGCTCAAAAAGAAGGGATTGACTATGAGGATACCTTTGCCCCGGTAGCCAGGTATACATTTATTAGGACCGTGATATCTCTTGCAGCCCAGATGGGATGGGGGATCCATCAGATGGATGTCAAAACAACATTTCTGAATGGGGTAATAAAAGAGGAGCTATAAATTGAACAACCAGAGGGCTTTGAAACTCATGAGAAGAAGTCTCATGTATGTAGATTGAAGAAAGCCTTGTATGGGCTGAAACAGGCACCGAGAGCATGGTATGGTCGAATAGATGGCTACTTGCAGAAGATGGGGTTTGTCAAGAGTGACGCGGATCTGAATCTCTACTATCTGGTTGTAGAGAACGAGCCACTAATCTTAGTATTGTATGTGGATGATCTCTTTCTGATAGGATCATCCAGACTCATTGGGGACTGCAAGAAGAATCTAGCCACAGAATTCGATATGAAGGATTTGGGATGAATGCACTACTTCCTAGGGTTGGAAGTTTGGCAGCAGAAGGGAGAAATCTTCCTTGGGCAAGGGAGGTATGCTACAGAAATCCTGAAAAGATTTGGGATGGAGGACTGTAGACCTATGGCTACGCCAATGATCACCAACTGGAAGAAGATTGATGCATTAGAAGACAAGGATGTCGATCCCACCCTATACAGGCAGCTCATAGGGTCCCTGATGTATTTGGTCAATACCAGGCTAGACATTTGCTACGCTGACAACACCCTCAATTAGTTCATGGTGGAACCGAAGAGGGTGCACTGGGCAGCAACCAAACATGTTCTTAGGTATTTATAGGGAACAATCGATTATGGACTCTTGTACACCAAGAGTAAGGATATCAGATTGAGTGGATTTACTGATGTAGATTGGGCAGGAAGTTTAGTGGATCGAAAAAGTACCTCTGGGTACTGTTTCAACATTGGATCAGGAATGACCTCTTGGTGCAGTAGGAAACAGAATTCCGTGGCTCTGAGCTCATCTGAGGCAGAATATATGGCGGCAAGCACAACTTCGTGTGAGGCCATATGGCTTAGAAAATTTCTTGTGAACCTATTCAGAAGGAATATGGAGGCGACTAGGATCATGTGCGATAATTAGAGTTGCATCAAGCTCTCTGAGAATCTAGTGTTTCATGATAGGTCGAAGCATATTGATATCCGGTGTCACTCTGTCAGGGACTGTGTCCAACGAAGAGTTGTATAGTTGAGCTACACTCCTACAGGAGAATAGGTGGCAGACATCCTCACCAAGGCCCTTGGAAGGACAAAGTTTGACTACTTCAAGGAAAAGATGGGGATGGTAAGGAACCCATTTCAGTACCAGAAATGGGAGTGATAACAGCAAGGATGAAAAAGGAGTTTCAGTGTGGATGCAGTGTTGAAAAAAAGGACCAACAGCAGCACGATGCAGAGGGAGTTGTCATATAGATGCAGAAGTGGCTTGGCAGAGCCATGGGCAGCAGTACAAGATGCAACAGTGCAGAGGATGTTGGGCAGGGAGGCTTAGAATCAGCACAGGGACCGATGCCGGATGATCAAGGTGATACTCAGTGAAGAGTATTACTAGAGTACAGTCCTCGCTAAGAGGGAGTGTTGATTTGGGGTAGCATCAAATGTGCTCTAGCCACGAAAATTGGTGGAGAGGCTAAGGCACATGAGATTTCCAATACCCAGAAAGGGTTTGGGCAAATTCTAAACAGTTTGGGAGATATTAAAATAATTAATCTTTGTAATGAAGTCCATAAGTCTAAACTTAGGGAAAATAAAATATTAATGTGAATTAATATAAAATTGTGTTAGAATGGTCCAAAAGTCATGGATCAAGCCAAATCTAATCTTAGCCATTGATTCGGGACTTAATCTCGGTTGTTGATTTGTCCACGAGAAAAGTATAAGAGGAGGCTTGATGTCACATGGAGAACACACTGAGAGAGACCAATCAGTTCAATTTCTGGAGTGGGGTTAGCTGAGAAATTGAACCAGTGGTCTGGTGAGTAGTCAGGAGGCAACAATTACGGAGCAAAGAGGCGAGATCAGCCACTTGAGATCAGCGCTGAGGCAGAAGAGGCAGACGCAGGGATTTTTAAGCAGATGCAGAGGGAGCAGAAGACTGCGCAGTCACTAGCTGGGCCTGCGTGGGTGACGTAGAGAGGCCCAGGGCTGACGCAGTCAAGCAGGGGCTGACGCAGAGGGTTTGAGAGCCATGCAGAGGTCAGCCAGGCTGACACTGGGATTAGGAGAAGTGCTGGAGAATTATTTCTCTCTGTGGGTAAGCCAGTTTCACACCCTGTTGTACTCAAGAAATTGCTAAATAATAAAATCCTCCCTTGCTGCACCGGTTTTCCCACATTAGGTTTTCTCGGGGACTGATGTCCAAAATATCTGTGTCACTGTGTTAATGCTTATGTTTGTTTCTGTATTACGGTGTGATATCTGCAGCAGTATTTATGTTAATGTTTATTGAAGTAATTTCTTAAATAACTTATTGTGGAATAAGTAGGAAAAATAAATCAGTTGCTACAATGATAGAATTTTCACACAAGAGGGGGATCCAATTAGAAGAGAATCTCATGTTTCGTAATAAGTCCAAGCATATTGAGATAAAGTATCACTACATTCGAGATACGGTGCAAAGAGGAGCAGTAAGAATTCATCACATTTCGATTGATGAACAAATAGTGCATATATTCACCAAGGCTTTGCCGGAAGGGAAGTTCTTGGTCTTTAAAGAGGAGGTCTTCAGAGAGCAGCTTGGATTGATGGATGTGACCCTCCTTAGTAAGGGTCTCGGCTGATCAAGAACACTGAGCATAGCTCTTCCCCCCTGTTGAGCTCCTAGGGTGAGGAATGGAGTAGTAAGGGCTCCTGGGGTTGAGGGAACTCTAGAAAATATGATCGGTTGTGATCCTTACCCCTGTGGTAAATCGATCTTGCCTATTCTCTCTTTGAAAGAGTGTACCCCAGTTGGCATCCTACCCACAAGTTGGGCTTGTTGGGATTGGACCTCCCCATCTGGCCAATGGGTTGAGGTGACTTGAGATAGGATGTGATCCTTACCCGACCAAGTAAGTCGATCTCGCTCAAGTCTTGGGATGCAAGTGTTCTACCACTTAACTCTTAAGGGTCTAGATGGAGGATCAGCAGACAATAGGATAGAGTGTGATCCTTAAGTTGATCTCTCCTATTGTCATTAGATGATAAGGCAAAGTGTGATCCTTAAGTCGATCTCGCATATTGTCACAGGTCAATAGGATAGAGTGTGATCCTTGCCCTTGCGGTAAGTAGATCTCACCTATTTTCCTTAGATAGAGGGTGGTAGCTTGAGCTCCCCTATGATGTCAAACTCTTCTTCTTTTAGATTCACGAGTGTTCAACAAATGAGCAGAGAGATAAGAAAATATGAGTAGAGACAACATTCGACTTGATGATGATGAGACATTTGAGATGGGGCATATGTTGCAATCAGAAATTTCTCCCTAGTTGAGATGGAGTGTTAATTTGGCAGCTCGGGGACAAATTCCCTCTTTTGGACAACCTTCCTCATCCAAAGAAGACCCTCTTTGTCGTTGGAAGAATTTAATTGGTCAAGGAAAAATATATTTTTAATGTGAAAACCCATATGTGCACAAAAGTTTAGGTCGACCTAAAGGACAAATTGGGTCTCCAAAGAAGCATATAAATACAAGTCAAGTCAACCTCATTTGGAGCATCACATCACACATCTTCTTCTTCTCTCTTTCTTGGATTGGTTTGTACAGGTTTGAAGCAGGGCAGCCACGTTCACACGTACGAAGGGATAGAGGCAATTCTGATTTTCTGTGTTGACTTTTCTGCTAGGAGAGTTTGTCTAGCCGTTAACCAAGTTTGACTTCACATTTTGACTTACAAAATTTTGATTTCTTGAGGCTGAGCTTTTCTGTGGAGAAGCCGAAGTTTTCTGGGCACTTTTGACTGTTGTTGACCATTGACATTGATCTTTGCAACCTGGAGTTTGACCGCGGAAATTTTCTCTCTTCGTTGCCCAAGTTTGACCAAGTTGTTTGGGAATATTTTAACTTCATTCTTACCAACATTTGAGGCTGCATTCTTGGGCAGTTGACCGAGCTCATTTGGAGGTTGTTTGACCATTGACTAGTGACTGGTTATGGCATTGTTGATTGTTGTTGACTATGACCAAATTTGACTTTTGGGCTCATCTCTTGGATTTTGGATGTTGGTTTATTGGAAAGTCCAAGTTGTTGACCTTTAACTCTTGGTTTGTTAAAATTGGCAACTAGGGCCAAACTCCATGTGGGCCATCTTATTAATGGTAGCTGATATTTTTCTTGGATCCCTCTCATCGAGAGGTGTAGGATTGATCCAAAGATCATCCGATTCTGATAAGTATTCATGGAGATATGAATTTATTAGTGTTATGGGACAATTCGTCAAGGTCAGCTAGCAACCAAATAAACCCCACTTGTGCTCAACGTTTTAGTATAAATAGAGGTGGCCTTCAAATTCATTTCAACACACTTGGGATCTCTTCCTCTCTACTTGTCTGTTTTAGTAGGAGGAGAGATCTTAAGGGATAATGCTGCCCTTATCTAGAGGGAGTGCCCTAGGCCCTAACGCAGCCCTATGGAGAAGCCCTACGCTTCCCTAAGGCAGCCCTGTGGAGAGGCCCTAATGCAGCCCTATGGAGAGGCCCTAATGCAGCCCTATGGAGAGGCCCTACGCTGTTCAATGGAGAGGCCCTACGCTGCCCTATGGAGAACACTGTCCTAAGGGTGGTATGGATATACCCTAGCCGCAGCAAACCTAGAAGAGAACAACGTGGAGTTAGGAGGCCGAGGAGCTGTTGAAGAGGGCTACAGCTAAGGGATAGCTTACTGTAGCAAGCCGCAGTTGTGGAGGGCTATTCTAGCCACACCTTGAAGGCCATTAGGATTGTTGTTAGAATGCCCTAACCAGTCCAGCAATGCAGCAAACAGAGAAGCCCCAAAACAGTGATTATGATACATTGAAGCAGCATGATGTTGGAAGTAGCATGATGATGATGTATTGCAGCAGCATGATGGGTACAATGATGAAGTGTATCATAGCATAATGAGGGGTAGCACAATGGTGAGGTGCAGCAGTATGATATAGCAAGTTCATGGTGCTGCAAGTATTGGGACAGCAGCATGATACTTAGTGCAGCAAGCATGTATTGGTACAGCAGAATGCAAGGGATAACAAACTAGTATTGGGACAGCAGCATGATACTTAGTGCAACAAGCATGTATTGGTACAGCAGCATGCAAGGGACAACAAACTAGTATTGGGACAGCAACATGATACTTAGTGCAGCAAGCATGTATTGGTACAGCAGCATGCAAGGGACAACAAACTAACATTGGGACAGCAACATGATACTTAATGCAGCAAGTACAGCTAGCATGCAAGGGACAGCTAGCATGCAACAACAAGCATGCTAGGGACAAGAAGCAAGCAAGCAAGGTGCAGCCAGCACATAGGTCAGTATGGCAACATGGTGCAGCAATGGCTCATGATGCAGTACAGCAATGGGTACAGTCATGATTAAGGAAGCATGATGAGATGCAACATAGTGATGATGGGTGCAGCATGGTGCAGCACAGTGAGGTGCAACATGATGACGAAATGCAACACAACGATAGGTGAAGGAGTCACCTTGGAGAATCAGTTGAAGCACCATGTCTTCAACTGATCTCATGTATCATCTTCTTAGAGATGATCTATGCTCTTATCTAGATAAGTCAAAGTGTTGATTTCTGTTGTAAATGTACTATCTCTCTCTCTCTATGTTGAACTATTGAATAACATATAAGAAGAATTGATCAAGGGTTTCCCCACATTGGGGTTTGTTCCTGGCTAGCGCCACATCTTGTATCCTCTTGTCTTGGCTTGTCTTCTACGATTTATATTTATATTCTATCTGCAGTTTACTTTAACGCTGATGTGATTGCTAATCTGGAAAAGATATTGAGCTAACTGTGAAAATTGAAATAAATTGCTCTAGCATAGAACATATCTAAAATTAACATGGTTGCTGAATTGGATCATTGTAATCTCTTGGTTGAACATTTTTGACAATCTAATAAGAAGAAGAATTTGAAAGGGTTTTACCCCTTGTGGGGTTTTTCCCTGGTCTTTGACCAAATCTTGTGTCTCCTATTTCTCTTGATTGTCTTCTATTGTGCATTGTATTTACTATTCTATATACAATTGCTATTTGTTACTAGACGATTGAAATTGATTGCTAATTGAAGAAAATAATTTGGATAAAGTGATTGTAACAACATAGAATAATGGAAAATTAACAAGAAAAGCAAAAGAAAAATTGAAGTGTAAAAGATACTCAGGACTTACAAATTAGCACATGGGCAAAAGCCAAGCATGTGCTCTACCTCACTCATATGGCCATCACCTAGTTCCTGGTCCAATGTTTCCCTATTTCCTAGAGGACAAGGAACCCTTGCACGTCCCAACCCCTTATGGGCGATGAAATACCCAATATTTAAGGGGGTAATAACCAATATACATCACACAAAGAAAGCTCTAATTCCTTGAGCTACAAGCAGTAATACAAAGACAAATCAAGAAAATGTAAAAGGCATTTAGAGGGGTGGAAAAACAAAGGTCGAGGCAACTCATGCATCCACAATTGCTCCCTCCTCACTTCCATACACCTAGGATGAGGTGTTCCATCGTAGTCGGTCCCTTTGACCATGGCACTTGGCCATGAAATCTTTCCCTCTCCATTCCATCATTATTCACATGGAACCTATCGATTGAAGGGTGGACCAAGGACATGTCACTTGCCCTTGGACATTGAGAACACTTAATAGGATCGTCTATTAACCACTCCTAGCTAGGGAAGTAACACCATTACGTGACTAAGGCCCCAATTTTGGAAGAGAAGCCTTATATGAAGTGTTAATTTTCCCATTTCTTTCAAGCTTGGTTCACTCAAATGCAATGATGATTAGATGTGCCTCATGGTGAAAGTTGTAGCACTGGGTATTGTGTGTAACTGACAGGTGATTCCATCTACAGGTCTAGGCAACTTAACTAGGGTCTAGGTCCTCCAGAGGGACATATTGACACACACAAATGATGCGTTGAAAGCCATGGGACTCTGGATAGTTGTAGAGCATCATTTATATCCATGGACACTTCCTGTTATATCTATGCGGACTTCCTGTTGATCTTCAGTGACAAGGACTTCTACCAAAAGATGTCGCTTCTCATGCTTTTGGTTATGCAAGGCTGGACTGTATCGTGAACAAGCCCATGAAAAAGATGTTAGGATCTAGATTTAGATGATTTGATTGTAGAGCATAGTATGATTACTTTTGGAATTTGAAGGCCATTTTGAGGCTTAATGATTATGTATTTGGTTCAGATATGTAAAGCTGTCAGTGCTATTTTGTTATATTTAACTTTACATGCTATATACATGAGAAAACTTTCAATATTTTATGTTTAATGATTTGAACTGTTTTGGCTGACCAGTTTTGTTTCCAGTTTATTTCTGGTTCCAGTTCCAATTCTGATAACATTGGAATGGAATAAATGAATGCAGTTAGGCAATGTCAAAAATACAAGTAGGAAACACCAGAGAAAAAGGTGTTACAAACAAAAATAGATGCCCAATGTCGACTACCAGAAGATTTTCCTTTTGGAAAATATTATATTTCAATACTAAACAACAAGGAATAGATCAAGAATTATATATCATAGAACCAAATTGTGAGCATCTAGGGTACCCCTCCCTACATAGGCAAAGAGAGTTAGCATGTGTAAACTTTCAGCTTCTCTCTGCTTCCCATTGCCACATGCAGTTCTAGGAATACCATGAATTTTAAATCAACCACACATCAAAAGATAAATATGACAATATCCAAAATAGGTAAATGCTATAGTTTTAACTCTATTTAAGGCTTGACTCAAATTGCTTCCTTCCAAACTAAATAAAATAAACTAATTATAGACCACATTATCTCTAGCCAATAAACATGGTTCACAGAAGTCATACAGAACCTGACAACGAACTTCAATATATGTCTTTTTGTCCAACTTCACCCTTGTTGCTTTGCCAGACATCAGCTTATGCCCAACAGTTCCAGCTACACAATACCTACACATAAAAAATGTCAACCACCATAATTGAACTTCACCATTTAATTTTTTTTATGGCTAATAAGTTTCCCTTCCAGTTTCAAAATAATGAAACCATACAAGACCTCTCTGAGACAAACTACAAATCAACAGAAATCTGATACGCGTTGAGTTCCAATCAACTTATGCAGGAATAATGATAGCATAATAGAAACTTCTCTGCTTTACAGTAACATTTACCCTGATGGGCTTCAATAATTTTTTATCTGCAGTGGACATTACCCTGCAAATACAACTCGGAAGTTTGAGCCTACTAATAAAATAGCAGTTCTTTTCCTTAGAGAAATCAATCCACACACTTATGGATATCTCCCTTAACCATTGGCATTACTCTGATTTCATAGTAATAACTTCCCCACAAGAATAGTTAAACCACATACTATTGTATCCAACTAAAAAGAAATTCAATCTAATAACCCATACCAAAATTTGTTAGAAATTTTACAAACATTTATGAGTAAAATAATCAGAGATTGTACACTTGGACATTTATATAGGAATCGAGGATGGATTCTAAAATCAAGAGCAAGTTTCCATGGCATATATACAACCAGGAAGACCAAAAGAAAAATGTAATGGCTGCAGAGGGTGGAATCCACTTTTCAGATAGATATCAATTCCAATCAAAGGCACTGTACGTGTTCTTTATCAAAGGCCTAAAAAGGAACACTTTTTGCTCGAAACTGAATTTGGTTACAATTATAAAAGTAATATAAACTTTATTTCCCCGTAACTTTTGACATTGACATTAGAATGTTGTGGCACATTTCTATGGAAACTGGGATGAGCTTAGATAAATTTACTGGAAGAAAAAATATCTTTTACAGGATCCATATAATTATCAAATTTGTATACTCTTCATGTATAACGGATGACAGATCAAACATCAGTCTAATAGTGTTGTATGAAGATGCGCATATATAAATATGGAGCAAAAACCATAAATTCCCATTAAAGTTCAACACAAACCAAATAAGTTTATGGAATTTATAATAATCAAATCAAGAATTATTAGGATAAAGAGAGGTACCCAGGTAAGGTGACTAGATTCTTCTCTGATGGTGCCCATTCTTTGAAAACATCTAAAGAAAGCCCACCACTGATCATTCCAGGTGTCGCAAAAAGCACACATGGCCCAGGTGCATGTATTAGAGAACGATCAAAGTTTGAAACTACACAATCATCCAAAAGAACGTTTAGTACATGGGCCAAGTCCTTCCAAGAAATAAAATATTTGTTATTTGCATGACACAGACTCCATCTCAGAAGCACGAAAGTTAATACATGAACTAAACTGTATCAGAAAATCTTATAACAGTGTCGATTCTTTTTTCGCCGACATCAACGTACTCAATCATAAGGGCAGTTAAGACATGAAAAGAAAGTTTCAGGCTATGTAAATTATTTAAAAACCAAAATTCGCCGACATCAACGTACTCAATCATAAGGGCAGTTAAGACATGAAAAGAAAGTTTCAGGCTATGTAAATTATTTAAAAACCAAAATTGAAAAAATTAGCTAATATCATGATTTATTAATGAAGAAACTTATCGCGAGATGAAAATGTTGGAAAAAATTATGAAAAATTAGTCAAAAAGATGAAGATATCATATGAGGATAAATTTACATATCAAGAATGTTATCTACATGATGAACTTGTGGAACAGGATTAGGCAACTTGGGACCCGGTTAATAAGTGAGCGCACTCTAGAGTGTGTTTTCCCACTTGGCCAATTATTTTCGCTCTTTAGAGATAAATAATTAGTTGAGGTTTTTCACTCAATACCTCCAAAGTTGGAGTGTGGCTTAATAATTGGGCCTTGAGTCTGTCCTAATGGCTAGGGTCACTGTATATTACCATGCTAGGTCATATCCAGAGTCTCACAGAATTTGATTAATTTTTTCTAGGATTTTTTTATTCATTAAAATTTCCCGCAGGACGAGATTTTAATTAATTTCCTATGTAATGTTGTAAATAAGAGGCACTAGGATATGTTGGTGGCATGTGGATGCTTGAAATTCATGCTCAAAACACCAACATTTTCCTAGACCATCTTTGGGGGTCAAAAAATGACTATTCCCACTTGAAAATCCACTTTCTCTAATGTGAGTAGCAAAAAGGACAGGAAAATACAAAAAATTAATAAGGAGTGGGCACATTTATTATGTTTTCCATGTCAAAAAAGACAAGCAAAATGACATGGAAAATAAGAGTTAAGGAGCAATTCAAAGATGACTTCGCAGCCACCTTGGAAGAATCGGTCACAAGCCTTAATTAGGCCAAGTTAACTGCTCATTGTGAGGTTGAGTTAGCTGACATCAGTAGCTCAAGTTCCTCTTTAGATTGCCATGGTTTTGGAAGGACAATTAGCCTTTGATTACTTTAGTTTTTAGTGGACTGTGTCTCCACCTCTATCTCCATTTGTCTCACCTATTGGTTCCTAGTTCACACAGCCATACACTGGCAGACTAGACCAACTTCCACGCCAGTCAAGGGACGGTCCATGCAGCAATCAAAGGATCACTTGTGTTAGCACCTCAGTTCAGTCCAGATTTGAGAGGGAAATGCTCCCCTCTACTCCATTTCATCTTCACACATGGCAGCAACAAGAAGGCATGCAGATCTTCCAAGAGAAACTCACTCCAACAATCAAGGGAACTCGCAGGCCAGCAAGCAGAGCTTGATCGCCACCACCAGCACTTTACCATCAGTCCTTATGCCACTTGGAGAAGTCGACTTTGCTTTGGGCTTATTATGCTCAATTTTTTGATAATTTGATATCAATAAAGAAAAAAGACTTGGAGGTCAAGGAATGGTGTCATTGGGCTGACTATGGTGGAGGTAACCTTGTATTATTATGTTCTTTGATTGTATTGCTCTCGTCTTGTATGCATAGGCCCTTGAAGGGACAGTATTGTCTTAGGGAGAGAGTAGTAAGTATTTGCTATTACTCTTGTAAATTTTGCAAGCTAGATTTAGATTGTTATGTGTACTTGTTAATAGCACATTTCAAATCATTTCTTTTGCAAAAATCACACCTATTTTGCTAACAATTTGTGGACAAGGTTTTGTAGTTTTGGTTACAGGTTATTCTCTAGCTTGAAGCTAGCCAAATCCTTAGTTGAATCAACCACCTTCAAGACACCAAGGAGGGCTTTATCTCACCCATCCAAACATCTCCAAAGGGTTGCCAAATATCAATTGAAAATGGGACTTTGAAAGGGCTTCATAGCTAACCAAGATTTGTGTTCTTTCGCTCAATTCAATTCCAAAATCTTTTGTCACCTTTCTTGGGCAATTTCAATGTTTTATCTAGCTTAAAGGCTGATATATCTACTGTTGTCCAAACAGCAGTATATTTATTAAGAAAATCCATAGAAACTTGGCTTTATCTTGGTCAAAGAGTATAGAAATTGAACTTTTTTTGACTTCGAATTTTTTCTTGTTATATGGTAGTGACTTTAGGCATTTTTAGTCTACTTTTGAGCACCTACTAACTTTGTTTTCTTGCTGATTTATAACAGACTTTAGAAGGAGCAAGAGTGCTGGTCGGTTTGCTAACTTGGAGGGATTGGAGCATTCAAAAACACTTTGAAACCTGTAATATTCCTAAGTGGAAATTAACAGTAAATATCAAAGCAATGCACGAGGAACAGCAAAATAAATTGAACACAATTCAGTACAAGATAAATGCCAACGAAGTGTTCTGAGCCATTTTATTAATATTTGGGAACTGAGTACAAAGCATAGGTGCTTGCTATGTAATCTACGCAAAACCTAGAAGAAATATCTCGGACCTGTTGTCGCGCAAAGTGTCTAGGCACCGCGACAACGCTCAGAGTAAGGGCTGTCACTCTTAATCCTTACTCACTCCGTTTAAACTCTCTCCTAGGCAAGTCAAGGAGGGTAGTCCCTAAGGTAAATGGATGAAAAAGCTTGTGGATCACAGCCTCTAGGAGATTTTAATGATGGACAACTTGATGAATCTAAATAATTAAATCAGATTGATAGATTAAACACCAACGTAAACAAGACACGACCACAAGATAAAAACAATTATAGACCAGTGCCTTCGAAATTTGAATTAACTCTGAATAAAACAAGCTATCCAGAAATATTTTCAATATGTGACAAAAAGTGACAATCATAAATAATCCACGAAAATGCCCAACACTGTCACATGCAAAAGATTCCAGATTTAAAATTATTTTCGCTGACTGCCCAAATCTAGATTTAATAAATTTTCTTCAACATGCCAAATATGATTAAAAATGTTTATCGCACCTTGACCATAGGAAAATCATAAAAATTGCATTTAATGAACAAATGACACTAAGGAACTTTAGGTTAAAACTTTTTAATGGGCCACAGGCACATTAAAATTTCTAAAGTTTAAGCAAATAAACCTCTTAATTTTATTTATTCTCAGTCACAAAATCCTTTTTAGATTTTCTTAATCTTTTAAAAACTTTTAATGTTTTAAAATGTTTTTTGGATTTTTAAAACTTTTTTAATGTTTTTTGAATTTTAGAAATTTTTAGATTATTAATTTTAGAATTTTTTATCAAAGTCAAAATAAAACAAAAATAAAATCTAAATGAAACCAAAATCGAATTTTTATTATTATTTTTTTTTAAATGCTACCTATCTAGCCCTAAGTCAAACAATATACAAACCTAACTTAAATCATGTACCTAATAAAAAATAAATTGAAACGTTGATTGATTGGAGTGCAGGTTCACGGGAGGAGAAGTGACAGCGGAGGGAGACGAGGGTTCGATGGAGCTGGCTGCGTGGAGATGGAGGATACGCAGAAATGGTAGAGAGGCAAATTTCGAAGGCAGCGAGGGAGGGACGGATGAATGGATCTGCATGTGAGGAGACTGCGTGAGATGGACAGGCAACATCGAGATGGAGGATACGCTGAGAGAGTTGCGGATCCGAGGGTTTTTCTTGCAGGTGATGAAGAGCAACGGATCAAGTAGCGGATTTGTTAATCGAAGGTTTAGCTGAGGTATGCTAGAAGGGAGAATCGATTGTAGGTGTTGCATGAGGAGGGTGGATACAACTGCGCGGATCTGAGCAATGGGCAAGGTCAAAATGCAGTAGAGGTGAGGGCAACCACGGATAAGGACGTAGGGTATGCAGAGAAGGAGGATTGCAGCATTAGATAGGTGAAGCGATGGCAGGGGTTAGGAATAGCCGAATCGAGGGTTTTTTAATTGAGAAATAATGCAGCAGAAAGGAATCGCACGATGAAGTTGCGTGGAGGTGATTTGATGCAGCTTAGCGAAGATGGAAGGATGGAAGTGTTTAGTGAATCGGATGAGGAAAGGGTTCGATGGTGAGGAAGAAAGACAGCAAGGGTTTGAGGCTCTGGAGAGAACCAAAAATAGAGGGTTTCTAAAAAAAATAAAAACACTTTACAGCGAACTCAGAAACCCCAAACTCAGACAGGTGGCCAGAAACCCCTTAAAATTTACCAGAACTCCTTTAAGAAATTTTCCAAAAATTTAAAAAAAATCTTGAATCAGCTTGCTTCAGATTTGATCCTGAAACCGAAATTTCCAGATCTGATTTTAAATTTAAATCCTTGCAAAAAATGATGTTGATGGACCTCCAGAGATCCAGATCTTACCCTCCAGGGCCTAGATCTGGACTCTGCATAGCTTTCAGCTTCAGATCTGCAGCTGCAATACAACAAAAAAGACCCAAACGATATATACAATGACCCAGAAAACACCCAAGTCAGAAAACTGAAATTTTACAGATCTATGTACATAAATGGCAGATCTATCAGATCTAGGGAGTGTGAGTCCGCCTCCGCTCCCAGATTTAATGATCTGAGGCTCTCAATAGCCTGATCTAATAATTTAGCACAGAAAAATTAAAATTTTTTGAATTTTAGAGGAGGCACTAAGCTCAAAACCCTTCATGCATCACCCAAAAAAAAATGTCTTATGATAAGCCCGGGATCAAATTCAAACTGGGCTCTTTAGAAAACACGGATCGAGAGTTGGTTGGTTCAGCCGAGAACTTCCCCAAACACCCAATAATCTAATAATCAAGGATTTTTCTGCAAAACTCAATTTAGCTGTCAATCATAGAGCGAGAGAACAATAATAAAATTCAGACCTAATAGAGATACCTGCTATTATATTCAAACTTAAATTATCATTTAAACCCCAGCCACTGGGCAAGATACCTGTACTCAAATCGCTCTTCAGAAGCTATTATTAATGGCAAAAAAGAAATTACGCACCAAAATAATACATCTTACAGCATTTCCATGAAGAGTAACACCAATAGAAATTTAACCCCAAAGTCTTTCTTTATTGCTCATAAAAAAGATTACAAGAGAGAGCTTCTCGCTTAGTACACAATCAAAAGACTGACAAATGACCTCCTATTTAAAGATAAATCCTCCAACGGCTAGTTCGAGTGATCCTTGTCAAAGTGATCTCGACCGTTGATGAGGATCAAAATTTCTTTTAATCTCATCCGTCGAAATTTTAAATATTGAGGAAATTTCAAATTTTTCAATTAAATGCATTTTAATAAATTCAAAAATTAAAATTTTGCATTTATTTCCTCAAAATTTTGACTTTGACTTAACCCCAAGGACCCAAGGCATAAAATTTAGCAAAATAATCAATTAACCTTAGTCCCTGGACCTGTTAAGATTTAATTTTTTAAAAGATCCACGAATTTTACCTCTGGAAAACTTAAATTTACCTAGGACCTAGGACCTATGAGGGGATAAATTATTTTTCTAACCCTCAAGACACTTTACATCATGATTTTTTAACATTTTTTACATCTCAAGGGAGAAAAACCCATTTAAAAACAACCCTCACAGACTACCCAGTTCTGCGACACAAATATAATCTAGCAGATCAAGCAATTTCTGTAATATCCCTTATCAGAAATATACCTCAAACACAAGTAAACTCCAACCAGAGATGGACTGGGAGGGCATTTACTAGATATGTTGCCTCTAAAAAGAGGATGAGATCCGGAGGCTACCTGGCCCTTTCCAAACTTTGTCTAAGAGTATAATAGAAACACACACAAGTGGTATGATAGCCGAAAATGCTCAAGGAGATACAAATAACAGTGATACGATATATATCAAATAAACCATAAGCAGATACACAAGAAATGCAGAGAGAACGCTAAGCCATTTTATTATACTGAGTAATAAAATGAGTACAGGAGGTGATCAGGAAGATGGCACCTCTACTTGCACTGGGCAAGTGAAGAAATACACTCAAAATAGCGAAGGAATGGCCCCTCTCTGATCTGCGTCCAAACTGCTGGGAAACTGCTATGTTGCTGCTGCTGCTAGAAATCAAGTGAGGATTTGGGGTTGCTCCCCTCCTCAGAAAAGGCTGAAACTCTGGAATCAGACTCTACTTAAGAAACCCAGAAAAACCCAGAAAGCTCTCATGGAATGGCCGACCCCCGAAAATCACCCCCTTGGGGTTCTGCGCAGTTCCTCACTGCTCTGCCCTGCCACTGAATAAGATACTCCAAAAACCTGCCTGAAACCCCTGCCAAAACTCCTCAATATGCAAGGGCTAATCCCCTGCTCTATCTCTCAGCACCAAACCTCCTGCAACCCTCAACCCAGAACTGCGTCCCTCTCACAGTACTACGCAATCCTTCAGAACTGCGTCCCTCTCCTAGTGTTGCGCAGTCCTCCAAAACGCTGCAACTACTGCTGCAAAAAGACTGATGTAACTACTACTGAAATGCCAATGAGAATACCTTGCCCGAGCAGGCACTCGAAGTCCCCCAGGGCTAAGGGTGAGATCTCCGAACAGAGACACTCAATGCACTAAACAGTGTTGCAGACTAGCTAAACAGCCAGCGTGCTCCAAGTCGAAATGACTATCACAAATGCTCATCACCCCATGATCAAAATGAGGGGATTCCTCTCTCTTTTATAGCTTCTGCCTCTCTCAATCCCAATGCTCAACTTCTCCTGCGTGATTCCCCTTTTGCCACGTGTTCCTCCCCTCCTGCGCAGTCCCTCCATGTGTCTGCGTGGGCTCCATTTCTGCGTCCCCCTTTTGGCCCCCATGGCTCTCCCTTTAAGTCACAACAATGTGCTACTAGGAAGTGACTTTTATTCTAAAAGTGACTTATGTCCCCCTTTCTCACTTTTTTTATTTACAAAATAACTATAGAAGGCAAAATTTGGCAAAATCGAATATTCCAATTAGCTGGGGCTAAGTACAAATATTATAGTCTCCCCCGGCAAAATGTTGCTTGTCCTCAAGCAACTGAAGTGATGGATGCTGTAAGATCTTCTCATTCTCCCAAGTGGCATCCTCATCCGGCAAATTCTTCCACCTCACCAAGAATTCCTGGACCGTCCTGCTCCACAGCTGCCTCTCCCTGGTATCAATGATAGCCTCCGGCTGCAATACCAAATGCCCCTCATCATCCATAGGTGGTAGCTCATCTGTCACTGTTACCTGCTGCCCCAATGCCTTTTTCAGGCATGATACATGAAAAATGTTATGAATCTTGTTGCCTTGGGGCAGCTCCAACTCATATGCAACCTGTCCAATCCTGCGTATCACCCTGTATGGCCCATAAAAGCGGGGCTTGAGCTTTTCAGCCCCCTTCTGCTTCAGTGACGACTGTCGGTATGGCTATAATCGTAGGTAGACCATGTCCCCCACCTCGAACTGCCTCTCTACCCGACCCTTGTCGGCATACAGCTTCTGTTGGTTTTGCGCTTGTAGCCATGTTATCCTTGGGAGCTCGGAGGATATCTTGACTCTCTTGGATCCAAATCTTGGCTCTAGGAGCCCTGCTGTCACCAAACATCACGTCAACAAAAGATAAAGTATGATACCCATATAAGGCATAGAATGGTGACATACCAATGGATATGTGATGTGAAGCATTGTAGCAATACTCCCCCAGATGCAGCCACTTCAGCCATGCTCGTTGTTGCCCATTGACATAGTTACGCAAGTAGCCCTCCAGCCACTTGTTAACTATCTTTGTCTGCCCATCCACCTGTGGGTGATAACTGGTACTCGGAGTCAATTCCGTCCCCACCAACCGGAAAAAGCTCCTGCCAAAACCCGCCCATGAAACGGCTGTCCCTGTCACTGACGATGGTCTTAGGAAGACCATGTAGCCTGAAGATCTCCCTGAAGAACAGCTCGGCCACCTGTGCTGCTGTGTAATGTGCGGATATGGCAAAGAAATGCGCATACTTTGTCAGTCGATCAACGACGACAAAGATACAATTCTTGCCTTGTACTGTGGGCAATCCTGTGATGAAGTCCATCGAAATGCCCTCCCATTCCCCCTCCAGAATGGGTAGCGGTTGCAATAAACCCGCGGGATGGCTCATCTCTCCCTTGTTCCGCTGGCAAACATCGCACTCCCTAATATGCCGGAGTACGTCCTCCTTGAGGCCCTTCCAAGAGAACCTCTCTCTAATGGCCCTGTAGGTTTTGGTAAACCCCTGATGGCATGCCAATGGTGAATCATGTGACGCCTGGAGTATCTTCTTCTTGAGTTGAGACCCCTCAGTCAAGAAGATCCAATCCCTGTAATAGATGATCTCATCGATCACCCTGAACCTGTCATCTGCCACCTGCCCGTCCAGAACCTCACATGCAAACCTGTCCTTGGAGTACTCTACTAACAGTCGAGCCCTCCAGTCTGTATCCAAGCTCATAAGAGACAACGTGGCTGGTCTACGTGAAAGGGCATCTGCTACCACGTTGTTCTTACCCTTGACATACTCAATGTCAAAGTCATATGCTTGGATCTTACTGATCCACTTCTGTTGCCCCTCCTGCAACTACTTCTGTTCCAAAAAGAACTTGAGGCTGTTGTGATCAGTCCTCACCTTGAACCTGTTCCCCACCAAATACTGCCAGTACTTAGCCAATGCATGCATGATGGCCAGCATCTCCTTGTCGTATATAGAATACAACATCTCGTGCAGAAGGAGCTTCCGGCTCTCAAAAGCTATAGGGTGACCTCCCTGCATCAATACTGCGTCGATCCCCTCTCCCGACGCATCACACTCCAAAACAAATGGCTACGTAAAATCTGGCAATGCAAACACTGGACACCTGCTCATAACCTCCTTGAGCCTGTCAAAGGCTCACTGCACTGTATCCGACCAACTAAATGCCCCCTTCCTCGTCAAATCTGTTAGGGGTGCAACAAGCTGTGAGAAACCTTTGACGAACTTCCGGTAGTAAGTACAAATGCCAATGAATCCTCGAAGTTCCATCACGTTTCTCGGCTCCGACCAATCTCTGATGGCCCTAATCTTCTCCTCGTGGACCCTCACTCTGTCCACTCCAATGATGTGTCCCAAGTATAACATCTCCGTCAACCCGAACTCACATTTGGAGAACTTGGCATAGAACTGCTGCTCCTCTAAGATGCATAATACTGTCTCAATATGCGGGAGATGCTCCTCCCACGTCCTGCTGTAAATGAGTATATCATCAAAGAACACCAACACAAACTTCCTCAAGTGACTACGGAAGATGTGATTCATGCAAGACTGGAATGTAGCTGGGGCATTGGTTAGCCTGAAGGGCATCACCAAAAACTCAAAGTGCCCATAGTGACATCTAAAGGCGGTCTTGGGAATGTCCTGCTCCCTCACGCAAATCTGATAATACCTTGATCTCAAATCAATCTTTGAGAAGAACCGTGCTCCTCTCAACTCATCCATCAACTCATCGATCCTGGGTATGGGGTACCTGTTCTTCAGTGTCCTCTTGTTCAGGGCCCTGTAGTCAATGCACATCCTCAATGTACCGTCCTTCTTCTTCACCAACACCACAGAAGAAGCAAAAGGACTCGTGCTCAGTCGGATGTGCCCAAGAGCTAGCAACTCCTGAATGGCCCACTCTATCTCGTCCCAATAGGCCTTGGGATGCCTATAGGGGGTAGTAATCTACTAATCACTACCTGTATGCCTTGCTCAAGCTCAATAGTGTGCTCAAACCCCCAGTCCGGTGGTTGACCCGACGGAATATCCCCAAATACTATGGCATACCGGTCAAGGATGGACTGTATCTCCGGGTGCACTGTCTGCCCTGTAGTCCCTCCCTCCGATGCACGCAACTCTACTGCCCACTCTATGTCTCCCTTCCGAAAGACTGCCTCCATCCGATGAGCCGAAACAGTCTGAGGAGGATACGTATGTTGTCCCCGTATCTTCTCATGCCTTCCTGTCTTCTCATCATCCCACTCCATCTCTAGGGTCTTCCAATCCGTCGTGACCTTCCCCAGAGTGATGAGCCATTGAACACCCAGTATCATGTTGGTGTCCGGAATATCGACCATGAAAAAGTGGTCAGTCAATGTGTAGGTGCCCATCGTCACTGAAAGCTCTGGAACATATCGAGCTCCTGGGACCAAGACTGAAAACCCATCAAAGCTCTCTGTCTGTATGCCTCTCCGCTCAACCATCTGTGCATCGATGAAGTTGTGGGTCGCCCCACTGTCAACCAAAACTGACACTCGCTGGCCACGTACCATCCCTCGTACGCGTAGCGTCAGATACTTGGGAACTCCTCGCAATGCGACAAGGGCCCCTCCGGTGGGTGCAAAAGATGCACCACCTGCTGCTGGCAGTGGAGGTGGCAAAGGTCCTTGTCCATCATGGCTATCTCCTACCTCCACACCATCCTCGTCATCCTCTTCTCCACTGCTTTCGAAGAAAACCTCAATGAAATGCGCCTTGCCAGTAGCACATCTATGTCCTGGTGCCCATGGCTCCTGACATGTGAAGCACAACCGCTTCTTCTTCGGCTCCCTCTTGACATCATTGTCAATCTGCACTCGTCCTGGATTCCCCTTTGGAGGTGGAATCCTCTCATCCTCCCCCTTAGACTGGAAAGTCTGTCTCTGGAGGTAAGGTGTCCGAGTCCTAGGTAAGACATCCTGTAAGTCCCGAGTCCTGCTGATAGCATCCTGAAGGGTGGTCGGTCTAGCGGATCTGACTAGACCCCGAAGCGGCTCTGCTAACCCCTCAACATACATATAGATCCTCCGTGTTGTGGATAGATCTGGCACCATCACTGAGACCCTCAAGAAATCTACAATGTAGGTCTCTGGGCTCCCTGTCTATTTGAGCCTCGTCAATTCAACAAAATGTTGCTCTGGATCCCTCCGATCAAATCGCTCCATCAATCTCCTGGTGAACTCGGCATATGTCGTCACCATGGAGTGTCCTAGTGTAACCATCCCATGAAACCACCAATCCTGGGCCTCACCATCCAAATCAGGGTTGCAGGAATCGCCCCCCCCCCCCCCCCGGATCCTAACCCGGAACCGCGACCCGTGCGGAATCGTTTCGGAATCTCGAGGCGAAGCGCGATTCCAAATTGCAGGTGGCGCGATTCCGTTTTTTAAACACGCTTCCTGGTTTTTAGGTGGCGGTGGCCCGGATCCGCGCTTCGGAGGGCGATTCTGGCATCCGGTTGCGCCACGCAACCCACCCGGAAGCGCACGCAACCCGCACGCAACCCGGACGCAACCCGCGGGCAGCGAAAATGAACTTAATTTTTTTTTAATTTCTTTTAAAAGTTAACTTCATGAATAATAATCTTGCATGACTGTAACAACATCATCACATATATTTGTTTCGCAGAGGTTATATTATGGTTCATCATCTCGGAGGTTTGTTACATTGTGATTCATCACAGAGGTTCATTATTGTTAACGCTCTAATGTATAGTCTCGGCTCTGCGCTTTTCTTATGGTTAATTTTTTGTATTATATATATTATGACCTTGGCATTATGACATATAAATCTTGGCACAATCGATACGCAAGTCTCCACACAATTTTATGTATACGGGGGTATGTAGTTTGGGTTCAGTAGAGCACATGTATATATGTTACATTTGTTGTCTTTGTTGTATGGTTCCTCCCAGCCTGTTAATCTCAGCATCACTGTAATACCTATGACTCTTCTCTGCGTATAATCTACAACCTTGTTGGAATCGCCCTGTATTATCTGGTATGGTCTCTACAGTATCTTTGGATGGTCTAGGCACAATAATATACGTTGATATTTCATATGCAATACATATTCGTTGGCATCATAATTTTCACTATTGTACATTTGACATCATTATCATCATTCCAGCTATGTATGTCACCTCAGAATTATGGCATCATTGACATCAGTGGAGTTATTCATGTCATCACTATCAAATATGTATGGCATCTCAACATTGTATGGCACCTTGGTAGTATTTCAGTATTATGTATGGTCTCCCTTAGCATAGTAATATATATGCTCATGATCTCGCACAGTACACAGTGTTGATCTTGGCACTATGACATAATTTGTCTCAGCTGTATGTATGGCATCATTACAATTCAGAGGCAGGGATAATATTTATATGCTGAAACCCTAATGTCAAGCAAAATAGGTTATTGGTAACAAGCATTGTACAAGCATTGTCCAGCAAAAATATGCATGTTTTCATGTCTTCTACAATTAATTTGGTATTTGGGATGTTTGTTTTGAGTATAAATGCAAAAAAATATAAAAAAAAATATATATATAGCAGACGCTTCCGCGGACGCTTCGCTTCCTAGATTTTTGGAAAATGACGCTTCCGCTTCGCTCCCGCTTCGTGCAACATTGATCCAAATGCAATGTCGCCACCTTAATGGCCTTTGTCTCCGACATCTAGTTAAGCTGGAAATAAATGTCCAGCTTCTCCACCCAAGACCTTGCCGAACTGTTTGATGAGCCATCAAACGTAGGCAAGTGGAATCTACTCGCTGCACGGTGGGTGTCACCATCATGATAATGTCGGTACCCTCTGTGATGGTCGCAGGGTCTACTATCCTGCTAGAGCTGAACAAAATCACGGAATGAGAGAGCTTCCCTGAACTCCTGCCCATAGGCCTAGTACTCTGCAAAATAATCACCCATGTGTCCAGGCTCTGCCTCCTGTTGGGCTACGACCCCCGTGTCTCTTCCTAAGAAAGTGGGCATGGTAGAGCGTGTAGGGGCATGTGACGCCACCTGCTGTGCAGTATCACGCTGCTCTGGCAAATGGTGGGATGCACCTGATCCCTCATCAACCTGGAAAACCCGTGGGCTTTCACGTTGTCTGGCCTCTACTGTCGTGAATATCTGCCCCATCACCTCAATCTGCCTCGACAGATCCTACACTGATTTGAGACGCATATCCGCAAATCTCTTCCCCTCATCATCTACCATTGGAGCCTCCTGCTCTGTGTCCACCACCGGCTCCCTCTGTTCTGCGTCCACCGTAGGCACCTCCTGTTCTACGTCCACCACCAGAACACAGTCTCCCTCTCCGTAGGTATTCTCCAACCTACGCCCAGCGTCTCTGTATCTCCAACCTTTGTAACAGATATAGGGTTTCTCCCCCAGTGTCATAGATTGCTAGCTCCACAGGCTGAGCCAGATCTATGCTCTAATACCACTGTAATATCCCTTATCAGGAATATACCTCAAACACAAGCAAACTCCAACCAGAGATGGACTGAGAGGGCATTTACTAGATATGTCGCCTCTAAAAAGAGGACGAGATCCGGAGGTTACCTGGCCCTTTCCAGACTCTGTCTAAGAGTATAGTAGCAACACACACAAGTGGTATGATAGCCGAAAATGCTCAAGGAGATACAAATAATAGTGATACGATATATATCAAATAAACCATAAGCAGATACACAAGAAATGCAAAGAGAATGCTAAGCCATTTTATTATACTGAGTAATAAAATGAGTACAGGAGGTGATCAGGAAGATGGCACCTCTACTTGCACTGGGCAAGTGAAGAAATACACTCAGAATAGCGAAGGAATGGCCCCTCTCTAATCTGCGTCCAAACTGCTGGGAAACTGCTATGCTACTGCTGCTGCTAGAAATCAAGTGAGGATTTGGAGCTGCTCCCCTCCTCAGAAAAGGTTGAAACTCTGGAATCGGAATCTACTCAAGAAACCTAGAAAAACCCAGAAAGCTCTCATGGAATGGTCGACCCCCGAAAATCACCCCCTTGGGGTTCTGCGCAGTTCCTCACTGCTCTACACTGCCACTGAATAAGATACTCCAAAAACCTGCCTGAAACCCCTGCCAAAACTCCTCAATATGCAAGGGCTAATCCCCTGCCCTATCTCTCAGTACCAAACCTCCTACAACCCTCAACCCAAAACTGCGTCGCTCTCACAGTACTGCGCAGTCCTCCAAAACTACGTCCCTCTCCTAGCGCTGCGCAGTCCTCCAAAACGCTGCCACTACTGCTGCAAAAAGGCTGATGTAACTACTACTGAAATGCCAATGAGAATACCTTGCCCGAGCAGGCACTTGAAGTCCCCCGGGGTTAAGGGTGAGATCTCCGAACGGAGACACTCAATGCACTAAACAGTGCTGCAGACTAGCTAAACAGCCAGAGTGCTCCAAGTCGAAATGACTATCACAAATGCTCATCACCCCATGATCAAAATGAAGGAGCTCCTCTCTCTTTTATAGCTTCGGCCTCTCTCAATCCCAATGCTCACCTTCTCTTGCATGATACCCCTTTTGCCACGTGTTCTTCCCCTCCTGCGCAGTCCCTCCATGTGTCTGCGTGGGCTCCATTTCTGCGTCACCCTTTTGGCCCCCATGGCTCTCCCTTTAATTCACAACGTTGTGCTACTAGGAAGTGACTTTTATTCTAAAAGTGAGTTATGTCCCCCTTTCTCACTTTTTTTTATTTACAACATAACTATAGAAGGCAAAATTTGGCAAAATCGAATATTCCAATTAATTGGGGCTAATTACGAATATTACAATTTGTAATAAAATATCCTAACCAAATAGTTAGGATTATTCCCAAATCACTTTTACATAGACTCAATCTAGAACACTAGGACTCCCCTAGGATGCTAGTGACAAAATCCATTCCGGCTTTAGGGTAAGGCTGAAGGAAAACTCTGTCGACCATCCGAGAATGGATCAGTGAGACAAAAAACCTCCCGGAGTGTAGATCGTCACCAGAAAAGTAGGTTCACCTAGGTGATTACATACATGACACAGATCTGCTGAGATTATTTACATTATACACATGCAGACTAGGTTTACATTATAAGATGATCCTTAGGCTGATGATGATAGTTGAACAGCACGGATACGTCGATCAGGCGCTATCCCTTTTGCGAAAAAAGGGGGTGTACTGTTATGGGTGGTTGACACATAGTGGTCAACCTCTGGCTCTACTTGGGGACACGTTGCTGCACTGGAGGAATGTGAGAATCCAGAATCTGCATCCATGCAACACACAACAAAACATAAGTAGCGTCCATCCAAAAATCATCATATAACGTTAAGCACAGGAAAGATATAAGCTCTTCATTTATTAACTAATCTAACAACATGAAAAACCAAATCTAACCACACAATGAAACACTAAAATAACAGGGCATAAGGTTAAAAATACAATACAAAGATGCCCCATGGCATCAGATGCGTTCAATAGAGTGCATATTGAGCATTTGTCTGCTTTTAGGCAAATCTGCCAGTTGTTTCTCGGAAGTGCCATGTCCAATTCTACATACAGTGGCACTTTTTCCTATCCAAAAATCAAGCTGCTCGCGGCCATCTGATGCATCAAATCGCTTTCTCATTCTCTTTCTCTTGCGTCTTTTCTTTGTGGCAGACTGTATTACTAATGACGTGGAACATTCTGCTTCAAGACTCTCAGATGAAGTATGTAAGATATGCGTGACATGTATTTCTTCATTCTGCATCTGATTCTTATCAATTTCTGTTTTATGCAGGTCACCTCCAATTAGCCACTTTTGAATGGAGCAAATGACCTCCTCATAATAAAATGGAGCTTGTTGCAACATATAAGGAGGCTTCTAATCTATCGACGTCTCCTTGTTTCTTTTATCCTCTGACCGATGCTGAAATTTCTGTACCTGTTTTGTTATGGCATCCATTTGGTTAGAGTGTTCAAGCTTCATAGCACTAACTTCCTTAGCATGGTTTTCCTTCATGGTGAATAACTTATTCTGAAGACATATCTGACCAACCTCCACATCTTTTGTTACTTTTTCATTTTCTTCTTTCATGCCCATGAAACAATTTTGCATATAGTTTATCTCTTTCTTATGATTTGCTTGCATGGTAGCCAACTGATTATTATAATCGAATGTCATGATGGTCATTTCTTCATCCATAGTTAATAACTTGTTTTGCATAGAATTAATTTCCCTGTCATGATTAGCTTTCATGGTTTCCATCTCCTTATCTCGCTTTTCCAGGTGGGTGTATAAAGTTCTCATATCCTTGACGTAATCAGTTACAAATTTTTCTTGATTAAGCTCCATATTTTTTACCAGCCGCATTAGTTCTTCTATAATTTGCTTATGATTTTCCCTTTCATTGTTGACACTGATTTGACAACTTGTCCCTGTTTTTTCACTGTCATGGATTTGATCTGCAACAGTACAAGTGGATGGCACATTCTGATATGGAGAATTGTCTTGAAATCTTTCATCGACAGTTGAATCCTTCACAAAATCACTTTCATTCTGTTGCATAATTTTAGGGGCACCATATCTATCTTTAAAAGCATTGACGATGTCTTGTAAAGAAGTGAAAGAATCTTGAGGACAATTATTAAACCAATTCAAAGCATCACCCTCTAAAGAAAAGGCAAAAAGACACATTTTGACATCTTCATGATCATGCTAGGGAGAACTACAATATATGAGCATTATACGAGTAAACCTACATAAATGTTTTTTAACAACGTCTGAATCACCACCCGAGAACAAAGACAATTTATGAATGGCCACTTCCGAAATATCATGGAGAACGTTAGTAAAATGACACGGGGTAAACGAATAATCCATGATGAATAATGAGGGACCAAATGGATGATAAAGAGAGACCTCTGCTCAAGAAAATCAAGAGATCCACAAAAAGCGAGCTTCGAGTAGAAATTCTTGTAGAAATGAAAGAAGTGGAGTCGCCACTTGAACATGAATCTAACTCTAGGATCCAGAAGGCAACAAACAACCGGATATAAGGGAGGGCTTTTTGTTCGAGAAAAAATAAATGAAAAGAAATGGAGGAAGTGGAGTCACCACCCAAACAAGAAACGAACCGAAATGTGTAGGTGCTAAAGGTGCAAATGAAACGATTAACGAGATGACGAAAGATAGGGCGATGAAAAGATCAAATGACGATAGGAAAAGATGGTTGCTTGACAGGTTAATGAATGGCGGAAAAGATGAGATGATTAAAATGATGAAATATGAATGTCGTGAGGACCAAGGGCAAAAAAACTATATCCCTGGAAACGGCGCCAAAAATGTTGTCACGCAAAGTGTCTACGCACCGCAACAATGCTCAGAGTAAGGGTTGTCACTCTTAATCCTTACACACTCCATTTAGACTCACTCCTAGGCAAGTCAAGGGGGGTAGTCCCTAAGGTAAATGGATGAGAAAGCTTGCAGATCATGGGTTCTAGGAGATTTTAATGATGGACAACTTGATGAATCTAAATGATTAAATCAGATTGATAGATTAAACGCCAATGTAAACAAGACACGACCACAAGATAAAAACAATTATAGACCAATGCCTTCGATATTTGAATTAACCCTCAATAAAACAAGCTATCTAGAAAGATTGTCAATATCTGACAAAAAGTGACAATCATAAATAATCCACGAAAACGCCCAACACTATCACATGCAAAAAATTCCAAATTTAAAATTATTTTCGCTGACTGCCCAAATCTAGATTTAATAAATTTTCTTCAACATGCCAAATATGATTAAAAATGTTTATCGCACCTTGACCATAGGAAAATGATAAAAATTGCATTTAATGACCAAATGACACAAAGGAACTTTAGGTTCAAATTTTTTAATTATTCCTTAGGAATTTAAATTAATCAAAGGATTTAAAAATTAAAATTTTTAATGGGCCACATGCCACATTAAAAATTCTAAAGTTTAAGCGAATAAACTCCTTAATTTTATTTATTCTCAGTCACAAAATCCTTTTTAGATTTTCTTAATCTTTTAAAAACTTTTAATGTTTTAAAATGTTTTTTTGGATTTTTTAAACTTTTTTAATGTTTTTCAAATTTTAGAAATTTTTAGATTTAGAATTTTAGAATTTTTATCAAAGTCAAAATAAAACAAAAATAAAATCTAAATGAAACCAAAATCGAATTTTTATTATTATTATTATTTTTAAACGCTACCTATCTAACCCTAAGTCTAACAATATACAAACCTAACTTAAATCATGTACCTAATAAAAAATAAATTGAAACGTTGATTGATTGGAGTGCAGGTTCACGGGAGAAGTGACGATGGAGGGAGACGAGAGTTCGATGGAGCTGGTGTAGGAATATACAGGGTAAGTTCCTTAGACAGAACACCAAAGGACACCGCTCACAACCAGATCGCAGATCAATACACTAGTATTTTGACGTGGTTAAAACCCTCAAAGAGGGAAACAGTCCACGGCCTGAGCCAACGCGGCCACTTCAGGCAATTTATTAATAAAAGAATGAAAATTTACATATGTTTCTCTCGTGCACGGATTACCCTACAAATGACCCTCCATGCGCTTTAAATAGAAATCATGGACCAATCGGGTGTCAAGCCACGGATCAAGTGTCGGTAATACCGAGGAGAGAATGAACCATCGGATCACTACATATCATGACCGTCGGATTGTAAGTTACAAAATGTACAACGGTAAAGAAACACACTTTACCTAACTCTATACTAGACCAAGTTGTACTTAACTATTTCCTATGTGTCGGAATATCCTAACATCCCCCCTTAAGAACAACTTGGGATAGGATTGAAGGATTTACAAATATGACACAATAGGAGAAGGAAGGAGGCACTAGAGCCTATCCCCCCTTAGTGACAACTTCCTGAACTCCAACCATAAATCGAAGTTTAGTGAACTTCGCCTCTGTGAGAGCCTTTGTGAAGATGTCTGCAACTTGATCATCTGTTGAACAATATTGCACTTCAAGAACATGGTCGTGAATGAGCTTTCTGATGAAGTGCATGTGCAGTTCAATGTGTTTGTTGCGCTAATGTTGGACTGGATCTTTGCATAGTTGAATGGCACTTTGATTATCACACCAAAGTGTAGTCGGATGCTGCTGCTGAAAGCCAAACTCTGACAGGATCTAACGAAGCCACAAGGCTTCCTTACTAGCTTCTACGGCACCACAATACTCTGCTTCTGCTGATGAAAGAGAAATGGCAGCTTGTTTCTTGCAAGCCCATGTAATAGGTCCTGAAGCAAAAGTGAACACATAACCGGCAGTAGACTTTCGATCATCAGGGTCACCAGCCCAATCAGAATCAGTGAAACCAACCAATAGAGGAGTTGCTTCGGCACTATAATGAATCCCAAACTGAACTGTACCTCGAACATAACGAAGTATTCTTTTAGCTGCTTTCCAATGACTTTCACGTGGGTTTTGCATAAACCGAGCAACAAGGCCAACAGCAAAGGAAAGGTCAGGACGAGTATGGGTTAGATACAAAAGTTTTCCTACAAGTTGACGATATAAGGTAGCATCAACTTCAGGAGAAGTACAAGTGACTGAAAGTTTGACTCCAGACTGAAAGGGAGAAGGGGCTGGCTTAAAGTGTTCCATGTGAAAATGGCGTAGAATATCACAGGCATACTTGGACTGGGAAAGGGAAATACCCTCCTTGGATTGCAAGACTTGAAGACCGAGAAAATAATGTAAGTGTCCTAAGTCTGTCATTTCAAATTTCTTTTTAAGGCTGGACTTCACATGGTTTATAAGGTTGGGATCACTACCGGTAAGGATAAGATCATCAACATAAAGAACAAGAATGATAAGAGACTTGCCCACTGTCTTGGTGTAGACAGTATTGTCAGAATGACACCTAGAAAACCCAGATTCTAAAAGAAAGCTATCCATTTTGGCATAACAAGCTCGAGGAGCTTGCTTGAGACCATAAAGGGATTTCTTAAGCCGACATACAAGGCTGGAGTCTGTTTTTATGAAGCCAATGGGTTGTTCCATGTAGATTTCTTCATGCAAGAAGGCAGATTTAACATCCATCTGATGGACTTCCCATTTGAACAAGGCAGCAAGGGAAAGAACAAGGCGGATAGAGTTCATTTTGGCAACAGGGGAGAAGGTTTCAGTGTAGTCAATGCCTTCAACCTGTGAAAAACCTTTAGCAACAAGACGAGCTTTATGTTTATCAACTTTCCCATCTGGTCCATACTTGGTTCTGTAAACCCATTTGCATCTAACAAGTTTTCGTCCCTTTGGTAGAGGAACAAGATCCCATGTATCATTTGCTAATAATGAATGATATTCTTCATTCATAACTGCTTCCCAATCTAGATGGCCTGAAGCTTCTGCAAAGGTGTCAGGATCATAATTTACTGGAGCTTGAGCCAGTAAAGAAGAGGCTCTCTCGAACTGAGAACGTGTGCGTCGCTGATCTGTAGGATCACCGGCAAGATCACCTGCTGCATCTCGAGTAGCACGAACCCATTTTGGAAGCTGAGGAGCTGAAGGAGGATCCTGAGATGGTGGGGGAGGATTGTCATCCTCACTTTCATCATCTGAAGAAGAAATGTTTTCAAAAGTAGAAGAGATAGGGAGAGGTGGCACATCCGTCGGACTAGGCTCGCAGGCCGATATATTTTCATCAAATTTTACATCTCTTCTAATGATAACATTTTTGGACTTAAATGGAATAAGTCTATAGCCTTTGACATCTTCAGAATATCCAACAAAAGTACATTTTTCACTCTTAGGTTCTAAAGCTTTATGCTTTTCATCTGGAATATGCGCCCACGCTTCACTTCCAAAAACACGAAAGTGACTTACATCTGGTTTGATTGAGCTCCATGCTTCTTCTGGAGTGATATTCTTTAAAGCCTTAGTAGGAGTGCGATTTATTATGTAATTTGCACAGTTAATTGCTTCTGCCCAAAAACTAAAACCAAGTCCTTTAGATTGTAGCATACAATTAGCCATTTCCTTTAAGGTGCGATTCTTCCTTTCAGCTACACCATTTTGTTGTGGAGTATATGGAAGAGTATGTTGCATTTGAATTCCATTCTCAGTGCAAAAGTTGATGAATGTGTTTTTAACATATTCTCCGCCATTATCAGATCTTAGCTTAAGAATTTGATGTCCAGATTGTTTTTCAACAAAGGCCTTGAAGGCCAAAAATGTGTTAAATACTTCACTCTTAAGTTTTAAGAAGTATACCCAAGTGCGTCTGGAGAAATCATCAATGAAAGTTAAGAAATACTTGCAGCGAGAGAATGAAACAACTAGAAGTGGACCACATAAATCACTATGCACAAGCTGTAAAGGGGCTGTGGCGTGCCAAGAGGCACGTTTTTCAAAACTGTCCCGATGATGTTTTCCGAGTACACATCCGGAACAAACACCATTTCTGCAAGATATCATAGGAAGAACTGTCACCATATTTTCTTTACATAGATGCTGAAGGGAGCGATAGTTTAAGTGACCAAATCGCTCATGCCAAAGTTTGCTCACTTCATCGTTATGAGCAACAAATACTGAGGGAAGATTTGATGATCCAAAGTTGTGAAACTTGTACAACCTTGTAGAATCATCAGCAATGCCAGTAGCCAAAATCTGTTTAGGATCTTTTAGGTCCTTGATTACAACATCATGAGGTGAAAATTCAACGATTTTACCTTCACCTGAATGAGTTATCTGATATACAGATAGAAGGTTGCAAGATAATGTTGGAACACAAAATACATCATTAAACTAACCATTGTCTAGATGAACAGTTCCAGTCCCTACAACACTAAGAGATCTATCATCACCAACATATATATTTTTGGTGGTACAATCATTTAAAGAAGAAAACATGGCTTTTTTTTTGCCATGTGATAAGAAGCTCCAGAATCAATGAGCCACTCATGAGAATGAGAAGAAGAAGATACATTTAATGCATAACCAGACCGAGATGATTGACAACCACATGCAGAAAGTGCCATTCCTGAAGATGAAGTTGAAGTTGAAGAATGCTCCACATGGATGTTATGTTTCTTCATCGCTGCTTCCAAGGCTTCCATCTTCTTAAAGCATTTGGATTCTAAGTGGCCATCTCGATTACAAAAGTTGCAATGTCTATCAGTCTTCTTCCATTTGTTTTTATTTGTCTTATCATTTTGTTGAAATGATTTTTCATTTTGAGGCTGAGATTGCTTAGGACCCTTGTTTGGTTTAGGACCATTCTTTTTGGGATATGACTTCTTAGGATTCTTTGAATTTGGTTGCTGTTGGGCGGCTAACGCTTTTTTCGAAGAGTTTCCAAGATTAAGAAGACCAAGGTGTAAGAGTTTTTCTTGTTCTCTTATTAAAGAATCACAAAAAGAGTCAAAGGAAGGAGACTTGTAGTCCGTTCCTTGAGAAATGAAGGCTTCTCTTGTAGAATGGAAGGTGGAAACAAACACAGAGTAGGCTGGTCCCAACTTAGTAAGAATGGAATAGATAAGGTTACTATCTTCTTTCTTAACCTTAACACCTTCCAAGAGATATCTAAGGGTCTTGAACTTGGACAAGAAATCTTCAATACAAGAAAAATTATTAGGGTCCAATGTAAGCAACTCATTTTCAAGTTGATGGGCTCTAAGTTCATTTTTAATCACAAAAACTTTATTGATTTGTTTCATTGCTTAATCAAGAGTATCAAGTTCTGCAATATGGAATCTAAGATCTGGAGAAATAGACATCCCTATCAATCCACGTGCTTGATCTTGCCTATTTTCCCATTTAGCAGCCTTATCTTCATCCTTCGGTTTCTTTTCTTGGCCTGAGGCTATTCTGTAGAGACCTTTACTTCTAAGTAAATCCTCAATGTAGGACAACCATTGGAAGTAGTTGGTGTTGTCAAGGGTAACTTGGTATTGACTTTCCATTTCAACGGAAACTGAAGCTAAAGATGCTGAAACTAAGTGTTCCAATGGATAGATCTCGAAAAATTAGGCTGGTTTAAAAAAAACGGCTCTGAAAACGGCTTCCGGATGAAGAAGTTATGGCTTTTTGAAAAAAAGTTGATGAAGTTGCCGACGAAGTGCGAGAATGTGCGGAAATGAAAAAGTTCGCGCCACAAAATGGAGACTTGAACCCAAGACCTCTACTCTCTTAAAATAGCTTTGAACCAATTGAGCTATACAAAAAATTTGAGAGAGAGAGAGGGGGGGGTGCTTTGGGTTGCGTGCTTGCTTTGAAAAAGCTCTTTTTCCCTACAAAACAAAAAACACAAAACCCAACACGGACATGCAAAGAAAACAAACCTTACGGCTCGAAGTTAGCTTTAGCCAAAAAACTAAATATTTTCAAAAATGAACCTTGCGGCTCAAAGTTAGCTTTAGCCGGAAACTAAATATTTTCCTCAATGTTTCTGATTTTCCGAGATCACCCTAAGGCGCAGGGAAAAGAGCATACGCATGAGAAAAATCCTTCCTTTCTGTTTCTGATTTGCCCAGATCGCACAGAGTCGCAGGGCAAAGAGCATACGCAGAAATGAAAGGTATAGATCCGGTAATAAAAAAAGGCTAAATAAACTGAAACCGAAATAAATAGAGAGAAAAAAAACTGTAAACTGCAAATAAACACTGTATACCTCCAGATCTTAAAAATGACGCAGCTAGGGCTACCGGAAACCTTTTCGCCTGAAACGAAAGGGGTTCCTCACTAGAACAGATGCTCCCAATACAACAGAGCAGTCCTCTCGGCCCGAAAGCAGTCAGAAACAGTAGATCTAGGAAATGGCAGTCGGATGCAGTTCTACCGGCTTCAGATTTGGATCACCAACGGACGCGGCCCTCAAATAGCTCTGATACCATGTAGGAATATACAGGATAAGTTCCTCAAACAGAACACCAAAGGACACCGCTCACAACCAGATCGCAGATCAATACACTAGTATTTTTGACGTGGTTAAAACCCTCAAAGAGGGAAACAGTCCACGGCCTGAGCCAACGCGGCCACTTCAGGCAATTTATTAATAAAAGAATGAAAATTTACATATGTTTCTCTCATGCACGGATTACCCTACAAATGACCCTCCATGCGCTTTAAATAGAAATCATGGACCAATCGGGTGTCAAGCCACGGATCAAGTGTCGGTAATACCGAGGAGAGAATGAACCGTCGGATCACTACATATCGTGACCGTCGGATTGTAAGTTACAAAATGTACAACGGTAAAGAAACACACTTTACCTAACTCTATACTAGACCAAGTTGTACGTAACTATTTCCTATGTGTCGGAATATCCTAACAGCTGGTTGCGTGGAGATGGAGGATACACAGAAATGGCAGAGGCAAATTTCAAAGGCAGCGAGGGAGGTACAGATGAATGGAACTGGGTGTGGGGAGACTGCGTGAGATGGACAGGCAGCGTGGAGATGGAGGATACGTTGAGAGAGTTGCGGATCTAAGAGTTTTGCTTGCAGGTGATGAGGAGCAGCAGATCAAGCAACCGATTTGTTGATCGAAGGTTTAGCTGAGGTATGCGTGGAAGGGAGAATCGATTGCAGGTGCTGCGTGAGGAGGGTGGATACAACTGCGCGGATCTGAGCGATGGGCAAGGTCAAAACGCAGTAGAGGTGATGGCAGCCACAGATAAGGACGCAAGGTATGCAGAGAAGGAGGATTGCAGCATTGAATAGGTGAAGCGATGGCAGGGGTTAGGAACAGCCGAATGGAGGGTTTTTTAATTGAGAAATAACGTAGCAGAAAGGAATCACACAATGAAATTGCATGGAGGTGATTTGACGTAGTGTAGCGAAGATGGAAGGATGGAAGCATTTAGTGAACCGGATGAGGAAAGGGTTCGATGGTGAGGAAGAAAGACAGCGAGGGTTTGAGGATCTAGAGAGAACCAAAAATAGAGGGTTTCTAAAAAAAATTAAAAATAACACTTTACGGCGAACTAAGAAACCCCAAACTCAGACAGGTGGCCAAAAACCCCTTTAAATTTATCAGAACTCCTTTAAGAAATTTTCCAGAAATTTAAAAAAAATCTTGAATCAGCTTGCTTCAGATTTGATCCTAAAATCGAAATTTCCAGATCTGATTTTAAATTTAAATCCTTGCAAAAAATGATGCTGATGGACCTCCAGAGATCCAGATCTTACCCTCCAGGGCCTAGATCTGGACTCTGCATAGCTTTCAGCTTCAGATCTGCAGCTGCAATACAACAAAAAACACCCAAACGATATATACAATGACCCAAAAAACGCCCAAGTCAGAAAACTGAAATTTTACAGATCTATGTACATAAATGGCAAATCTATCAGATCTAGGAAGTGTGAGTCTGACTCCGCTCCCAAATCTGAAGCTCTCAATAGCCAGATCTAACAATTTAGCACAGAAAAATTATTTTTTTTTTAATTTTAGAGGAGGTACTAAGTTCAAAACCCTTCATGCATCACCCATAAAAAAAATGTCTTGTGATAAGCTCGGGATCAAATTCAAACTAGGTTCTTCAAAAAACACGGATGGGAGTTGGCTGGTTCAGCCGAGAACTTCCCCGAATGCCCGATGATCTAATAATCAAGGATTTTCCTGCAAAACTCAATTTAGTCGTCAATCATAGAGCATGAGAACAATAATAAGATTCAAATCTAATAGAGATACTTGTTATTATATTCAAAACTTAAATTATCATTCAAACCCCAACGACTGAGAAAGATACCTGTACTCAAATTGCTCTTCAGAAGCTATTATTAAAGGCAGACAAGAAATTACACACGAAAATAATACATCTTACAGCATTTCCATGAAGAGTAACACCAGCAAAAATTTAACCCCAAAGTCTTTCTTTATTGCTCATAAAAAAGGATTACAAGAGAGAGCTTCTCGCTTAGTACACAATCAAAAGATCGAATCATACTGACTGACAAATGACCTCCTATTTAAAGATAAATCCTCAAACGGCTAGTTCGAGCGATCATTGTCAAAGTGATCTCGACTGATGATGAGAATCAAAATTTCTTTTAATCTCATCCGTCGAAATTTTAAATATTGAGGAAATTTCGAATTTTTCAATTAAATGCATTTTAATAAATTCAAAAATTAAAATTTTGCATTTATTTCCTCAAAATTTTGACTTTGACTTAACCCCAGGGACCCAAGGCATAAAATTTAGCAAAATAATCAATTAACCTTAGTGCTTAGACCTGTTAAGATTTAATTTTTTAAAGAATCCACGAATTTTACCTCTGAAAAACTTAAATTTACCTAGGACCTAGGACCTATGAGGGGATAAATTATTTTTCTAACCCTCAAGACACTTTACATCATGATTTTTTTTAATTTTTTACATCTTAAGGGAGAAAAACCCATTCAAAAAAAACCCTCACAGACTACCCAATTCTGTGACACAAATATAATCTAGCAGATCAAGCAATTTGTAATAAAATGACCTAACCAAATAGTTAGAATTATTCCCAAATCACTTTTACATAGACTCAATCTAAAACACTAGGACTCCCCTAAGATGCCAGTGACAAAATCCATTCTGGCTTTGGGGTAAGGCTAAAGGAAAACTCTGTCGACCATCCGAGAATGGATGGTGAGACAAAAAACCTCCCGGAATGTAAATCGTCACCAGAAAAGTAGGTTCACCTAGGTGATTACATACATGACATGGATCTGCTGAGATTATTTACATTATACACATGCAGACTGGGTTTACATTATAAGATGATCCTCAGGCTGATGATGATAGTTGAATGGCACAGATACCTCAATCAGGCGCTATCCCTTTTGCGAAAAAAGGGGGTGTACTGCTATGGGTGGTTAACACGAAGTGGTCAACAGGACCCAAATGAAATAGCCTGAAACAAGAAATGCGCACTGCCAGGGAAAGTTTATTGTTAGCTGGCAACTGAAATAGAAAATTATGCTCTAAATACTACTGGGACTGCTACTAAAGTACCCCATCCGATCGTCAATGTCAACTTGGGGATCATCTTGGTGCACTGCATGGTCCTATCCCCCAGTACCAGTACTATGAATGCCTATAAGGATTGTGTGCATAACCCTGTCCATTCTACCAGTTGAGCATCTATGAAGTTTTGGGTGGCCCCATTGTCCACTAAAACAATCACCCGTTGCCCTTGAATAGTTCCTTTGACCCGTAATGTCAAGTACCTCGGAATCCCTACAAGTTATAATATCCCTTCCTAAATTATTTTGGAACAAGATTTATTTCTACATTTTGGGGGCCAATTTTGGTGAAGATGGGGCCCATTTGATTTTTGATAGATGACTTACAAGTTAGAGGCAAGTTAATTTTATTTTTGTTTGTTTTGTTAATGATATGTGGGGACCACCCACATAAGAAATACGCACTCCCTAAGCCAATGATTCGAAGTGCATGAGAGGGCAGAAAATGCGGGAATAAAGGCTCCACTAAAGTTATAAAAGGAAGGCATCACACTTCATTTTGCGTTCTTGGCTTATCGAATTTGATTCTGTTGCTCGAGTTGTTTAGCCGGGTCACTTGTTGTTTAGCAAGGGTTTTCCAAGCAGAGAACTCACCCTTTCTTCGGGGGAATTTGAGTGCCACCATAGAGAGGCTCATCTATTATCATCTGGAGGAGATTTGTAGCGAGATTTCCAGCATTTGTATTCAGTTCGCCCCAACAATGCGTATTTTTTGAGGACACAGTAATGGATCTAGTGTGGCCATTGCAGCATTCTTCCAGAGGGCTATTGTCGGGAGAAATTAGGAGAAGAAGGCCCAACAGATTTGTTGGCTATTGGGTGATTTTGAGGGCTGGAAGTGGCAGCAATATTCAGGTGTGACTTTGCAGACTTTGTGGCCAACGTAGAAGAGAGAAACTGGGCATACATGGGAGATAGAGTTTCAGCCATTGGGGTTATTGCTTGCTGGGAGAAATAAGGGAAGTATTAGTGGAGTTGATTGCTACATTTCAAGAGTGTCTAGGGAGGAATTTGTTAGTGGTTTGACAGACAGTGTGCTTCAACAGCTATTGGAAAATGTAGGGCTTTTGGGGGTCGATTTTGGAAGGTCAAAATCAGACCAAACCATTTTTAGGCTTTTGTGGGTTTTTCACGAGGAGCCTAAATATAAATTTGAAGAATTTTCTTAAGCACCGTAGGTAGGGTTTTCAGCTATAACTTTGCAGCAGACAATGCAAAATTACTGAGGATTGCACAGTGCCTTTGGTGGTCGATTTTGGGAGGTCAAAATCAAGCCAAAACATTTCAGGCTTTTTGTGGGTTTTGCCTAAGGAGCTAGATATAAATTTGCAGAATTTTCTGAGCACCAAATGTGGGGTTTTCATCCATATATTTCTAGGAGACAGTACATAAATGTTTGGAACTGCACAGTATCTTTGGGGGTCGATTTTGGGAGGTCAAAATCAGGCCAAACCATTTCTGGATTTTTGTGGGTTTTTCCTAAGGAGCCTAGATATAAATTTGTAAAATTTTCTGAGCACCAGAGGTGGGGTTTTTAGCCATATCTTTGCAGCAGACAGTGCAAAATTGTTGGGGACTACGCAGTGCAGCAATTGGTCAGTTGATTGTAGCTCCGGGTTGTCATTGCTTCACCTGGGCTTTGCTCCACTTGCCTTTGAGGCAAGCCCAGGTGCATTCCTTCCATATTTTGTACTCTTGCACCAGTTTATAATAAAATGGCTTAGTTGCTTCCATATTTCTGATTGTTCTAGGTGTTTACTAAATTGTTTTAAAATTTCTATGGTGAAAATTGTTATTTGCTTGCATATCACTGTTTTTCCTATTTTGGAACATTACAGTGGTATCAGAGCCATAATCTTGGCTCAGCCTATGGGAAACCCTTCGTTCTATGACAAGACCAGAATAAAAAGCTAAGAAATCATGGGATCCAAAGAAAGATTAGAATCAAACAACATGGTAGTAACCTTGAATGAGGTGATTAGGATGCAACAAATGATGATTGATGTGGGGGAAAAGTTGATTCATTCCGCAATTGGGAATCAAGACCATTCTCAATTATACAGCAAATCCACTATGCCCAAAATTATGGGTAATGCATCAAGATGGCAAGACATGATTGCAATTGATGTGGAGTTATTGGAAGCAAATTGGAGGGCATACCAATCGTTGGGTCATGACATTAAGGCGTCCCTCTCTTTTTGCGAGTTCTGTGAACTAAGAGACATGCACAAACCAATGGGGATTCAGTGGAATTATGTTGGGACGATGGAGAGGATTAAGGAAAAAGACGAGAGAGTAGTTCAAGGGGCCATGGTTGGCAAGGAGACAGTTGAGCATACACTCGTTGATGAGATGCCATCCGTTGTTGAGGTATCCATTAATGAGGTATCCTGGGTTGTGACCGAGTTCTCAGGTGATAGTAGCGCACCACAGGTTGATGAGGTGTCAGGAGACATCCCCACTGTTGATGAGGAGCCAATAGGTACAGAGGCATCCAAATCTATGATAGAGTTGTCAAACGACAATCACCTACAACTGACTGGTGAGCATGTCTTACATGTTGGGTTGTCTATGGAGGAGTAGTCAGAGGCTCGTGTAGAGTCCATGATGGATGAGGATGTGCAACCATCCTTTGGGCTAGCCATTGATGAGGGGCAGCATAGAGACCACACATTGGGATTTCAGCACAGTTCGCTTAAGAGGCACACTGATGGGATCTACAATGTTGTTAGCCCACCCTTATGCATTGGGTTGAGGGAGGCAGGGCTACCTAGTCAAATCTCATGTGTTGACATGGATAGCGAGAAGAGACGATTGGAGTTGCACAAGGTGCAACATCCGCATGTCGGGGTTGTTCTATGTGCAGGTGTTTGTGCATTCAATCCCTCTCTTGGGGTTGGATGGCAAGAGATTCTGAGTTGGTACCCGGTGGAGTAGACTGGACTCATGGAGATGGTCATAGTCTGGAGTAAGGCCCAACAGGAGCTCTTAGACACCGAGGGCACTAGAGGCTCAGGTTGGCACTAGGGTCTAGGTGGAGCTCCCTATCCAATATCAGACATGCAGGATGGCTATGGCATCGATGAGGTAGTCAACTCAGTGACTGAGCAAATACATTCCCTAGGGGAGTTCTGTCAGCATTAGTAGATAGGCAGTTTGTGAGTAGGCTCCATGGATTGTATTGGCATGTTGGTTGTGCATGGGGTTGCAAGATGATTAGCATTCTCTAGCAGGAGCTAGTTGGAGGAGGTGGCATGGATAGGGCACCGGACCGGATATTGTATGGAGACGATGTTATTCCATTGAGGTTTAGGACTCAAGGGTCATAGAGGATCGGCACAGCAAAGATATCCCCTCTAGGAGGAGTGGAGTTACGGTTCCCAGGTCTACTAGGAGGGACAACCGGACATGACGCGTTTCATGGTGGGGTCAATAGCAGAGTGGTGGACACTTTGGCACATGCGGGATACCATATGTTACAGGGTGGTATGACAGTAGGCAATGGTACACAAGTCTGCACAAAGTCAGGTCATAGAGTCTAGTGTTATATAGAGGGATGTGGCTTGATGCATACATACCCAATTCTAGGCCATAGCACCCAGTGGTGTGCAGGGCTATGTAGCGAGGAGCAGTGGCCTACAAAGGAGCATGGAGATGCATGGTGGTATACCACAACATGTTGATTTACATTGTGGGGTAGGAGTGACTCGCATTGCATTGAGGATGTGCAGGGAGTCACAGGTGCAATGACACAGGCAAGACACAGGATGGTACAGGATGGTATAGTTGTAGCCGGGGGTATCCAGAGGTGTATAGGGACTGATTGCGGCGTACAGTGGCATATCGAGGAGTGCGGTGGTACTTGGTGGTATGCAGTGACACATGATTCGGTGGAGCGTTGCCTCCAAGGAGACTTATGGACAGGGACAGTAGGTGTACCATTGGACGAAACTCACCTAGGACCGATAAGGACATTGTTGAGCATCTGGGGACACCAAGTATAGTGGAGGTCGGGCCTCGAGGGGGTTGTCAGCAGATCCAAGGCGGAGAGAGGGTCGCCCGTAGGATTACTCTTGAGCATTCCGGCAGACTCTTTACATACTCTTTGGGACATACCCACCCATCATCTTCCAGTGTTGCTTACAGTAGCAGAGGATTTGGTTGTTGCCCTTTGCACTCTCCATTCAAGCAGCAGGGCATGGGAGGCTCACCCTAGGCAGTTGGATGAGGCACCACGTGTCATGGGCTGAGAGGAGACTCTCTAGTTGAGACACTTGGTAGGTGCACGAGTTGACAGTTACAGGCTTAGGGATGGCATGGTTGATTGTCAAGGTAGCATATTTTCCTCTCCTACTCACACTTGGGGAGGTGACCGAGAGGGAGTTACATGTTTCCTTTTCAGTTGAACAGCTCGAGGCGTTAGGTGAGCATGAGGTACAGAGGACCATAGTCCTTGTTGGCAGGATGATGCCTAGGCTTCCGGAAATACCCAGGCACATCATCAGAAGCTGGGATAGCAGATCTCGTTGTGTGATTTGATAGGCACAGATTAGCTGGATATTCGTGGCACAAGTTCTTGATGCTCGGTGTCTACCTATTGGATACCTACAAAAGGCAGAGATGGGGCACAGAGGGGTCCCAACAGCTAGCATCATATCACAGCAACAGGCAAGGACGATTGGGGGTTGCAGACCTCCAGTATGATTATGGGATCAAAGGATCCAGCGGATTGGTGGGATACTCCACTCCTCAGTAAGCATGGTCGAGATAATGGGCAGACTGATTCATTCACAGGCGGACACATGGGGCATCACTAAAGCCCTCACCATAGGATGAGGCAGATTGTTGCTCAGGATTGGGGCTAGCTATGGAGTGATAGGCATTGGCAATGTTGAGTCACTATGGCAAGATTGGCCTAGCCTCGATCATTGCATCGATTATGGCCAAGAATTATGGGAGAGGAGGATATGGTATGAGCATGCTAGGCAGTTAGTCATGACTAGAGTGTCACGATGTCAGCAAGATAGGTTCCTTTTGCGACAGGTAGGGGATTTTGGCATAACAAGGCTGAGCAATTCAACTAACTGTAGAGGTGCGCTGGTTTCTACAGGGAAGGGTCATCCAGATCTTCCATTTGGTTTCAGTGATTCGTTGATGGTGTGGGGAACTTCACCGGTGTGGCAGTGTGATCAACAGGAGGAGATCAGGGGAGGCCTGGGTAGACGAAGGTTCAATCCCACCAAGATTGGATTGCATCTTCAGGAGTTTACTCTCGTAGTGCATGAGATGGACTACTCAGTAGAGAAATTTCATGGGGAGTTGGGCAAAGTCCTACATTATCATGATGCTCTACTTATTGCTAATATGCAGAGGGCTTCTGGTACCTGTATCTAGTTGGATAGCGAGTGGAGCAAGGTGTGCTTCACATTGATTAGGATGGCTTGGGATCCTGGTATCAAGGGATTCCTTCATGTCGGGACAGTGTTGAGATTGGGGATGACTCAATGGTACATTTGGGACCGTGGAATTATTGGTGGTTATAGTGGTGATCAACAGTCAGAGAGGGCACTTGTTCATGCATTGCTTGAGGACAAGCAATTTTTGGCGGGAACGATTGTAATGTCCCTTCCTAAATTATTTTGGAACAGGATTTTTTTCTACATTTTGAGGGCTAATTTTGGTGTAGACGAGACCCATTTGATTTTTGATAGAAGACTTAGGAGTTAGAGGCAAGTTAATTTTATTTTCTTTTGTTTTGTTAATGGTATGTGGGGACCACCCACATAAGAAATACGCACTCCCTATGCCAATGATTTGAAATGGGTGAGGGAAGAAAATGCGGGAAGAAAGGATCCACAAAAGTTATAAAAGGAAGGTAGCACACTTCATTTGGCATTCTTGGCTTATCGAATTTGATTTTGTTGCTTGAGCTATTTAGCCAAGTCACTTGTTGTTTAGCAAGAGTTTTCCAAGCAGAGAACTCACCCTTTCTGGGGACTTTGAGTGCCACCCTAAAAAGGTTCATCCATTATCATCCGAAGAAGATTTGTAGAGAGATTTCCAGTATTTGTATTTAGTTCGCCCCAGCAGTGCGTATTTCTGGAGGACGTAGTAGTGGATCTAGTGTGGCCATTGCAGCATTCTTCCAGAGGGCTATTATCGGGAGAAATTAGGAGAAGAAGGCTCAATAGATTTGTTGGCTATTGGGTGAGTTTGAGGGCTGGAAGTGGTAGCAATGTTCAAGAGTGATTTTGCAGACACTACGGCCAGCATAGCAGAGAGAAACTGACCATACGTGGGAGATAGAGTTTCAGCCATTGGGGCTATTGCTTGCTTGGAGAAATAAGGGAAGTATTGGTGGAGTTGATTGCTACATTTCAGGAGTGTTTGAGAAGGATTTTGTTGGTGGTTTGACAGACAGCGTGCTTCAACATTGGAAAGCATAGGGATTTTGGGGGTCGATTTTGGAAGGTCAAAATCAGGCCAAACCATTTTTGGGTTTTTGTGGGTTTATACTGAGGAGCCTAAATCTAAATTTGCATAATTTTCTAAGCATCGTAAGTGGTGTTTCAGTCGTATCTATGCAACAGATAATGCAGAATTACTGGGGACTACACAGTACCTTTGGGGGTCGATTTTGGGAGGTCAATATCAGGCCAAACCATTCTGGGTGCTTGTGGGTTTTGCCTGAGGAGCCTAGTTATAAATTTGCAAAATTTTTTGAGCACCAGAGGTGGGGTTTTCATCCATATATTTGCAGCAGACAGTGCAGAATTGTTGGGGACTGCATAGTGTCTTTGGGGGTCGATTTTGGGAGGTCAAAATCAGGCCAAACCATTTCTGGATTTTTGTGGGTTTTTCCTGAGGAGCCTAGATATAAATTTGCAGCCATATCTTTGCAATAGGTAGTGCAGGATTGCTGGGGAGTGCGCAGTGTAGCAGTTGGTCAGTTGATTGTAGCTCTGGGTTGTCATTGCTTCACCTAGGCTTTGCTCTGCTTGCCTTTGAACCAAGCCCAGGTGCGTTCCTTCCATATTTGTACTCTTGCATTAGTTTATAATAAAATGGCTCAGTTGCTTCCATATTCCTGATTGTTGTTCGGTGTGGAGCTTGATTATCTTCTTTATTCAGAGGTATCACCGCATTGGACCCCAATTCAGAAGAAATATCTTGAACCCAGATGAGGAAATGGCCTAGAGCAGGAAATGTGCACTACCCAAAAAAGTCCAAAAAAGTATGTTGTTGGCTTCCAACTGAAATAGAAGATTTTGGGTTGGAATTTCGCTTAAAATTCCTGTGCTCAAGAGCACTTCAATCCCTTGCGTTGAACAACTTCAAGAGAGGTCAAATTCTAAAATGTTATGGTCAAAAGATGATGGGAATTCTCTTTTATACCTTTGTCCTTGTGTATTCCCTTAGTGACCCCCACGTTCCAATAATTCACACTCCTTCCCTCAAGGGGTGGATATTGCCTCCCTTTCTTGAGTGCGGCACCCATTCACCCTCTTTTTCCAAGTAAAAATACCAAAAATAGCAAAATGTGCTATACTTAGCAAAAATTATGGAATTGGGGATTGTTGTTGCACAAAGAGTCTAGGAACTGCGACAACGCTCAGAGTAAGAGTTGTCACTCTAATCCTTACTCACTCCGTTTAGAGTCTCTCCTAGACAAGTCAAGGGGGTGGTCCTTAGGGTGAATGAATGAGGGTAGCCTGTGGAACACAGACTCTAGAAGACTTAAAGATGAACAACTTGATGAATATAAACAAGTTCTGGTTAACCGAAATGGATAAATCTTAATAAAATAAGACACAACCACAAGATAGAAATAATTATAGACTAGTGCCTTTATACTCAATTGACCATAAACTAAATAAAAACAAGTTATCTAGAGCAATTTATAAATGTGGCAAAGCGACAATCATGAATAATTAAATGTCAATGCCCAAAACCTTATCACACAAGATATTCTAGCAATTAAATCCTGTGAAGATTTATGAAATTTAAATGCTAAGCAATGATTCCATATTTAAAATGATTTTCATTAATAACTTAGATCTAGAATAATTTATCATTCTCCAATAGTCAATGATTTTAAAACATTATTCGCACCTGACAATAGAGAAATCACTACCACGAAAGGACACCAAGGAACTTAGGCAATTAATTTAATGTGGTAAATGAAAAAATTAAATATTTCGTGTGACTAAAAATCAAAAGACCTTAGTCAAATTTAAATTTTTATGGGTCATAGGCCACATAAAAATAAAAATTTCTTAAATGTAAAAGCTCAAATTCCTCTTTTGATTTAATTCCTTAGTAATGCTAAAGTCACCAAACAAATTTTAAAATTTTTTAGATTTTTTTTGTCTTTTTAAATATTTTTAAACAAAAAAATAAAATTAAAAATTAAAAAAATTAAAACATTAAAAAAAAATTAAAACACAAATCTAAGTCAAAGTCCTAACTTTATAATAAAAAATGTAAAACAAAAATAAGAAAAATCGAAAAATCCACCAAAAAAATTTAAAAAAATCGAATTAATTTGAAGCCTAACCCTAAAACGAAATATTAGATCATAAAAAAAGGAAATAAAGGAAATCAAATGGATGGTTGTGTGTGTAGGTGTGACAGCGGCAAGAGCTTCGAGCTCGAGGCATGGCAGCATGCAGGTTGACAGAGGGATGGATATCGCTGCAAGGCAGTGGAGAAGAGGATGAGGACGCTGCGAAGAAGGGTTGCAGGCGGATAAGGAGAACGCAGAAGGGAAGAAGGAGCCACAGGTTAGAAAGAGAGGGAGTCACAATGCAGAAGGCGACGGCATGCGGAGGAGTAGCAGATCAAGAGGATGAGGCAGCATTTTGCAGGCAGTGAATGGGAAATGGAAGAACGAGGGCAGAAGGAGGGTCACTGGAGTTGAGCAGGGGTAGGAAGAACTGGAAGCAGAGGGATGGCAACAATGGAGCTACAGAAGGGTTTTCTTAAAAATTTCGAAATTTTCTGTGAACCCAAAAACCCAGGCAACAGATCGAAAAAACCAATCAACAAAGAAATGGTAGCCCAGAAATTTAAAAAAATTCAGAAAAATTTTGATTTAAAATGATGTGTTCCTTTGCTTCAGATTTATCCCTGAAACCCTTATGAAAATTTCCAAATCTACGAAATTTTGAACCCTGGGACTGCAAAAAATTTGAATAATATCCCTGGAAAATTATGTTGATAAACCCCAGAGATCCAAATCTCACCCTCCAGGGCCTAGATTTGGACTCTACACAAATCTCTTCCTCAGATCTGTAGTTGCACGACAACAAGAAAACAACCAAACAATATATACAATGATAGAAACTAAAACCCAGAAAAACACACATTAGATAAATAATTACAAAATTTACAAACTGCAGGCTCTAATTAGCCAGATCTACCATTATGCCACACAAATAATTAAATTTTTAAATTTTAAAGGAGGTGTTAACTCAAAACCCTTCATGTATCACTAATAAAATCTTATGATAAGCCTGGAACTAATTTAGTTAGGCTCTTCCGGGAACACAGATCGGGAGTTGGCTGGTCCAACTAAAAACTTCCCCTAATGCCCGAGGATCTAAAATCAAGATTTCCCTGCAAAACTCGATCCAACCATTAAAAATAGAGCGAGAAAATAATAATAAAACTCAGACAAATAGAGATGCTTGTTATTACGTTCAAAATTTAGATTATTATTCAAACCCCGGTGACTGAGCAAGATACCTGTACTCAAATCACTCTTTAGAAGCTATCATCAATGGTTTTAGAAAAAATTATGCATGAAAACAACACATCTTACAGTATTCCCATGAAGAGTAACACTAACAGAACTTAACCCCAAAGTATTTCTTTATTATCCAGAAAAAGACTACACAAGAGCTTCTTGCTAACCACACGACTCAAAGGTAGGAGAGATCAACTGACAAATGACCTCCTATTTAAAGATAAATCCTCCAACGGGTAGTTTGAGTGATCCTTGTCAAAGCAATCTCGATCGTTGATGAAGATTAAAATTTCTTTTAATCTCATCCGTCGAAATATTTAATTCTTGAGGAAATTCAAATTTTTTTAATTAAATTATTTTTAATTAACTCAAAAATAAAAATTTTGAGTTAATTTCCCCAAAAATTTGACTTTGACTTAACCCCCAGGGATCAAAGGTTTAAAATTTAGCAAAATAATTAATTTACCTTAGTCATGTGACCTTTTAAAATTTAATTTTCTAAGATCGACGAATTTTGCCTTTGGAGAATTTAAATTTACCTATGACCTAGAATTAATTAAATTTTTGGCTTAGGATTTTAATTAATTTTTTGCCAGAAATTTTAATTAATTAACCTATGAGGGGATAAATTATTTTTCCAACCCTCAAGACACTTTACATCATGATTGTCATTTTTTTTTACATCACAAGGAGGAAACCCATTTGTAATAGACCCTCACAGATTACCCACTTCTACAACACAAATATAATCCAGCAGACTAAGTAATCTGTAATAAAATAATCTAATCAAATAGTTAGGATTATTCTCAAATTACTTTTACAGAGACTCGATCTAGAACACTAGGACTCGCCTAGGATTTTATTGACAAAATCCATTACAGCTTTGGGGTAAGACTAGAGGGGAAAACTCTGTCAACCATCTGAGAATGGATTAATTAGACGAAAAAACCTCCAAAAATGGAGATCGTCACTAGAAAGGTAGGTTTACCTAGATCGTTACATACATGACATGGGTCTGCTAAGATTATTTACATTATACACATGCAGAATGGGTTTACATAACATATTGGAAGTCATGTTGATGATGATAGTTGTACGGCACGAACACATCGATCAGGCGCTATCCCATTTTCGAAAAAGGGGGTGTATTGCTATGGGTCATTGACACGTAGTGGTCAACATCTGGCTCTACTTGGGGACACGTTGCTGCACTGGAGGAATGTGAGAATCCAGAATCTGCATCCACACAACACACAATATAACATAAGTAGCATCCATCCAAAAATAATCATATAACATTAAGCACAGGAAAGATATAAGCTCTTCATTTATTAACTATCCTAATAACATGAAAAACATCTACCTACAGAAATAAAATACTAAAATAAAAGGGTGTAGGGTTAGGAATACAATACAAATGATGCCTCATGGCATAAGATGCGTTCAATGTAGTGCATGCTGAGCATTTGCCTGCTTTCAGGAAAATATGTTGGTTGTTTCTCAGATGTTCCATGTCCAATCCTGCATACAATAGGACTTTTTCCTATCCGAAAGTTACGCTGCTCGCGACCATCAGATGAATCAAACCGCTTTCTCATTCTCTTTCTCTTGCGCTTTTTCTTTGTGGCAAGCTGTGATGTTGATGATGATGTGATCGGCACACAACTTCCTTCTTGATCCAAAAAACGCTCATATGGAAATTTTTGAATGTTCAAGACTTTTGTGACCTATGCTTTTTTATGAACCTCATCTGTTATAACTGGTGGATCAACCATGTAAGCGTCAACCTTATTCTTATCAATTTTTATTTTATCCGGGTCACCTTCAATTAGCCACTTTTCAATGGAACAAATGACCTCCTCATAATAAGATGGAGCTTGCTGCAGCAGACAAGAAGGCTTATGATTTGTTGATGTTTCCTTGTTTCTTTCATCCTCTGACTGACGCTGAAATTTCTATATTTGTATGTTTTCCATTGTTATGGCATTCATCTAGTTAGAGTGTTAAACCTTCATAGCATTGATTTCCTTGGCATTGTTTTCCTCCACGGTCAATAACCTATTTTGAAAACATATCTGACCAACTTCCATGTCCTATATAATTTTATCATTCTTTGCTTTCATGCCCATGAAGCAGTTTGCATATAATTTATCTCTTTCTTATGATTTGCTTGCATGGTAGCTAAACTAAGTCACCTGACACGGGGATTCAGGATTCGTAGGATACGGGGATTCGAGTGTCGGATTTGGACACGTTGACCCCCCGAAACAGGACACGTAGGATTCGTTATATATTATTTTATTAAATATATATATATATATTTAAAATATATATATATATATTAAAAATTAGATATTTCTTACACATTCTAATTAATGATACAAATTCATTGATTTCAAACATAGATCTTCATCTATAGCATGCATAGTACATACAAAATTCAAATACATGTCAGTGGTCACATAAATCATGAGTCATAAATGAAAGACAACTTACAACTACAAGATAGTAAGATAAAGACACTGACGGCTGTAGTTTTCTCATTAAGTCAATAAATCAAAATGTGTTACATAGGTAGTGCTGGTACAATGCCAATGGCAAATAGAAATAGAAAATATAAAACAACTACAGGTTTATAAACCTCAAGGCAATAGGTAGTCATCAATCCTCAGAGTCATCATCAGAATCAGCATCAATGTCCTCATCATCATGGTCACCACTGCTCTCCTCTGCATCCTCCTCCTCCCCTGTATCCATAGTTGCCTCTGCATCTGTTAGTGTGGAGGATGACCCCTATAAAATATCACCGTCATCAAATTTAACAGGCTCTAGCACTGGATCATTGAGATTCATGTTGGCCAATGCCAACTCAACACTGTTGTCTAGACCCATATCATTAGGAAAGACATCCCACTCCTTTGACTTTCCCCTCAACCACTCTTCCCTCTGCCTGTAAATAAGACGAAGGTTGGTGTGCACATACACCATTGTCTCTGCCCTGGACTACTCAAGTCTGCTCTTCTTCACACTATACAAATTCCCATATGTGCTCCAGTTCCTCTTGCAACAAGAGGATGAAGTCACCTGAGAGAGGAGCCTCATGGCTAACTGCTGAAGAGGAGGGCTTGTTGCCCCATGATTTGCCCACCAAGAATAGGGCTTCTTAGCCCCCTGTCTCTAATCACATCATATCCTGCAAATTGACTAGTGCTAGTGGAAAACTCTGCAAAAGGCATCCTCCACCTCATCAAGCAATGCTCTATTCTGAAAAACCCGCCTGAATGCCTCTTTACTCCCCTGTGAGATTTCACCATCCATGTGAGGAGGGAATCTGCAGGAAGGTCCACCATTCAGCCACTCATGCTGTAGTATTTTGGGTTCAATGAGTGAGCCAAACAATGTAAACGTGTACAATTCTTGTCCCATCTGCTGACAATAATATCCTGTATAGTATCACAGAAGGCCTCTGGTGATGTCTCATACTCGGAGCACTCACTCTATAGAATAATGCTCCTCACAGACTCAATCATGGAATCCCATCCCTCATAAACCTCTCATAGGATGGGTCTATCTGTATTTGCAAATCGAAGCAAAGAAATGATAGGGTCCATGATCTGAATAATTAGATCTGCCCTCTCCCACCAAGCATCATCCAGCACTGTGTCCTTCACTCTTTTAGAGGCTACTTGATCTGTCTTTCTCCAAAAAGACCAAAACTCATAAATAACCATGGACCCAAGAGCGGTCTTGACCTCTCTCAACCTCTTCAACATCATGAATGAAGAGGCAAACTGTGTATCAGCAATCTTCAACAATGATAGATTGGTGTACTCCTTGTAGATAGTGAGGGCATTTGTATGATTTTGCACAAAGTTACGGATATGTCAAGCATCCTCAATAATGTTACCAATCCAAAGCACATCATAAGCAATGGATTTTAGTGCTAAGTTCAATGAATGGACAATGTAAGGTGTTCAAAACACTTGTGGATATTTAGCTTCCACAATCATGCCAGTGGCCTTGCAAACAGGTGCATTATCTGTAATGATTTGCACACAAGAATCAACACCTACATCTTCAATAACTTTAATAAATAACTCACCAATAAATTGTGCATCCTTGTATTCTCCAAGTGTATCCATTGCTTTCAAGAAAACTGGACCATTCAAGGAAGACACCATGAAGTTGATGATTGGGTGTCATGCTGGATCTATCCATCCATAAAAAACAATGCTAACCCTAGATGTTGGCCATGATGCAACAATAGGCTCAAGCATTTTTGCACCTCTTTTTTTTGCCTTCGTCAACAATGTGGTTTTAAGCTTCTCTGAACCAAGAGGCACATACCATGATGGAGACCCGTGAGTTAGAGCTCGACACATCTCAATAAATAGAGGTGAGCATGCAACATTAAATGATATGAAGTTTTGATAGAAAAAGAAGGCAATGGTGAGATCAAGCTCTTCCCGTTTCTCTTTTTGAAAAATCTTGTCCATTGGACCAAGTGTAATTGCTCTTCTTTTTGCTGCTTGTCCCCCAATAGAACTCTCAAATGGAAATTTGGTGGTGCCTTTCCTCAAAAATGGAAGGGGGTCTTCATTCTTGGTTTTTCTTGATTTTGCAACCACATTTTCCATACCAACAGTGGACTCCTTTTCCATTTCTTTCCTCTTTTGTAAAGGAACAGCTTTACAAGCTCCAATTCCACAACTTGGTAAAGCCAACAAATGGCCTTTCACACAGTAATATGTGCTTTTGAAAGAAATGTGACAAAAGTTGCATCTCCATTGCACATTGCCTCCTCCCTTCCCCTTGGTGCTTGTCCCATCCTCTCTTGTGACATATTTCCACAAGGGATATTTCTCAATGTTGTCTTTAGGTCCTCCTCTTCCCTCAACATTACTTGCAGCAGACTCTGATGATATTGGGGGAGGAGGGGCATCTCCAATGGAGACATTCTTCCCCTTCCTTTTCCCCCTAACTATTGCCTTTAATTGACCCATGAATACTGTAAAAAAAATAAACAAAACATGCACAGATTTGTAAAAAAAAATCATATACAAACTGTTGTAATAGAAATGCAAAAATAAGAGCTGAAATGCACTTACCTGGTGCTTGAATCTCCTTGCCGAACGCTCCACACCCTTAGCTCCTTGCCCAAAGCTCAAAGTATGCAAAACTGAAAGAGAAATATGGTGAAAAACATAAGGAACAACGCCTTTTTTAAGCGCGCGGGTTTCATTTTAGGGGATTCGAGTCCTAGAATTGGGACACGATGTGTCCGTATGGGATTCGTACGAATCCTGTACAGACACGTCGTGTCCTCTTCTGGGATTCGAATCCCTAGCAAATCATGTCCAATTCACAAGATTCGGACACGTGGAGGGTTTCTAACGAATCTGGTTACTTAGTAGCTAAGTGATTATTATAATCGAATCTCATGATGGTCATTTCTTCATCCATAGTTGATAATTTGTTCTTAATCGAACTTATTTCTTCTTGATAACTTGCTTTCATAGCAATCACTTGATTTGAATGATTGAATTCCATGATCATCATCTTTTCCTCTAGGGCTAATAACTTGCTTTGCATAAAATTAATTTCCCTGACATGATCAATTATTAATCTTGCTTGATTAAGTTCCATATCTTTAATAAGTTGAGCTTGATTAACTTTTGCATTCTTGATTACTTGAGTTCGATTTAACTGTATGTCTTTAACCATTTGAATTAACTCCTTGAAATTATTTTCAACTTCTATAGTTTCCTTTTTTTTCAGCTTTTGCTTTGACCTTTTCTTTATCTCCAAATCTATCTTCAAAGGCATCAATGATTGAATGTAGAGAATCAAAAGTGTTATCAGGGAACTTAACAAATCAATCTAAAGCATCTCTAGATAAACGAAAATATTCATCTTCATATCTTCATATATAGAATATGGGCGACACTTGCTTATACAGAGGCTGACATTCTGAAGGTGAGTTTCGGCAATGAAAGCATTGTTACCTTGAAAAGGAGGAAATTTATCAATGGCTTCACCCAAAACGTAAGAATAACTATGCGGAGCTCCCTAAATATTATTAAAATCACAAGGAGAAAACAAGTCAAAATCCATCATGACTTGTTTAACAGGAAAAAAATAGGCCAAATGGATATCAGAGAGAGAAATCCCTACTCAAGAAAATCAAAACATCTATAAGAAGCAAACTTCTAGAAGAAATTCTTGTAAGAAATGGAAGAAGTGGAGTCGCCACTTGAGCATGAATCTCTTACAAAGCTTCCAAAGGCGAAACTGAAAAGTTAGTGGATGGAGGCAGATGGATATTCAGGGAGGGATCCTTGTCTAGGATTAAGTGAATGAATAAGTGGAGTTGCCACCCAAACAGGAAACTAACCGAAATGTCCAGGTGCAAAAAGTAAAGATGAGAGGATTAGATGAGAGATGATGAGAGTTAGGATGGTGAGAAATGAAGAGACGAAACGACGCTAGAAAAATGAGAAGAAATGTCGTAAAGCCAAGGTCCAATAAATTGGTCCTTGGTGGCAATGCCAAGAAGTGTTTGCTTTGCCGACTTGAATGAGAGATGAGAAATGAGAAGAATGATGAAGAAATGTCGCTGAAATGCCGAGAATAAAATCTCCCCGGCAACAGTGCCAAAAAATGTTGTTGCACAAAGTGTCTAGGCACCGCAACAACGCTCGGAGCAAGGGTTGTCACTCTAATACTTACTCTGTTTAAACTCTCTCCTAGCCAAGTCAAGGGGGTAGTCCCTAGGGTGAATGAATGAGGGTAGCCTGTGCAACACAGACTCTAGGAGACTTGAAGATGAACAACTTGATGAATGTAAAAAAGTCCTGGTTAACCGAAATGGATAGATCTTAATAAAATAAGACACAACCACAAGATAGAAATGATTATAGACTAGTACCTTTATACTCGATTAACCATAGACTAAATAAAAACAAGTTATCCAGAGCAATTTATAATTGTGGCAAAGCGATGATCATGAATAATTAAATGTCAATGCCCAAAACCTTATCACGAAAGATATTCTAGCAATTAATTCTGTGAAGAATTATGAAATTTAAATGCTAAGCAATGATTCCAAATTTAAAATGATTTTCATTAATAATCCAGATCTAGAATAGTTTATCATTCTCCAATAATCAATGATTTTAAAACATTAATCACACCTCACAATAGAGAAATCACTACCACAAAAGGACACCAAGGAACTTTAGATTAACAATTTGATTATTCCTTAGGCAATTAATTTAATGTGGTAAATGAAGAAATTAAATTTTTAATGTGACTAAAAATCAAAAGACCTTAGTCAAATTTAAATTTTTATGGGCCGTAGGCCACATAAAAATAAAGATTTCTTAAATGTAAAAGCTCAAATTCCTCTTTTGATTTAATTCCTTAGCCATTCTAAAACCACCAAAAGAATTTTAAAATTTTTTAGATTTTTTTATGTTTTTTAAATATTTTTTAAATGTTTTTTCTTAAAAAAAATAAAAATTAAAACACAAATTCAAGTCAAAGTCATAACTTTATAATAAAAGATGTAAAACAAAAATAAAATCAAAACCAAAAATTAGAAAAATCGAAAAATCAACCAAAAAATAAAAATACAAAATCGAATAATGTGAAGCCTAACCCTAAAACGAAATATCAGATCATAAGAAAAAGGAAATAAAGGAAATCGAATGGATGTTTGTGTGTGTGCAAGTGTGACGGTGACAAGAGCTTTGAGCTCGAGCCATGGCAACACACAGCTCAACAAAGAGATGGATATGGCTGCAAGGCAGTGGAGAAGAGGGTGAGGAGGCTGCAGATAAGGGTTTTGCAGGCGGATAAGGAGAACACAAAAGGGAAGAAGGAGCCACGGGTTAGAAAGAGAGGGACCCACAACGCAGAAGACGAGGGCAAATGGAGGAGCAACAAATCAAGGGATTGAGACAATCAGGCTTGCAACAGGGGTATGACAACAGAACGAGGGCATTCGAATAGAGAGGGAGCAGCATTTTTTGCAGGGGATGAAGGCTGCAACAAAGAAGAAAAATGCAGCCTTGGACAACAGCAATGGAAGGGTTTCTTTGGCAGCCAGTTTGTTGAGCAATGTTTTGCAGGCAATGAATAGGAAAAGGAAGAACGAGGGCAGAAGGAGGGTCATTGGAGTTGAGCATGGGTAGGAAGCACTGTGAGCAAAGGGATGGAAACAATGGAGCTGCAGAAGGGTTTTCTTAAAAATTTTGAAATTTTCTGCGAACCCAAAAATCCAAGCAGCAAAACGAAAATACTAATCAACACCCAGAAACTTGAAATTTTTTTATTTAAAATGATGTGTTCCTTTGCTTCAGATTTATCCCTGAAACCCTTATGAAAATTTCCAGATCCAAGAAATTTAAACCCTTGGACTGCAAAAAATTTGAATAATATCCCTGGAAAATTATGTTGATAAACCCCAGAAATCTAGATCTTACCATCCAGGGCCTGAATCTGGACTCTATCCAAATTTCTTCCTCGGATCTATAGCTACAAGACAACATGAAAACACACAAACGATATACAATGATAAAAACTAAAACCCAAAAGAACCCAAGTTAGAAAAATAATTACAAAATTTACAAACTACAAGCTCTAATTAGCGAGCGCCGAGATCTACCATTATGCCACACAAAGAATTAAATTTTTAAATTTTAAAGGAGGTGCTAACTCAAAACCCTTCGTGTATCACCAATAAAATCTTATGATAAGCCCAAAGCTAATTTAGTTAGGCTCTTCCGGGAACACAGATTGGGAGTTGGCTGGTCCAACTGAAAACTTCCCCTAACACCCGAGGATCTAAAATCAAGATTTCCCTGCAAAACTCGATCTAGCCATTAAAAATAGAGTGAGAAAATAATAATAAAACTCAAACAAATAGAGATACCTGCTATTACGTTCAAAATTTAGATTATTATTCAAACCCCAGCGACTGAGCAAGATACTTGTACTCAAATCACTCTTTAGAAGCTATCATCAATGGCTTTAGAAAAAATTATGCATGAAAACAACACATCTTACAGTATTCCCATGAAGAGTAACACCAGCAAAACTTAACCCCAAAGTCTTTCTTTATTATCCAGAAAAAGATTACACGAGCTTCTTGCTAAGCACACGACTCAAAGGTCAGATAGATCAACTGACAAATGACTTCCTATTTAAAAATAAATCCTCCAATGGTTAGTTCGAGTGATCCTTGTCAAAACAATCTCGACCGTTGATGAAGATTAAAATTTCTTTTAATCTCATCCGTTGAAATATTTAATTTTTGAGGAAATTCGAATTTTTTAATTAAATGCATTTTAATTAACTCAAAAATAAAAAATTTGAGTTAATTTCCCCAAAAATTTGACTTTAACTTAACCCCCAAGGATCAAAAGTTTACAATTTAGCAAAATAATTAATTTACCTTAGTCCTAGGACTTTTTAAAATTTAATTTTCTAGGATCGACGAATTTTGCCTTTGGAGAATTTAAATTTACCTAGGGTCTAGAATTAATTAAATTTCTGGCTTATGATTTTAATTAATTTTTGGCCAGAAAATTTAATTAATTAACCTATGAGGGGATAAATTATTTTTCCAACCCTCAAGACACTTTACAACATGATTCTCATTTTTTTTACATCATAAGGGGGAAACTCATTTGTAATAGACCCTCACAGATTACCCACTTCTGCAACACAAATATAATCCAGCAGACCAAGTAATCTATAATAAAATAATCTAACCAAATAGTTACGATTATTCCCAAATTACTTTTACATTGACTTGATCTAGAACACTAGGACTTGCCTAAGATTCTACTAACAAAATCCATTCTAGCTTTGGAGTAAGACTGGAGGGGAAAACTTTGCCGACCATCCGAGAATGGATTGGTGAGACGAAAAGCCTCCTAGAATGGAGATCGTCACTAGAAAGGTAGGTTTACCTAGGTCGTTACATATATAACACGGGTCTGCTGAGATTATTTACAGTATACACAAGCAGAATGGGTTTACATAACATATCAGAAGTCAGCTTGATGATGATAGTTGTACGACACGAACACATCGATCAGTCGCTATCCCTTTTGTGAAAAAGGGGGTGTACTACTATGGGTCGTTGACATGTAGTGATCACCAAGGATATCACAAAACCACTCCCTGGAAAACCATCAACATCTATCCTCTTCCAGCTTCATTAAAAGTGTTTTTTCAATCTTGGATCTATCAAGAGTTCACCTCTAATTTCAAATAGTTTTCTTCTCTTTTCTTGAAAAGAGATTTATTGTAATTTTTGTTCCTTAGCTCTTTCAAATCCTCTTCAAGAGGAAATTACTTGTAACATCCACTTTCTAATTATTTTCTAGCTTGTAACTTTGGAATAAGGCATTTTGATCCTTCCAAGGGACCTTATTGGAACTCTTTTTTCCAACATCTTTCTTCAAATCCTTTCCAAAAAAGGGGATTCATTTGTAACATTTGCAAAGAGCACCATTCCCCTTTTGAGGGACTCATTTGTAAGCTCTCTTCAAAACCACTCCTTATCCCTCGTCTTATGAGAGGGATCTAACATAATAAAGGGTTACTTTTTTATTGGGAGTTAGGGGATTCTTCCCATAGACATCCCCCCTCCCCATTTGGGGAAAGTGTTCATGTGAATGCTTGAGTGGTTGTTTTGATTAACTAAACTAAAGTAGAGTAGATTAAACATTGATGCATCTAATTCCTCATTTGTGATCTATATCATCTATTTCATGCAGTTTAGTCTAATGTGCTTTTCTTTACTTATGCAATCTCTCCATTGTACAATCTCATTTGTTTAGGTTGTTAAATTGCTAATTCTATTTTGCATCTAGTTTCTTTTGCACAATTTTCACTTTCATGTAATTTGTGTAATGTGCAGATTGACTTGCTCTTGCAATTCACTTGTGCATCTCTCAATTTCATTGTTTTACTTTACTTTCAAGCACCTTTTATTTTGCAAGTAACTCTTCATTAGGTTAGAGAGCAACTTGTCAATTTTTTGCAATAATAACTGTTAAGTTATGATATGGTCTACGCTTATAACAGTTTAATTCTTTTTATTATTATATTCCACAAATTAGCAATCACATGTACATAAAGTAAAGTGCAGATAGAACATTAAACGATTGACAGAAAACAAGCCAAGACAAGAGACACAAGATGTGGCGGTTAGCCAGGGACAAACCCCACAATGTGTGGGGAAACCCTTTGATCAAATCTTCTTTTATATTCAATAATTCAGCAAAGAGAAATAGTACAATAAATCTGATTTATATCAGCAGTAGCAAACCCTAGATCAGCAGGATCAGCATTAGCAGCTTCATCATCAAAACTAGGGCAGTCGATATCTCACAAACCGACTGTCGGATCGGCTTGATTCCACCACCAAAAGTTGCAGCCTTCAGAGGAGGTTCAGATGAACCTACAGCGCAGTTCAGAAGAGGAGGTTTGATGGTCCACGCTGGTCAAACTTTGGATCTGCAGTTGCAGCTTCAGTTTCAGCAGCTTCCTTCAAACTAAGGCAATCGATATCTCGCAAACCGACCGTCAGATCGACTTGATTCCACCACCAAAAGTTGCAGCACAACGTTGTGACTTAAAGGGGAGCCAAGGGGGCCAAAGGGGAACGCAGAAATGGAGCCCACGCAGACACATGGAGAGACTATGCAAGAGGGAAGAACACGTGGCAAGAGGAGAAGCACGCAGGAAGAGGTGAGCCTAGGGATTGTGAGAGGCAGAGGCTATAAAATAGAGAGGAGCCCCCTCATTTTGGATCATTCAGTTATGTGCATTTTCAGCTATTCGTTTCGACTTCTGAGCACGCTGACTCTTTAGCTAGTCTGCAGCACTGTTTAGTGCATTGAGTGTCTCCGTTCGGAGATCTCACCCTTAGCCCCGGGGGACTTCGAGTGCCTGCTCGGGCAAGGTATTTCTATTGGCATTTCAGCAGTAGATACATCAGCATTTCAGCAGCAGTAGTGGCAGCATTTTGGAGGACTGCGCAGCACTAGGAGAGGGACGCAGTTCTGAAGGACTGCGCAGTACTGTGAGAGGGACGCAGTTCTGGTTTGGGGGTTTGCAGGGTGTGTTGTGCTGAGAGATAGATCAGGGGATCAGCCCTTGCAGCTGGAGAGTTTTTGGCAGGAGTTTCAGGCATATTTCTGGAGGGTTGCATTCAGTGGCAGCGCAGAGCACTGAGAGACTGCGCAGAACCCCAAGGGGGTGATTTTCGGGGGTCGGCCATTCCAGGAAAGCTTTCTGGGTTTTTCTAGGTTTCTTGAGTAGAGCCCAAATCCAGAGTTTCAATTTTTTCCGAGGAGGGGAGCAGCCCCAAATCATCATTTGTTTTCTAGCAGCAGCAGCAGCATCCATGTAGAGAGGCCATTCTTGTCATTCTGAGAGTATTTCTTCACTTGCCTTGTGCAAGTCGAGGTGCCATCTGTCTAATCACCTCTTGTACTCATTTTATTGCTCAGTATAATAAAATGGCTTAGCATTTCTTGTGTATCTCCTTATATTTCCAGTTTACATTATTATATGTTGTTCCACTGTTATTTTATCACTTTTGGGTTATTATATCATTTGCACATATTTGGTTGGAGTTTTTGCTGGGGTTTGAGGCAGTGTTGTTAAAATCGCGATAAAATCGCGATTTTATCGGAAAATCGCGATTTTTTCATCTTGCCGATCAAATCGCGATTTTTATACGAAAAAATCGCCTACTTTGTTTTTTTGCCGATTTTTACTGAAAAAATCGCGCTTTTTTCAAAAAATCGCGATTTTTTCGAAAAAAGCGCGATTTTTAACGAAAAAATCGTGGGGGATCAGGACAGCATAGTTTTATAACTTTTTTTGGGTTTTTTCATGCAATGTTTTTTGAAAGAAACAAATAATTTTTGAGTGGGGTAGCTTAATGATCAAGTCTAGGCCCTAGTATGGATATGCTATTCATGGTAATGTTAAATTCTTAAAGTAAAAGTGACATTCTCCTTAATCTTCATTTTCATCCTTTTACTTAAATTTTTAACATTACCATGAAATGACTCAGGATGTTTGAGAGTGGTTCCAGCCTCATTGGATTTCATATGGAGAAAGTAGAATTTTAGATTTCATTTAAAATCCAGCAGACTTATCAGTTTTTCAGGATTTCAGGATTGGGAGATTGTAATGTTTCCAGGTGACACTACCTGCCCGGGCTACCCCTGCCACCAGTAGAGGACGTGGTCTACTCCTATAGCTCCTACTTCTAGTTCTTCAACGTCTAGATCACATCAGACTCCACTGCCATTTCCACCTGCACGGGCACCAGCATCTACATCTAGAGGGAAAGGGAAAGCTGTGGCATTTTCTCGCAAGAGGGGCAGAGGAAATCAATAGGATTAGACTTTCATTTTATTGTATATGACATTATGACATGATGAGATACATTATCATATTTTTTGTTGATATTTTGAGGCTGAGTTGGGACTTACTATTCAGGACATGATTCAATGTTATGTGTGATTTTAGCGCTAGAAATGATATTAAACATCTTATATATTAGTTTTTTTATCATATTTATGTGTCAATGTATTTATTTTATGTTGTAGATGGTTTAGATATTAAAAAAATTGAAAAAAAATGAAAAAAAATGAATATTTTTGTGCCAAACGATTTTTTCCCGCTTTTTTCCGATTTTTTCCCGATTTTAACGATTTTTTCCGCTTTTTTCCCGGCGCCGATTAAATCCCGATCGCGATGTGTGCAACACTGGTTTGAGGAATATTTTGGGTAAGGGATATTACAGTGGTGTCAGAGCGTAGATCTGGCCCAGCCTGTGGAGCTAGCAATCTATGACACCAGGGGGAAAACCCTACATTTGTTACAGAGGTAGGAGGTATAGAGACACTGGACGTAGGTTGGAGAATACCTATGGGGAGGGAGACTGTGTTCCTGTGGTGGACGCATAACAGTTGAAGCCTGTGGTAGACGCAGAACAGAGAGAGCCAATAGTGGACGCAGAACAGATGGCCGACGAGGACGGGAAGAGATTTGCGGATATGCTCCTCAAATCAGTGCAGGATTTGTCGAGGCAGATTGAGGTGATGGGGCAGAGATTCACAGCAGTTGAGGCCAGACGGCATGAGAGCCCACGAGTTTTTCAGATTTGTGAGGGATCAGGTGCATCCCATCACTTGCCAGAGCAACGTGATACTGCGCAACAGGAGGCCTCACATGCCCCTACACGCTCTACCATGCCCACTTTCTTAGGAGCAGACACGGGGGTCGTAGCCCAGCAGGAGGCAGAGGCCGGACATATGGGTGATTATTTTGCAGAGTACCAGGCCTCTGGGTAGGAGTTCAGGGAGGCCCTCTCATTCAGAGATTTTGTTCAGTTCCAGCGAGATAGTAGGCCCCGCGACCATCACAGAGGATACCAGCATTACCATGATGGTGACACCCACCGTGCAGCGAGTAGATTCCACTTGCCTACGTTTGATGGGTCATCAAACAATTCAGAAAAGTCTTGGGTGGAGAAGCTGGAAATAGATTTCCAGCTTAACCAAATGTCGGAGACAGAGGCCATCAAGGTGGCGACATTGCATTTGGATGGTGAGGCCCAGGATTGGTGGTTTCATGGGATGGTTACACTAGGGCACTCCACAGTGACGACATATGCCGAGTTTACCAGGAGACTGAAGGAGCGATTTGATCGGAGGGATCCAGAGCAGCATTGTGTTTAGCCGACGAGGCTCAAACAGACAGGGAGCCCAGAGACCTACATTGCAGATTTCTTGAGGGTCTCTGTGATGGTGCCAGACCTATCCATGGCACGGAGGGTCTATATGTATGTTGAGGGGTTAGCAGAGCCACTTCGGGGTTTAGTCCGATCCACTAGACCAGCCACACTCTAGGACGCTATCAGCAGGACCCGGGACTTACAGGATGTCTTACCTAGGACCTGGACACCTTACCCCCAGAGACAGACTTTTCAATCTAAGGGGAAGGATGTGAGGATTCCACCTCCAAAGGGGAATCCAGGACGAGTACAGCTTGATGATGATGCCAGGAGGGAGCTGAAGAAGAAGCGGTTATGCTTCACTTGTCAGGAGCCATGGGCACCAGGGCATAGATGTGTTGCTGGCAAGGCACATTTTATTAAGGTCTTTTTTGAGAGTAGTGGAGAGAAGGATGACGAGGATGATGTGGAGGCAGGAGATAGCCATGTCGTACAGGGACCCTTGCCACCTCCACCGCCAGCAGCAGGTGGTGCATCTTTTGCACCCACCGGAGTGGTCCTTGCAGCATTGCAAGGAGTTCCCAAGTATCTGACGCTACGCGTTCGAGGGACAGTACGTGGCCAGCGAGTATCAGTTTTGGTGGACAGTGGGACGACCCACAACTTCATCGATGCACAGATGGTTGAGCAGAGAGGGATACAGACAGAGAGCTTCGATGGGTTTTCAGTCTTGGTCCCAAGAGATCAGACCATGAAGTGTGCTTGTTATGTTCCAGAGCTTTCAGTGACGATGGGCACCTACACATTGACTGACCACTTTTTCGTGGTCGATATTCCGGACACCAACATGACACTGAGCGTTCAGTGGCTTATCACTCTAAGGAAGGTCACGACAGATTGGAAGACCCTAGAGATGGAGTGGGATGATGAGAAGACAGGGAGGCATGAGAAGATACGAGGACAGCACACATATCCGCTTCAGACTGTTTCGGCTCATCGAATGGAGGCAGTCTTCCGAAAGGGAGACAGAGTGGGCAGTGGAGCTGTGTGCATCAGAGGCAAGGACTACACGGCAGATGGTACATCCAGAGATACAGTCTATCCTTGATCGGTATGCCATAGTGTTTGGGGAGATTCCACCAGGACAGCCACCAGATCGGGGGTTTGAGCACACTATCGAGCTTGAGCAGGGCATCTAGGCAGTGATCACCACCCCCTATAGGCACCCCAAGGCCTATCGGGACGAGATTGAGTGGGCTATCCAAGAGTTGTTGGCTCTTGGGCACATTCGACCGAGCACAAGTCCTTTTGCTTCTTCTGTGGTGTTGGTGAAGAAGAAGGACGGTACGCTGAGGATGTGCATTAACTACAGGGCCCTGAACAAGAAGACCCTGAAGAATAGGTACCCCATACCCAGGATCGATGAGTTAATAGACGAGTTGAGAGGGGCACGTTTCTTCTCAAAGATTGATTTGAGATCGGTGTATCATCAAATTCGCGTGAGGGAGCAGGACATTCCCAAGACCGCCTTCAGGTGTCACTATGGGCACTTTGAGTTCTTGGTTATGCCTTTTGGGCTAACCAACGCCCCAGCTACATTTCAGTCCTACATGAATCACATCTTCCGTAGTCACTTGAGGAAGTTTGTGTTGGTATTCTTCGATGATATTCTCATTTATAGCAGGACTTGGGAGGAGCATCTCCAGCACATCAAGACAGTATTGCGTATCTTACAGGAGCAGCAGTTCTATGCCAAACTCTCCAAGTGTGAGTTTGGGTTGACGGAGATGTTGTATCTGGGACACATCATAGGAGTGGACGAAGTGAGAGTCCACGAGGAGAAGATCAGGGCCATCAGAGAATGGCCGGAGCCAAGAAATGTGACGGAACTTCGAGGATTCATTGGCATTTGTACTTACTACTAGAAGTTCGTCAAAGGTTTCTCACAACTTGTTGCACCCTTGACAGATTTGCCGAGGAAGGGGGCTTTCAGTTGGTCAGATACAGCGCAGTGAACCTTTGACAGGCTCAAGGAGGTTATGAGTAGCTGCCCAATGCTTGCGTTGCCAGATTTTACACAGCCTTTTGTTTTGGAGTGTGATGCGTCGAGAGAGGGGATCGGTGCAGTATTGATGCAAGGAGGTCACCCTATAGCCTTTGAGAGCCGAAAGCTCCTTCCGCACGAGAGGTTGTATCCTATATACAACAAGGAGACGTTGGCCATCATGCATGCATTGGCTTAGTACCGGTAGTATTTGGTGGGCAACAGGTTCAGGGTGAGGACTGATCACAATAGCCTCAAGTTCTTTTTGGAGCAGAAGCAGTTACAAGAGAGGCAACAGAAGTGGATCAGTAAGATCCAGGCATATGACTTTGACATTGAGTATGTCAAGGGTAAGAACAACGTGGTAGCAGATGCCATTTCACGTAGACCAACCACGTTGTCTCTTATGAGCTTGGATACAGACTGTTGGGCTCAACTCTTAGTAGAGTACTCCAAGGACAGGTTTGCATGTGAGATTCTAGACAGGCAAGTGGCAAATGATAGGTACAGGGTGATCGATGAGATCATCTATTACAGGGATCGGATCTTCTTGACTTAGGGGTCTCAGCTCAAGAAGAAGATATTCCAGGCATCACATGACTCACCATTGGCAGGCCATCAGGGGGTTTACCAAAACCTACAGGGCCATTAGAGAGAGGTTCTCATGGAAGGGCCTCAAGGAGGACGTACTCTAGCATGCCAGGGAGTGCGGTGTTTGCCAGAGAAACAAGGCGGAGATGAGCCATCCCGTGGGACTATTGCAGCCTCTTCCCATTCTGGAGGGGAAATGGGAGAGTATTTCGATGGACTTCATCACAGGGTTGCCCATGGTACAGGGTAAGGATTGTATCTTTGTCGTCGTTGATCGGCTAACGAAGTACGCACATTTCTTTGCCATATCCGCACATTATATAGCAGCACAGGTGGCCGAGCTGTTCTTCAGGGAGATCCTTAGGCTACATGGTCTTCCTAAGACCATTGTCAGTGATAGGGATAGCCGTTTTATGGGCGGGTTTTGGCAGGAGCTTTTCTGATTGGTGGGGACGGAGTTGACACTGAGTACCAGTTATCACCCACAGACGAATGGGCAGACAGAGATAGTTAACAAGTGGCTAGAGGGCTACTTGCGTAACTATGTCAGCGGGCAGCAACGAGCATGGCTGAGGTGGCTGCATCTAGGGGAGTACTACTACAATACTTCACATCACATGTCCATTGGTATGTCACCATTCTATGCTTTATATGGGTATCATCCTTTATCTTTTGCTGACGTGATGTTTGGTGATAGCAAGGCTCCTAGAGCCAAGATATGGATCCAAGAGAGTCAGGATATTCTCCGAGCTCTCAAGGATAATATGGCTACAGCAAAGAACCAGCAGACGTTGTATGCCGACAGGGATCGGGTGGAGAGACAGTTCGAGGTAGGGGACATGGTCTACCTACGGTTACAGCCATACCGACAGTCGTCACTAAAGCAGAAGGGGGCTGAGAAGCTCAAGCCCCGCTTTTATGGGCCGTACAGGGTGATACGCAGGGTTGGACAGGTTGCATATGAGCTAGAGCTGCCCCAAAGCAGCAAGATTCATAATGTTTTTCATGTATCATGCCTGAAAAAGGCATTGGGGCAGCAGGTGACAGTGACAGATGAGCTACCACCCATGGATGACGAGGGGCATTTGGTATTGCAGCCGGAGGCTATCATTGATACCAGGGAGAGGCAGCTGCGGAGCAGGACGGTCCGGGAATTCTTGGTGAGGTGGATGAATTTGCCGAATGAGGATGCCACTTGGGAGAGTGAGAGGATCTTGCAGCGTCCATCACTTCAGTTGCTTGAGGACAAGCAACATTTTGCCGGGGGAGACTGTGATATTCCTAATTAGCTATGGCTAATTGGAATATTCGATTTTGTTCAATTTTTGCCTTCTATAGTTATTTGTAAATAAAAAGTGAGGAAGGGGAAACATAACTCACTTTAGAATAAAAAGTCACTTCCTAGGTAGCACAACGTTGTGACTTAAAGGGGAGCCAAGGGGGCCAAAGGGGGACGTAGAAATGGAGCCCACGCAGACACATGGAGAGACTGCGCAGGAGGGAAGAACACGTGGCAAGAGGAGAAGCACGCAGGAGGAGGTGAGCCTAGGGATTGTGAGAGGCAGAGGCTATAAAATAGAGAGGAGCCCCCTCATTTTGGATCATTCAGTTATGTGCAGTTTGAGCTAGTCGTTTCAACTTCTGAGCACGTTGGCTGTTTAGCTAGTCTACAGCACTGTTTAGTGCATTGAGTGTCTCCATTCGGAGATCTCACCCTTAGCCCCGGGGGACTTCGAGTGCCTGCTCAAGCAAGGTATTTCTATTGGCATTTCAACAGTAGATTCATCAGCATTTCAGCAGCAGTAGTGGCAGCATTTTGGAGGACTGCGCAGCACTAGGAGAGGGACGCAGTTCTGAAGGACTACGCAGTACTGTGAGAGGGACACAGTTCTGGTTTGGGGGTTTGCAGGGTGTGTTGTGCTAAGAGATAGATCAGGGGATCAGCCCTTGCAGCTGGAGAGTTTTTGGCAGGAGTTTCAGGCATATTTCTGGACAGTTGCATTCAGTGGCAGCGCAGAGCACTGAGAGACTGCACAGAACCCCAAGGGGGTGATTTTCGGGGGTCGGCCATTCCAAGAAAGCTTTCTGGGTTTTTCTAGGTTTCTTGAGTAGAGCCCGAATCCAGAGTTTCAGCTTTTTCCGAGGGGAGCAGCCCCAAATCATCATTTGTTTTCTAGCAGCAGCAGCATCCACGCCAATGTTGCACGAAGCGGGAGCGAAGCGGAAGCGCGAAGCGGAAGCGCGGAGCGCGGAAGCGTCATTTTCCAAAAATCTAGGAAGCGAAGCGTCCGCCGAAGCGTCTGCTATATATATATTTTTTTTTATATTTTTTTGCATTTATACTCAAAACAAACATCCCAAATACCAAATTAATTGTAGAAGACATGAAAACATGCATATTTTTGCATAAATCAAGATAGATATGGCATCCATGATTCCATTGTAGTTACTAGTATGTACAACAATCATCTATATTCTAGCTATTACAAACATACATCAAATTTTTAAGCATATTATAAAACATAAAACATTTAAGCATATTATAAAACATAAAACATAGAGCATATTATGATTTATCTAGCAAGTGAGCAACTGTAGGCCTCTGTGCATTAAAATTGATAAATTTCTTGCTTAAATTGTAGTTAGTAAATTTTAGAACAAATTCGAAATTTAATTTGGATATTATATTCTGTTTTGGGCATTACATGAATTTAGCAATTCAATTGTAAAATTAAATGGGAAAATTTTGATTTAAGCATTACATAATATCATCGAAACTCTGAAGTGCCTTGATCGAATTTCTATGTATGTGATGCAAAGTCCTTATCCTTGTAATATCATTGTTATGCGTCAAGACTTTGACAGTGAAACCTTCTCACCGAACCCTTATCATTGAGACTGTGTTAGGTACCAAGATCTTCTTATTGTGATGAAAACTTTCTCACTGTTGTGATACCAAATTTGTATCACTGTAGTTATACCAAAATCTATTGATGACTGTTCTTACTGTTGAGGCACCAAGACTGTGGTAGCACAAAACCTTTAATCTGCATTACCTTACTGTGGTACCCAAATTTTATTTCAGAGATAATTCGAGTTTCTGTGACTGCATCACTGCACTGAAGTGTGATCACTGTAATATCACCGAAGTGTGATCACTGTAATAGCATCGAAATCAAGGTAGCATCGAAACTGTGATAGGAATAACAAGGTAGCATCGAAACTGTGATAGGAATAACATTGAGTCACTGTAATACATAACAGAACTGTCTCCATTGCAATCCGCATTCTCAAAAACCAGGAAGCGCATTAAAATTTTGGAATCGCGCTTCGGAAAAAATGGAATCGTGCTTCCTAGGGCGCTTCCGGAACGCTTCCGTACGGGACGCGATTCCGGCCTAGGATCCGGGGGGGGGGGGGGGGGGGCGCTTCCTGCAACACTGAGATTCCACGCAGAGAGGCCATTCTTGTCATTCTGAGAGTATATCTTCATTTGCCTTATGCAAGTCGAGGTGCCATCTGTCTAATCACCTCTTGTACTCATTTTATTCCTCAATATAATAAAATGGCTTAGCATTCCTCGTTGTATTTCTTGTGTATCTCCTTATATTTCTAGTTTCCATTATTATATGTCGTTCCACTGTTATTTTATCACTTCTGGGTTATTATATCATTTACACATATTTGGTTGGAGTTTTTACTGGGGTTTGAGGAATATTCTGGGTAAGGGATATTACAACTACTATGGTCCCTAACCCCATTTCCCTGCTCACTGATCAGATGAGAGGTACTTCCCATGAGTCCCAGACTGCATGGGTAGGATGCCTCGACAAGAGAACTAATCATCCTATCCCAAAGTCGCCTCGGGGTATCACAGGGGAAGGCTGAGCCATTCATCCTGTACACAGTGCACCAGTGGGGGAGGGTGAGTCGCCCTATGGTCGTGTGTTGCTCCAGTAAGTACCCCAAGCACCCTAGAGCTCCCAAAGCTCAATGCATGCGACATGCATGACCCTTATAAGTTATAAGAAAGTCTCTCAACGAGTCCAAGTCGTTCGAGAAAGTCACATATTTGACCTTTCCCCGGGGCTTTGACAAAATGTCTACGACTTGTACATCAGTCTCAATGCGATGGAGCCTCCTCGCTCATCAACTTACCATATCCCAGATAAGGTAGTATAAGATGTCTATCTGCTGGAGCAATCATCGAATACGGGATTCCTCAACAATAGAATCCCCCCCAGTTGTCACAAAGGATCACAGTGGTATTCATCATGTGTACAAACAGTTCACTAAAGAGCTTCCACAACTAGGCAGCTTCATACGAGATCATACTCGTAGCTATGTATTCGGTCTCGGTGGTGCTTATAGCAACCGACTTCTGCTTCTTGCACATCCATGATATTGAAGCAAAACCCAAAGAAAACCAGCACTGAGAAGTGCTCTAGTGATCCTCCACACTGCCTACCTAGTGAACATTCGAATAATCATGTAGCTTCATATTTCCGGCAGTGTATCTCAATCCATGAGAGAATGTGCCCCAAAGATATCTCAAAAGATTCTAGGCACCAATCGAGTGAGGCTCAACCAAATATGAGCTCACCATGCTAATTGCAAAACATATATCTGAACGGAAGTTCACCAAGAGCATCACTGCAAATGAGTTTATGAAACTCAAAGGCATTTCCCAAATCTGGTCTGGCATCGCCACCATATAACTTCTGAAAGTTAAGATCCTCGAGGTAGTCACAGGCTTGCAGTTTACCATTCCACATCCGGAATCCAACTCCCTCTTACTTCTGCAAATGAGAGGGTCTACACCTGTCAGAAATTGGTCGTCCTCAAAAGGTGCCGGTATGATAGGTCTATCGTCCAAAACCTTTGAGCAATGATTTGGATTGGTTTCACTCATCTCAGCTTCATCAGACAACTTATCAATCCTCTCATACTAAGTGCAGGGTGTTTTGCTTTAAGCCATAGAGGGCTTTCTTCCACCTGCACACATGAGATTCCCGATCATGAATCTCAAACCTCCTCGGGTTGTTCCAAACCTGTGGACCTACTACATGAGGGGAATGGTCCCCTTGTAAGATTTTCCTTCGGTACATCTCAGACATGTACCTTCATGCTCCTTTTGAATTCAGGCATCCCAGTCACCATCTGACTCGCATCGGGTAGGGCCCCATAAGTAGACCTCCGGTGTTATAGATGAGATATGTCAATTGACATGATCCTCAATGGACCATCCTACAACTTGATACAAATTGCCAACCCTGAACCCATGAGAAAAAGCATCTTTGAAAATTCTATTTACGTACCTTTCCATTGATGAATGCCACCTTGAAACCTTTGACTTCCATTGCCGAAATGGACACCAGGTTCTTCTTGCGATCAGGTACATAAAAGAGATTCTTGTAAATGAATTGAGTTACCCTCATTCAATTGAGGGGTAACATTCCCTACACCCTTTTCGGGATAGGTGGCATCAGCTCCAAGTATAATCCCACGATTGTTTCCATCTCTACCAAATTAGAGAGAGCACCCTTCTATCCGATGAAGTGCCTTGAAGCACTACAATCAATAAGCCAGATTCCCAAAGCATCTGAAGGAGAGGGCGAATACAAGATAACGCTTCTTTATCTTATCAGAAACAACATTTGATTCTTCATACATGGGGTTCCTTGCTTTCTCTAAAAAGTCAGCCATTTCCGTGATGACCTACATTACCTGTCATTCCTCTGATCATTGAAGATGTCCAAGGAATGATTGTTATCATCATCAAGTGATGTGTCCCTGCTATTCTGACACTCCTTCGCATAATGGCCGAACTAGTTATATGCCTTTCCTTCCACCCTGAGATCCGGTCTTCCCAATGAAGTGATCTTTAGGTAGGCCATCAGAAAGCTTCCGCTGCGCCATTCTAATAATATTCTCTGCTTCGATTTCACCCTCGGTGAGTTTGAAGAGGGATGAGGAATCCATTGATCCTTTTGTCCTTTCCCAATTGTCTTCGGTGATTGCTCTTTCACTCTTGCTTGGGCATTGTCTTCACCTCAGCTCTGATACCATGTTAAGTTTAGGTATGTTCTATTCTCAGAGCAATTTAATTCAATTTTCACAGTTAGCTCAATAACTTTTCCAGATTACAAAACACATTAGCATTAAAGTAAACTGCAGATAGAACATAAACATAGATCGTAGAAGACAAGCCAAGACAAGAGGACACAAGATGTGGCACTAGCCAGGGACAAAACCCAATGTGGGAAAACCCTTGATCAATTCTTCTTATATGTTCTTCAATAGTTCACCAAAGAGAGAGAGAGCGATAGTACATTTACAACAGAAGTCAACACTTTGACTTATCTAGATAAGAGCATAGATCATCTCTAAGAAGATGATACATGATATCAGTTGAAGACAAGATGCTTCAACTGATTCTCCAAGGTGAATCCTTCACCTATCATCGTGCTGCATCCCATCATCATGTTGCACCTCACTGTGTTGCACCATGCTACACCCATCATCACAATGCTGGACCTAATGACCATGTTGTGCACTTCATGCTGCTACCCCTGTCACTGTGTTGCTCAAATCACTAAGGTGCTCTCATCACGAATCTGCACCCAATGTTGCACTCATCACTGATCTGCACCCAATGCTGCACTCATCATGCTGCATTCATTACTGCATCCAATATGCTGCTTTACACTCACCAATGTTAGCTGCTTGCTATGGCTTACAGCCTAGCAGAGCGGCTAGACTCCTCCAAAGTGCAATCAACTAACAGTCAGAATGTCTGTGTTGACTTGTCTGCAATTGTCCTCTAAGGGAATGTTGTCGCTGCCTTCCACAAGACTGTCCTCCATTTATTGCAGCATGTATATGTCTGAGATGCCATACATTAGACTGAAGATGTCGTTGTCATGTGTTCACTAGATAACATACAACCTAGAGAGCAGACTTCACTATTTCTTCTTTATGATAGTGAATTCCCAGTCCTTAACTCATGCCTTGTAACTATTTTATCTACAGCACTATGTTGTCACCTACAGCACACCTAGGCACCTACAGCACTTAGTCCATGCTGTCATCTCTAGCACACTTAGGCACCTACAGCACTTAGACATGCTGTCACCTACAGCATACATTAGGCCTCCTTGTGTTGTTGATAAGGGTTGCGTATTGTAGACAAAACAGCAGCTAGATATCCTTGATTAGACTGTGGATTAGGGCCTTTGTTTGTTGTTCGTTAGGCCTCCTTAGACTGCGGCTAGGGCACCTTATTGGACTGCGGATTAGGGCCTTTGTTTGTTGTTTGTTAGGCCTCCTTAGACTGCAGCTAGGGCACCTTATTGGACTGCGGATTAGGGCCTTTGTTTGCTATTCGTTAGGCCTCCTTAGACTGCGGCTAGGGCACCTTATTGGACTGTGGATTATCTCCTCCTTAATGTTGCTAGAGCTCTCCTTTGACTGCGGCCAATTCTCTCCCTTGCCTGCGGCTAAGGCTAGAACATGTGGCTAGGGATGCGTATCAGGGCAATGTGTATGGAAGCTTTCTTACTGTTGTTAGGGTATCCCTTTTGCTGCTTCTAAGGGTTGTCCCAAACCCTTCTAAAATAGTGTATATATTACGGCATGATAGGCTGCGTTACAGTCTATTGTTTAGGCTCCCTTCCCCATGCTAGATCTCCTTTCCTTCCTGCGTCTAGGGCTTCTTCATTAGGGCAGCGTAGATCCTTTCTCCATTAGGGCAATGTTATCCCTTAGGATCTCTCCTCCTACTAAAACCCAAAGACAAGTAGAGAGGAAGAGATCCCAAGTGTGTAGAAATGACTTGAAGGCCACCTCTATTTATACTAAAACGTTGAGCACATGTGGGGTTTATTTGGTTGCTGGCCGACCTTGACGAATTGTCCCATAACACAAATAAATTCATATCTCCATGAATACTTATCGGAATTGGATGATCTTTAGATCAATCCTACACCTCTCAATGAGAGGGATCCAAGAAAAATATCAGCTGCCATTAATAAGATGACCCACATGGAGTTTGGCCCTAGTTCCCAATTTTAAAACTTGGGAGGACCATCTCACACACATGGACAAGGTATACGGGATATTGGGGGAGCAAGAACTCTATGCAAAAGAGTCTAAGTGTGAGTTTGGTATGATAGAGTTGCTCTACATGCGCCATGTGATCGGAAAAAACAGGGTTCAGGTGCATCAGGAGAAAATCAGGGCTACTATTAAGTGGCCAACCCCAAATAATGTAACCAAATTAAAGAGCTTCCTAGGCCTTTGCACATACTACATGAAGTAATTTTAAGGGGTTCTCATAGTTGAAACTTGAAAGCACCTCTAACGGACCTCAACAAAAAGGGGGCTTTCAGTTGGTCTGATGAAGCACAGGCAACCTTCGAGAGGATGAAGCAAGTGATGAGTTTGTGCCATTACCAACCATTTCAGCTGGAGTGTGGCACTTCGAGGACAGGAATAGGAGCAGTTTTGATGCACGATCACTACCCCATTGCGTTTGAGAGCGGCAAACTCAAGCACTATGAGCAAAATTATCCAATTTATGATTAGGAGATATTGGCCATTATGCATGCACTGCCCAAGTTCAAGAAGTATTTAGTGGGGAACAAGTTCAAGGTGAAGGCAAATCATAATAGCCTAAGATTTCTCATGGAACAAAAAGAGTTGAGTGAGAGACAACAAAAGTCAATCAGCAAGTTGTAGGCCTATGACTTTGAAATTGATTATGTCAAGGGCAAAAACAATGTGGTAGCAGATGCCCTTACTCGATGCCAGTCACTCTATCACTCATGGTAATTACAAATGATTGGAAGACACTCCTGCGTGTAGAATACTCCAAAAACAAATTTGCTTGCGAGATTCTTGAGGGATTAATCTAGGATGATAGATATCGGGTCATAGATGACATCATCTACTACAAGAATCAGATCTATCTAGTACCAAAATCACAACTCAAGGAGAAAATTATGTAGGCAGCTCACAGCTCACCCCTAGCAGGACACCCGGGGTACTTGAAAACCTACAGGAAAATCAAGGAGAGGTTCACTTGGAAGGGCCTCTAAATGGATGTGCTAAGGTTCATGAAGGAATGCAGCCTCTACCAACAAAACAAAATCGAACATACTCATCTAGCGAGATTGCTACAACCACTCCCCATCCCTGAGCAGAAATGGGAGAGCATTTTCATGGATTTCATCACTAGGCTACCTCAAGTACAAGGGAAAGATTGCATATACATAGTGGTGTACAGGCTTACGAAGTTCGCACACTTCTTTATCATACCTTCAAAATATTCAGCAACACAGATAGCAAAGTTGTTCTTCATAGAGGTCTTCTGATTGCATGGGTTTCAAAAGCCCATTGTGAGCGACAGGGACAGTAGACTTATGGGAGGCTTCTGGTAGGAATTATTCAGACTTGTGGGTACAAATTTAACACTAAGCACTAGTTATCAGCCACAGACTGATGAACAAATAGAGATAGTCAACAAATGGCTAGAGGGATATCTCAGAAACTATATATTCGACCAACAAAAAGCATGGGTAAAGTGGTTGCATCTGGGAGAAAATTGTTATAACACAACTTTCTACATGTCTATTGGAATGACACCCTTCCAATCATTGTATGGATATGGCGCCCCAACAGTTGCAGACCAGATATTTAGGGATAGTTGAGCCCCTTTAGCTAAAGATCAGGTTCAAGAGAACAAGGATATTCTACTAGTCCTCAAAGACAACTCGCAGATGGCTTAGAACCAACAAAAATTCTACACAAAAAGGCACAAGATAGAGTGTAACTTTAAAGTGGAGGACATGGTGTACCTTCGTCTACATCCCTACAGGTAGTCATTGCTCAAAATGAAGGGTGTATAAAAACTGAAGCCCAGGTTCTATGGGCCATACAGGATTGTGAGATGAGTTGGGGAGGTGGCCTATAAGCTAGAGCTTCCGAAGGGGCGTAAAATTCACGTCTTTCATGTTTCTTGCCTCAAAAAGGCTCTTGGGCAACATGTACTTACTTCTACTGAGCTTCCACCCTCGATGAAGAAGGGGAGTTGATATTGGTTTTGGAGGAAATTTTGGAGACGAGGAAACATAATTTGAAGAGTACGACCGTGAAGGAGTTCCTGGTAAAGTGGAAGGATTTGCCTGTTGAAGATGCCACTTGGGAAGGTGAACAAGTGCTCAAACATTTGAAGTTGAAGTTGCTTGAGGACAAGCAATTTTGGGTGGGGAGGACTATAATGTCCCCAACCACTTAGGAGGCATAAGGGGGAGTTCTTCTAGCCTAATAAAGTTCCCGTAAGCTAAGGCAGAGAAAAAACTAATCAAGGGAACATGAATCACCTGGGAGAAACATTACAAATGCTAAAGTCGTGAAAAAGGAGCATGTCTTAGGCTAATGAAAAGTAACTTTTAATTTATAAAGCGAAAAAACCACTAAGGCGATTTTATAAAAACTAAAAGGTAAAAAGGTGAAAAAAGTGGCGAATAAGTTTTAAAAATCGGAAAATGATGAGTCTCTCCTCATTCTAGCTTTTGCCATTAGAGAAAAAGAAATTTTGGAGAGATCTTGGAGAGGTGTCTAGGGTTTTAAAAACTCTATTTGTAGATTGCTAGTTTCAGTGTTAAGACCATACATCATTGCTATTTGGAGAGCAGAATCACTCGTATTTTGCCATTGTGCTTCACTAGAGAAAACGATTTGGGGAAAATAATGGAGGTAATGTTGAAAAGTGTAACTAGGTTCGGTCTTCATAATGACATGTAAATAAGAAAAATAAAACTATTATATTGACTTGCTTCATGGGTTTCATGAGCAAGGAATTTTGTTTTCGAGTCAAGACTCCCATTGAGAGTCTTTAGGATTTATCTGTCATCTAGTCATAAAATGTTAGTCATTGTCATGTAATGAAGTCATGTTACACTTTGTAAAAGGTCAATCTTATCTATGTAAAGTATCCTCCAAGAACTTCTCATCTATCCTCTTCAAGTCAGCCTACAAAGATAGAAGAACTCTCTAGATGAAGTCGGCCTAACTCTAGCTATCATGTCGGCCTAAATGTCATATGAAGAACTGTATATATAGCCTACTCAGCCTCACTTAAAGGAACATAATTCGATCAAGCAACTCGACTTGACTTAGCAAGCAGAAGTGCGAAGATAGAAGGGAAAACAGAAGTGCCAAGAAGAGGTCAAGGGAAGAGCGAAGAAAGAGGCTTCAAAGAGAAGTGTAAAAAAGAGAAGAGGGTTTCTTCTAGGCAATGCGTGTGAAAAATTGGAGACCCAAATCCCCTACTGCAACAAACTGATATTAGTTCTCCTACTTGTTAATTCATGCAAGTTATTTACTGTGTTACGCTGTAAATATCAAAGTAAATACAGTTGCAACCTTCACTAATTAAATTATATGCCGAAAAAAAAAACCGAGCAAGAAGAAATAACCACACACACAATTGACACCATTGTTTTTGGACAAATGTCCCCGGAAAAACACAATGCAGGAAAACCAGTGCAGCAGCTGAGGGTTTGGATTATTATGCAGTAGTTTTTTAATACATTCTTCGGATGCCCAAACTGGAAATCCTATACAGACATCTAACTGGACAAAAGATAGTGAGATGATCTCACCCTGTCCCTCGAAAATCTGGCACTGATTTGGACTAGAGGTGAGTCTCTGCCTGTCTTTGCGCAACACTGCATCACACCTATGCAGTTACTGCATCATTGCTGTAGGGACTACGTTGCACCTCCTCTTGATCTCCTCCTAGCTGGAAACCTTGGCTCTCTGGCCTCCCAGTATCACACCCCAGCTCCGACACTAGATCTTGACTGTTCCGCAATAGAAATACGAACTCCCTCTGAAGCTCTGTGCTGCCTCTCCGAACGATTCTCTGCCCTCTGTGCCTTGCACTCTCTGGATCAGAAAACTTCCTCCGGAAAACTATCCCTGCCCCTCACTGCAAGAATCTCCTCAATGATCTCTCTGACTACTCTGTGTTGCTCTCTTGAGAAATCAATCTCTTGATCCCACTCGATGTGTCTTCCAAATGCCCATCGAATTCCTTCTTATAATCTTATCATTGAGTAATCGACAGCCCAGATTAAATTATAATCAATGGCTTAGATCATATTGACTCGATCTCTTTCTTCTAGAAGATTCACACCCAGTTTTATTAATACCCTTTAATTATTTTATTTTCCTAAATTTATACTTAGGCATCCATCAAAAATAATTAATTATTTTAATAAAACTGTCTTTGGGTGGAATTTCCCAAAACGATATCTGGGTATTTTGGAATACACGTGTCCTAGCCTCCCTGCAAATTTTGAAGCTTAGAGCACATTCGATGCTACCAGAAATCAACACTCCCTCTTAGCGAGGAATGTGCTCTAGCAATGCAACCTGTTGAACCATCACCCTGACTCTGTAAAATCTCCCTCTGCATTGTTGATGTCTGACATCACTGCCCACCAACTACTGTGCAAATGCTGCTTTTGTGTTGCTGCTGACTCTGTATGTTGCTGCCAACTGCAACTTTGCTGCTGTTGCAATAGAAAAAACGTCAAAAATATTGAACCAAATGTATTTAGCGTGTGCATCTGTTTCTAAAGTTCTGATTGCTGCTAGTCTCTACGTTGACCCTTAGAAGTCTCTACATTGCTATTGACTCTGCATTGTGCCACTTGCACTGTTGCCAACTCTGCTCTGCGCTGCTCAGTATCTGGCACTCCTAGCGACTGCAATTGTCTTTGGCATTCCTCTACACAAACTGGCACTGGTCCATCCTGCTACTTCTGACATGGGCTCTGTAGCAAGGTATTGATCCATGGGGTGGACTCCTCAATGGACCCTGCCCATCTGCAGTTCTTTCGAACTACAGTACTAGATCACCCCACATCACCCCTGGAGGTATCTGGGCAATCATGGAAAACTCCTCCTCGATCCTAGTGGTTGCAGCCTGCAGATCATGTTTCTCGTCCTTGTCATTCTTCTTGAGAGGACACTCCATAGCGTAGTGACCAAATTCACCACACTGGAAACATTTGATCTTAGGAACGTCCTTCATCTTCCTCCATTGTTCATGTTGCCCCTTTGATGCAAGGGCTGCATTCTCCTCCTCCTCCTTGGGCTTCGTCCTACTATTGTTGTTGCCATCAAGTTTGTACTTGACTAAGTCTCGTCTCATCTGTTCCTGTTGAAGAGTGGCCCACATCCCTTCCCAATCCGACAATTTCTCTCTTCCTAGGATACTCTGGACAAATACTTGCCATTCTTCTGACACTAAATTCAGGGCCAACCTCACCATCTTTGTAGTTTGAGGTGATGATCCTACAGCTGCCAACTGATCTCGGGCTTCCTGAAGCTTCGATAGGAACGGATCAATGCGTTCCTCCTTCTGCATCCTCGCAGATCTCATTTTCTCCTCCAAGTACATCTTATGTTGCTTGGAATATCCTTGATACAACGTAGCCAAGGCATCCCACATCTCTTTGGCCGTCCCTTTGCCAGCAATGTGACATACAACGTGATCCCTCACTCCGTCAAGGATCAACCGCTTGGCCTTCGCCATCTCAGCCTTGTACTTCTTGAGCGGATCTGCATTGGCGGATACAGCTACCACACTATCGACATAGGCTTTGAGATCATGCTCATCTAGAAGGCAGGAGATCCTAGCCTTCCAAATCACATAGTTGGATGCTCCGTCCAATCGATCTTGATCTCTCAGCCCATTAGCTGCCATCTCTGCCAACAAAAAGTCGAACTGCTCCCTCTCTCCTCTACGAAGCTACTAGGCACTCCCTGTTGGAGTTAGTAGATCTACTCCTCGCTACTGCTGCTCAAGCACTGAGAAATAGAATTCCTTGGCTCGAAATTCATTGAGGAAGAAATTCCCTCAAAAAGTGTCTTATTCTTTCTTCTATCACTTTTCTGACCCAACAAACGCTGCAGAAAACTGCGTCCCACGTGAAGATTGTTCTACACTAAATATGTTGTTGTGATGCTCCCTCTGCGACTGACAACTCACGAACTGGAAATCTTACCTCTCTGTCAACTCACTCAGAGAGAGAGTTTCCTCGAGAATCTTGCCCTCCTAGCCTGGGCTGAGCAATCCCTCTACGGATTTGATATGTTGCCTACGTAACACTTCGACCTCCCTCCTTCTCTTCAATGTTAGGCTCTTCTGGTCTTCTCTCTTGCTTCACCTGCGCTCCGATACCATGTGAAAATTTGGAGACCCAAATCCCCTACTGCAGAAAACTAATATTACTTCTCCTACTTCTTAATTCATGAAAGTTATTTATTGTGTTACACTGTATATATCGAAGTAAATACGACTGCAGCCTTAACTAATTAAATTATATGTGGAAACAAGAACTGAGCAAGAAGAAATAACCACTCACACAATTGACACCGTTGTTTTCGGACAAATGTCCCCAAAAAAACACAATGCGGGAAAACTGGTGTAGTAGTTGAGGGTTTGGATTATTATGCAATAGTTTTTGAATACAATTCTTCGAGTGCCCAAAATGGCAATCCTATACAGAGATCTAACTAGAGAAAAAATAGTGAGATTATCTCACCCTGTCACTGGTGTTGATTTTGGGTAGAAACAGATGTGCTCTAGTCTTGAAATTTGGAGGAGAGGCTAAAGCACATGAGATCTCCAAGAGCCATAAATCGTTTTGAGAAATTCCACCTGGATGAGGAGTTATTAAAATAATTAATATTTTTAATGGCTTCCTAAGTTTAAACTTAGGAAAATAAAAATATTAATGGGTATTAAATAAGAGACGAGAATCAAGTCTGTTTTAATCTTAGTTGTTGATCAGAGACTTAATCTCGGCCATTGATTCATTAATAGGAAAAGTATAAGAGAAGACATGAGGATCATTTGGAGATACACTGGAAGATACTCAGTATCTTAAGGAAAATCTATTCTCAAGAGAAGGACATCCATTCCAGAGGGAGAGTTGCAGGGTGGAGGAAGAGGAGGGCATTAGCACCAACCAGTGACTAAGAAGGAGGTGACACAGGGACATGAGAGACAGCGCAGAGGGAGGCACAACCCCGAGGAGAGACATGGCCCCCACGCAAGCTGACGCACAGGGACGCAGAGCCACTCAGAGCCATGCTGAGCCACGCAGAGTGACGCAGAAGTGGGAGAAGGGTCTCCAAAGTGTCAGAAAGTTTCCAAGGGAAAGTCTCAGGTGTTTTCTTTCAGTTTCTCTATAAAATCATTCCTTGTAAAAGCGATTGTTGTTGAAGATTAATAAAACCCTCATCTGCTGCACCGGTTTTCCCGCATTGGGTTTTTCCGAGGACAATTGTCCAAAAACAACTGTGTTGATGTGATTGGTTCTTGTGTATGTATTTTCTCTGTGTAATTATGTGATAACTGCAGTAGAATTTATTTTAATATTTGCTAAAGGGATTTCGTAAATAACTTATTGTGAAGAATAAGTAGGTGAAATAAATCAATTGTTGCAGTAGAATTTCATATTAGAAATTTTCACATGGTATCAGAGCAGAGATCCGGCAACAGGAGAGAAGAATCGACTATGGGTCAAGAGCATGATGCAGAGGCATCAACTCAAAGGGACTCACGCAGATTTCCAAAAGAAGACACAAGGGACATGGATCACGATTATTCTATGTTAGCTTCCAGATTGGAAGAAGAAGTTGCTTGCCTAGCAAGCTCTGCCTCCTCTGAGATTTGGTATATAGATAGTGGAGCTTCCTAGCATATGACAGGAATTAGAGAATGTTTTTCAGATTATCAGGAAGAAAGAATGAATTTTCAGATCACCATGGAAAATAAGGCAAAGTGTACCCTAGTAGGAAGAGGTATTCCAGTCTTTCAAAACTAAGCAGAAGAGCGACTTCGAGCAACCAATGTGTTGCGTGTGCCAGGATTGGGGATGAAATTACTCTCTGTATCTCAACTTCAAAACAAGGGCCATGATGTTTTCTTCATTAAGGAGAAAGTATATGTCAAACACCCGAGTTGGAAAAGGAAGGCCCAGATTGGAATCAGCAGTAACAGGTCATATAGATTACAAATAGAACACTAATGGCACTGATAGGCAGCAATGGAGGCAAAGATTTGAATGGACTATGGCATAGGATGATGGGACACTTACACCATGGGGCTCTGAGAATTCTCAGGAAAACAGTATCAAGATTCAAGAGTTCCAGAGCTAAGTATCAAAAGACATGATGTATGCAGAGGGTGCGCTCTGGGCAAGTATGCCAAAGCAACATTTTCCAGAAGTAACAATAGAGCTAAGAGTGTTCTAGGATTGATACACTCAGACATCTACGGACCGATGTCCACAAAAGCTCTTAGTGGTGCCGAATACTTCGTCACCTTCATCGATGACCATTCCAGGAAGACTTGGATCTACTTTCTGAAAACCAAGGATGAGGTTTTTGGTCGATTCAAAGAGTTCAAGGCTCTAGTGGAGAATCTGACAGGAAAGAAGATAAAAGTGTTGCACTCAGACAATGGTGGAGAGTATGTTGACAAGGACTTCACCGATTTTTGCGCTAAGGAAGGCATCAAAAGAGAGTGGACAGCTCCCTACAATCCGGAGCAGAATGGAGTAGCAGAAAGGAAAAACAGGACTATTGTGGAAGCAACTAGGGCAATGTTGTATGATCAGGATATGCCCAAATTCCTGTGGGCAAAAGCATGCAGCACAGCAGTTTATGTCCAGAACAGGACTCCACACAGGGCATTGGGCAAAATCACTCCGGAAAGGGTCTTCACCGGGAAGACACCTGAAGTCAATCATTTCAAGATATTTGGGAGTTTAGCGTATTGTCGTGTACCCGAAGAAAAGAGAAAGAAATTAGATCAAACTGTTGAGAAAGGATATCTTGTGGGATATAGCGAGAATGCTAAGGCATATAGAGTCTATCTTCCAAGGAGTAGGAAGGTAGTAGTTCGGCGAGAAGTAAAGTTCATGGAGGACAGAGCTTTTAGGAAATCCTGAGAAATGCCTTCTGAGGAGCAATCAAAAGACGATCCGTTGATCCAACCACTTTGACCAGCAGAAACTAATACCAAAAATTCTCCTAAAGGCAAAGCTTCAGAACAGGACGAATCTCAGGAAGAGGAAGCGCTGATGGATGTACCCATTACCAGTGGAAGAACGAGCCGAGAACTCCGACAAATTCTACGGGATGCAGAGGACTTCATTGGTTCACCCAAGAATGATAAAATGGAGCGAAGATAGCCAGACAGGTACCAGGCCCTAGTAGCTCAGGTTGGGGAAACTTTGGTCCACATCTTTTGATAAGTCTTCTAAGCTTAACTTGCAACCTGTTACCATGGGGGTAAGGACTGGCTTGCAATCTTCCATCTTCAATTTATTGAGCATTTCCTTGATGTACTTGATTTGATATATGAATATTCCTTTATCCTGCTAAGATATCTCAATAATCATTAGATTGTCTTGATCCACTTTCACATAGAGATTGCTTGTCAGCGCTTCCTTTCTTGAATCTGTAATACTTCAACTATTCTTCTCCCCCTAAACATGTAATGAAACTGCCATCTTGTTCAAAATACTTGTCTATCAATCATATACTTGTGTCATATACTGTTGCATAGACTCCTCATCTTCAAATTTCTAGGAGTCGATAAGCTAAATTGTTCATAATAGTGTGTCATTTAACGGACCGTCTTGACTCGAGTCATTAACAGAGGCAACTGCCGATTCCTCACAATCTGTTACGAATCATGAAAGCATAACTGTTGGGACCTTACCACCTGCTTTCTTTTCTTGCTCATCTTGTACTTGTTCATCCTGTACCTGTTTTCCTTTCCCAGCCTTCTTATTGTCGTTGTCAAGCCTTTTATTCCTGGTTGATTCCATCATGTACCTGCAGTTATGAGCTATGTGTCCATAGTTATGACATTTGTAACATTCGATGTTATTCATAGAAGATTTTGTTTGGTGTCTATCTCGTGATCCTACAAATTTGCTTCTAGGGTTTTGCCGATAATAGTTGTACTTGTCTGGAACTTCACAATCCCTAGCCATATGTCCAAAATTGTTACATTTGTAACATTTGACATCATCTCTCAAATGATCAAATTTGTTGATATTATGCTGAGTTCTGGAATATCCATTTCTGAAGGATCTCTTGGAATTATATTCATTCCAAACATACATGCGACATTCTGCAGCTCTATGTCCAAACCTTCCACATGAATAACAATGACCATAAAAGATAGGTTGGTACCTGGGAGGAAATCTTCTTCGAGGAATTGTCTTCCAAGGTTCTTCCTGCGAGTCTTGATCTCTTGATTTAGCTGAGAGATCTATTTGCTTGGTAGATTTTGCATATCCATCTTCTTTAATTTTCATAGGACTCAACTTCTTTTCGAATTTTTCTTTGTAACCAAGACCAGTCTTCTCGATGTATGATCATTGGTTGCTGATGGGTTCATCCAAAGTCTTGAACTGTTGACGTCGTTTTTAAAAGTTTTTCCATTTTTTACTTCCTTTTGTAGATCAACTATTTCAACTTCCAATTCTTCTCTTTCCTTGTTTTCCTTTAATTCTTTCCTGAGAGATTCTTCAATTCACTTGTATTCTTCAACCTTGATTTTAAGGTTGAGGACCTGTTCTCTTTCTGTCTTCAATTTGTCTTCAAGAGTGTTGACATGCTTCTTCTCGGCTTTGAGCTCTTTGATAACCCTGATCACTTCGTTTTGAAATTCAACCTCAATCATTTCTTCTTCTTCGTCTCCTTCTTCGTCAGGTGCCTCTTGCTTATTGTGCTTGGCCATAAACAATACTCTTCCATTGAATTCTTCTTCGTTATCACTATCTTCTTCGGATGAGGAACTATCTTCTTTGGTGAAGAAACTTTTCTTAAACCATTTCTTCTTGCCTTGCTTGTTGAACTTCCTAGGACCTTTCTTTCCATTCATAACAGCCTCATTTTTGTGAGGACATTTGGCTACAAAATGCCCAACCTCACCACAGTCAAAACATATTAATGGAAGTTTACCTTTGAATTTTCCTGTACCTGTTCTCATTTTCTGTGTGAAGTAGGTGAATTCTTTATCTGAGAGTTCTTCTTCCTCTTCTTCCTTTTCTTCATCCTTACAACTGCAAGTTTTTGCTTTCTAAGTCTGCTTGTCCTTACCATTCTTCTTGGATGCGGCAAATGTTGTTTCTAAGTGAGATGTGCCATCCTCTCCTTCAATCCTTATTTCATATGCCATAAGAATTCCATGTAATTCATCTATTTTGAGATTGGTCAGATTCAATCTATCTTTCAAGACAGATACCTTAGGGTAAATCTTATTGGGAAGGTTCTGAGGATCCTTCGAACAAAGAATTTTGTTTCAACAGGTTCTCCCAAACCTTCCAATGTATTTGTTGTTTCATCAACATGTTGAAAGTATGCGGCAATATCTTCATCTTCCCTCATTTTGAGTTGCTCAAATTTTGCCCTGAAAATCTGAAGTTTTGCTTCTTTCACCTTTGAGTCACCTGCATATATATTTTCAAGCTTACCCCATACCTCTTTAGCAGTTTTGCAACTCAATACCTTAAGATAAACAGATTCGATAAGTCCACTGATAATAAGATCTTTAGCCTTTGCATCATATACCATATTTTTCTTACCTTGTTCATCCTGGGTCAGTGTGAAGCCTTTGTCAACGATTTCCCATACTTCGTATCCTTGCGCCAGCAAATGAACCTGCATTCTTCCACCCCAAAGTGCATAGTTATTTCCATTGAACAAAGGAACTCTATTCTTAGTATACTCCATGATTTCCTTCCAGTTGTTAGACTACTATTGAAGGAACCAAGCTCCAATACCAATTGTTTGAAATACTGAGAGGGGCACTGAACCAGTGTTCCTTAGCAATTAACACTTTTAAATCTTTTTAGAGAATTAGTTAATCTTCAATTATTATTAATGTTTATGCAGTAATAACAGTAAATAAAAGAACATAGTAGGCACAAGAATTTTAGGTGAAAGACCCCCTCCGGCTCAAAAACCACCGAACGTTTTTCTAATAAATTCTTTAATGTTCAGCGCCAACTGAAATGAAAGCAACAACTTCCTAGAATTCTAGAAAAAAATTCTTCTACAGGTCCCATTGGAAGGACACCCCAACACTCTGGTTTCTTCAGTAATCAACTGAATGGATGCCCCAACACCCTAGCGAGCCACAACTCGCCCTAGCACCACCCTACCACCCTGAAGTGTTCACAGGCCCCAACCTGTAGGCGAATTCATACACCTGCCTAGCACGCCCTGCCACCCTATAATGACTGAAATAAGACAAGACTATGGATTCCCAAACCAGGGACAACAATCCACGATACAATAAGATGTACAATGATTTTCGTGCACTTGACCAAATACCTAATCACTCTATGACCTGCAACCATGACATCATTCCAACAGAGACTCCTATACCTCCCAATAATGCCTTTTCGACTCTAGGCAGATTGACTTTTTTACAATAATGACTCTTCGAATGATGACAGTTTTACAAACGACTCTTTTACAATGATGACACTTTTACAAATGACTCTTTTACAACTTTACAACGATGACTCTTGGCCTTGACACTTCTTCACCATATATGGATGGTTGCCATGTCTTCAAAGGATGTCTCATTGCAATGCTTCCTTTGATTTGATACTTCTACCCTTGAATTCTTGCTTGAAGTTGTACTTGAATCTTCTTCTACCTGCATGAAAAATTTGCCCGACAAAACCAAATCCCAAAACAAAACAAAATACCCTTCAACTTACCTCTGCCTGCAAAACAAATGTAAGCGCATAATAATGAATAAATACAAATTAAAATTACAATGCGTACCTGAAATGTGCTTGTCACTTTTGTTGTTGACTTGTTGTAGCAGTAGACAAAGACTCCCACTCTTCATATAGGCTTGGACTCTATGCAAGACTATATCCAAAACTGGCCTAAAGATATATACAATAAAAACTGATGACATACCCTAGACTTGTGATGGACCAAGTTCTAAGTACAACAACAGAGACCATTCTATCAACTATGACAAGACAAGTAACATGAACTTACAACATCATATAGATTTAGCAAACTTGGTGTAGCATCAAGAATATGTAGCATAAAATGTGTAGTATCAAGAATAGGACATCCAAAAAACTAATTGTGACATATAGAGACATAGAGATATAACTAAGACACTATATATACTTACGTTGTCCTGCAAAAACATATGTCAGAGATGATACTCAAAATTCAAATGTAAACACTAATCATACATACCTTGTTGTAGGAGACTTACCTTTGACTGTTGATGTGTGGTCCTTACTATAGTGATCCTTCAATGCATGCTTTTTCTTGCCTTCTAGGAGCTCAATATTGAATCTGTTGTATCTATGTAATTTCAGATCTCCAAGGTCTAAAATTTCGTCCTGTGATAGCCCTCCAAGTCCTCTTTCCAACCCCAAAGGTCTGATCAAGATTGGATTCTTCCAGAAAGAGTTATGCCCAATCTCCCACAATGACCTGATTATATACTGGTTCAGTAGAGCGAACTTGTACGAAGTTCCACGTGTCACTGTTGCTACCTTCGGCCCTAAAAATGCTACTCAACAAACTACAGTCCGTCCTCTTTCTGTAAATATTTACAATATTTGAATCAAATGCTCATACAGAAAGTTATGACGATTTTCCCAACATCACTTGTCTAACATGGAATTCGGGAGCCTGCAAAAACCCTAACTTCCTTGGATCATATGTCCAAAAATATAGCGAACCAAGATCTAAAATTCAGTCACGGGGTTCATAAAGATTTTGGCTCAAATGGGGTTTAATTTCAGCTTCTGAAGCGTCACAGAAAAAAAGTTATAGCAAAAATGCCACGATGACCTGTTTGAACTTTGAAGCCACAAAATCCCTACTAGAGGAGGATATGAGGGTCATTATTTATATGAATGCTTTGAGTTGAGAGGGTCCTCAACAAGGGAACGTTGGAGGGATTTTACGAAAATTTATATTGTTATTAATTATTGACTATTCAATGACCACAACCAATTATGAGTGCCATGCCACAACCCCATAGGGTTTTAGCCCACTAACTGGGGTTACTAACTTCAAACATGAATATCTCTCAAACCGTGAAGAATTACTTGGCGTGCCATATATCAACGGAAACATCTCGACCAGTAGAATCCATATGGAAAATTCTTGACTCAGAATAGAGTAAGTTTTCAAGTCAACATGCCCATGCAAGATCGGGGTAGCCCCTAGTGCTGCTTGGGTGTACATCAATGACAACCACTGATCAACAAGTGGTAGGTTCAAGATAGATCTACAAAGTCAAATATGCTGCAGACGGCAATGTGGAGAAATACAAAGCCAAGTTTGCGGCTAAGGGGTATGCTTAGAAGGAAGGGATAAACTATGAAGAAACCTTCGCCCCAGTAGCCAGGTATACTTCTATTAGAACCATGATATCTCTTGTAGCACAGATGGGGTGGGAGATTCACCAGATGGATGTCAAGACGACATTCTTGAACGGGGTAATAGAAGAGGAGGTATATATTGAACAGCTAGAGGGTTTTGAGACACATGAGAAGAAATCTCATGTATGCAGATTAAAGAAAGACTTGTATGGGCTTAAACAAACACCTAGACCATTTTACGGTCGAATTGATGGCTACTTGTAGAAGATGGGGTTCATCAAGAGTGGCGCAGACCCTAATCTCTACTATCTTGTCGTAGAGAATGAGCCTCTAATCCTAGTGTTATATGTGGATGATCTTTTCCTAACAAGATCATCCAGGCTCATCAACGACTGCAAGAAGAACCTAGCCACAGAATTCGACATGAAGGATTTGGGATAGATGCATTACTTCTTGGGATTGGAAGTTTGGTAGCAAAATGGTGAGATCTCCCTTGGACAAGGGAGATATGCTACAAAGATCTTGAAGAGATTTAGGATGCAGGAACGTAGACCTATGGCTACTCCAATGATCACCAACTAGAAGAAGATTGATGCATCAGAAGATAAATACATTGATCCCACCTTGTACAGGAAGCTTATAGGGTCCCTGATGTATTTGGTCAAAACCAGGCCAATCATTTGTTACGCTGTCAACACCCTCAATCAGTTCATGGTGGAACCCAAGAGGGTGTACTGGGCAACAACAAAACATGTTCTCAGGTATATACAAGGAATAGTCGAGCATGGACTATTGTACACCCAAGGCAATGACATTAGGTTGAGTGGGTTCACTGACGCAGATTGGGCTAGAAGTTCAGTAGATCGGAAAAGTACAACTAGGTACCGTTTCAACATTGGATCAAGAATGAACACTTGGTATAGTAGGAAACGAAAATCCGTGGCTCTGAGCTCAACTGAAGTAGAATATATGGCAGCTAGCACAGCTTCGTGCGAAGCTATATGGCTTAGGAAATTACTTGTGAATCTCTTCAGGAGAAGGATGGAACCGACCAGGATTTTGTGTGATAAACAGAGTTGCATCAAGCTCTCTGAGAATCCAGTATTTCATGATCGGTTGAAGCACATTGATATCAGGTGTCATTTTGTCAGAGACTGTGTCCAATGAGGAGCAGTACAGTTGAGGTACACTCCTACAGGAGAACAAGTGGCAGACATCCTCACCAATGCTCTAGGGAGAACAAAGTTTGTTTTTCAGGGAGAAGATGGGGATGGTGAAGAATCCATTTTAGTAGCAGAAATGGATAAGTATCGAGAATTGTAGTGCAGCAGTTAGCAGTGGCAGTACTATGGGCAGCATGATGCAACATGTTGAGAGGGAGTTGTAGTACAGATGTAGTAGTGGCAGTGGCAGTGTCATGGGCAGCAGTACAAGAAGCAACAGTGCAGTGGATGTGGGGCAGCAGGCCAAGCATCAGCACAGAGGACCCATACGGAGGGTCAGTGTGATGCTTCTATGGTGAAGCATTGTTAGAGCACATTCTTCACTAAGAGGGATTGTTGATTTTGGGTAGCTTTGGATGTGCTCTAGCCTTGAAATTTGGAGGAGAGGCTAAGGCACATGAGATCTCCAAGACCCCGAAATCATTTTGAGAAATTCCACCCGGATAAGGAGGTATTAAAATAATTAATATTTTTAATGGGTTCCTAAGTCTAAACTTAGGAAAATAAAAATATTAATGGGTATTAATAAAGATAAGGGTGAGAAGCTTCTAAGAGACGAGGATCAAGTCTGTTTTAATCTTAGCCGTTGATTAGAAACTTAATCTCGGTTGTTGATTCATCAACAGGAAAAGTATAAGAGAAGACTTGAGGATCATTTGGAGATACACTGGTAGATACTCAATATCTCAAGGAAAATTGATTCTCAAGAGAAGGAGATCGATTTCAGAGGGAGAGTTGCAGGGTGGAGGAAGAGGAGGGCATCAACAACAATCAGTGACTGAGGAGGAGGTGATGCAAGGAAATTGAGAGACAGAGCAGAGGGAGATGCAACCCAGAGTTGAGACATAGCCCCCACGCAGGCTGACGCAAAGCCACTCAAAGCCATGTTGAGCCACGCAGAGTGACGCAGAGGTGAAGCAAAAGTGGGAGAAGGGTCTCTAAAGTGTCAGAAAGTTTCCAAGGGAAAGTCTCAGGTGTTTTGTTTCACTTTCTCTATAAAATCATTCCTTGTAAAAGCGATTGTTGCTAAAGATTAATAAAACCCTCATCTGCTACATCGGTTTTACCGCATTGGGTTTTTCCGGGGACAATTGCCCAAAAACAATTGTGTTGATGTGATTGGTTCTTGTGTATGTATTTTCTCTGTGTAATTGTGTGATAACTGCAGTAGAATTTATGTTAATATTTGCTAAAGGGATTTTGTAAATAACTTATTGTGAAGAATAAGTATGTAAAATAAATTAGTTGCTGCAGTAGAATTTCAGATTACAATTTTTCACAACTGGAAAATCCAGCACTGATCTGCACTGGAGGTGAGTCTCTGCGCAGCACTGTGTCACACCTACACAGTTACTACGTCACTGCTGCTGGGACTACACTGCACCTCCTCTTGATCTCCTACTAGCTGGAAACTTTGGCTCTCTGGCCTCCCGGTCTCACACCCCGGTTCCGGCACTAGATCTTGACTATTCCCCAGCAGAAATATGAACTCCCTCTGAAGCTCTGTGCTGCCACAGCGTAGCTCTACACTACCTCTGCGTGGCACTGCACTGCCTCTCCAGACTACTCTCTGCCCTCTCTACCTTGCACTCTTCGGATCATAAAAACTTGCTCCAGAAAACCATCCCTGCCCCTCACTGCAAGAATCTCCTCGATGATCTCTCCGGCTGCTCTGCACTGCTCCCTTGAGAAATCAATCTCTTGATCCCACTCGATGTGTCTTCCAAATGCCCATCGAAGTCGTCCTTATAATCTTCTCTTTCAGTAATCAACAACCTAGATTAAATTCTAATCAATGGCTCAGATCATATTGACTCGATCTTCATCTTCTTCTAGAAGATACAAACCCAATTTTATTAATACCCTTTAATTATTTTAATTTCCTAAGTTTATACTTAGGCATCCATTAAAAATAATTAATTATTTTAATAAAACCGTCTCCGGGCGAAATTTCCCAAAACGATTTCTGGGTATTCTAGAATACATGTGTCCTAGCCTCCCTGCAAATTTTGAGGCTTAGAACACATCAAATGCTACCAGAAATCAACAGTGAGAAGATAGATTTCTTCTGGGGCAGCGAAAGACATCCTTCTAGGACAACAAAGAAGGGTTCTTCGGGATCAGCGAAGAAGGAGGTTTCTTTTGGGCAACGAAGAAGAGATTCTTCTGGGGCAGAGAAGAGGAGGTTTCTTCTGGGGCATCGAAGGGGAAGTTTCTCCTAGAGCAGCGAAGGAAGGATTCTTCTAGGAGACCAAGATATAGATCTAGAGACCGAGATTCTCTAGAGGAAGCTAGTGATATCCTAGAGATCGAGTTTCTCTAGAGGTAGTCAAGAAGAAGGAGTGTGAAGGATAGAGATCGAGTTTCTCTAGAAGGAGCCGAGGAGAGCAGTTCAAGATCAAGAAGAAAGGCAAGGAAGGGGAGAGCTAGAGCATCAAGATTAGTGACAAGGTTCTTGGGAGGATACTAGAGTCAAGGGTCTATGTCATGGTCTTGGAACTTATCAATTGTTTGATCGGGTTTTCCTCTCGAGAAGTGAGAGGTTTTGGCCCTGGCTGAGAAGCCTACATACTGTGTCACTTGTCTTTTATTGTGCATATTGGTAATTGTCTTGATGAGAATAACACATTAATAAGCTAACAAGGAGAAGACTATAAGTTAAGAAGTAAAAGCATATCACAAGAAATTATCAAGCAGAGAAATCTTGTAACTTTGAATGCCCTAGATTTCTCAACAGGTAACAGTGTTATTTGTTAATTTTATCTTCTAATTTTGGTTTTTACTTCATCTCTTGGACAGGTACCCATCAAGAGGACGAGTTCTTGGGTCCATTTGGAGGGCCAAATCACCAATTTTCTTGCATCCTTGGAAGCCCAGTTAGTCATTGTAGAAAGGGTGCGAGTTACCTGCATATTTCAAGCTCAGATTGAAGAAGGAAAAGGAGGTCAAGGTCTGCCATCCTCTAGTGGAACAAATTGCCAATATTAATGTTGAGTTTAGCAGTATATGAGGGCTGACTTACAGCATCTTTGTGGGTCGAATTTCTCTGGTGGGAAGTTCAAGCTAACTGAGTGTGGGGCCGAGTTACAGCATCTTTGTGGGTCGAGTTTCTCTGGTGGGAAGGACAAGCTAACTGAGTGTGCTTGGAGTTGAGTTACCACTGTCAAAGGGATCAAATATCTCTGTTTTAGAGCTGAATTTTTAGCTGAAAAAAGGGGTCAAGTCTTTTACCTGTACAGAGGTCGAGTCCTCTCTTTATTTGCTGGCTGAGTGGATCATTATCAGAGGCTGAAGTAAAAGTCTTAAAGGAGGCTGAGATCAGTCTCATTTGTTGTGCGTGTATGTCTTTCTAGGAGGTACACAGAGTTTCTAATTTCCTGACCGCACTCCTGTAGCATATTTGTGGTTGTGGCAGAGGGTAAAAGGCAGAGAAATGAAGGGGTCAACTTCCTGTAGTCATCAATTTGCACAAGGAACTGAATATTATACAGAAGCTACATTACTGTATTTCATGCCAGGTTCCTCTGGTGTGCTTATTGCAATGCATTTCCTTTACCAAGTTATTGTGATGATTGTATACCTTGCAGCTCATCAATAATGCAATATGTATCAGTGATTCATGTTATTTTTTAGTGTAATATGATATACTAGTTGCTAGTTTGAAGTCTGGATTCATATTCGTGCCATTGTATGTTTATGCTTAAGACAAAACAAACAAAACTTACACCCATAGCCATAAGTTAATAAATTGTTTGACAAAACTCTTCAGTGGTAAAACCAACAAAAACTCAGGAACTTAATGGGAAATTTGAGGTACTTCTAGGGAAGTATCATACAAAAACTCAGCTATCTCAGCCTTCCTCTCCTTCAGCAAAACTCTCCTCTCCTCTTCTCCAAAGCTACACATGAATAATGAATCTCTGCTTTGCCTTTTTCCTCCTTTTTAGTCTTCATAGGGATGAGAAGACCTATCCCTAAGATCAACGGCCGAGATTAGATCTCAACTTTTCTTGATCAAGGGTGGAGATCTAATCTGACATTGACCCCCTCTCATGTCTCCCCCTTCATTAATGACCCCCTCTAGTCACTTTAATAGCCTTTTGTACCATATACATTTTTCTCATAAAGTCACTTTTAAAACATAAAGTCATTTTAATATTATAATGTATAATGTACTTTTAGAACCTCATAAAGTGACTAAAAAGTCAAATGACTTTAATAATCTCATAAAGTCACACTAAAAAGGTAAATTCACTTGTCTTCCTAGGCTTAGACAAAAAGCACTAGGAAACACCTCCTTGGTACTTTTTTCAATAGTTCAATCCTCCTAGTGTTCCATAATCAAAAGACTGCAATTGTAGTTGAACTTGTAAGAGGACTTTATTCCTGATGCCATGGCCTCCTATTAGAGAGTAGGGTATCATTTCTAACATTTTTCTTCAAGCATTGTATCATTTGAAAATTCTAAAATGTTGCTACAAGCATCTACAACGGGTGCTAATAGAAAAAGTGCTACAGGGAATCTGGATACATATATAAATTAGACATATATATCTGAGGTAAAATAAAGCTCATTTAGGGTACAAGGAACAGCTATTGAGATCCAAATTTAGAAAATTGATCATTAGAAAAAATATTACAATGACAGCATACAAAGGTCAGAAATAACCATTGAGTTTAAGAACTATTTAATAGCCAATTTTGAACCAGCTCATGAAAAAAAATTTCCATCTCCATACCAAATAAAACTAAAATTACAGTGAAGTCCACAACTCACTCAAGAGGCAAATGCAGTCCTAGAATTTTAATAATTACAAGCAATAAATCATAACAAAATTTCCACTTTGTTTTCTTAGCCTGACTGTATAATTTCAAAATGACAGTAATATTGTCAATGCAAGAAATAACATATTGGGCAATCATGAACCAAATTATTGTCAGCCATACATTATATATATATATATATATATATATCAAATGTTATAAAAATAAAAGTTTCCTTAGAATTTTGAAGGGAAGCCAAAACCAAATAGTTGAAATAGAAAGCAAGGGTAGTCAGCTATGACAGGTAATGAACATACCGTGCTTGAAGTCAAAGGTATTGTTATTAACATATGTATCCTTGACCTTTTGGTTTGTCCAACTTATAAGCAACTTGTAGTACGTGTTAGCTTGTATTGTCAAACCTGGCATACATTAAGAACAGTCATGTAAATCTCTGCAAATCCAAGAAAACACAATCCGTACTGGAACTTGGATGACTAGTGAAACCAACTGCAACATTAATAAAATCTAGTCTTCACCACTGAGTTACTGAACCCTTGAAAATCCAAAATATTGGTAGCAGAGGCCATGTTCATAGAAACTGTTCAAAATGGCTTGTTTAAACTGTTTGAGAGCTTCAAAATTTTAAATAGTAAAAAAAATGCAGGAGAAGAAAGAGCATCCAAAATGCATTCAGGATGAGTAAGGATCAGTGTTTTACAACCAGGACCAGGACTCCGACCAGGCCGAGGATCGACTCCGACTCCGACCAGGATTCGGTAATGACTCGGCCTAGTCGATTTCAATGACTCGGTCGTTGTAAAAAATACATTAAATATTTATTTTTTTTATAAAAAAACATAATTTTAAATATTTTAAACATAATTTTAAAGATTTTCATTCATGTTTCCAAACACATAGCATTATAATATAGATGGAAGACAACATATGATCAAAGTAGGCTCATGAACCAATCCATTATATCAAAATGGTACCCAATGGCTACATAGTCAACTGTCATACATGATCAAAGTGAAAGACTCAAAACAAAATACAAATAACCAAGGAGGCTAGAAATGGCCTCTACAACAAAAGTAAACTCACAAATTATACATCAAACATAGCTATAATTAATTACTCGATACAATTACGTAAGATAAAGCGCAAGTACTTACCAGGCTGATGAAGAAGCCATTGAAATTGCAACTTCTGTAACTGTGCTTGTACTTTTAATGATCTTCAAATGTGCTGTTTGCAGTCTGAGACAAACGCTATATATTCACTTGTACTCTCTTCATGGGTCTATATATATATACATGAGTGAAGCAATAGAATGAAGATATGTATTACTATCAAAAGCTGTAGATGCTGAAAAACTAAGGGTCAAGCTGCCATTTTGGACTTTGATTTTTGAGTATGTTTCAATTCAATTACAAGTCTCTATCTTACAGTCATTTGAATGATCAACTTACCTGTTTTCAATGAATAAGGAAATTTTGAATTAATGGGTTCACCTGTATGCCCATGGTCTTTCTTACAACGCATGCATTACAACAAACCTGCCGTCTCACACTTTTAAAATCCTTACCAGTGTTATTTATTAATTTATTTGGAAAATTAATTTAAAGAATTATTATGTAAGATTTTAGTAATATTTCGAAATCTGTGATATATAATTTCTGAATCTTACAATTAATTAAATTTGGAAAATATTCCCGAATCGAATAATTAAATTGATATTGTTCTGTCATCTCTTATTCGTTGACCGTTGCAAAACACAAAGACAAGTGAAACAGGGAGCCACCATTGGTATCCTGAAAAAATCCAGGGTCCGCACGCTGAAAGTCAATGTAAAACACCACCCAATTATTGACCCGGCCTGGTCAATACGGACTCGGCCTGGTTGACCGAGTCAGCTATGACTCGGCCAACCTAGCCGGTTACTTGGCCTGGTCGTAATTTTTTTTTTCAACTCGGTTTGACCAGGCCATTTCCGAGTCAACTCGGTCTGGTTGTAAAACACTGGTAAGGATACACTAGTGTATCAAGCGATGCTCCAACCAGTTTGAAAATATTAATACACAAAATTGATTTTCTATATAATATAAAATTGATGTAATCAAGAGATGAGTGAAAAACGTGTCAAATAAATGTCAGGTGAGAAGATTGTAGAGGAACGTGAAGCATAAAGATCTAGAAGATGTAACATGAGTAAGTCATGGAAAAGGAGACTAGAATTATATATAAAAGGAGCTATTTAAATATACCAACGAAAACAGGGTTGTTACCACCCAAACCTGCACTGAGTAGTAAAGCCCTAAAAGCTAAGTGTAAACTTAGAGGAACTAAGAGGGGTTGTCCATTGTCACCAAAACAAAACCCTATCTCACTTTATTAGGTCAACTCTCCTCTTGCTAAAGGGGGTATCCTTAGAAGGTGTATGATAAAGGCTAAAGCTTTAAACCAAATGAAATGGCAAACCAAGACCACTGCCAGTCCAAGGATAACGGAGTCAAGGATCAAAAAGGTCTTGAAATGCTTCTATAAAGGACCTTGCCAATACATACCCCGATGTGCCATGACTAGTCCAATGGATTTTTAGGTTAGATTAGAGTGAATCAGATCACTAACAGTTAGTGTTGCGAACATCGCGATTTTTTTCAAATGAAAGATTTTATCAGCCGATGTTATCAGCGATTTTTTTTTTTTAAATATCGTCGGGGGGGGGAATAGCAAACTTTTAAAGCTAAATTCGGTTTTTTTTTTTGCTCATTTTGCAGAAAGAGGGTAAGAGTGAGAGCTAAGGAGGAGGAGAACTCATCTACAAGGGCAAGAGAGGAGAAAAGTTAAGGAATTTAACATCCCAAGCAAAACAAATTCAACTTTGGACCAAGTTTCTTCAACAGACCGTGGTTTTCAGGTATGGGCATCAAATTTGGCCCTTTTTTTTTTTCTTGTTTTTCCTTGGGTTTCTACCACCCATTTATTTTCCATGATTTTTGTTTGGATTTGAGTGTGTTTTTTTGTCATTTTTGTTGCATTTAGTAGAGAGGGTTCTTTTGGTCAAAAATGCAAAATCTTGATTGTTAGTTTTATTTGTTTAATTTTTTCTTGTGTCGTAGTTTTTTTCCATCATTTTTGCTTGAGTTTGAATGTGTATTTTTTGTCATTATTGTTACATTGAGTTGAGGGTTTTTTTTTGTCGAAAATTCAAAATGTTGTATGTAAATTTTAATTTCATTTGTTTAACGTGCAATTCTTCTTGTACCCTAGGTTCAAACTTCAAACTTCAATCTTACATTAAAACTCAAGATTCAACAAAATTACAAACATGCCAAGGAAATTTGACCCTCTGTGGGAATTTGGTGAACATTATGCACAATTTGACAGATCAAATTTGACTTGTAAGTTATGTAGGCATCATATAATAGGGGGGTATACAGATTGAAGTATCATCTTGCACAAGTTCTAGGACATGAGGTAGGGCCTTGCTCAAATGCAAATCTAGATATCACCGAAGAGCCCTCAAATCATTGGAAGAAATAGAGACAACCAAATTGTCCAAGGCAGCTCTAAAGAGTCAAATAACAGGGAGTAGAGTGTCAGAAATGGGAGGTGATAGTGAGAGTGGTACTGGTTCTACTTCACCATCAGCATCCACACCCAACCCTATAGCTACCTCATCATTTTTTGTTCCTAGAACCACACCTGGTGCACAACCATCTATCTCATCAGTTATTAAAAAGAGAGAGAAGGAAGAAGCTGACAAGTTGTTGGGCAAGTCTCTTCTTTGGAGTGATATTCCTTTCAGCATTGTCAGGAACAATACATTTTCTAGCCCGCAATAGATGTTATTGCTATTGTTGGCCCAAGGTACAAAGCCCCTTCATATGATGACTTTGGAGGGCGCATTCTTCAAAATGAAAAGGTTGACTGCACTAAGATATTGGAGGAGTTTAGGGAATCATGGGCACACACACGATGCATTATGATGTCAAATGGTTGGACCAATCAAAAGAGTAGAAGCCTTATTAACTTCTTGGTTAATTGTCCCAAGGGGGCAATGTTTATGAAATTTGTTGATGCATCTACACATATCAAAGATGCACAGTTATTATGTGATTTGTTGGATGTGTTCATTTAGGAGGTGGGTCCACAACATGTTGTCCAAGTCATAACGGAGAATGCTACAAATTATGTTATTGTTGGCAAGATGCTTATGGAGAGGCATCCTAGCTTATTTTGGACACCTTGTGTTGCACACTGCATTGATTTGATGTTGGAGGACATAGGAAAAATTCCTTTTGTCAAGGATATTGTTGAATCATCAAAAAGCATTACAAAATTTATATATAATCATGCATTTGTGCTTCATTTGATGAGAACATTCACCAACAACAAGGAGTTAGTGCGCCTTGACATTACATGGTTTGCCACCAGTTTCATATCTCTTCAATCCCTCTTGAATTCTATGTGGGATGTGAAGAGAATGTTGCTATCAGAGGAGTCGCGTGCTTTGTCATATAGCCACAAACCAAAATGAGAGGCCATATGCAGGTTAGTTTCATACCAGGAAAGCTACTTGTATGAGGCCATGGATAGGGCCAAATAATCCATTCGAAGCTACTATGATGATAGGGGGATGAGAGGTTTGAGAAACAACAACTCCTATGGGAAGTGATTGATGAGCGATGGAACAATACACTCCATCGTCCCATTCATGCTGCAGGGGTCTACCTGAACCCCACATTTTCTTACTCCTGTGGTTTCTTATTTGACGCTGAGGTCATGGATGGATTCTTCACTTGTGTTCAAAGGATGGTGCCATCTCCAGCAGAACATGCAGAAATCTCCAAAGAAATGGAGATATACAGGATGGCAAGTGGCACATTTAGCTTTGACATGGTTGTTGTGGATAGGAAGACTAAAATTCCACGTAGTTTGTTTCAAATTTCATTGTCTTTTCAAGTTCATACTTTGCTTCAACTTTCAAATTTCATTTTTTTCTTATGTTTATCTTATTTGTTGTAGATGCATGGTGAAGAAGCTATAGTTGCAGAGTACCCAATCTCCAAAAGTTTACCATTCGAGTGCTCAACAAAACATGTAGCTCCTTGGGATGCGAGCGCAACTGGAGTGTATTTGAAAAAATACACACCAAGAAGCACAACTAGTTAAAAATTAAAATATTCCAAATTTCCAATTAATTTTTGAATTCATTAAATAATAATTTTTTTATAATTATTAATTTATTAACCCTTGTACAGGTTAGAGTCCCAGCGATTTAATGACATGGTTTACGTCTACTACAATCTTCGATTGTGGGTGAGGCAACTTGAGAGGACACCTGATGTGGAGGCCATCTCATTGGATGGGATTGACACCACTGCTGCATGGAGGGTTGAGGCCGAGAGGCCTATCATGGAGTCGGCCCCTGATTGGTTAGAGAAGGAGGTAGTGGAGGGGGTAGAGGAGGAGGAGGAGGAGGAGGTGACACCACCTACCCCTGTCACTAGTAGAGGACATGGTCTACCTCCTATAGCTCCTAGTTCTTCAGCTTCTAGAGCATAGCAGAGTCCACTGTCAGCCCCACCACCTTCTTCATCTAGATAGAAAGTTGTTACATTTGCTCACAAGAGGGTCAAGGGAAATTAGTAGTATTAGTTATTTGGTTCATTTCATTGTATATGACATTATAACTCATGATATGAGATACATTATTAGTCAGGAATCTAATCCATGGCATTGCAGTGCCTAAATTGTTGAGTGACTAGTTGGACAGATTGCCTTGGTCAGGAATCTAGTCCATGCAATTGTGGTGCCTAAAGTTCTTCATGGTTCATATAGTTTGAGATCTTCCATTGTATATGTACATTATGAATAGCTCCCTAGTTAAGAGGGAGTGTTGGAAAAAGTAGCTATGTTCGGTCTTCAATAATGTACTTGAGTCATTATGTAATGTACTTGTCAAAAGAATAAAGAAAATAATTTTAATTATTATTGTTGTGACTTATTAAAGCATGGGTTTCATGCTTGGATCACCACGTTTTAGGTCAAAGTCTCCATTGAGGACTTCTAGGATTTATTCAGAGTCTATAGAATTATTGTACATTTAAAGAGACCTTTCTTGGGCTTTTGAATCATGTAAAAAAGTTTAGTATTGAGTCAAATATAAATTATAGAACCTCCACACCATGTCGGCCTAAGACCCTATTCGACCCCACAAGAAGCCTATAAAAGGAAGGACATCAAGTTCATTTTGAGTATCACTTCTCATCAAGTTCGAATTCTCTCTAGTGGGCAGAAGTGTGAAAAACTTGTTGTTGGGCAAAAGTGCGAAGTGGGTAGCTGGGAAAGTCTATTGTCGGGAAGTCAAAGTGAATGCAAGTTTGGATGAGTCTCTCTCTGTTTCGTGCTTTGAATTGGGAGATCGAAGTCTTCCAAGTTGGACTATTGTCGGAAGCTATTAGCTACTGTAAGTTGTTGCATAGTCGAAGTTGTTAGGAAGAGGTCAATCTTCTAGAGGCTGACTTGGTGTGGAGGGAAGGTTTGGTCTTGGACTTGGGTGAAGAGTCTCAAGAATACTATTGAAAGGAAGAATTACTTGTAGAATTGAGGCTTCTGTGATCCATAACAATTATAAGAAGAGTTTCGGTGTAAATCACATGTAGAAAAACCTTTGTCGACGCGTTTCCAACCAACTAGTGTGGTTCATCATCAGGACAAGTTGAGGAGTTAGATCACGGCCGCACATTAAATAGGGAGAGCAGACCTTCCCAACAGCTAGGTTGACTAGGTTGACCATCTACGGCTATATAGAAAAATGGCTAGATAATATTTTAGTGTTTAAAAATCAACAGATAATAAATAATTTTATATATTATTATATATTAGAATGTAATTCCATTTTATTTATTTTATATATCTTATAAATATATTTAATACTTTCTTAATTTATTTATTTAAATCATTCATTAAAGAGCTTAAGGACATAAAGCTTAACCCTGAGGACATTCTCGTCAGCTTTGATGTGGTCTCCCTTTATACTTTTATCCATATAAAGGAGGCCTTGGAAGTGATCTATCGCCTAACAGATCTCGACACCGCGCATCTGGTTGAGATCTGTCTCACTTCCACTTTTTTCTGTTTCGAGGGTGAATTCTTTGAACAGACCTATGGTGTTGCCATGGGCTCACCCCTATCCCCTATTGTTGCGAATCTTTTTATGGAAGATTTCGAAGCCAAAGCTTTAGCCTCGGCCCGTCTCCTACCAAGCTATGGAAAAGGTATGTAGATGACACTAATGTCATCTGGTCCCATGGCCAAGAGGAGTTGGATCTCTTCTTCAATCACCTCAACTGTCAGTCCTCTGCCATTAAGTTCACCATGGAAAAAGAAGTCAATGGTTGCCTCCCTTTCTTGGATATTCTTATATCTAAGAATAAGGATGGTTCCCTCTCCCACTTAGTGTTCCGTAAGAAAACGCATACTGAGTAGTATCTTCATGCCGATTCCCATCATTTCCCCGCTCAAAAGTTGGGTGTTCTTAACACCCTCGCTACTCATGCCCTTAGGATTTCTGATAATGAGAGCTTTGATAAGGAGAAATCCCATCTCTTTAATGTCTTTGTGGAGAATGGCTATAGTAGGCGCTTAGGGCAGAAGGCTTTCCTTAAAGCCTCTAAAAATTCGTTTATTAAAAAAGAACCTAAAGAACGCCTGCTAGGTGTCCATCTTCCCTATGTCCAGGGAACCACGGACAAGATTGCTCGGATCCTTAAGAAGTACAATATTCCCTCAACCTTTAGGCCCCTCAACACCATTCGTAAATCCCTTCGATCAGTGAAAGATCCCGTTGACCCTAAAGACATGAAGGGTGTCTACTTGATCCCTTGTTCTTGTGGGACCCCCTATATCGGGGAAACAGGGCGCTCCATCCATCAAAGGATCAACGAACATGCAGCTGACCTAAGACATGGGAGAACCAAGTCTTCAGCGTTAGCAGAGCATGCGGAGAAGACCAAGCATCATGTTTGCATAGAGGAGGCCAAGGTGATTGCCAAGGTGGCGCAGTTCCATCACCGAAAATTCAAGGAAGCTATTGAAATTGAAAGAAGGCCTAACAATCTCAATAGAGATGATGGCTGGAAGATCAGTAGTTGTTGGATCCTTGCCCTTTCTTCTTAGTCTTGCCTTCTTTTCCCCCCCTTCCCCCCCCCCCTTTAACCTTTTCTTTCTTTTGAGATTTCCCGGATCCTTCTCTTTTGAGCCTTGTCTTTTCCATCCTCCTAGGGTTTTTCCTTGGGTTTAGTTGTTTTACTAATGGTCCTGTTCTTGACTGTCTTGTTTTTAAATTATGTCACTCTTTCTATCTATTTTTTCCTCGCTTGTTCTATTAGATGGCTTTCCTCTTTTTTTTTTCCTTTTTTTCTTTTTTTTAACCATAAGATCAATATAAATTAAATCTATATTAATTCCAATAAATATTATTAAATCAATATCAATATTATTGAATTAATATTATTATTAATAATACTAATTCCACTAAATAGATATCATTAAAAAACCCCTTTCACTTTCCCTAGTGATAATAAGTTGATTTAATAATTTAAGATTAATGTATAAATAAAATGAAATTTAATAACATTCTTATCCCTAGTAATTTAAGTGATTAAATAAATTAATTTAATAACAAAGAAAAAATTTCTAAACCCCCTTCACCATAAAATCTATATTAATTCCAATATTATGAAATCAATATCAATATTATTAAATTAATATTATTATTAATAATTTTAATTCCACTAAATCAATATTATTAAAATAACCCCTTTTACTTACCCCTAATGATAATAAGTTATTTTAATAACCTAAGGATAATATATTAATAAAATAACAGTCCTTAGTAATTTTAAATGATTAAATAAATCAAAAGGAATTAAATAAATTAACTTAATATGAAAAGAAAATTTTTTCTAAAAACCCCCCTTGACTTATCCCTAATGATTTAAATAAATAAATTAAAAAAGTATTAAATATATTTATAAGATATATAAAGTAAATAAAATGGAATTACATTCTAATATATAATAATATATAAAATTATTTATTATCTGTTGATTTTTAAACACTAAAATATTATCTAGCCGTTTTTCTATATAGCCGTAGATGGTCAACCTAGTCAACCTAGTTGTTGGGAAGGTCTGCTCTCCCTATTTAATGTGCGGCCATTATCTGACTCCTCAACTTGTCCTGACGATGAACCACACTAGTTGATTCGAAATGCATCGACAAAGGTTTTCTACATGTGATTTACGCCGAAACTCTTCTTATAAAGGAAGAATTACTTTGACTGGGTTTTCCCCTCGAGGGGGGTTTTGCCCTGGCATGTGCCTAAATCTTGTGTTCATTGTTTTATGTGTTGTTGCTTTTGGTAATTGCTTGATGATCTAAAGAAAGAAGATATAAAGAATCGTAATAATAAGAAACATCACAAGTAATTATCAAGATCAAGGAAATCTTTACTGCATTTCTGATTTTCTTATAGGTAAGATGGAACACGTAACCAAAATCGGGATTTCTTTATGTAGTACCACCCCTAAAGCTAGTAGCCAGTGAAAGAGATCCCACGAGACTAGGATACAAGACTAACCATTAAATTGGACAAAGGAGACAAGAGTACAAACCAAACCCACTCTTTCCGTCAAATCCCCCCACTAATCCATGCCCAAAAGTGTCCATGATAAGTAAACAAAATTACCCAATACACAATGAAAAGCCATACCTTCGAGATCGGGAGGCCCATCCTTCAAACATACGATCATAACAAATGGGTGAGGGGCCACATGGCTGGCGCATGTGGCAAAGATAGTGTCACATCGAGCTATCTGGTGGTTGCAAGGGGCTATTGCCTGTCAGCAGAGGACCATCTAGGAGAAAATATTTCTCTTATGGGTGTCACCCACAAGTGATGGGTAACATCTGGCTCCAACTAGGATATGGGTTCTCAGTAGAGTGCATGAACGTACTCGAACGGGGAGGTCATGAGAACAGTAGCAATCTCTTCAGACCACATGTTTTTCCACGATCCTGGTGTCTAGGATAGAATCTTAAATCACTGACGCTATCAAACCAAGAATCACAACAAAGCTACTTTGCACAGCGAAATATAAACAACAGTAAATCAATCAGTGCAAAAAATATAGACAACTTTTACACAATTTTGTACAACAACCCAATTTTGTCATATTAATCAACCTGAATAATACAACAATCTAGGGCTCCCATACCAGGGATAATGGCCCTCAAATATCCACTAGTACAAGAATACAAAGTTGGGGCTTGGTGTCAGTCCATCGATAACCAATCTACCCTCAACAAGATACTTTGAACACCTAGTTGTAGTGCGCTCTCTCAACTCCTCTTGGTCATACCCTATACCTGTCGGGTCCTTCGGCTCCTGATATGCAGCACCTACCTTTATCAATGATCCAAATCCATCTCGCCATTGAATCTCGACTCAACCATCTACTCTCTCGTTGATCATTTGTCAATCAACGCATCAACACATTGAGACTCCTGTTGAGTTGTTCACAACTCTGTTTGTGAACAACTCACAACTGCCCAATACTACTCCTCAGCTACTTAGGAACTTCAGCCCACTATAGTCTTCTTGCGTTGCTCCAATCATGTCTAACATAGGGCACATCGGGTTGCCACCTATCACTTTAAGATGTTCGTCTCCCACAATGAACACGGGCTAGGAGGACTTCCCATCTTCTATTGTAGATGTCCTTCTCCACACGACAAGTCTAGGGCTGCTCAAACTGCCCCTAGCTGATCAGACCCTTAAACTCAACAACTACCACTCTAGCAACTACTTTTGTCCATCAAAGTGTTGCACACCACTTAGGCACTATCACACTGCCTTCCAACATACCATAAATTCCCAATCCATTGTCCACACTTGGTCCACTCTCACGCTACCCTCCAACAAACCATGAGTGATCAATCCTTGTTGTAGCATATGCACTCTCGTTAGGGAATCCAACCACCCAGGAAACCCTTCCTCTCGGTTGCCAACAAACTTCATAAACTGTCCAACCCTTGGACACCCATCCAACTATCATCTACTCAACACAAGCACATCAACCATACATACCTACATGCTCAAGGGCTGGTGCATATTGATGTTGGTCTAGATCACCTGGTTAGGGTTGTTGACAAGCTGCAACAGCACTCATTTTCTCCCCCCAAAACTCTTCTACCGTTGTGGCCTCCTCCTTCCAACTTTTGTCCACAATTCCCTGTTGACCTAGCTTAATTTCAGCCTCAAACAAGTCCTACGCATACCCTGTCTCAAGGAGAAATGCCAAGTATTCTACCTCTCATTCTTTTAGCCCCTTGACTAGGGAAATCTAGGCTAGCAACCCACCAGAAATTAGCCTCCCCGGATTGCGACCTCCATATAGAAGAGAGAATCCACCTAAACCATGCCAAAAACACCATCAAAATTTCTCCTTAAGCATGTGGCTACCTCTACTACAATTTGATCCCTAGAAAAAACAAGAACACCTAAAACAATCCCAAAAACTCCCACGCACTTATCTTCTCTCTTGTTGTAGCCGCCTCAAATGTGTCTTCTATGAGAGATGCACTCTTAAGATGTGAGAAATAGCCTCACACTTCACCTCTTTTTATATCTTTACTAAGGGCTCCAACGAACAGCCCTTTAGGGGCTTGACAACCTGTCATAAGGCCTCCTAGCACTAGGTCAACCTCAACCAAGCCCACACTCTAACATAAAAAATTAATTTCTCCTCATAGATAACTCGGATTTCGACGATTTTCATTGTGTTGGATTCATCTCAATGTCCTCTATCATCTCCATCCATCATGTGTCCAATTCTCTCCATGGTTTCGCCCCCAACATCGATGGGTATAAAACCCCAAGGTTGGGTTTCAAGCCACAAGCCACACTCGTGTGCCAACTCCTCCACAACCCTCAAGCATGGGGTTTGGAGTACCTGCCAAGCTACAAATCTCAACACTTCCTCTTAGCAAGGGAGGTACTTCCAACACTAGGAAGTCTCCATCATCATCTCCAGCGACACTAGCCCATCTAGCGTCCATCACTACAACATACTCTGTAGAATGAACCCTACAATCTCAGTAGTGTCTCTGCCTCATCTCGTCTGAACTTGAAGACCTTAAACCTCCATAGGGCTGCTCCCTCTGAGTCTACACGATCTCCACTAGGTCAATCCTGCAAGCACTCATCCTCCTAGATCAAATACAACTCGTACAAATCCCTCCAATCTCGAATATGCAACATCACGATCCGATGAAGGCTCTAGCCTGCCAATTTGTAGTCCATCACATCAAGCAAACTTAATCATCTTGATCTCATCCATGCCAATGCAATCCTCAAGTTGCCCCAACTATCGATGATAAGTCATAGGAAGTCCACAATTAGCAATTTGTACTACAACAAATTGTTGTTCACCAGGCTCACCACCAATCCACCAGAACTCCCAACCAATCTTGCTGCCAAACAGGTCAAGACCACATCTCCATGTCTTCAGCTGAACCCTCTGCTCCATGATCTAGACAACCATAACTCCCTTTGAGTTGCTTCGCTATGCACACTTTGATTCACTATCCCTCAAAGTAGCTCAAACACGCTTTGATACCATGTTGTTTTTCCACGATCCTGGTGTCTAGGATAGAATCTTAAATCACTGACGCTACCAAACCAAGAATCACAACGAAGCTACTTTGCACAGTGGAATATAAATAGCAGTAAATCAACTAGTGCACAAAATATAGACAACTTTTTACACAATTTTGTACAACAACCCAACTTCGTTATATTAATTAACCTGAATAATACAACAGTCTAGGGCTCTTGTACCAGGGATAATGGCCCTCAAATATCCACTAGTACAAGAATACAAAGTTGGGGCTTAGTGTTAGTCCATCGAAAACCAATCTACCCTCAACAAGATAATCTGACCATCTGGTTGTAGCGTGCTCTCTCAGCTCCTCTCGGATTGTGCCCCGAAGATATCTCAAGAGATTCTTGGCAGCAATCCAATGAATGTGATGAGGATCGACCATATATTGACTCAACGTGTTCACAGCGAAGCATATGTCAAGACGGGAGTTGACCAAGAACATTAGTGCCCCCACAAGTTGACAATACTCGGTAGGGTTCGCCAATCCGGGCCCAGCAACACTTCCACATATTTGAAGTTGAGTTCCATTGAAGTAGTCACAGACTTGCATTCCACCATCCCACATCTCTCAAGTAGCTTCACAATATATTTTCCTTGAGAAAGGAAAATGTCACCTGGCTTTTGCTAGACCTCCAACCCTAGGAAATAATGCATTAGTCCAAGGTCCTTCATCTCGAACTCAGAGGCCAACTCCCTCTTGCATGATGAATGAGAGGACATCACCTGTCAGAAAGATATCATCCACATAAAGGACCAGAATGAGAGGTTTGTCCTTTTCAACCTTGAAGTATAGGTTCAACTCAACATCGCTTCTTGTAAAACCCAGCGTCATAAGTGTTAAATTTGGCAACTAGGACCAAACTCCACGTTGGATAGATCATATGATAAAGTTGATATTTTCATTGGATTCCTCTTTCCGAGAGGTGTAGGATTGATGTAAATATCATCTCATTCTGACATGTACAAATGGAATTATGAATTTATTTTGTTTATGGACAAATTGTCAAGGTCGGCCAACAAACTAATGTAGGCTCAGAAGCCCAAAAGACATGTCTTTTCATCCTCAACATTGCATTTAAATAGAAGGTGCATCTACCTCATTTGGACATCATTCATTCTCACACATATCTCTCTCTCCTCATCTGATTGGGTCGTACAACTTCAAGACAGCCTTCTTCTACTCCACATGTGTGAAGGGTTGACTATGATTTTCTGTTTCCAGCGTTGACCAAGGTGTAGGAAGTTTGACCAGTGTTGACCAGGCAGCATTGACCTTGTTTGACTACGATTTTTGTGGGAATATTTCTAATTGGAAAGGCCACATTCTTTGGCATGGAAACTGAGATTTTTTGTGTTGTTTGACCAGCACTGACCGCAACAAGTTTGACTACAGGCTTGCCTCTGCGTTGACTGAGTTTGACTAATATCTTCGGGACTATTTTGGGTTGATTCGGACTATCCTTTGAGACCGAGTTGACTGGGTTCAACTCATCTTAACCGCGCTGATTTGGAGGAAGATTTATGTTAAGTTGACCATCATTGATTTTCTAGTTAGGGCATCCTGTTGACTACAATTTCACTGTGTTTGGGCAAGTGAATTTTGTATATTGTACTCTCTCTGCTAAGCTTTTGAAGAATAATAAGAAGACATGATCAAAGGGTTTCCCCACATTGGGGTTTTTCCCTAGCATCCCCCAAATATTGTGTCCTCTTGTCTTGGCTTGTCTTCTGCTTTTTATTTATGTTCTATCTGCATTTACTGTCATGTTAATGTGATTGCTAATCTGAAAATTGATATTGGGCTAATAAGGAAAAATGAAGTAAATTCTCTTACTAGAAAATACCATTGTTATCTAAAATTAACAATAAGATAGCTATCGATCCTCTCATACCAAGCTCTAGGGGCTTGCTTCAACCCATAGAGGGATTCTTCAACCTGCATATATGTGTCTCACGATCTTGAACTTCGAACCCCTCAGGTTGTTCTACATACACTTCCTCCTTAAGCGAACCATGCAAGAAGGCAGTTTTGACATCCATCTGGTGTAGGTTCCATCCTTGTGAAGCAACAAGAGCTAGGATCGAATGGATGGTGGTATATCGGGCAACCGGTGCAAATATCTCATCGTAATCTACTCTTTCCTTTTGAGATAAGCCTCGAGCTACAAATCTGGCGTTGAATTTCTCAACACTCCCATCACCTCCATGTTTGATCTTGTAGAGCCATTTTGAAGTGACCACAAACTTATCCTTGGGTCTAGGAACAACATCCCAGACATCATTCTTCATGATCGACTCTACTCCTCGTTTATCGCATCTTTCCAAACCTGTTGCTTCACCGATTCTTTTAATGTACAAGGCTCAGATTGCACAATGGTACTCATGGCAGCTAAGTACCCTTGGTACCTATTCGGCTTCTTTCTTTCACGAAATGTCCCCCTCGGTGCAATGTGTTCCTTGGCATCCTCAAGAGTATCTTTGAGCCATAAAGACCTCTTCCTTGTAGTAGAGGGCTCACTAGGAGGTAGATCAATAGGATCCATCGGACCTTCAACATCAAGCATTAGTTCATTGGAAAAAGGTTCATCCTGCTTTCTTGCATCATCATCATCATTGTTCTTCCTAGGAAAAGGAAGATCTCGAATCTTTCTAAGTGCAGAATCTTCATCAAAAGTGACATCATGACTTAATTCCACTTCCCTTTAACCAAGCACATAGATTCTATATGCCTTCGAAGTTTCACTATAGCCCACAAACGTTTCTTCCCAGATGCATCTAGTTTGTTTCTTTTCTCTTTTGGCACATGAAAGTATACGAGACAACCAAAAATTCTAAAATGAGAAACATTAGATTTCTTACCAGTGAATACTTCTTCAGGTGTCTTGAAGTCCAAAGCTTGATGTGGGCATCGGTTTTGGACGTACACAACGATGTTGGTAGCTTCTCCTTATAAGAACTTCAGAAGACCTTGATCATGAAGTATAGCCCGGGTGGCTTCAATGATAGTATGATTCTTCCTTTTGGCAACACCATTTCGTTCAGGAGTATATGTGGTGGTAGTCTCCCTCTTAATGCTACCTTCTCTACAATAGTCTTTGAATTCATTACACTCATATTCGGTCCCATTATCGATCCTCAATATTTTGATCTTCTTCCCTGTTTGATTCTCGACCAAAGCTTTGAAGGAGAGGAACCATTTGAATACTTCATTCTTCTTCTTTAAGAAATAGATCCATGTCTTATGAAAGAAGTCATCCACAAAGATAGCGTAATACAAATATCCACCCGAAGATGTCACGAGCAACATAGTTGATAGATCATAATGGACCAATTGAAGAATATTAATGGTTTGACTCTCACTTGAGGGGACTGGTCCCCTTGTATGTTTTCTAGCTTCACATCCTTGACAAACACCTTCATGATTCAAGTTGAATTCGGGCATCCCTATGACCATCTTCCTTACATCGGATGAGGCTTTAAAATGAAGGTGAGCAAATCTTCGGTGCCATAATTCGGATTGAAGAGAAGTATCACAAGTCATTGCTCCCAACAAACTTCCTCCAACCTGATAAAGACCTTCAACCCTTAATCCTAGAGTGAATGCATCTCTTGGATTCCTTTGCCAAATACGAACCTTCCCATTAATGAATGACATCTTGAAACCCTTATCTTCCATCACAGAAATAGAAACTAAGTTCTTTTTCAAATCAGGTACATATAGCACTTCTTGTAAGTGGAGGGTTTGACCTTGATTTAAGTGAAGGGTAATAGTCCCAATTCCTTTCACAGGATAAGTGGCATTATCCCCAAGTATAATCTCCATATTTGTCTTCTTTTCAACCAAGTTAGAGAGGGTCTCCTTGTACCCAGTGAAGTGCCTTAAGGCACCACTATCAATCAACCAATGGTCCAACGTATCTAGAGGAGAGGCTGTGGAGAGGGCAGAAATAAGATAAAATTATTTTTGCTTTACAACATTAACTTCATCATACCTGGAGTTTCTCGACTTCTTGGGAGGACGACCACCTCCATTTCGAGTAGTAGGAGCATTCCTCTTTCCTTTGTTATTGAACCTATTGTTCTTTTGATTGCCAATACCTTTGAAGTTGTTATTATTATTGTCATCATCTCTTGGAGTATCCTTCTTGTGAGGACATTCTTTAGCGAAGTGGCCAAACCTGTTATAAATTGAAGCACCTTCCTTTCCTTCCTTCCTTGAATCCCAGCTTGAACCATTGTCCTTGATTCCTTGGGCCAACATTGTTCCTTCTCTTAGAATAAGCAGAGAAGGTAGAAGGATTGTTTCCATTTGAGGGCTTGTCTCTTTCCATCATCCTTATTTCTTCTTGAGTGCATCTGGCCAATAGTTCATCAAATCCCGGAATCTTGTCATTGTTGAGAATGGTAGTGTTGAACACATCCCAATCTCTTCCAAGGCCCCCACGTGCAATAAGAGAGAGTTCCTGGTCACCAGTGATTTCACCAATAGATAGGAGATCATTATTGATCTCAGTAATCCTCATGAAGTAGGATTGGATAGATTCTCCTCTATTCATCTTGATGTCTTTCAACTTGTTCTTGAGAAAGAGAACTCGATTTGCATTATTTACTTTGAACATCCCAACCAGCTTGTCGTACATTTCCTTAGATGTTTCCAAATCAGAAATATGGGCAACCAAAGGCTTATGAATGGAATCAACAATAATCTTCTTAGCTTTTACCTCACCTTTCTTGTACTTGGTTTGTGCAGCAGCAGATGCATTTGAAGGAGGCTCTACTATTCTTCCTTTGACATAGTCCATGGTATCATTCTCTTCCAAAGTCAAATCCAAAGTCATCTTCCATGCATGATAGTCAGACTTGTCCTTAAGCTTGTCCTTGGATTTGAAGAAAGATGTAGTCATCATTGGGACTAGTTCCAAGTCCTTGTCCAACAACTTCTCTTAGTGATTGCTTTGCTTTACTCTTGTTTGGGCTTTGTCTTCACCTGAGCTCTGATACCATGTTAATTTTTTATAACAATGGTATGTTCTATGCTTAAGCACAATTTACTTCAATGTTCTTTTAGCAGCCCAATGACAATTTCCAATTATATCTAGTAGCAATCACATTAGCTTATAAACATTGATAGTAAATGCAGATAGAACATAAAATCACATGCAGAAAACAAGCAAGGCAAGAGGGCACAAGATGAGGCGGATGCCAGGGACAAACCCTAATGTGGGGAAACCCTTTGATCAAATCTTCTTATTATTCTTCAATAGTTCAGTAGAGAGAGAGAGTACAAATATCATAAATGCAAGCCCAAAACAAATCTGCCAAATCAGCAATCAAACTAGCAGTCAATGCAGCCCTAACTAGAAAGTCAACGGTGGTCAAAGCTGCCTCAAAATGTCCTCCAAGTAGCTCGGTCAACAGCAGTCCAATTCGGCCTTCCAGGAGAGTCAAAGTTAGCCCAAAACAATTTGGTCAAACCCAGTCAAAGGAGAGAGAAACACTGCTGTAATTTTTTGTAGTCAAATCTGAAGTCAACGCTAGTCAAACTGTCCCAAACTCCTCAATTTCTGTGCCAATAAATGTGGCCTAGAGAAATTGGAATTCTTGCCCAAAAACTGAGGTCAATGCTGGTCAAATCCCCCTTGGTCAACGCTCTGAAACTTTGGCTTGTTTTGACCCAGAAAAACTCTGCCTCCTGCCACACGTGCAAAGAAGAGAAGTTGCCTCCAAGAAGTACGAACCAAACAAGAGAAGAGAGAGATGATGTGATGTGTGATGAGTGAGTGTCCAAATGAGGGAAGGGTCACTCCTATTTATACAATTTGTTGAGGGTGAGGAGACCCATCTATTGGGCTTCATGAGCCTACATTTGACTGAGGCTGACCTTGACAATTTTTCCATAAGAATAAATTCATAATTCCATTTCTACTTGTCAGAATGAGATGATCTTTATATCAAAATTGTACCTCTCCGAAAGAGGAATCCAATGCAATAATCATCTCCATCATATGAGTTGTCCTAAGGTGGAAGTTGGCCCTAGTTGCCAATTTTAACAGCTTCTCCTATTTATAATTTGTGAGCTTCTCTTTCCCACATGGGCCCCTCCATTAAGCTCTTCGAACTCCCTTCCTTGGCTATTCGAATTCCTTCCTTGGAAAGTGTGGTTTCCCTTGTGCGTGTGGCCCCCATGCTCCACTAACAAAATATTTCGGCCTCCCTTTTTCTCCTAAGTATTTTCCCCAAAAATTTGTGGGTCCTATGGTTACCTATTAAATTATGGTATGTTCTATGCTTAGAGCAGTTTACTTCAATTCTTCTTATTAGCCACTGTTTAGCAATGACATAAGCATAAAGTAAAATGCTGATAGAACATGAATAGATCGACAGAAACAAGTCAAGACAAGAGACACAAGATGTGGCGGCTAACCAGGGACAAACCCCAATGCGGGGAAACCCTTTGTTCAATTCTTCTTTAATCTTCAATAGTTCAACAGAGAGAAATAGTACAATTCAGAAATCTGTAATTTTATAACAGCAACAGCGAACCCTAAATCAGCAAAGTCAAACTTAGTCAAAAAACCCCGGATTGACCTCTAGTCAACCTTGAATAACTCGATCTTCAATAGCAAACTTTAGCAGCCCAAAATAGCCCTTGGTCAACGGTCAAAACAGCAGTCAAAGATCAACAGTCTGCGGTCAGCCCTAACCAGTCAACAATGGTCAACGCTTTGGTCAACGTTGGTCAATGCAGCACCCAAACAACTAGCGTAGGTCAACCCTTGGTCAACACTTCACAAAATAGCCAAGCACTTGGTCAACGCAGCCCTAGAAAAGTCAACGTTGCCCTAAACAAAAAATGTGTCCTTCTTGCACGTGTGAGAGAAGTTGCTCCTTCGCTGGCCCAAAGAGATGAGGAGAGAAAAGATGAGTTGAGATGAGATGAGTGAATAACGACTCAACCTCACTTGTACTTATATGATGTGCTGGGCATGTGTGCCACACATTTAGCTGTTGTTGACCTTGACAATTTGTCAAGTAAATACAAATAAATTCATATCTCCATAAATACTTGTCGGAATTGGATGATCGTTAGATCAATACTACACCTCTCAACAAGAGGAATCTAGGAAAATTATCAGCTGCCATAAGTAAGATGACCCACATGGAGTTTGGCCCTAGTTGCCAATTTTAACACTCCCTCTCAATTAGGGAGAACTCCATCTGCTACTCTGTCTGACCGTCAGTACTATCTCTGCCATCAAATGCACTGCCCTGCACTACTTGGCTCTGCTTTGTTGAACTATGACAAAGATGAAATGATCAAGGATGTATCATACCATCCTCCACTGACCCGAAGTCAGTCTCAAAGTGTGTCATACCACTCTCACTGATCCCAGATCAATGGAGGTCATCCTAGCATAGGTAGTGCGGTAGATACAACGATGCATCCATCGATAGTACTACTAATGGTCCCTAACCCCATTTCCCTACTCATTGATCAGATGAGAGGTACTTCCCATGAGTCCCAAACTGCATGGGTAGGACGCCTCGATAGGAGAACTAATCATCCTGTCCCAAAGTTGCCACAGGGTATCACAGGGGAAGATTGAACCTTTCCCCCTGTACATAGCGCACCACTAGAGGAGGGTGAGTCTCTCTGTGGTTGCATGTAGCTCCAAGAAGTAACCCAAGCCCCCTGGAGCTCCCAGAGCTCAATGTATGCATCATACACGACCCTCATAAGAGGGTCTCTCAATGAGGCCAAGTCGTTCTCAGAAAGTCAAGAATTTGACCTTTCCTAGGGGCTTCGTCAAAATGTCGATGACCTACTCATCTGTACTGATATGTTGGAGCCTTATTGCTCCCCGCTGCACCATATCCCAGAAATAATGGTACATAATATCGATATGCTTGGAGCGATCATGAAATACGGGATTCTCTGATAAACGAATCCCGCTCTGGTTGTCACACAAGATCACGGTAGTATCCAATGTAAATCCAAACAGCTCACTGAAGAGCTTCCACAACCAGATCGCCTCACAAGAGGCCATACTCGCAGCAATGTACTCTGCCTCAGCGATGCTCAAAGCCACCGACTTCTGCTTCCTGCTCATCTAGGATATCGAGGCAAATCCCAAAGAGAAACAGCACCCGGAAGTGCTCTTTCGGTCCACCACACTGCCTGCCCAATTAGCATCGGTATATCCATGTAATCTCACATCTCCGTAGTGTATCTCAACCCATGAGTGATTGTGCCACGAAGGTATCTCAATAGATTCTTGGCACCAATCCAATGTGTGTGGTGAGGCTCAACCATATGTTGACTCAATGTGTTGACTGCAAAGCATATATCCGGATGGGAGTTCACCAAGAACATCAATGCTCCGATGAGTTGACGATACTCGGTAGCATTTTGTAAAACAATTCCGGTAGCACTCCCACTTAACTTCTTGAAGTCAAGCTCCATCAGGTAGTCATGGGCTTGCAGTCCACCATACCGAATCTCTCCAATATCTTCACTACCTATTTTCCTTGATATAGGAAAATCTCCCTGGCTTTTGCCAGACTTCAAGTCCTAGGAAATAGTGCATCAGTCCTAGGTCCTTCATCTCAAACTCAGAAGCCAACTCCCTCTTACATTTGTGAATGAGAGGGTCTGCACCCATTAGAAAGAGGTCATCAACGTACAGCACCAGTATGAGAGGTTTGTCATATTCAACCTTAAAGTAAAGGTTAGGGTCGACTTCACTCCTAGTGAATCCCAACTTCATCAAGTAGCTATCGATCCTCTCACACCACACTCGGGGTGCTTGCTTCAGCCCATATTAGGCTTTCTTCAACCTGCACGCATGAGATTCTCGATCATGAATCTCAAATCCTTCGGGTTGTTCCACATAGACTTCCTCTTTGATCAAACCATGCAAGAATGCGATCTTGACATCCATCTGATGTAGGTTCCATCCTTGCGAAGCAACAAGGGCTATGATCAAGCAGATGGTGGTATATCGGACAACAGGTGCAAATATCTCGTCATAGTATATACCTTCCTTTTGAGAGAAGCCACGAGCGACAAAACGAACCTTATACTTTTCAGCACTTCCATCAGCTCCATGCTTTATCTTGTAAAGCCATTTCGATGTGACAACTGCTTTGTCTAGGGGTCTGGGGACCACATCCCAAACTTCGTTCTTCATGATGGACTCATATTCCTCATTCATAGCATCCTTCCATACTTGATGCTTGACAGCTTTTGTGAACGATGAAGGCTCATTTTGAATGATCGTGCTCATGATGGTCAAGTATCCTTGATACCTGGTCGACTTCTTACTTTCACGGAAAGTCCCTCTAGGTGCAATGTGTCCTTCGACATCATTAAGCGTCCCCCTGAGCCATGAAGGCCTCTTCCTAGAAGAGGAAGGTTCTTGCGGAGGGCGATCAATAGGATCCATAGGTTCTTCCACATCGGGCATCGTCTCATCTTCCTTTTGCTCCAGTTTCCTAGTGTCAGCTCCTTTAGATTCCCTTAGAGTAGGAAGATTGTCAACTTTGCTAAGAGCCATATCTTCGTCAAAGGTGACATCATGGCTAATCTCGACTTCCCTTTGACCAGCCACATAGATTCTATAGCCCTTAGTATTTTCGCTATAGCCCACGAAGGTTCCTTTCTTTTCAGTTGCACCCAATTTATTCCTTTTCTCTTTCGGCACATGAAAATATACAGGACTTCCAAAAATTCTAAAATGAGAAACGTCGGGTTTCTTACCAGTGAACATTTCTTTGGGAGCCTTGGAACCCAATGCTTGATGAGGGCATCGGTTTTGCACATATACGGCGGTATTCACAGCTTCGGCACATAGAAACTTCGGAAGCCTTTGACCATGGAGCATAGCATGGACAACTTCCACAATTGTATGATTCTTCCTTTCTGCCACACCATTCTGCTCAGGAGTATATGGTGTTGTAGTCTCCCTCTTAATGCCAGCCTCTTTGCAAAAGTCATGGAACTCATTGGATTCATACTCAGTCCCATTATCAGTCCTTAAGATCTTTATCTTCTTTTCAGTTTGATTCTCAATCAAGGATTTGAAGTGATGAAACCAGGAGAACACTTCATCCTTCTTTTTCAAGAAGTATATCCAAGTCTTGCGAGAATAATCATATGTAAAAGTGAGGTAATATAAATATCCTCCCAAGGAGTTCACAAGCATCATACCAGATATGTCTGAGTGAACCAATTGCAATATATTGGAGGTCTTTCTATGGCCTGAGGGGAATGGTCCCCTTTTGAGCTTTCCTTCGACACATCCCAAACATACACCTTCTTGCTCTATTTTGAACTCGAGCATCCCTGTCACCATTTGTCTCACATCGGGTAGAGCTTTATAATGAAGGTGAGCAAACCTCCGATGCCATAGTTCAGACTGAAGGGATGTGTCACAAGACATGACACCCAGCGGACTTCCTCCGACCTGATATAATGAATCAACTTGAAACCCAAGAGTGAAATCACCTTTAAAATTCTTTTTCCATACACGTACATTGCCATCAATGAAGGCCACCTTGTAGCCTTTGTCTTCCATTGCCGAAATGGACACCAGATTCTTTTTTAGATCAGGTACATATAGGATTTCTTGCAAATGAATTGTATTACCCTGATTCAATTGAAGAGCGACATTCCCTATGCCTTTCACGGGATATTTGGAGTTGTCCCCAAGAACAATTTCCAGATTGGTCTCCTTCTCTATCAGATTAGAGAGAACTTCTTTGTAACTAGTGAAGTGCCTTGAGGCACCACTATCAATAAGCCAATTTCCCAGCGAGTCCAGGGGAGCAGTAACAGAGAGGGCCGCTGGTAGATAATATTCATCTTGATTATTGTTAACAACGTTAGATTCATACCTGGAGTTTCTTGCCTTCTTGGAGGGTTGACCACTTCCTTGATTTTCGACATTCCTTTTGCCATTGAACCTTCCATTCCTTTGATTGCCTCGGGAGTGATTTTGATCATCGTCATGATGTGAGTCCTTTTTATAGAGCACTCCCTTGCATAGTGGCCCATTTTGTTGCAATTGTAACATCTTCCTTTTCTTCCACTCTACGGTTCGACCCTTCCTTTAGATTTATCCCCGGAATTGTTTCTCCTTTTAGCATGAGAGGAGAATGCAACGGGATTGCCTCTAAGTGCAGGCATTTCCTGCTCTTCCATCCTAGTTTCTTCTTGAATGCATCTTGCCATCAGTTCCTCAAATCCTGGGATTACATTATTGTTGAGAAGAGTGGTTCTGAATATATACCATTCAGATGGGAGCCCTCTGAGAGTTGTGATGGTCATTTCCCTGTCAAGAACGACTTCCCCAATTGATAGGAGATCATTCTTGATCTCGGTGATCCTTAAGAAGTATGCTTGCATACTCTCATCTTTGCCCTTCTTAATTTCCTTCAGCTTATTTCTAAGGAACAAAACTTGATTTTCATCATTAACTTTAAATAAGCTTACCAGTGTATCGTAGATTTCCTTGGAGGTGGTCAGCTCGAAAACATAGGCCACCAGGCATTTGTCGATAGAGTCCTGGATGATCTTCTTTGCTTTGACTTCTCCCCTGGTCCACTTGTTTCGAGCAGTAGCAGATGTATTTGATGGAGGCTCAACGATTCTGCCTCTCACATGGTCCAACACTCCCTGCTCTTCTAATGTCAAATCGAGAGACATCTTCCATCCGTGATAGTCAGACTTCTCACAGAGCTTGTCTTCAGCGGGGAAGTGTGATGAGGACCCCATGAAGTCTTTGAGATTGTTTCAACAGCCTTTGGTGATTTCTCTTGCTCTTGCTCTTGCTTGGGCTTTGTCTTCACCTCAGCTCTGATACCATGTTAAATTATGGTATGTTCTATGCTTAGAGCAGTTCACTTCAATTCTTCTTATTAGCCACTATTTAGCAATCACATAAACATAAAGTAAAACGCTGATAGAACATTAATAGATCGACCGAAAACAAGCCAAGAAAAGAGACACAAGATGTGGCGGCTAGCCAGGGACAAACCCCAATGCGGGGAAACAATTTGATCAATTCTTCTTTAATCTTCAATAGTTTAGCAGAGAGAAATAGTACAATTCAGAAATCTATAATTTTATAACAGCAGCAGCAAACCCTAAATCAGCAAAGTCAAACTTAGTCAAACAGCCCCGGATTGACCTCTAGTCAACCTTGAAGAACTCGACCTTCAACAGCAGACTTCGGCAGCCCAAAACAACCCTTGGTCAATGGTCAAAACAACAGTCAAAGATCAGTAGTCTACGGTCAACCCTAACCAGTCAACGCTAGTCAACACATTGGTGAATGCTAGTCAACACAACACCCAAACAGCCAGTGCAGGTCAACCCTTGGTCAATGCTTCACAAAACATCCCAGCACTTGGTCAACGCAGCCCTAGAAAAGTCAACGCTGCCCTAAACAGAAAATGAATCCTTATTGCACGTGTAAGAGAAGATGCTCCTTCAGTGGCCCAAAGAGATGAGGAGAGAGAATATGAGTTGAGATGAGATGAGTGAATAATGACTCAACCTCACTTGTACTTATATGATGTGTTGGGCATGTGTGCCACACATTTAGCCGCTGGCCGACTTTGACAATTTGTCAAGTAAATACAAATAAATTCATATCTCCATAAATACTTGTCGGAATCAGATGATCATTAGATCAATCCTACACCTCTCGACGAGAGGAATCTAGGAAAAATATCAGCTGCCATAAGTAAGATGACCCACATGGAGTTTGGCCCTAGTTGCCAATTTTAACATCACCAAAAATGACAAAATTGTGGAAATAAACTTGAGACGAATTAATTTAAGAAGGGACATTACAACCAACTTTTTGAGCAATGGACCATGAGCAAAGGGGATCTTGAACTAAATTAAGGAAATATTTCTAAGTTGGCCCCCTAGTGAGTGAATTAAAAATTATATTGTAATATTTTATGAATTAATTTAGTATGTCTCCAACTTGTGGATGACTAAATATTTTATTAAGGAGTCAAGCTAGTAGTTATAATATTTTCTATAAAGAAGAGGCTCTCCTCACCTGCAAATCGTTCTTGTTCACTTGAGACAAGTGTTATCTAATAAAAGAGCTCATCTATTTTGCAAACATTTGTACCTTCTATAATTTTGGAGTGGCTATTGCTAATATTTTTCCCCTTACCATTGCCATTGAGTATTAATTTTTTTATCTAATTTCATTTTGTTAATAAGTAAATTTATCTTAAAACTAATGTTCTCTACCATTGAGGAGTTGCTATGCTACTTGGAAACAAGCAACAAGGGTTCCCCACTTGTTTGTTTTGGTTTTGCAAGTAAATCAGTCTGAGGGTTCTAAACTACTTCGAAAGAGGTCTTTATTATCTCAAGGGATACATATTTTTCCAAACACATAAAGCAAATATTGGAGATGTCACATAAAAAGGTTGCTTCTAAGGAGAACCAAATGTTGTGGAGTGGATTAAACTAAAGTGGGGGTGATTTCTTAAAGGACCAAGCCCACTCCCCAGACACAAACCAGACATATCGACTTAGAGGGATATCTACTTCACACTCGAACAAAGGGTGAGACTCCAAGGCACAAGTAAAAATTTTCAACAACCAAAAAATATCCAAATTGCTTTTACTTTTGTTGATTAGAGTAGGATATTTGCTTGTAGGTTTTTAGTATCATATTAATTTACAGCAAGCTACTTGTTGGGGAAAACTAATAAAAATGCTAGATCTAAACCCCACTTAGATAAAAGTTATTATTTGTTCCATTTTACACATGTATCTAACCTTCTTGTTGCAGATTATCAGGTTAAGAGGCCTTTCTACTTGTTGGACCTGCGTTTTTAGCCGCCAAAAATGAGTTATACAAGCTTTCAAATGAGTATCTTACACTAAAATTTGTATTTTTCAGTTCTATATTAACTTATAAGTAAACGTTTCTGAGTTGACATAAAATTTATTTTCCAGCCATTTAAATAGAAAATTTATGAGTTAATGAACAAACCGAAAACTCTGAAAAATCAATTTCTAAGTAGCTGGAAATTATTTTTCGAGTCCAAACTTAGTAGAGGAGAGGCTCCAGAGCCTCTACAATCACCCTCTAGGTAAGTCATTCCAGAAAAGACACCTCCCCATAGCCCTCTCTACTCCTTGCTTCTCGCTTTTTTTTATCACTGATTTGATGGAAGGTTGTGCACCAGTTCTGGTTCGTGGAATAAAAAAATATGAGGACCTCTCAGCAAGTGTAGCCATGGAGCCCCTCCCACTACTCTCACTGGTAGATAGTCCTGAAGCTCTAGCTGTTTGTTTGGCTTTATTTGCAGTGGTTTTGGTTTTCTCTATTTCATTTGTATTAATTGCATCATGTGCGGCTCTCATAATCTTTGGGCTAGATTCTTTACAAATCCCAACTTCTGTGCTAGGGATTTTAGCAAGATGGAATTTCAACCTGAAAACCCCTCCTATCATGTACTAGCCACATAATTTGCAATGTAACCTTTGTCGACTGTCACCTACAGTTTCCCCATACTACCAAAATGAGTCCATGGCCTTTGGCATATTTGCAATGGATGTGGACAACTTCAAAATTCAAACCTAAGTCACAACAAACAAAAGAAAATGATATTAAACCCCCAATAGAAAAAAATAATATGTTGATTTAATAAATCAATTATCAAATATTTAGAAGAAAATTAATTTAGATCATTGGTAACTAAAAATGACAATAGGAGGGTGGAAAACAAATTAATTCAAGTTTGCTGTCCCATTACTAAAAAAAAAATTAAAACCCTTACATTGTTTCATAGGCATGAAAAACATGGCAAAATGTTAAGAAATAGTAGTAAAATGTAGGCAAGCAAGCAAACAAAAATCTATTAAAAAAAAAGCATTAAGATAGTGGAGTTTAGAATCTAGATGCATACCTGTAAATAGAATATTCACCACAGTTTTGGCAAATGAAGATCACCCCTTGCAAAAAATCTTGACGGTCAATTAGTCATGGTTGCTTAGAATCCTCCACAAACAACAAGGATACTCACAGACCCTTCTCCTCCTTTTTCCAATGGCTTAGAAAAAAAATGAGTGAGAAAAAAGACAAATCGTGCTCTTTAATCCACCCTTCATGCCAGCCTAGCGATATTTCCCGCCAGGCGACGATAAATCAAAAAATCTTGATTTTTAAGGGGCAATTTATCGTTTTGCTGAAAAAATCACAATTTCTTTAAAACATCACCAATTTATTGCCAATTTTTTCAACACTGAATACAATGTCTGGTTGAAGCAAAACCAATCAACCAACACATCTGTTAGGGATCCCACAGACTTGTTGGAAATTGATCTCACTTTGGATGGGGTTGTGGAGATTCAACCACTAGTATTTCTAAAGGCTGAATTCAGCAAGCTGGACTCAGGGCTACTTAACCTGCCATAGAAAGATAAGTAAGGTGTGGGACTTATAGGGAAAGCCTTTCAAGAAGGGATTATCGCAAATGTAGAAGTTGATACAAACAACATTCCTAAGGATTCGTCCTATGATGATACGATAATGGTTTTCTACTGAAATCTCTGACAGAGCACACATTTAAGCTACACTAGAGCACACTACACACTATGTGCTTCTATTACACTATGACTCTATTACGCGGAGTAAACTGAAACTGAAACCATGCCTCTATTACCTTCTCAGCGTATGAGTTGCGGGCCTTGTTGACCACTACTGGTCAACTACCCATGCAGTACACCCCCTTTTCTTGGCAAAAAGGGGCAGCACCTGATCAGCATATCCATGCCATCCTGTAGTCATCAGCAGCTTGATCATTTTGATTGTAAACCCAGTCTGCATGTATGAATTGTAAATAATCTTAGCAGACATGAGTCGTGTATGTGTATTGCCTAGGTGGACCTAACTTTCTAGTGGTAATCTACGTCCTGGGAGGTTTTTTGTCTCACCGGTCCATGGATCGGCAGAGTTTTCCTTCAAACCTGACCCCAAAGCCGGGATGGATTTTGTCATTGGAATTTTAGGAGAATCCTAGTGTGTTGATCTGCTAGGTTATAGTTGTGTCGCAGAACTGGGTGTTTTGTGAGGGTCTGTATTAAGTGGGTTTGTCCCCTTGAGATGTAAATTGTAAAAAGTCATCATGAAATGTGTCTTGAGGGTTGAAAATGTTTTAAATCCCCTCGTGAGTCCTAAGTCCTAGGTCCTAGGTGATGTTTCCAAAGGCTTAGTTCGATGATCCATTTAAAAAATGAAATAAAATAATAAAATAAATAATAAATAATAAAAAATTAAAAAAATTTAAAAATTTAAAAAATAAAATAAAATAATAAATAATAAAAAATTTAAAAATTTAAAAAATAATAATAAAAAATTTAAAAATTTAAAAAATAAAATAAAATAATAAATAATAAAAAATTTAAAAATTTAAAAATTTAAAAAATAATAATAAAAAATTAAAAAAATTTAAAAATTTAAAAAATAAAATAAAATAATAAATAATAAAAAATTTAAAAATTTAAAAAAATAAAATAAAATAATAAATAATAAAAAATTTAAAAAAATTTAAAAATTTAAAAAAATAGTAATAAAAAATTTAAAAATTTTAAAAGTAAAATAAAATAATAAATAATAAAAAAATTTAAAAAATTTTAAGGGAATAAATCGACGGATGAGATCAAGAGATGTCTTGATCCTCATCAACGGTCGAGATCATTTCTACATGGATCAATCGAACTAGCCGTTGGAGTCATTTCCTTTAAATAGGGTGCTAGGAGTCATTGTCGATGGATTCGGATCTGTGAGTCTGTGGCTGAAGAAGCTCTCTTGTATTTCATTTTTTTGTGCAATAAAGAAGACTTTGGGGTTAAAAATCTTGCTGGTGTTACTCTTCTAAAAATGCTGTAAGATTGTTCTATTTGTTCTGCATAATTTTATTTTCAGCCATTAATGATAGCTTAATGAAGATTGATCTAGGCACAGGTATCTTGTCTGATCTTTGGGGTTTGAATGATAGTTTAGATTCTGAAATATATTGGCAGGTATCTCCATTTGATCAGGGTTTCACTATTGTTTTCTCCTTCTACGTTGATGGTTGATTTTAAGCTGTGCAGGAAATCCTTTTTTCAGATAACCGGGCGTTAGGGGAAGTTCTCGGCTGAACCAGCCAACTCCCGGGTTGTGTTTTCTGAAAGAGCCCAGCCAGTTCTTGATCCCGGGCTTATCATTCGAATTTTTTTTATTTTTTTTTTATGAATGCATGCAGGGTCTTCTGAAGCATTTTACATTTAAATTGTTTTTTTTTTTTTTTTTTTTTTTTGAAAATTTTCCTGTTCTTATTGCTAAATCTAGCTGCTAAGGGCCTAAATCTGTAAATTATTAGGCTGATCTAGGGTTTTAATATTTTCTTCATTAGGGTTTTAAATTTTGTTCTATGCAGTTTTCATTAGGGTTTTCAGTTTCTTGGTTTAAGGCATTCATCTTTTCAAAAAATTTCAGTCACTGGATATCGTTTTGGTCATTCTAAGAGCATTGTGATTTAGCTGATGATAGATGATTGCTGTTCATGGTTCACGTTTTTTATATCATCTAACAAGTAATCATCTTAACCATAATCTCTTAAGGCACTGGTCTGCTAAATTAATCAAATCCATCGAGTGCTTTTTATATCGTATCTCGTGTCTCCCAACCAACTGGTCGACAGTTGGTCTTCATCATCTCACAGGGTCTACCCCCCTTAGCCACGGGAGACAGGCTTAAACGGAGGGATCGGGGATCAGAGTGACAGCCCCCGGTCTGAGCGTTGTCGTGTCAATCCGCGCGACAACATTTTTTGGCGCTGTTGCCGGGGATACTTTTTCTCGGTGTTTTCAAACGACAATCATTTTTCTCATTTCTTATCTTTTCATCTGGCCCGGCAACGCCAACATTTTTGGCGCCGTTGCCGGGGACAGAGCTTTTCTGTTCCTGGAGTTTCATCGACATTCACCTTCTCATCTTTCTCATCTCTCATTTTGAGCTGGCAAATTCAACCTTTTGGGTTATCAATTGGATCTTTTATTGCTTTATTTTTCGCCATATCAGTAGCATCTCTTCGGTCTGTTTCTTGTTTGGGTGGCGACTCCACTTTCTCATTTTTCCCAGACAAGAAGCTTTCCTCATATCTGCTTGTGGTTACTTTTTGGATCCTAGAATCAGATTCGTTGTTCAAGTGGCGACTCCACTTCTTTCATCTTTTGATTTTCTTGTGCAGAGATCTAGTTCTATCATCCATTTGATCTTCTATTATTTATCATGGATTATTCATTTAAACCATGTCGTTTTATTCACCATCTCCATGATTTTCCAGAAGAGGCCATTTCTAAATTACCTATCTTTTCAGGTGGTGATCCAATCACTGTTAGAAGGCATCTAGGTTTGTTTGATCGCATCATGATCATATATTGCAGATCCCCTCAATTTAATCATGAAGATATCAAAATGCGTCTATTTGTCCTTTCTTTAGAAGATGATGCTTTGAATTGGTTTAACAGTTTTCCTAAGGAATCTTTCACTTCTTTAGAAGACATTATTGATGCTTTTAAAGATAAATATGGTTATCCAAACAGCTTGCCTTCTGCCTCTAAAATTGTGCAACAGAATGAAAATAATTTGATAAGAGGTCCAGCTGATGGTGAAAGATCCCAAGACGACTCTTCATATCAGAATGTGTCATCCACCGAAAATATTGCAGATCAAGTTCATAACAATGAAAGGGAAGAGCAAAAGCAAATTTTACGAGATCTAATGATGCTGGTGAGAAATATGGAAATCAATCAAACTAATTATGTCAATGATGTGAAAACTTTATGCACCCACCTGGAAAAACGTAATAGGGAGATTGAGGTCACGCAAAGTCACCATGCTAAAGAAATTGAGGCCATAAAAACTAATTATGAAACAGAAATTAGAATCATGCAAAGCAGGTTGTCAGTCTTAGAGGAAAATATGGTGACCATGAAAACTGATCATGATAGGGAAATTGACTCTATGCAAAATAAGTTATTCACTATGGATGAGGAAATGACTATCATGACATTCAATCATAATAATCAGTTGGCTGAAATGCAAGCGAATCACAGAGAAGAAATAAATTTTATGCAGCATTGCTTGATGGACATAAAGGGAGGGAACAATAAAGTGATAAAAGACATGGAAGAACACCATGCCAGACAAATCAATGCTTTGAAAGTTGAACACTCTAGTCAGATGGATGCCATTAGAATACAGTTTCAAAGGTTTCAGCAATTGGAAAATGAGAGAAAGCAGGGAACGTCAACAGACCAGGAGCCTTCTCATTTGTTGCAACAAACTCCATCTTATTATGAGGAGGTTATTGATTCGATTGAAAGATGGTTAATTGAAGGTGATCCGGACAGACTTAAGAATGATAAAGATCAGATGCGGGCTAAAGAAAGACATATCATGCATACTTCATCTGATAGTTTTGAAACAGAAAGTTCCAGGTCATCAGTAATTAAACCAGCCAGAAAGAAAAAGCGCAAGAGAAGGAAAATGAGAAGAAGATTTGACGCATCAGACGGCCGTGAGCAGCTTGATTTTCGGATAGGAAAGAGTCCTACCATATGCAGAATTGGACATGGCACATCCGACAAGCAGCCGACAGATTTGCCTGAAAGCAGGCAAATGCTCAGTATGCACTATATTGAACACATCTGATGCCGTAGGGCATCCTTTTGTATCGTATTTCTAACCCTACTCCTTGTTTTTCCGCATTTTCATTTCTGCTTTAGATATTTAATAAATGAAGAGCTTTTATCTTTATTGTGCTTAATGTATAAGCTGATTTTTTGGATGGACGCTACTTATTCTTGTGTTGTATGGATGCAGATTCTGGATGTCCCCAAGTAGAGCCAGATGTTGACCACTACTGGTCAACTACCCATGCAGTACACCCCCTTTTCTTGGCAAAAAGGGGCAGCACCTGATCAGCATATCCATGCCATCCTGTAGTCATCAGCAGCTTGATCATTTTGATTGTAAACCCAGTCTGCATGTATGAATTGTAAATAATCTTAGCAGACATGAGTCGTGTATGTGTATTGCCTAGGTGGACCTAACTTTCTAGTGGTAATCTACGTCCTGGGAGGTTTTTTGTCTCACCGGTCCATGGATCGGCAGAGTTTTCCTTCAAACCTGACCCCAAAGCCGGGATGGATTTTGTCATTGGAATTTTAGGAGAATCCTAGTGTGTTGATCTGCTAGGTTATAGTTGTGTCGCAGAACTGGGTGTTTTGTGAGGGTCTGTATTAAGTGGGTTTGTCCCCTTGAGATGTAAATTGTAAAAAGTCATCATGAAATGTGTCTTGAGGGTTGAAAATGTTTTAAATCCCCTCGTGAGTCCTAAGTCCTAGGTCCTAGGTGATGTTTCCAAAGGCTTAGTTCGATGATCCATTTAAAAAATGAAATAAAATAATAAAATAAATAATAAATAATAAAAAATTAAAAAAATTTAAAAATTTAAAAAATAAAATAAAATAATAAATAATAAAAAATTTAAAAATTTAAAAAATAATAATAAAAAATTTAAAAATTTAAAAAATAAAATAAAATAATAAATAATAAAAAATTTAAAAATTTAAAAATTTAAAAAATAATAATAAAAAATTAAAAAAATTTAAAAATTTAAAAAATAAAATAAAATAATAAATAATAAAAAATTTAAAAATTTAAAAAAATAAAATAAAATAATAAATAATAAAAAATTTAAAAAAATTTAAAAATTTAAAAAAATAGTAATAAAAAATTTAAAAATTTTAAAAGTAAAATAAAATAATAAATAATAAAAAAATTTAAAAAATTTTAAGGGAATAAATCGACGGATGAGATCAAGAGATGTCTTGATCCTCATCAACGGTCGAGATCATTTCTACATGGATCAATCGAACTAGCCGTTGGAGTCATTTCCTTTAAATAGGGTGCTAGGAGTCATTGTCGATGGATTCGGATCTGTGAGTCTGTGGCTGAAGAAGCTCTCTTGTATTTCATTTTTTTGTGCAATAAAGAAGACTTTGGGGTTAAAAATCTTGCTGGTGTTACTCTTCTGAAAATGCTGTAAGATTGTTCTATTTGTTCTGCATAATTTTATTTTCAGCCATTAATGATAGCTTAATGAAGATTGATCTAGGCACAGGTATCTTGTCTGATCTTTGGGGTTTGAATGATAGTTTAGATTCTGAAATATATTGGCAGGTATCTCCATTTGATCAGGGTTTCACTATTGTTTTCTCCTTCTACGTTGATGGTTGATTTTAAGCTGTGCAGGAAATCCTTTTTTCAGATAACCGGGCGTTAGGGGAAGTTCTCGGCTGAACCAGCCAACTCCCGGGTTGTGTTTTCTGAAAGAGCCCAGCCAGTTCTTGATCCCGGGCTTATCATTCGAAATTTTTTTATTTTTTTTTTATGAATGCATGCAGGGTCTTCTGAAGCATTTTACATTTAAATTGTTTTTTTTGAAAATTTTCCTGTTCTTATTGCTAAATCTGGCTGCTAAGGGCCTAAATCTGTAAATTATTAGGCTGATCTAGGGTTTTAATATTTTCTTCATTAGGGTTTTAAATTTTGTTCTATGCAGTTTTCATTAGGGTTTTCAGTTTCTTGGTTTAAGGCATTCATCTTTTCAAAAAATTTCAGTCACTGGATATCGTTTTGGTCATTCTAAGAGCATTGTGATTTAGCTGATGATAGATGATTGCTGTTCATGGTTCACGTTTTTTATATCATCTAACAAGTAATCATCTTAACCATAATCTCTTAAGGCACTGGTCTGCTAAATTAATCAAATCCATCGAGTGCTTTTTATATCGTATCTCGTGTCTCCCAACCAACTGGTCGACAGTTGGTCTTCATCATCTCACAGGGTCTACCCCCCTTAGCCACGGGAGACAGGCTTAAACGGAGGGATCGGGGATCAGAGTGACAGCCCCCGGTCTGAGCGTTGTCGTGTCAATCCGCGCGACAACAGGCCTGAGCAGTGAGAAGTCAGTTACGGACCGACGTTTAATTTTCAACTTAACTAAACCACACAACAAAAAATGCAGGAACCCTAAAAGTTAAAACCCGTGCTAGCTGAGTTGAGGGCTGAAAATCGCCTCAATCACCTAAATCGCAATTAATCAGTGAGTCGCAAGTCAAACTCGTGTTTACCACAAATCAAACTCAGTCAACGTGAGTTTGACTCACCCAAAGTTGAATTGGATTGTTTGAGGGAAGAGCAGAGTTTGACTTGCGATTGATCGAAGATTGATGTTTCACTAGTTTTTGTCATAATTTCTGTGATTTTTCATGGGTTCTGGATTTATATGCGAACATAATTTCGACCCTTCTCTTGGACCAGATCTCGACCTATTCAGGGGCAGCAATTTAGTCTTCTTTAGGTACAGATCTCAGCTCCCCTTGAAAATAAAAATACTCAGCCCTTTTGGATCAGACCTTCATCTTGTGACAAAGAAAAGTCTCTAAAATTATCGGACCTTTGGACCTGTGACAAGAAGGCACGCGAACTTGTGAACAAAAGGCATACGAACCTGTAAATAAATCTAACCTTGGTGTGTGTAGACTTAACCCTACTTTGGTTAACAGTATCTGTGGGTAGACTCCTTGGGTTTTTGGATCAGTACATTGAGTTGATATTGATGTGTTCTAGATCAGACCTTATCATGGTGCATTGAAAACCTTTTTGGAGCATTGTAGAAAAGTTAAAGGTCAAGACTTGAAGTTTTTGAAGCTACCTGGTTTGTATTCTTTGGAATAGAGTTGAAGACCTTGAAGCTATCATTGGAATAGTTGTTGAAGAGTTTTGGTAAACAGTGTTCATGTGGAGACCTGTGACCCGTGTTGAAGCTGGCTTATTAAAGACTTGTTGAGCTCATACTTGGAGCATTATTGAAGATATTCTCGTAGCAGTCATTAAAGACACTTTTAGTATTCCTTGTGCAAACATGAAGAGCCTTGGAGACACCTTCAATGAGTCTTGAAGCCTTGTTGAAGATGACATTGAATTGAACCAGACTTTGAAGTATCTTGGAAGCCATCTTGAAGCACTTGTTGAAGTAGATCGTGAAGCAGTATGTGAAGCATTGATGGAGCAGTATTGAAGACATCCTTGAAGCATCGTTGGAGTATCATTGAAGAGATCTTTCAAGTCTTGTTGAAAAATCTTTTGGAAGACTTGAAGCAGCATTGAAGCTACCTTGAAAGATTGAAGCAAGTATAGGGGGTTGGAGCCCTAGAGGATTGAAGTCTTCATACAAGGTTGGAGCCTAGATTGTCTTTGAGGATTGGAGTCCTCATAAGAGGTTGGAGCCTCATTGAGACCAGGTTGGAGCCTTGAAGGAGTTAAAGCTTTTGTTGTACAAGTTGGAGCTTGAGTTTTGTATAAGAAGATTGGAGTCCTCATTGGCTTTCATTAATAATATTATTTTTCTTGATCTACATCGTGTGTTCTGTAACTAACTGATCTTAACTGGTACAATATAACAATTGTAAAAGAAATATTGATTCACCCCCCCTCTCAGTGTTTCCAACAATAAAGTCGAGTCTAAGTCAAAGGATGAGCATGAATCAACTCCATGTCAAAGATTGAGTCCAAGACTAACTACTTTGGTCGTGAGCATATGACAAATCATGAAGGACATTTTATTAAGAGATCAGTCCATACACGAGCATGGATTTAGTATTCATCATATACAATCTATATCAGTGTTGTCAATATCATGTTGGGGAATATATTGGAAATTATCACAAAATATCAGCAACCATAAACCTTGACCTGAAAAACTTGGGAAATATCAGAAAAATTGGCAAGCTGACAAACTCTAAAAATATCATAAATATCGCAAAAATCATAGATATTTGCAACACTGATCAATATTATCCCGAAGCAAATAGCCAAGTAGATTCTACAAACTACATTCTTGTTCCAATAATCCATTTAACATACAATAATCTAATAGTTTTAGCAATTTAATTAACGACTTTCTTTGCAGTTTAAGAGGAGGAGATATCTAAATGTTTGATATAAAAGGTTTTTGCCAACTTCACAAGATAGGCAATAATTAACCCTACGAGGATGTTACTAACCAATACCATATAGTGAATACTTTCTAAGTCAACTTACTAAGGAAGAGCTGGTTGTACTAACTAGAAGATGTGTATGCTAACTATGACGATCAGGGATTTTCCTTCCTATTCTTAATAGTTTGTTTATTTCAACACATGGTAATATAGTGCTTTCTATTGTTTCCTTACCCTTCCTGTTAATTACTTTTATATTCCCATCAAACCCTCACCCACATACCCTTCTCTTTCTTTTTCAATTCTTACAAGGATGCCTTAGCACTTTCAATGCTTACTCCTATTTTTACTAGTACCATTTGTCATTTGTGGCCAGCAATGGACTTAAATATTTCAATTAAATTAAAATCATCACATTTATCAATGCAAGGAAGCTTTCTCCAAGGGGTGAATGGAAATAGTATAAATTCATTGGGCATTGAACATTCAATATCAGGCACATTTAATTGTCAATCATTTTTCTGCGGCCAAGCTATTACATGGGTAGACTTTAAATATAACAAATACAAAATAAATTAAAAGATGAATGCTCACTTTCATAATTGTCCATTACTTAAAATGCCTAAAATTACAAGCTTCAAATTAATAAAAATACAATTTCGCATAACATTAGATACAATTTGGCTAAAGTTGGTTAGAGGTTATTAAAAACACAATCCCTTTGGATGGAGGTGTATAAGAAATATATACACCCACTTCAGTTAGAGGACTGGATCTGATTACCAAACAAATTGAAAACCAACGTTTCTATCATCTGTAAAGGTGTTCTATCCTATTTCTCTTTGATGGATTCATGATTATCATGGAAAGTGGGCAACATCTCATTTAAAGGTGGGTCTCAATCCTTGGATTGGAAGTCTTATTGATCACAGACTTCCGGAACAATTGATTGTTTTTCTTCATGGCAATGGCCTTGTATACCTGAGTCAATTTGCTGACTCAGCTCAAACAAATTTTTGGAGTCAGGGTTGGGTTTCGGCTGATCATTTAGACATACGCTGCACCTATATCATTTCTGGGACAGATACATTGGAACTTGGAAGCTTACATGCCTCCCATATCAGATTAGTACAGGAGGACGAGTTGGTTTGGTCACATGATCCTCATGGGGTATATTAGCCAAAAGCTGGATATAAGTATCTCATTTCTGCTAGAGTGCAACATATTCATGAGGACAGGTGGAAACTATTATGGAAAACCAATGGTCCAGCTAAAACTAGACTCTTCATGTGGTACACACTAGCTAACAAAATACCAACTTGCGATAATCTGTCTAGATGTTTTCAAGGTCCTAACAGATATGCTATATCTAAATCTGATGAAGAATCTGCCAGTCATTTATTCTTGCTGTGTCCATATTTTAAACGAGTTTGGCAATATGTTATGACAAAGCTCAATTGCAGGTATCTGGTCAGGTGACGAGTTAATGGAGGCATGGTTTCAATGGCTCACACTGAAAGAGAACAAAGTTCAAACTGTATCAAGTTCTACCTCTTTTAACAATTTGGAGTGTTTGGCATGCAAGGAATAGAGCTATCTTCAAAGATTATCTCTTGCCTATTGACATTTCTGCATCACAGATCTTAGCTCTTTATGACCACCTCCCAAAGGACCAAAAGGTTAACAATAATAGAATTCTCAATCCGGTAGTCATTGACAGAACACATCCATGGGCTTTTTTTGTCGGGGCTGCTCAAGGAGACCCTCCTGGATGTGATGGAGGAGCTGTTCTACATCTTTCAGAGACTCATTCTTTCTCTCTAAAAATGGGATTGGGAGCAGGATCAAACAACAATGTGGAGATCCTATCTCTTAAACTGCTGCTTATCTTTGCAATTGAAAAAGGAGAAGATCACCTTCAGGTCTTTGGAGACTCCATGCTGATAGTAAATTGGGTCAAAGGATCTTACAGACGCCATAACATGAGATTAATACCTTTACTGAAAGAAATTTTATGGTTAAAAGATTATTTTACTCATTTTTCAGTGCTTCATGTTTACAGGGAACTCAACAGTAAAGCATATGGTCTCTCAAAGGAAGGCCTACTATTGGATATTGGGACCTGGATGATCAAGGAACAGCAAAATGATCAAATCTATGAATTTTGTCATACACCCTTCATTGACATAGCTGATCTGACTTGACAGTCCTACATTTGGCTCTCACACTATATCAACTTTTTGTGAGGCATTATGCTGATTTCATGCTCTTTACTTATCTCATATGACGAAATATTTCGTTGACTCCTTTTGTATACTCGGTTGTTTACAGTGTTTGTTCCAGTCTTTTGGAGAACAATATATGTAATGGTCCTTGTTAGGATATATGACCTTTCTTTTTTGGCGTGATCCTTGTGGATCCATATGCTGAAATACATGCTTGTCATGTAGTTACAGAATGTAATTTTATATTTTAAATAAAATTACGCTTTTTTCTGAGGAAAAAAATTAGATCCACACTAACAATTAATATATTTTGGATCAAATATAGTATGACATGGCTCAAGCACATTTCATGGATACAAACAATATGCCAATGATCAAGAAATATAAGCATGAAAACCAATGATTAGATGCATTATAGAATGGCTTAAAACACCACCTGCAGAAAAGTAAATAGGAATCTTCAAATCCATGCGCTCCCAGTAATCATCGAGCAATATGCAAAGCTCCTACACATATCAATGCATAAAAAACTAATCCACCTATTTTCTTTTTTCGTAAATAGAAAATCATTTTCACTCAACCAATTGCAATAAAGCATGTTGTACTGTAACACAAAAAAGTTAATATCTGAAAAAAACAAACACAAAACCCAAGACAAGAACATTGTTTTGAATGCACACTGACAATTGACCAATAAACCAAGATACTACACCTTTGATTGGTAGGCTAAGACCAGCCTAGATACATCTTACTCTGGATCTACCAAGCGCCGAGACGGATCAAATCTCTTTTCACTTTAAACGGGGTTGGTATCTCAAGAGATTTGACCCCTCTCAGTGGTTGGCAGATCAGGGTAAGATGGATCTAGACTGGTTTAACTTAATCAAAGATATTGATTCTCTTTCATTTTCTAAATTGTTTGATTTGTGTATTTACTTTGTATATTAAGTTAAACCAGCCTAGATCCATCTTACTGCAGATATATATATATATATATATATATATATATATATTGAAATTTATTGAAATGTGTGTAGATATATATAGTATACACACACACACACATTTCAATAAATTTAAATCTGATTCTCTCATTTTTTTCTTAAATCTAAATATTAATTTGATTCTTTTTGTTGCTGTGTCTGTAATGATTTAATAAATTTATTTGCATGGAAAAATTTACTCGTCAATTAACTGTGTATCTAACTCTCTATCTATATTGCCGTTTGAAACTCCCATGTAAGTCAAAGATGAGTTAAGACATTGAGTGGGTTACAATTTTAACCATCCCAACTAATCCCTCAAAAATACTATTCATCTTTTAACTTTTTCTGAAATTATCAATCCATCCACGTACACTTCTTTAATTGTCAGAAAATGGTATTATAAAAAACTAGAGTTCATTTCGAAGAAGTGATTCCCAGGCTTCTTTTGCCGAAGGTTAAACAGGTCACCCTCACGACAATACTCCATAACCAAAGCTGATAGGTTTTCCACCTCAAGATAATGGTATAACATAGGCAGAAAGGGATGATCCAACATGCAGTATTTCCAATTCGTTGTAATGGCATTTCAGTTAGTTCAGGCTTTCCATATGATTTATGTTCATCACCTTCATTGCAAAATAAGTAGATGCATCTATTGAGAAATCTAGGGCATGAATAGTTAAAAGATTTCTTTGCTTGATAATTGCTTGTGATATACTTTTACTTCTTAGCTTATAGTCTTTTCTTCGTTATGTTATTATTGTGTTCTTTTCATCAAAACAATTATCAATATGCACAATAAAAGACAAGTGACATGGTATGTAGGCTTGTCAGCCAGGCCAAAACGTCTCACCTCTTGAGAGAAAAACCCGATCGAAATTCTTCTTCTAGATCTTCAATTGACAAGTACCAAGACCATGACACAGACCCTTGACTCTAGTATCCTCTCAAGAACCTTGTCACTAACCTTGATGCTTTGCCTCTTCCCTTCCTTGACTTTCTTCTTGATCTCGAACTGCTCTCCTCGGCTCCTTCTAGAGAAACTTGGTCTCTATACTTTATACTGCTTCTTTTCGGCATTCCTTAGAGAATCTCGGTCTCTAGCCTATGTTGAAGAATCAAGGGCACTTAGGTGTAGTGTGATTCTTCTTGACTTGATAACAATTTGTGAAGTCTTTTTACAATTTGTCTTGTTAGCTTAATCTTCTTCTTATTATTATTAATGCATGTGTGTGTACTTCATCAAACTGCTACCAAAAACATAAGAACAAGAACACAAGATGTTGGCTCTCTACCAAGGCCAAAACCTCTCTTCTCTTAAGAGGAAAACCCTTCGGTAAATTTCTCTTATTGAAGCTTCTTATTGATCAATGCCAAACCCTAGACCCCTGACCAGAGTATCCTCCAAGCACAAGTCAAGTCCTTTCTCCTTTCTGCACTTTGTCTCCCCGACACTTTGTCCTTCTCCTTCCCGCACTTCGTTCTTCTTTCAACTGTTGATAGATCTTCTTGCACTTGCTCTAGAAGAGACACCTTTTGTTAATTTTAGGTATGTTTTATGCTTAGTGCAATTTACTTCAATTTTTCATATTAGCCCAATGACTACATTCAGATTAGCAATCACATCAGCATGATAGTAAAGTGCAGATAGAACATAAACATAAATCGTAGAAAACAAGCCAAGACAAGAGGACACAAGATGTGGCACCAGCCAGGGACAAACCCCAATGTGGGGAAACCCTTGATCAATTCTTCTTATATTCTTCAATAGTTCAGCAGAGAGAGAGATAGTACATATACATCAGAAGTCAATATTTTGACTTGTCAAAATAAGAGCAGAGATCTTCTCTATGAAGATAACACATGAGGTAGTTGATCTAAACTCAGGTGAAGGCATACTGCTTCAACTAATCCTCCAAGGTGACTCCATCACCATGCTGCACATCATCATGCTGCACCCGCCACTGTGTTGCACCCAATCATTGAGTTGCTCTCATCACTATGCTGCTCCCATCACTGAGTTGTACCTCATCATCATGTTGTACCCTTCATTGCACTATGATGTACACATCATACACTCAATTCATACTGCAATACATCATCATCATGTTGTTGCAATACATCATCATCATGTTGTTGAAATACATTCCCATGGAACAACCTTAGCTGCTTGCTATGGCTTGCAACCTAGCAAAGCAGCTGGCTGTAGCAATCTATTCTTCCAACAGGTCTCATTCATGCAGTGATCCATTCAACCTTCAAACAGCAACCCCATAGCTTCTCTTCATTGGATACTTATGCCTAGCATATCATACCAAAACGTAACCATGTTGTCACCTACAGCAAGTGGCTAGATGATTGTGCAAGGCTTCTTTTAGGACAGCAACCAACTGCTTTCCTCCTGAAAACAGTGAGTAAGGGCTACCTCGAACAGTCCTCCTCAACTGCGGATTGAGGCCTTTAATGACTGCGTCCTAGTGCACATTTAAATGTTGTTGTTTGGAGCCACCTTGAGCTGCCTATAGCACCCTCCTTAACTGCGGCTTAGATCCCTCCATGGACTGTGTATATATCTCTTCGTTGACTGCATCTATAGCACCAGCTTGTGACACTTGATAAGACTGTGGTTAGGGCTTGTCAAGGGCTTCCCCTTACTGCATCCAAACCCTTAATGAATGCAGCCTAGGACAACAAATTATTGTTGTGTATAAGTGTCCCTTTTTGTTATTGGCATTATGAGACAAGTGTTGTCCTTGATGGCAAATCACACAGAGGACAGATCATAGTGTAGCAGGTCAGCAGCAAGGATTTGATGATCAGACTACAAGAATGAAGAGAAAATATATATACGCAGGTTCATCGTGACCAAGCCGCGTATACACGCGGGTCAGACGTTACAAAGGCGCGTATGTGTATACACGCACTTTCATGCAAGTAAAAGCACGTATATGTTGGAGAACTTACTTTTGGTCCGTGGTAGTTAGTCCTTGGTATTTGAACCTATGGTTTTGGACCATAGTATCTCGTCAGATGTGTTGACCCCAAGTATTGAGTCCATGGTATTGGTTTGTTATGGTTTTGGACCATGGAATTGAGCAAGGCCTATGACTATAAAAGGAGAAGAAGATCATTAGGCAGTGCATTGAAAAAGTCTTGAACATCTGATGAAGTATGAGATCCAGTATGCGGGTTATGGGTTGATGATGCATTGCTTGATCTGAGCTAAGGAGGGATCTCACCAGTTGATGGAGAACAAGATCTAAGGATAGATCGGGATTAAATGATCTGTACGCGGGTTGGCTTTGATGTAAGCACGTATGTACGCGGGTTTAATTCATTGTAGTAGTGTATACCATTTGAGCTATGATGTCTAAAGTTACAGGTGGTTCTGATTGTTGATGACAGTTTAATGGTGTCAGTATTATGCATATTCAGATTGGTTGATTGTGTTTAGCTTCAGTATTGAAGGATAAGAACTAATATTGGATCAGGATCATAATGACTCATATTTATGTGATCTGATGGACTAGATCTGGGTGCTAACACATATATTATCCTTGTATATGTAATGATCTGGGTATGTCTGAAGTCAGGAAGTGCAGCGAAGTTATGAACAAGTAATTAATGACATATACGCTGGTTCGCTTTGGTGAAATTGCGTATACACGCTGGTTAGGCACTTCCAAGCAGCGTATGCACTCTGATGCATGATTTTGATGGTACAGTGGGTTCTGATTGTTGTTGCAGAGTTCTGCTGTCTGCTCTGTGTTCTGGTGACTGTGTTGTTGACAGGGTTTCAGTGTTTCAGTGATTCAGAGATTGATGATGCTAGTATTGATTGTTTTGTGCTTCAATGATATTTATGGGTCCAGTATGAAAATTTGATGAAACGTGGCCTTCAGATTATAGTGTTGTGCTTCAGGAGTATCTAGTCTGAAAATGTATGAAATGTGGTCCCTGGAGGATGAAAGGAGATTGTAGGCCGGCGCCTACGTACTAGTACATCAACTAGTACAAGAGCAAAGGGGGTAGTAGCTCCCTTCCAGTAGCAGCTGGAGAACGAGTGAAGATTGGAGCATTCAGTAGGCAGGCACCTACGTACTAGTAAATGGATCAGCTAGTACAAAAGCTAAGGGGGTTGTAGCTCCCATCAAGGAGAATCTGGAAAACGAGAGAGGGTTGTAGCCCTCTACAGGTAGAAGCCTGCGTACTGGTAAAGGACTGCACCAGTACAAAATATTGTAAAATGAAGTATCTTATTGAAAGAAGATAGAGACAACTTGCAGCAGGTGGTTTTCACCCACATTGGGTTTCCACCTTATATCATGGTGTTCACGTGTGCTTCTTGTGTGTGATGATCTGTTTTGTTTTACTGCACCTGCTTACTGTTCATATGTTCTGATACACTAACTAAAGATCAACATTTAATGGATTAACTGAATCATAAGTATTTTGGATATACGCTAGTTTCTTTAGACACAGTTGCGTATACACACGGGTTACCTTGAATGAAGTAGCGTATATGTATCTAAGTATGGAAATGAAAAAGTTTTATTGATCTGATAATACTGATTCACCCCCCCCCCCTCTCAGTATTATTTCCAACAATTGGTATCAGAGCAAGTCCTTTGGTAGAGGCTTGATCGCTTAAAGGAGATTTGTGGAACAATGGGAAAGAAGCTTAAGAAGAAAGCACATAAGCAGAAGAAGACATCTCAGAATAACTATGACAAAGGGAGAATCGATTGGGGATTAGGTGTAAGAAGCTCTTCAGATTCAGAATCATTTCAGAATGAAGATGAACTATCAGGTATGAATTTGCTATCCTCTGATGTTCCAGCTATTTATCCATTTGGAAAAGATGAAAGTGATAGCGAAACAACTGAATTTGCTCTTATGGGTGAACAAGAAAGATATCAAATAGAGGCAGAATTTAAAAGGCTTTCAGACAAAATCAGAGATCAACAAGATCTATTGAACAAAAGGGAATGTGACTTCAAAGAAGAAGCTACCAAACTAAAAGCTCAACTAGAGGAAGGAAACAAGGTAAGGAAGTTATTCAAGGACAAATATCAAAAGTTGCAGGATGAAGTAACATCTCTAAGAGATGAAGTCAGTGAGAAGAGCACAACCATCAAGAAACTTAGAGATAGATCCAGTTACTATGAAAATCTTGAAGCCATGATCCGCCCGCTAAAAGAAGATGTTGAAGAATCAAAGAAGCAGAACAAAGATCTACTCCAAGCTATTGAAAAACAGGAAAACGAAGTTATCAGCTTAAAATCTCAGCTGGAATGTGCCTTCAGAATTCGTCAAATGCAGCAGGATCTAAATGAAGAACAAGAAAAGGAGATTCTCAAACTAAGGCATCAAATGGAAGAAGGAAGAAAGTCTGAAGAAATTTTAAAGAAGCAATATCTGGAAAAGGAAGAACAACTTCAGATTGAGGTAAATATCTTAAAAGGTAAATTAGAAGAAAAGGATAAACTGTTGCGATTTCAAGATAGTACTAAAGCCTTGGATGATATTCTTAGTAGTCAAAGGTCTCCTGCTATCAAGACTGGTCTTGGTTTTCATGAATCTGTTGAAGGTGAATCTAGTTCACAAGGTGAGGCAAGCAACTCTAAAGAGAAATCTAAAATGTTCAACAAGGAGATGAGAGAGATGAGAGGTCAACCCCATCAACAATCAAGGAAAGAGATTCTTCAAAGAAAATCTTTTACTCCTAACTATGGAAGTAATAGTCGGCCATTTACTCAGATGAATAATATTGAATGTTATGAATGTCATAATCTTGGACATGTTGCAGCTAGATGCAGAAGAAGAATGGTTCAAGATCATCACACAGAAAGAAAGATCATTACATTCCAGGTACTTTAATGGATATTGCTTTGCTTGCAATATGTTTGGTCACAAAGTTGCTAATTGCTACAGGAGGAATATGAAACATGTAAGATGTTATGCATGTAACAAGCTTGGACATATAGCAAAGGAATGCAGGAACAAAGTACGGACATCACACCAAAAGGAGAAAACATCATGACACTTGAAGATATGGAAGAAGAAGGAAGTACAGTCAGAAAGTTGTGGCATAGTACAATGTACTCAGACACAGCACAGCACAGACATAACAGACTCAGAGGGAGCTGAAAGTATAAAATTTCAGTGTCCTGAATCTCATACGCAAGTTTCATAACGGGAAGTCGCGTATATATCAGTCTGAGGAAAAGCAGTGGGGACAGGCTCAGAAAAAGGGTCTGATATGATTCAGTCCATTATTTGCTCTATTGGTTAATAGTTACAGTCTACTAAGGATGTGTGGAAATATTTTTGATACTTGTAAGATGTTTTGATGATGATGATGTCTTGATGCTCATTGCTGATATATGCATGATCAGATCTAACAAATGAGGGGGAGCATATGCCTTTAATAATGCATTGTTGGCATTTTGATTAATAGTCCTTGGTGATGATGCTTATATGGCTAAATGATATATCTTGCTATGAGGATTCCTATAGTTCTTGGATGAGGATTGTTGAAGTTGTTAATATAAAGAAGTCTTGACAAATGATCTTGAGCTCAAAATACATAGTGCTGATACATGGATGACTACTCAAAGTTGCTTTGTTGGAGACATGATGATGAGTTCTTATCTATATGATACTTACATATGTTGACTGATGCAGATGTTCCCAAGTAATGATACTTGGATCATGTAGATCTTGATGAAATGGCTATGGTGGTTTCACACATGATATAATGTTAATGACTCTGTATTACATATGCAGAATCCTGTTCAAAGGGATGAATTGATGCAGACATACTTTGTTATAGGTTGATGAATTATACTCTACAGGACATTTACAGATTGCTGATATGGAAGTGGTTGTACGCGAGTTATATGAGTAGTATCCGCGTATATACGCTTGTTTCTGTGGATACAGTCGCGTATATGTTAATTTGGAGGATATCAGTAGGGATAGACCTTGGGTAAATACAGTCTGACATGGGTCTGTCAGAGACCATCTGGTACAGGATTCAGGGGGAGCAGATAATCTTCTAATAATGCATTGCTCGCATATCTTTAGAAGGTCTTGGTTCAAGTACTCAAGTTGTTTTTTGGTTCAGGTGGATCAGCTGCAGGAAGGAGAACAGAAGGAGATCATGGTTGCTGATCTAAGTGTTTGACAAATGCTGCTGCTATCAGTTATTGGTGACTTTCATAAGTCTTGCTCTAGATATTTCGTCTCTATGTCATGTATCTCTTTTATGGTGTCAAGGTCATGTAACGGCCTATATTGGTTTCCCCACTATGCCTGGGATGAAGATGTAATGTTCTTGTTTTATCATGTGTAAACTTTTGATGTATCCCCACTTGGTTGGGTGGATGAGTCAATTCTAGTATATCCCCACTTGGTTGGGAAATGGATGTATGTATGAGTCCTTGGTGATAGGAAGGTCATTTATGATAGAGTCATGTTCTTCTTGTAAAACATCTTTTTGCAGACCTTGCTTATAGTCAGGGGGAGCATGAACAGCACACTTTAGCAGAGCAGAGACTTCAACATGTACTCAAGGAGAGCATGGACAGATTGGTACACCTTGGCATATACAAAGGGGCAGCTCATTCAGATATTTCAGCAGGCACTCAGGGGGAGTATGGACAGCAAAGGAAGAGAATATTTTGGTCCGCCCTTTGCCCTTGATGTCAAAGGGGGAGAGTGATTTGGTATTGTTGCCATCAAGTCCAAAGAGGGAGATTATTGGCATTATGATGCATGTGTTGTACTTGATGGCAACCAACTCGTAGAAGATCAACTCACTTATATATATCTAGATGAATCTTCAGAAGAAATATCAGATGTGATTGAATGCATGAGATGCAGGACAAGCTCAAAGGAATCAGATGATAGATCTAAGTGTGACAAGCTAGCTTTGCCATCAAGTCCAAAGGGGGAGATTGTTGGCATTATGAGACAAGTGTTGTCCTTGATGGCAAATCACACAAAGGACAGATCATAGTGCAGCAGGTCAGCAGCAAGGATTTGATGATCAGACTACAAGAATGAAGAGAAAATATATATACGCAGGTTCATCGTGACCAAGCCACGTATACACACGGGTCAGACGTTACAAAGGCGCGTATGCGTATACACGCACTTTCATGCAAGTAAAAACGCGTATATGTTGGAGAACTTACTTTTGGTCCGTGGTAGTTAGTCCTTGGTATTTGAACCTATGGTTTTGGACCATAGTATCTCGTCAGATGTGTTGACCCCAAGTATTAGGTCCATGGTATTGGTTTGTTATGGTTTTGGACCATGGAATTGAGCAAGGCCTATGACTATAAAAGGAGAAGAAGATCATTAGGCAGTGCATTGAAAAATTCTTGAATATCTGATGAAGTATGAGATCCAGTATGCAGGTTATGGGTTGATGATGCATTGCTTGATCTGAGCTAAGGAGGGATCTCACCGGTTGATGGAGAACAAGATCTAAGGATAGATCGGGATTAAATGATCTGTACGCGGGTTGGCTTTGATGTAAGCGCGTATGTACGCGGGTTTAATTCATTGTAGTAGCGTATACCATTTGAGCTATGATGTCTGAAGTTACAGGTGGTTCTGATTGTTGATGACAGTTTAATGGTGTCAGTATTCTGCATATTCAGATTGGTTGATTGTGTTTAGCTTCAGTATTGAAGGATGAGAACTAATATTGGATCAGGATCATAATGACTCATATTTATGTGATCTGATGGACTAGATCTGGGTGCTAACACATATATTATCCTTGTATATGTAATGATCTGGGTATGTCTGAAGTCAGGAAGTGCAGCGAAGTTATGAACAAGTAATTAATGACATATACGCTGGTTTGCTTTGGTGAAGTTGCGTATACACGCTGGTTAGGCACTTCCAAGTAGCGTATGCACTCTGATGCATGATTTTGATGGTACAGTTGGTTCTGATTGTTGTTGCAGAGTTCTGTTGTCTGCTCTGTGTTGTGGTGACTGTGTTGTTGACAAGGTTTCAGTGTTTCAGTGATTCAGAGATTGATGATGCTAGTATTGATTGTTTTGTGCTTCAATGATATTTATGGGTCCAGTATGAAAATTTGATGAAACGTGGCCTTCAGATTATAGTGTTGTGCTTCAAGAGTATCCAGTCTGAAAATGTATGAAATGTGGTCCCTGGAGGATGAAAGGAGATTGTAGGTCGGCGCCTACGTACTAGTACATCAACTAGTATAAGAGCAAAGGGGGTAGTAGCTCCCTTCCAGTAGAAGCTGGAGAACGAGTGAAGATTGGAGCATTCAGTAGGCAGGCACCTACGTACTAGTAAATGGATCAGCTAGTACAAAAGCTAAGGGGGTTGTAGCTCCCATCCAAGAGAATCTGGAAAACGAGAGAGGGTTGTAGCCCTCTGCAGGTAGAAGCCTGCGTACTGGTAAAGGACTGCACCAGTACAAAATATTGTAAAATGAAATATCTTATTGAAAGAAGATAGAGACGACTTGCAGCAGGTGGTTTTCACCCACATTGGGTTTCCACCTTATATCATGGTGTTCATGTGTGCTTCTTGTGTGTGATGATCTGTTCTGTTTTACTACACCTGCTTACTGTTCATATGTTCTGATACACTAACTAAAGATCAACATTTAATGGATTAACTGAATCATAAGTATTTTGGATATACGCTAGTTTCTTTAGACACAGTTGCGTATACACGTGGGTTACCTTGAATGAAGTAGCGTATATGTATCTAAGTATGGAAATGAAAAAGTTTTATTGATCTGATAATACTGATTCACCCCCCCCCCCTCTCAGTATTATTTCCAACATTTGTTGCGTATATACCCTCATGGATTGCAGCCTAGAGTAACCTTAAGTGTTGCAGCTAGGAGACTGCGTTTAGGGTTAGGGCAGCAACCAGATCTCTGTGTTTACTTCATTACTGCGGATAGGGTAGGATAGATCCTCATGACAGCGTTACAGTGACAGCTCTTCAAGACAGCTATAAGATCTATCCTTCATGACTGTGTTTCAATTAGAACAATAGTTAGGGCATCCCTCATTTAGGATAGCATTTGGGCTTCTACTTAACTGTAAGTAGGGCTTCTTCATCTCAGTGTTTAGGGCTATTGCAACCAGCATATAAGTCCTTGTTTTACTACGTTCTAGTCCCTCGTTTGACTGCATCCTAGTCCCTTGTTTGACTGTGTCCTAGTCCCTTTCAAAATTGCGGTTTAGGGCATGGCAGACCTCTTCTTAGGACAACGTATCCTCTTGGGGACTTCCCCTTCCACTAAAACCCAAAACAGTGGAGAGAAGAGATCACAAGAGGTGAGTCTAAAATGACTTGCAAGGCACCTCTATTTATACTAAAACGTGGAGGACAAGTGGGGGTAATTTGGTTGTTGGCCGACCTTGACGAATTGTCACATAACACAAATAAATTCATATCTCCATGAATACTTGTCGAAATCGGATGATCTTTAGATCAATCCTACACCTCTCGACGAGAGGAATCCAAGAAAAATATCAGCTGCCATGAATAAGTAGACCCACATGGAGTTTGGCCCTAGTTGCCAATTTTAACACTCCCTCTCAACTAGGGAGAACTCCATCTGCTAATCGATCTGCCAGTCCATACTATCTCAGCTAATAGTGCCCTGCATTGCTCTGCTCTACTCTGTTGAACTATGAAGAAGAAGAAGTGATCGAGAATGTATCATACCATCCTCTACTGACCCGAAGTCAATCCCATATAAAAGAGAGTGTCTCATACCACTCTTACTGACCCGAAGTCAGTTCCAATAAAGAGAGTGTGTCATACCACTCTTACTGATCCGAAATCAGTTCCAAATAAAGAGAGTGTATCATACCACTCTTACTGATCTGAAATCAGTTCCAAAAGAGAGTGAGTTATATCACTCTTACTGACCCGAAGTTAGTTCCAATTGATCCCAAATCAATATCATCCTAGCATAGGGAGTACGGTAGTAACACGATGCATCCATCGGTACTACTATGGTCCCTATCCTCATTTCCCTACTCATTGGCCAGATGAGAGGTACTTCCCATGAGTCCCAGACTGCATGGGTAGGATGTCTCAGCAGGAGAAGGATGAACCACTCATCATGCCTACATGTCGCCAGGGATATCTCAAGGGAAGGTTGAACCACTCACCCTATGATTGTATCTCGGCAGGAGAAGGATGAACCACTCATCCTGCCTACATGACAGACCACTAGGGGAAGGTTGAACCACTCACCCTATGGTTGCTCATCGCTCCACGATGTACCCCCAAGCCCCCGGAGCTCCCAGAGCTCAATGCCCATATCATACAGGACCCTTAGGAGAGAGTCTCTCCGCGACTCCTAGTCGTTCTCGGAAAGTCAAGAATTTGACTTTTCCCAGGGGCTTCGACAGAATATTGGCGACTTGCACATCAGTCCCAATGCGATGGAGCCTTCTTGCTCCTCGATTTACCATATCCCAAATAAAGTGGTACTTGATGTCTATATGGTTGGAGCGATCCTAGAACACAGGATTCTTCAACAATCGAATCCCCCTCTGGTTGTCACAGAAGATCACGATTGTATCCAGCACGTGTCCAAACAACTGAAGAGCTTCCACAACTAGGCAGCGTCACATGAGGTCATACTCGTAACTATGTATTCAGTCTCAATGGTGCTCAAAGCAATCAACTTCTGCTTCTTGCTCATCCAGGATATCAAAGCAGAACCCAAAGAGAACCAGCACCCAGAAGTGCTCTTGCGATCCTCCACACTGCCTGCCCAATCAACATCAGAATAATCATCCAGCTTCACTTTTTCGGCAGTGAGGGTCTGAAAAAGGAGGCAAATTATTATTTTATTTAAAATGGCAGCAAAAAGTCTCCTAGTGGAAAATGGGTCCCACCAATAAGATAATAGGGAAAAGGGAGAATCTAGAAGCTAGGAGGCTCAATGGAGAACTATAAATAGAGGATTGGACTCAATTGGAAATCATTATATTCTATCTATCTATTTGTCAATTGTAAGAAGCTCAAGCAAGTTCAAGAGTTTCAAGTAAAACTCAAGCCAATTTCGGTGGAGTTTGAGTGCCACCCTAGTTAGCTCTTGGGGAAGAATATCTCAGATATTCCATTGGTTTTTAATTGGTTTGGTAGTTCGATTTATTCTCTGAAGATCTAATTATCCTTGTCGCAGGAGGATCCAACATTGTGTGGTTTGCAGGATTCAACCTAGCTGCAAGAAGGTCGAGTTTCCAATAATAAGGAGGAGATCAAATTAGGGCCGAATCTAGAGGCCAAGCCACTACTCCATTTGCATCAGATTTAAGGGAGATATCTTGCATTGCAAATTCCAGCTCATAATCCTTTGTACAGTGCCAAGAGAAGGGTCCCAAACAGTCTATAGGAGGGCTGAGTTATATGTTTAAACTTTACACCAGCTATAGGAGAGCTGATTCATCTGTCACCAGAGACCGAGATCCTAGAAGAATTTGCTATCACAATACCAAGAATCAGCTGAGATCAAATTCATTGTGCCCAGGAGCAGAGGAGTTCCCCTTTAGAAATTTGAGGGCACATATATTGAGTTAATATTGTCCGCCACTTCCAGATCTGATTTAATACCAAGGACGAGTTATATTTTGTGACAGAGAAGTCGGATCAGACTTGAATACGCTCAGAATCTCTCAGTCCCAACACTGCATTTGATTAAGGTGCCAAATCAATTCAAGTGTCTGGACATTGAAGGCTGAGCACTCATTGTACCCAAGGCTGTTCTGTGTGCTCTTCAGAGAGCATAGAGGCTGAAACTTATGCCAAAGAGAGCCCAAATAACTATTCTGATGAGAGCAGAATTGTTTGCTAAGAGGGGCAAATTATTCCTATGTTCCATGCACAGTATTCCCTAGAAACCAAGCTCGATAGACACACAGTGATCCTAGTTTCAAATGAATAAAGGAGGACAGTGATCTGATACAAAGGAGGCCACTGTCATAGATTTATAATCAGATGCACCAGCTTTGAAGGGTTCTGCCATAATCTCATAGCAGGCTGCCTAATCAGAAGATGGAGTTGTTTCCAGTGGCATATACAATCAGCTTGTCTATCTCTTTACAAAAGGAGCGCATTCCAGGTGCTTAATTTCCAATGGCATTGAAATTTCATATGTCTGCTCCCAAATAAAGATAAGTTTGCCTCAAATGTTTCTCTTCCAATTGCATACAATTAATTGGAAGGATCTGTGTCATCTATTGGAATGAATTTTCTGAATTTACATTTGAATTGTTAGTAAAAGAGTGTCAAAGGAAATCTGGTGTAAATTCTGTGTATAAATTCCAAGTTTTAATTAAAGAATATGTGCTGGACTGAGTGTACCAACATGAGCATACATTGATGGGATGTTGTTCAATTAAACTAAATTTAAGGACACCTACAGCAGTCACCCACCAACTGTTTGACAGAAACAGACAATGAAACATTGTTGAAAACTCATAAGTATTTTTGGATCGGTTCTCAGTGGGAATATTACAAGAGGAAACAAAAATCTCAGTTTGTTCAAGGATACTTACAACTCATTCTCCAGATTGGGTGCATAGCAACAACCGAAATGCAATGCCAAAGCCCCATAAGCACTAATAGAACCAAATGTATAGAATCTACTAGCAGTGAAGCCTACCAATGAATGATGACTTGGAAGATAGTAGAAACATGTCTATATATCTCATTTCAAACAATTTATGGTTAATCTGCACTCCCGTAGAAAATGCTTAATAGTTTTCAACTTGCCACAAACTAGACAATAATCTTATGAACCTACTTTTCGCTAAAAGGAATTTTGTTTATAATCTTTCACAACAAAAAGCCAAGTGAACACGTGCAACTTGTACAAAATATGGAGGAACCACATACTGTGAAGACTCTAAATCCATTATTCTTTAGCTCCAAGGAAGTCCACATGCCATTCAGTGTAGCCCTTCTATGCAACAAAGAATACAACCTTTTAGGATCAAAAGAAAAGACAAACATCGATCTCTCCAAATACAGCCCCTCATTTGAATATTTTTTTAAAAGACTCCGATAATCTTATGCATGTCCTTGATCCCCTATTAGAGGCTAGAACTTTTGCCTTGCTAAAGAGTCAAGATCTCCACTCCAACCAAGTCTTAGCACTTTTATCTTACAAGTCCTTCCAACGAAATACACTTCCTATTCATTCATAATGCTGGAAAGAAAGGAATTTCAGAAACTCATTTACCTTGAACCCTCAACTCCAAATTGGGTGAAAAGCTAAATCCCAACCACCACTATTACCCACAAAATTCTACCACAAAATATTGGCAACATAACCCCTGGCCCCCAAACTGACCTTTATGATAAAGGACCCACAAATTCTGAATAGATGTTTTGTGGCAATAATGATACATAAGCCAAAGGATCCAAAAACTCTTAAGTAGATGTTGTTCCTACATAATTCTCTATCTCAGTAAATCCATTAGGGAGCTCCTTCCAGTCATTTAAATACCTATTTTGCTGATAAAAAATTTCCCAAAGAGATCAATAAGACCCAATGCCCCTCCTCTTTATGCATGTAACGGACAAAGTTCGTATACACAGCAGAGTAAGCTTCAAAATAATTCGAAGACGTAAACATCCATTGTAGAACAAGTAATAGCATATTAAATATTATATAAAAGAATTGATGTGATATATTACAAATGAGGGTGAGCGTCTACTTATATACCCTAGGCAGGTACCTCTTCACCAACGGTCATATCCCTAGGGACATACCTCTTCATTAACTTAATTACTAGTTATTTAATCATTATTTATTGTTTTTATTGTTTACATTTTATATTATTTTATATCTAAGTTGCAAGAAACGTGGGTCCAAGGTCTGTTTCCGTACGAAAACAAAACGGAAACAGGGAAACCCGTACGGTACGGCCCAGAAACTCGTGTCTGGCCGTATTGGCACGTTTCTCGAGGAGGAAACGTTGCTAGTACGGCCGAAAACGAGTTTCCAGGCCGTACGTCGGAGTTTCCTCTTGTAACTTAACTTTTTCTTGTATTTTTTTTAATTTTTTCGCTTCTAATTTTTTATTAGGGGACTCAAATATCCTCTAGATGCTTTTAGCTATCTCTCAAGTTATAAAAATGAGGATTTTTTTGAGTGGGGCAGCTGAATGTTCAAGCCTATGGCCCTAGTGTTGATATGCAGTTCATGGTAATGTTAAATTCTTAAAGTAAAAGGATGAAAATGAAAAATAAAGGAGTCATCCTTTTACTTACATTTTTAACATTACCATGAAATGACTCAGGATGTTTGAGAGTGGTTTCGCCCTCATTGGATTTCATATGGAGAAAGTAGAATTTCAGATCTCACTCAAAATCCAGCAGACTTATCTGTTTTTCAGGATTTTAGGATTGGGTGGATTGCAATGCTTCCATTGGATTTTGTCATGTACTAGGGTATGGAACTTATATTAATCAAGAGAACCAAGCCCTCTATGCATGGGAGACTCCCAATAATCAAGAGCATGTAGGGTACTAGGGCATGAAACTTGTATTTAATCAAGAGCACTAAGGTCGTTCGACTACGTAGGAGGAGACTCCCAATCAAGCACGAGACAAGAAATTAGAAATTTCTCATCGCTGATTTTGGATATTTCTATTTTCATTATGTGATCATTCATGAGCAAATGTGATGTAAATTTAGAGACTTATAGTTTATGCATTGACAATTGACAATTTCATCATAATGTAATAAATTAGAATGTATCATATATGCTTTATGATTGCACATATTTCTTAAATGTCCTAATATATATATATATATATATATATATATATATATATATATTGTGTTTCCCTGTTTCCAAAATTTGGGGGGGTCACGTTTCGTACCCGTGCCCGTTTCGGAAACTCGTACCCGTTTCCCTGTTTCGTGCAACTTAGTCTTATATATATTTTATTCATAACATTGCCTTCTTCTTCAAAATGCTTTGTCCTCAAAGCTTACTAAGGAAAGGGCTTGATCATGTCCTCTCTGAACTTCATCTTCGTTGATACAAGATGATATGATGCCCTGAATGATAAACAATATTGTCGAACTGAGAATGGATCTGACCATCCTAGATTAATCTTTTGTGGAACTTTCCAGCAACTGGAAATTTGTAGTGCATTGCTATCATAGCATTGGATTCTGCAAACTTCAGTATTCCTAGGAACATAAATCTGTTGTTTATGTTTTGAGTGACATAGATTCACAGATTGATTGAGGTGTCTATTCTTGTGATTGGGATGTAGGTAGGGAGTTCTTGTGGTTTGATTTTCCTTAATCTTGTGTATGACAGTATCCTGTTTTACTTCAGATACTGTTGTTGTTGAGTTGGTTACTAATTCATCACTTGGAATTGTTTGAACTACAACTTCTAAGTATGTTTTAACTTCTATTGGTTTATCACCTTCTTGAGTTATGATATTGACTGGATCGGTATTCATTCCTCTTTCTTCCACTTGGACTGAAGACTTCGGCACTTCTTTTATGATAGGTTCTTCTAATTTGTTTTTCAATGATTTCGTATCATCCTTAAGTTTCTTAATTTGAGTGAGTAGACTTTGATTATGGTTTTTGAGACGTAAGAGTTCCTCATTTTTTGAGTCAACTTTATTTTGGTCTTCAAGCTTCTCATATTTTAAACACTTGATTTGTTTTAATAACCTTTGGTTAAGGTTCTTTAAGCGTAGACTTTCCTCTTCTTTTCTTCATAGACTTTCGTTGAATTTCTTTTCAGAAATTTCCTTTTCTTGTTCTAACTGGTGTTTCTTAGCTTTACATTTTCTCACTTGTGTAAGTAAGTTTTGATTATGCTCCTTCAAACATTAATTTTCCTTGTGTTTGTTGGATGTGATTTCTTCAAGCTCTTTCTACTTATTTGATATTGTTTCTAGATTCTCTTGAAACATTAGTTTCGAAATATTCTTAAGATTTTTGATGAAGGCATTATCAATTCTAATTTCATTGTCATATCTTGGAATGTGACCATCTTCTTCTTGTAAGGGAACATCAAGAATTTTTTTTGTGTTTAACATGAACGTACCTAATTCCTTGAACCAAGGTCGATCGAGAATTATGTCAACCTCTTTGTCAAGCATAGTTACAACACAGAATTGAGATATGTACTCATAATGATCAACTGTCACTTGTAAATCATTAATTTCATATTCTTTTTTGCCAAAAATACCTTTTCGTTCGCCTATATTTGGCTCTAGAACTAATAGTTGATTTGCCAAATTAATATTGATGTAATTATCCTCGATGTTTGGTTCAATAGCAATAGCAATACTAATCTCTTTCCCTTGGATACACCCTTTTAATGTAAATAATCTAAAATCTACAATTGGAATACCTTTATAGGAGAATCTCCCTTCCTTTATCATTTTCGAATTAGACTCCATTTTTTTTATTTTTTTCTTTTTTTGGAATGAATCTTCCTTTGAATTCTTTTTACCTTTCTTTGAATGTTTAGCTAGATATTCCTTTATATCTATTAAATATTTTAAATACCCTTTTTTAAATAAAGGTATAATCCTCTTGTTTCGTTTTTATTTTTTTATATATATACCCCTTTTTATTATCTTTTCTCAAAGGACTTTTAAGTACTTTTTCACTTTATATAAATTTATCCTACGTTTGGGTGCTTAAGCATTTTAATTTAATTTTATCCACTGATGCATTGTGTCATATGTTTTGCTATTTTGGAAGGTGAAACTCGGTGATTTTTTAATACGTTTCAACTCAAAGTATTTTCTTTTTATTAAATTTTGATGAAACTGTGATTAATAAAATCGACAAGTCGTGATATTTCACTTTGTGTACCAATGAAATATGTACAGAGATCTATACAATTTGGCGTCAAGTGGTTGTTGGGACAAAGGGCAGCAGATGGTTGTTGGAAAAAAGGGTGGCAGAAGATGGTGGCGGCGAAACAATACGGAATGTCGAAAACAGAATTGGAGTTGTGGTCATTGTGTACAGCAGTTGCACGAGCAACTGAATGATGTGTGGCTGGCGGTGAAACGGAAAGCGCAGCGGAATTTGCAGCTTATAGGTAACAAACAGTGTCACGATGGTGGTGGCAATGTCTTGGCAAAACAACAACTGTGTCGGAGGAAAACTAGCGTGGAAGGGAAAGAAGGGATTGCGGTTGTGTTGCAGGGACGGGTGGCTACAACAGGCGGAAATTGGTCGCAACGTGAATGGGATTTTGGCAGTGGAATTCGGCAGATCAAAACTCAACGATGTCATGGGGAGGGTGACGGGGTTGTTGCATCTTACTAGCTGGTCTACGGCAGTTCAGGTTGGGTGGTCAGTGACGTTGGCGTGGAGTTGTGCAGCCCGATGTTTGTCATATTCGGCTGCGTCTAGTTGTTATGTTCGGTGTCTTGTAATTGCGTGGGCGGGTGGCAGCGTCGTTGACTTTCGTAAGCGGAAATGGTGTAGTTCATAGTTGTCAGGCCGATGTGTGGCAAGATAAGTCTTTGTTTTGGTTTTATTTTTATTTTTATTCTTTGATGTTTTTTATTAATAACTCATTTTTTCCATAATTTTATCCAATTTTTTCTAACTTTTTTATTAATTTTTTTTAAGATATATATTTTTTTCTTTGAGCCCTGATATATATATATATTCCCTTTTTCTTTTTTTTTGTATATTTTTTTTGATTCTATGAATGGCCAAAGGCCTAAATCATGAGCTATATGGAGAAACTCCAGAAGCTCTATAGCGAACGTTGTGATCACAACGACAATGGCGTTGATGGAGACTTTGATGGCCAATGGCAAGGATCAGAGAATGTGGCTCTGATAACAATGTAACAAACAAAATTCGTATACGCAGCAAAGTAAGCTTCAAAATAATTCGAAGATGTAAATACCCCATTGTAGGACAAGTAATAGTATATTAAATATTACATAAAAGAATTGATGTGATATATTACAAATGAGGGTGAGGGTCTGCTTATCAATGTGGAAAAATTTGAAGTCGGGATTAAATCGGCAAGGGTCCAAAAGTTGAAAAACTCATTAAAGTCAGGATTTTTTTGAAAAAGTCCGCAAAATTTAAAAAAACACAAAAATATTTAGTTTTATTTTTTTATTTTTTTAGCATCTAGAGTATCCACAACATCAAATAAATGCATTTCCACATAAACATGTAAAGAAAGCTAATATATAATATGTATATGAAGTCTACTGCTACACCACATATCAAAATAGTGAATCAACTCCTGAATCTTGAGTCTTGTCTGAGTCTCAACTCTCAAGAGTCAAAATATCAACAAAAAATATAATAAATGTATATCACAAGTCATCTACATGTCATAAAGTAATCAGTCACTGAGATCCTCTGCCCCTTTTACGGGAATAGGGAATGGCTTTGCCTTTTCCTCTAGAGGAAGAAGGCCCAGCCCCTGGAAACACAAATGGAGTAAGTCATCCTCTAGAAGCTGATGAAAGAGATGGCCTTTGTGCTATATTGTTGTTGCCCATCCTAGATGGTGTCACCTCCTCCTCATCATCCTCATCCAACTTTGCCTCCTAACCTTGATGTTGCTCCTCCTCCTCTACCTCTGGCCCTCCCTCCCCTGCAACTGCTACCTCCTCTGGATCCACATCTAACCAATCCGGGATCGAGTCCATGATCGGCCTCTCAGTCTCGACCCTCCATGCAGCAGTGGTATCAATATTGTCCAATGAGATGACTTCCACATCAAGAGGTTTCTAAAGTTGTCTCACCAAAAATCGAAGATTGTAGTAGACGTAGACCATGTCAATGAGGCATTGGGACTTCAATCTGTATTAGGGTCATAGACTGTAAATTAGTACTTAGAAAATTTAAATATTAAAAATAATCAAATGAATTCAAAAAATTTAATTTGAAATTTTTTTACCTGTTGCGCTTTTTGTTGTGTATTTTGTCAAATACACTCCAGTTGCGCTCACACCCAGAGGAACTGCATGTTTGGCTGAGCACTCGAATGGCCAACTTTTGGAGATGGGGTACTTTTCCACCATAGCTTGTCCACCAAGCATCTACAAGTTAAAAAAAAATGAGAAATATAAAAAAAACATTGAAATTCTAAACTTGAAAGTTTGAAACAAACTGAAGCTTACCTAGAATTTTGGTCGTCCTATTCTTAATAGCCATGGTAAAACCAAATGTGCCACCTCCCATCCTATATACCTCCATTTCTTTAGAAATATCTTCACGTTCTTGCTTAGATGCCACCATCCTCTCAACACAAGTGAAGAATCCATCCGTCACCTCAACATCAAATGTGAAACTACAGGCGTAAGCAAATGCGGGGTTGAGGTAGATACCTGCAGCATGAATGGGGCAATGGAGGGTATTGTTCCATCGCTCATCAATCACTCTCCATATGACCTGTTGTTTCTCTAACCCCTCGTCTCCCTTCTCTTCATAATAAGCACGAATGGCTTCTTTGGCCCTATACATGGCCTCATACAAGTAGCCCATTGCAGGCTTGTCTCCATCAACAAACCGAAGAACCCTTACCAAAGGTTTTGAAATGGCACACACCTCCTCTACTCCTGCCCAAAAGCTCTAATCATATGAAATTAGTCTGCACATGCCCTCTCCCTCTGGTTTGCGGCAGTGTTGCGGGGGAGCGCCCCCCCCTTCGAACCCGCTCATGAAGCGCGCTCCGGGCGGGAGCGGCTCAAGAGTGCGCTCCCAAAATCGCTTCCGGACGGGAGCGATTTTCGGGAGCGCGCTCCCGTAAAAAAATTTACGCTCCCTGGTCTGTTAGGGAGCGATTCAGGGAGCGATCGCTCCCGTGCTCCCGGAGCGTTTTTTAATGCCCGAGAGCGATCGGGGAGCGATCGCTCCCTGATCGCTCCCGGGCATTAAAAAACGCTCCGGGAGCAAATTGGGCCGGGCCGAGAGCGGTTCGGCAGAAAAAAATCCGCCGGACCCGAAAAAATTAAAAAATTTAGAAAAAAAAAATTGTTTTATAAGGCCAATGGGCCAAAAAAACATTCATTATCACCTCATTGAGCAAGTTGGAGCTGGAGCAAGAGCATTGGAGCGAAGAGCAAGTGCTGAGGAGCGAGGAGCAACTGCCAAGGAGCGAGGAGCAAGCCTGCAGAGGTAAGTAACTTAGTAATCTAGTTAGTTTAGCTGGTTAGGTAGTTAATTTAGTTGATTTAATTTAGTTGTTTGAGTTTAACTGTTTAAAAATCATGTATTTAAATTAAATTAATAAATTAAATGAATTAATCCCAATAAACTAAATTAATTTGTAGATTCAAGACTCAAAACCCTACAAACATCAAACACCATGGACCTGGGGATATTTATTGGCATTTTCCTCTTCCTGGTCCCTTTTATGGTTATTATGGTGGTGGAGAGTAGGAAACGGAGGGGGCCTCAAACTGAAGAGGTGGATGAAGAAGCCGGAGGAAGTCAAATAGGTGAAAACCCCAGTGAGGAGGAGGTGGAGGAGGGTGAACATGACCCTCAAAAAACTAAACAAGACCAAACTCCATTGTGGAAATATGTTCACAGGGCTGAAACTGGGAGAGGGGGTGGAACCACTAAATTTCATTGCCCCCATTGCAACACTAATTACACAGGTTCATACACCCGTGCTAGAAGACACCTCTGCGGGAAAAGGCCATGGGATGGAGAGAAACAAATAGGAATCAAAACTTGTGCAGCGGTGTCAACAGCGGATAGAGCCAAATACATAAAGGAAGAGGAGGACGCCCAATACAGAACAAAAAGATCAAGGGGTTTCTTTGAACCAAGCTCACAATCACAAAGAACTCCTTCAGCATCCTCCCAAGGCAGTGGATATGGACATGGAGGCACAGGGTCATCATCTTTAAGGCGTAGAACCATATCAGATTTCCTTGATGAGGGGTGTAGGAATGATGTGGATTCAAAAGTTTACAGGTTCCTCTATGCATGTGGGATACCATTCAATGTTCTACGCTCACCTTATTGGCACGAAATGGTTTCTGCCAGAAATGATGCCCCTAAAGGATACAAGAGCCCTGGGTATGACAAGGCAAGAACTGTTGGCCTTGATCATGAAAAAGCAAAAATATCACATTCTTTGAATAAAATGACAAGTTCTTGGACTGACAATGGGGTGTCCATTGTATCTGATGGATGGACAAATGCAAAAGGCAAGCCATTGATAAGTGTTCTTGCTGTGTCTGTTAGTGGTCCCATCTTTCTAGCTGCACATGATTACTCAGACAAGTTCAAGACCGCTATCAACATTGCAGAAGCATTACTTGAAACAATTGAGCGTATTGGCCCATACAATGTCATCCAAGTCATCACTGATAATGCTCCTAATTGTAAGGCAGCGGGAGCAATTATTGAGGATAAATACCCGAACATATTTTGGTCTGGATGTTTGGTTCACACATTGAACCTTTTGTTGCATGATATTGTCAAAAACAAAAATGAACAATACCAATGGATTGGTGATTTGTACAAGAAAGGAAAACAAATGATAAAATTTATTACAAATCATAGCAATACCCATGGCCTTTTCCGCAGTCACTCGAGATTGGAGTTGCTGAAGATTGCGAGGACTAGATTTGGTAGCTATTACCTCACCTTCAGGCGCCTTTTGAAGGTAAGAGAGGCATTAGCTAGCATGATATCAAGTCCACATTGGCAGGTGTTAAAGGAAAGGGCTACAAATGTAGCTGACATGGCAGGTTTTGAAACGGTGGAGGAGGCCGCTCTTAATGGGCAGTTTTGGACAACTGTGAGGCAGGTATTGGATTTCACCAAGCCAATTTATCACATGATTCGGTTTGCAGATACAGACAAACCAGTGATTGGCGAGGTGTATGAGCAAATGAATACCATGTTGGGGGAAATAAAAGACATTGTTCATAATAAAGATCCCAACTTGTACAAACTGATTCATGATTGTGTGTGTGAACGGTGGAATAGGCTTAACCTTCCACTACATTGCTTGGCGTATATCCTTACGCCAAAATACTACTCTACATCTTGGTTGGGCCAACCTGCAGCAGGGGGTAGGGTTAGGACCAAACCCCATTTAGATCAAGAGGTAACTAAAGGATATCTAGAAGCATTAGAAAAGTTGGTGCCTGATAGGGAGGAATGTGCAGCTGTGCGCCTTGAAATAGGCAGATACTTCAGTGGCACTGGTTTGTATGGTAACTTCCATGCAATGGACAACAAAGATAAATTTGATTCTCTCACATGGTGGGAAACATATGGCGGCCACGGACTTTTGCCAAAATTGGCAAAAAAAGTTCTTTCACAGGTTGTAAATTCTTCTTCTGCAGAGAGGTGTTGGAGCACCTACAGTTATATACATAATGTGAAAAGAAACAGACTCAACGAAAACCGAGCAGAAAGCTTGGTTTATGTGCACTACAACTTGAGGTTGTTGAGCCATTACTGTGATCGGGCTAATGAAGATCCCACATATAAAATTTGGGACAATCACCCTGAGGACGACAATTTGGAGGATGGCATTGTACATATTGAAGAACTAGAAGAGGAGCTTGTAAGGGATGAAAATGAAGCAGCTGCAGCAGCCATGCCACCTCCACCTCCACCATCCAGTAGCAGTGCTCGAGGCCCGAGTCTTGTTCCATTGCTGTCGCCACCTCCATCGACACCCTCGCGTGGAGGTTCTAGTTCTGGTCGTCGGTCTGTGCGGGAGACTCCTAGAAGACCACCACGACCTGCTGATACTCCTGGAGACTCTCGTGGCAAGGGCCACTTGTAGATTTACAGTTTACTTGTCTTTTTTAGTTTCTATTAGACTTTAGTTTTCATAACTGTTGAGTTTTGAGTCCTTGACTCTTGACTCTTGACTCTTTCATATCATTATGATATTTTTTGTAAACATTATATCACTGTGACAATGAAAATTTGAAGTTTGAAGTTGGGCCTTGGCAATTATAACTCATTGGTAATGATTGTGAATTATGAATATGATGCTTTGTGAAAGACTAAAGTTGTTTCATTTCATCTCATTATTTATGTTTCATTTTATAAATTTTTAACATTTCATATCATGTTAACAGTTAGAAGTTAGGACTTAAAAATATCTTCGATATTACTTCTTGTAATGGTTAAACTTGGCTTACAAGTACAACTTTGGTGATCAATGATGATAAATGTTATTGAATTTTCAATTCTGAAAGCTTGAAGTTGAAACTTTAATATTGAATTTGATGAATCATGATTTATAAGACTCAATATGTTGCAGTTGTAATATGTATTTTACTAACTTGTGGACATGGTTGATGACGATTATAATTTCTAGATGATTGATGTGATATGGTTCAATGATCAATTTATGTTTTTTTATGTTTTTTATGTCTATTTCATCATTCTACATGTTTTTGTTGACATATATGTATCAAAAATTAAAAAATATAAAAAATATATATATTTTTAAAAAATCGCTCCCGGATTCGCTCCCAAACCGGGAGCTTCTGAAAATGGTCGCTCCCGCTCCCAAGTAACATTGGTTTGTGGCTAATAGATAAAGCACGCCAATCCGATGAAAGAAACGCTCTTCACATCCCACATAGAATTCAACAGAGGCTGAAGAGATATGAAAGTAGTGGCAAATCGTGTAATGGCGGGACGCACCAACTCTTTGTTGTTGATGAATCTTCTCATCAAGCTAAGCACAGATGCATGATTATATATAAATTTTGTTATGCTCCTGGATGATTCAACAATATCCCTCACAATAGGAATCTTACCTATATCCTCCAACATCAAGTCAATGTAATGAGCAGCATAAGGTGTCCAAAACATGTTAGGATACCTCTCCATAAGCAACTTGCTAGCTGCAACATAATTTGCAGCGTTGTCCGTTATGACTTGGACAACATTGCTTGGGCCTACTTCCTGAATGAAGATGTCCAACAACTCACATAATAAGCGTGCATCTTTAATGTGTGCAGATGCATCAATAGATTTCATAAACATTGCCCCCTTGGGACAACTAGTCAAGAAATTAAGAAGGGTCCTACCATTCTAGTCAGTCCAACCATCTGACATGACTGTGCATCCAGTGTGTTCCCATGATGCCCTAAACTCCTCCAATCTGGAAGTGAAATGAATCTTTTCATCTTGAAAAAGAGGCCCTCTCAATTCTGCAAAAGTGGGGTCTTTGTACCCCAAGCCAACGACAACAACAACATCAAACATAGGTTGGTAGAATGGGTTTGTCTTGGCAATGTTGAAAGGAACATCACTCCATAGAAGACACTTATTGACCAACCTGTCAACGTTTGCCTTTTCCTTTTTTTAAGTGTCGATTTGATGCCAGGTTGTGCACCAAGTGTGGTTCTAGGAAAAAAAGATGTGAAAGTTGAGGAGTTGGGACATATGGGTGTGGAAGGTGATGTTGAAGAAGCACTCTCACTTCCCCCCACTCTTGAGTTGGATTTTTAGTGCTTCCCTAGTGTCTTTTCCCTCCTCTTTATCCATCAACAATTGAATGGACTGTTGGATGATTTCTAGAGACGGATTTGGGCAACGGTATACATTTTGCCCTGGAATTTGCCCCAAATGGAATTTTAATTTGTTGATACCTCCTGACATATGCTTGCCACACAACTTGCAAGTCAAATATATTGTATTGATCCCCCCAGATTCGGGTATAGTATCAGGTTCACCATATTCCCACATAGCGTCCAAAAGCCTTGGCATTTTGTTTTAAACTTTGAACTTGAATTTGAACCTGGGCACAAAAAAAATTAAAAATTTCCCATCACATAAGAAGCAAACACAAATGCAATTGTTGATTTTAGATTTTAAATGCCTCTTCTCACTCACTTGAACACACTCAGATTCAGTAAACAAGGGTTTGAATTTTTGTCATTTGATTCTTGAAAGTTGAAGTTTTGCTTCAATCTAGATTCTAAACAATGTTTTGATTCAAAATTCTAGGCAAAAATAAGATATAAACAAACTAATAGAATTATAGAAAGATTTAAGAAGCCATTTGTGTAACAAAGACTAAGAGAGAAATTAAAATACATACCTAGCAGCAGCAATTCGGCACTTTGAATCTCTCACGTTGAGCAGTGGACAAATCTCCAAATCCCCACCACAAAACTAGCAAGTCTTCTCCTCTTGGGCAATGGAAAACAGCTACTCTCTCCACAGGGACAAATGGGAGCAAAACCAGCAAGAAAATATGTTTCCCTTTTCGGCCTCTTATCCACGGTCTGGGAAAGATGGCCAACTTTTTTGGTCGACTCCCGATAAAATCAGGATTAATTCGATTAAATCATGATTTTTTCAGCAGTGAAAAAGTCGGCAAAAAGTCGACCGATTTAATCGTTTTGATGGAAAAAAAGGATTTTTGGGATTTAATCCCGACTTTTTCCACACTATTGCTTATATACCCTAGGTAGGTACGTCTTCACCAACGGTCATGTCCTAAGGGACATAGCTCTTCATTAACTTAATTACTAGTTATTTAATCAATATATATTGTTTTTATTGTTTACATTTTATATTATTTTATATATATTTTATTCATAACAATGCATAGCACAAACATCCCATGGAACCATTGGATATGTGCCTCTCACCCCCATACTTGGACCAGCAGGGAATATTTGGTCAACGGTTTCACTTCACAAAACTTAGAATCACAAAACACCAAATGCATGTGTGAATAGACAAAAGGAACAACTCAATAACAACCTAGGGCAAAAAAATCATAGAAATTACTATGATGAAATAATACACGCAAAAAGCTTTGAACACCTCCCACTATGTAACACTTTTTCTTGTACCCGGTCCCCATAGTAGAAGGATTGCATGCATTCAATAGATTTTGAATCCAGACAATATTAAAATACGTTTAAAAGTAAATGAACACTAATAGTTGGATCCAAAGTAACATGCATCTGTCAAAGCTTAGCCACATTCAACAATAAGCCTAATACCTGTGCTCTTCCCAATGCAAACACTGGAATAAGAACCTTACCCCCTCCTGCAACACATGTATGAACCTACAAAAAGAGAGAAGGCAATATAACCATGAGAATACAATAGTTGCTAGTTGAAACCAAAATCACACCATTAGATAGAGAAACCAATAAAGTGATTGCAGCAAAATATAGCTATAAATCTAATTCATATTTAAATATGCGATAGTAGTAATGGTAAATATTAAGCTACTAGACAAAAATATTTGTAAGTGGTTGACCCTGGGATTGTTATTACTGTAATCAAGAGTTGCTTTATATAACAAATTAGCATAGTTTATAAGGGCGCCAATGGTTCAATTGTTCATATGATCTAGGTATGCGAGATATGCGTGATATTACTGAGCATTCACTTGTATAATAAGTTAATAAACAAATAATGCCTACTTATTAACCATACAAACAAGTAGAAATGTGTTCTTAAACAGATGTATAATTATGCACGACCACTGAACAATTGTCTTGCTCTTAGAATTCATAACTCATTTTCAAACAGATCTATGTTTCATAGCTGTTAGGGGACAGGGGAACATGTTTTGAGGGCTGTTGGAGAAGCCATCAACATGTCAGGGGAGAGTGTAGGGTACAACACCCCAAAAAATAGTAAGTACAAATTGTTGCAATTTATTATCCAACCTGAAACTCAAATAACTAAAATAAGTAAATCCATGCACGCATATCTGATATGACAATCAATGAAAAAACCGTCTTATTATTGTTACACTGCTTCTCTCTTCTTAATTTGGAAAATGGCGTGACTCAAGGTTTCAAAACCTTTTACATGGCACTGACAGGATAATTGGACTTGTCCATTCTGAAAACCTAAAATCAAAAATTAATAAAAATATGTTTTTCTAATTTCTATTCTGACTATTTTGTGAGCTTCTATGGTGGATGTTGTAAAATCCCTACTAGACAGCGAAAAGTCCTGTTAGCACCTGAATTACACTGTGTGACACTGTGATATTTGTGCCAACTTTGAGATTCACTCTTACATCTGTAGAGAGTTCATCAGATCATTCAGCAGTGCCACTTGGAGATGATTTGGTGGGGTACATGCAAATTCTCTAGATGTTTAAGATGAGCATTTAGAGTTTGTTATTAATTTGCATGAGGCATGCAGGCAAATTTGAAACAGTGCTATTTTTAGAAGTTGCAATTAGAGGGCTCACATGGAGAAACAAACAAAATATTCTTGTTCCTTGTAGCAACACAAGTTAGAAGAGCCTGTTTTTGACAACATGCAACATGGTGCTATTTTTGGCATCATTTCTTTGACATCTTATTTATAATATGTACTCCCACAGGTAGTATTTTGGCATTTTGATGTTTGATGGAAACATGCTATTTTTCAGAAATCTATTTTTAGCAGTTGTTATTTTTAGCACATGTTATTCTGGGCATGCAGGTGGGATAACAGTGGTTGATATTTTCTCACAGCAGTGAGCTTTAGTATTCACTAACAGCGCTTTTGGAGGCTGCTGCTATATTTGGTAGTGACCATTTTTAGCATGTGGGAGTGTTGGGGTGACAAGTCAATCTTGGATGTCGCCATGTGGCAACTTCAAGACTCAGGAAAGTGTGTGTAATATCCCTTCCTAAATTATTTTGGAACAGGATTAATTTCTACATTTTGGGGCCAATTTTGGAGGTGATGGGGCCCATTTGATTTTATTAGGAGGCTAGACTTAGTAGAAGTTATTTCGATGTGGTTAATTTATACGTGGGGTCCCCCCACACTAGGAGAATACGCATTCCCTAGTTCGATTATCAATGGTTGAGTGAGGGACCCATGATGGAGGGAAAATGGAGGGAAAAGTGCTCCACGAAATCTATATAAGGAAGGCAGCTCTCCTCATTTTAGCATCTTATCTTTTGACATATTGAACTCAATCTTAGTTGCTCGAGCTGCTTAGCCGGGTTACTGTGTTGTTTAGCACATGAGTGTCTCCGAGCCAAGATCTCAACCCTTGCTTTGGTGGACTTCGAGTGCCAGCCCTAGAAGGGAGTTCTACTTGTTCCAAGTCGTACCAGTAGCAGTGAGTCGAGTTGTAACAGCAGCAAGGGGAAGAAACAACAAGGAAGCCGAGTTACAGCCGCAGGGAAAGGAGCAGCAGAAGGCCCGAGTACAACAGCAAGAGGCTGAGTAACAGCAAGGAGGCTGAGTTCCAACAGCAAGGAGAGTAGCAGCAGCGCAGAGCAGGGGGAGTAACAACAGTGTAGAACAAGGAGAGTAACAGCAGCGCAGGGGTTGCGCAGTCATTGGAGTGAAATTCGTTGGGGCAACACTATCCCGAGGATTTTGGAGCTGGGGAGCTAGGAAATCATTTGGAGGTCCATTTGAGGAGGATTGCTGGAGTTGGGAGTACAGAGATTGGCAGGAGCAATCATAGCAACCGAATTTGTATTTGGAGGAAGGTCAAGTTGTGAAGGGTCAATTTTTGAAGGTTGGAACCAAGGGGAACCCTTTCTGGGTTTTTCTAGGTTTTTGGCAAGGAGTATGCTCCTAATTTTATAGGATTTTCTGTGCAACCTAGAGTGGGAAAATTAGGGGGCGAAGTTAGGCAGCAGTGCAGTTTTGGAGCAGCAACACAGTTTCTGGAGGAGCTGGTTATTGCAGTCGTTGGGCTTTCTGGTATTCATCACCTGGTGCTTGTAGCTTGCCATTGAGGCAAGCCCAGGTGCACCACTTCCACATTATTGTACTTTCCTCCCAGATTATAATAAAATGGCTCAGTTGTTGGTTATTCCTAGACTTTTTATGGGTGTGCACTGAATGTTTCAATTTTATGGTGTTGATTTTATTGTTTGCTTTGCATAGCACTATTTTTCCTAGTTTAGAACATTACAGTGGTATCAGAGCATGATCTTGGCCTAGTTGTGGGAAACTAGCCAGAAGATCATGGAAGCTTTGGGTATGAGTGCACAATGACAGGTGAAACCGGAGACAAACCGATGGCTCAAGGGAAATCCAGTATGCAGAAATTCTGGGGTAGAGTTCATTGGGACGATGAGAAGTTGGCTCAATTGAGGAGGGTGACAGACCAAACCCATCCTCACCCTTACAACGGAGGCGTTAGAGGTGAGCAAGCTGTGGGGGTGTAGCCATCTACATCATGTGGGAGAAGTCGACCAGATCATTACACCAAATCCCTTGAAAAGGAGCAGGAAGGACAAAGACAGTTAGAGGGTGAGACCAGCGGGTGCTTTTGCTAGTGGAGACCTGGCTTTAGATATCAGAAGCCTGAGGAGAAGGTTGAGCAAGATGTTGAGAGCCCACAGGATGGTGAGGAGCACATCGATATACCCGGTGTAGCGCGGAAGTCACCTTTATTAGAGACCTCTTTGAAATCCCCAGTTGACACCTTGGCGGGGAGGATAGAGCCTACACACATAGAGTCATCTGCTAAGGGGGTGCCACCTATCGACGAGATGCCAACAGTTGATGAGGTACCCGGTGTTATGACCTAGTTTCTAGACGATGGTCGCCCACAACAGGTTGATGAGGTGCCTAAAAGCATACTTGTCGTTAAGGAGGTACCAGAAGAGACGGAGGGGTCCAGAGCGGTGACCGAGTTTACAAGGGATAGTTGCCCTCCACAGTTTCATCAGTACCGAGCTAGCCTTCTAGCATTGAGAAAGAAGGCCACGACAGTACGAGAGGCCATTCTGCAGCAGAACGAGGAGTTGGAGGGCATGAGAGCAGTTTGTGCCGAGTCCACGGCCAAATTGACTCACATTGGGGAGCGGTTGGATTCCCTACTGGTGCAGCTAGAGTGCACGTTGGAGCGTGAGAGCAGCTCTCTTCGGGCATACATAGACGGGGCTGGAAACACTGTTAGGTTACCTTTGCCCATTGGACAGAGAGGGAGAGAGATACCTAGTCTGATTTCATGTGTTGACCAAGATAGCGAGATGGCACGACTTGAGTCGCACAGGGTGCAACATCCACATGCTGGGGTTGTTCTATGTGTTGGAGTTCATGCATTCAGTCCCTCTCTTGGGGTTGGATGGCGAGAGATTCTGAGTTGGTACCCGGTGGAGTGGGCTATTGAGATGGCAGTGGACCCAGGTGGAGCTCAGCAGGAGATTCCAGGCACTGGGGATACCGACAATGCAGACTAGCATTGGGTTCTGAGTGGGACTGCCCATCATTTCCCAGGTATATCGATTGACTACAACCGGGATGGTGCAATTGACCTAGCAATTGAGCGTGCACATTCGCTAGGGGAGTCTCGGTCAGCACCAGTGGCCGACTAGCTTATGGACAAACTCTTTTGGTTTTCTTGGTATGGCATTTGTACACGGGATCACTAGGTGATCAGCATACTCTGGCAGGAGTTTGTCAGAGGAGGTGGCATTGGTAGGCCACCAAACGGTGCCTTGTATGGAGCTGGGGACTCTTCACTTTTGTATGGGGCACAGAGGACGCAGAGGAGCAAAGCAGTGGTGGCATCACTGCTGACACATAGGGAGAGTCACTTCTCGGATCCCTCAAGGGGGATTTGGAGAGAAGATCCATTCATCGGCGGGGATAGTGATGCAATGGTGGAGGTGATGATAGTAATAAAGTGAGGCTTCACACGTAGAGACATAGCTCTAGGCGATCACATCCAGGGATGTGTGGGAGCATCTAGCGTTGAGCAGTGGTCTACAAGTGGGCATGGAGATGCATGGTGGTGTGTTGTAGTATGTTGGACTACGTTGTGGAGTGGGAGTGCCTCACATCGCATTGAGTACATGCGGGGAGTGACAGGTGCAGTGACACAGGCGAGAAGCAGGACGGTAGAGGATGGCATAGCTATAGCTGAGGGTATCTAGCAATGTATAGGGGTAGGTCGCGGTGTACAATGGCATGTTCAGGAGTAATGGGGTGATTGGTGATATGCAGGGGCGTATGGTGTTGCACAGCGAGGTCTTGAAGTGTTGCCTTCAGGGACACCCATGGACGGAGACACCGGGCATACCTTTGGGTGTAGTTCACCCAGGATCGATGGGGACACAGATGAGAGATACTTGATGGTATCCACAGGGACTCACATGCCTGACCCTCTTCTACATCACTTACAAGAACGGGCAATCTGGTTGTTGTCCTTTGACACTCTGGGCAAGAGCAGAAGGGGACGAGGAGCTCACACGAGATATTTGGATGACACTTTGTGCGATAGAGGAGAGGCTTCTCAGCCGGGGCATCGGGTCGGTGCACGAGCTAACAGCCATAGGTCAAGAGATGAGGTGATCACCTTCAGGAATGGAATATCGTTCATCATGGATTCTATGCCTGGGGAGTTGGTCACAGGGGACACATGTGTCACTCTTTCCACAGAGCATGGGAATCTGGATACATTCTGGACAACTGTCTCAACGGTACACGGTATCCTCTGCTCATGCATGGCCCAGACATGTGTCACTCTTTCCACAGGGCATGTCTGGGCCATGCATGAGCAGAGGATACTGTGTACCGTTGAGACAGTTGTCCAGAATGTATTCAGATTCCCAACATTGTATCGGCACACTCTCCAGAGGGCGGGTATCCGAACCAGTGGCGATGGTTGGCAGGAGCAGGATGGATCCGCATACACTGAGTCGATTGGGCATATCAAATACCCATCTATTGGTTGCATTCAGGGGGTAGATATTTGGCACACGTGGTTTCTAGTGGTCATCAGTACTACACAGTGGCAGGCACAGGACAATTTAGCATGCCTCGGATTAGTTCATGATGTATGGAGCCTATATATGGGTGGCATGCAAGGACTAGAGATGAGGGACGAAGGGATTCCATCAGTTGTCAAGGTTATGCCGCAACAGGTCTGGCTATGGGATGTAGGGATTCATTTGATCGATAGATCACTCGTGATGGGCGGAGTCGTGGGAGAGAGTGATATAATTCGCTCTTGGGATGACACATGGGAGTTCACAGAGGGTTTCATCATATGGGGAGGCAAGCATATCTTGTTGTTGCACAGGTTTGGAGTTGGATTTAGATGGGTAGGCCTTGGCGTCATGGAGATGTCTAGACAGGATGTATTTCACCTCTATCAGTGTTTAACCAACGGGTTCTAGGAGAGGAGGATACAATGTATGCACCAGTGTTATTCAGAAATATCGCGATATTTTCGGCGAGCCGAAATATCGCCAACCAAATATCGCGATATTTTCGAGTTTTGAAAATCGCGCGAGATTTACGATATTTCGGCGATATATTGGAAAATATCGCGCGACGACCTAAAATATCGCCGGCGACCCTGAAAACATTCCGCGCGGGCTATATAATTCGATTTTTGGTTTTTTTGAAGTCATTTTGGTTTTTTCTGAGCGCTGGAAGTCCAATGTGGTTGCTGCCAAGGAGGGTTTGAAGCCAATACGCCATCAACAACGAAGATTTCTAAGCTGCAAGTGCCAAGAACTGTAAGACAAACTCGATTTTCATTCTTCCGGTTCCCTACAATCATTTGCTTGGTTTTTGATTTGATTTCAAACTGCAAGGGTTTGCATTGAACCACAAACATGAACCACTTCCACCGGACAGGAGCAATCAACAGACAAGTCACAAAAATACGCTGCCATTACCATATAATATATATGCACAGCGTGACAGCATAGAGGATTCCGATTTACAGATGGCAGCTGTGTAATAATTAATTAATAAATTATGTAATATGCTAGGCTGCAGAAAGTTGAAACAATCAAGCATCTAATCATAATGTGCGGCTACAAAATATTTTCAGTGTTCAAACTTCACAATTACCCATTCTGCAAAGTTCAAACAACATTCAATATACAGTTTCTCATGATCTTAAGTTTTAACTTGATGTCCTCATGTGACATGTCAGTTTTTGGAAAGAATGTAGCAGTAGAAGTATGAATGGGATAAATGAGCATATATTCCTCCTCTTCTACAGCATTTATGCCCAAAAGATGTAGGGAATCATCACCTACAGCAGGTCTAGACTCTAAATTTTAAAGTTATAAACCATTTGCAAACTACATATGTCATAAACCATCAGTAATGTGATGTCAAGTTTATGAATGGAATTCTTATAGGTGTCTATAAGATCATCAAGACTTTCTTATATGTAACATGGGGCAGATTTCAAAGAACCTTTAAAACTTAAGATCCTTCCCTCTCAATTTTACTTCTGCCCCCAAGATGGTCGAATCTAGAATCTATCTCAAGAGCTTGATGTTGTGTTTCCTTAGAATCCAAATATCACAGAATCTATACTCCATTAATTATATAAAGAGGTTGATAGTAATAGGGTTCCTATAAACACACATCTACGTACATTTCCATCGATTTCGATTGGATTCAAACAACCACATTTCACATCATTAATGTAACTACTAACTAATTTCAGGCCTATACACTTTAATAGAATGCCCACAATTATCTAAGTTCCTGACTTCTTCTATTTTCAACATACTTCAAGAATGTCCATTGTCTACCTGATGGATCTTAGAACTTTAGAAGCCAATGATAATGCTTACAAAAACTCAGATGAAGAGAAGGATGATGATATTCTCAAAGATCCGAACCTTTTCAACTGCTAAAAACATGTTGTCATGGATAAGTATCAAAGTTTGAAGAAGTACTGTTGGAATTTGGAAACCTCATCTTTTCTCTCCCATATCGATGCAATCATCAAAATCCTCCCTCCATCAGCTCAAAAGGTGCTGCCTTCTTCTTCAAAGATTGCACCCTGCCTTGCTGGTTAAAGATGTAACTTTCTCTGTGCTCACTGCTATGAACTTATGAAGTCTAATAATGCATTATGCACCTACAGCAGTGGTATAAGTTATAAGTTATAACAGTTATATATTTTTCCCATGCTTGGCATAATTCTGAAAGAAATTGTTCTCATTCCGTGCCAATTTGCTATGTGTTTCATTTGCCATTTGGATACCTCACGTTACAACATGTTCATACTCTTTTGTTCAAGAGTATTCAACAGTCAACTTGTATTACACTTCTATTCAACAGTCAACTTGTATTACACTTCTATTCAACAGTCAAGTTAAAACTGTTTTGTAAAATGATGTGGTTATTTGTAATTTGAAAATTTCGTATTACTTATTAAGTTACTAATTCCAAATTTTTTTTGGTGCTCTAGGTTTCCGTTTGAGTTAGCCCACTACAAAATACAAATATGCCAAAAGCCTTGGACCCATTTTGGGAGTATGGGAGCCCTGATGGTGGGACAAATCGTGCATATCTTACATGCAAATTGTGTGGGGACAAGATGACAAGTGGGATTACACGACTGAAATACCATCTTGCTAGACTCAGTGGACATGATGTTGGGCTTTGTACAGTTTCTAGTCCGGAGCTTATACAAAAAGCTCTTGAGGCAATTGAAGAAAAGGACAGAAAGAAGGAAGAGGCGGAAAGAAACAAAGCTAAACGTGCAGGTAGATCTTTCGAGATATCTTCTCCTGATTTTGGTGTTGAGGGTAGTGGGCCTAGTGGCCCTAGTGGGAGGGGCTCCACAACTGGCACACCATCACATGCTACTGCTAGTGTGAGTGCGAGGTCATCATTTTTTGTTCCACGAACAGGCGCTGGAGCACAACCTGGCATAAAATCGCTTGTTAAAAAAAAGGAGAAGCAAGAAGTAGATAGAGTCATGGAGAGGTGTATTTTTTGGAGCGACTTACCTCTCAACATCACAAAAACCAATCCATTTTGGCAGCCAATGTGTGATGCTATTGTTGTTGTGGGCCCAGGGTACAAAAGTGCCACATATGAGGAGTTGCGGGGGCCAATTCTTCAAGCAGAAAAACAGGACATCAACTCTAGATTGGCGCAGTTGAAAAAGACATGGGAAGTCACTGGATGCACAGTGATGTCTGATAGTTGGACAGATAGGAAGGGTAGGACCCCTTCTAAATTTCTTGGTACATTGTCCTAAAGGTACCATGTTTATTAAATCGTTGGATGCATCAGAACATATCAAAGATGCAGCAACGATATGTGAGTTGTTAGATGGGTTCATTCGGGAGATTGGTGTGCAGAATGTGGTGCAAGTCATAACAGACAATGCAGCTAATTATGTGTCTGCCGGCAGAATGCTTATGGAGAGGCATCCCACATTGTTCTGGACTCCATGTGCAGCGCATTGTCTTGATTTGTTGCTTGAGGATATGGGGAAACTCTCCTTCATCAAGGAGGCAGTTGATATGGCTAGGAGCATCCCCAAGTTTATTTATAACCATGCTTTTGTTCTTAGCCTTATGAGGAGGTTCACTAGAAACAAGGAGTTGCGACGTCCTGCCATCACACGTTTTGCCCAACCTTTATTACTCTTCAGTCTTTGCTTCGATGTCAGTTCGAGTTGAAGCAAATGTTTGTGTCTGATGATTGGTGTAATTGTAGATACAACAGGAGACCTGATGGGAAAGCCATTGCAAAAATGGTGTACTCTGAGACATTTTGGCGTCGAGTAGAAGAAGCATGTGCAGTTAGCGAACCTATAGTAAAGGTTCTTAGATTGGTGGATGGAGAGAAGCCTGCAATGCCTTATTTGTATGAGGGCATGGATAGGGCCAAGGAGGCCATTCATTCCTATTATGCAAACAAGGGTTCTGCTGGCCTTGATAGGCAGATGATGTTATGGGATGTGATCGATAGTCGGTGGACAGGGATGCTTCATCGACCCATTCATGCAGCAGCACTCTTCCTCAACCCCGCATTTTCATACAAATGCAACTTTGATTTTGATGGCAAGGTGATGGAAGGGCTCCATTCCTGTATTCAGAGGATGGTACCTGATCTTGAGCTTCGTAGCAAAATCAATCGCGAGGTACAGTGTTATCAGGATTGTGTTGGCCTATTTGGCTTTGATGATGCCATTAGGGAAAGGGCCCTCTTCATGCCACGTAAGTGACAAGTCATCACTCATTAGAAATTAGAAATTTGAATTTAATTATGTTTTAACTTTTAAGTTTTTGAATTTTTTATTTCATTATTTTGTTGTAGATATTTGGTGGCGAAGCTATGGTGCAAGGGCACCAAATTTGCAAAAATTGGCTATACGAATCTTGAGTCAAACATGTAGCTCTTCAGGGTGTGAGCGCAATTGGAGTGTATTTGAGAAAATACACGCCAAAAAGCGCAACAGGTATAACTTTGAACTCAAGCCTTCAGTTGAGCAATTACACTTATTGTAATTTTTAATTTTTAATTTATGACCTTCAACTTCAAGTGTCAAGAGTCAAGAGTCAAGACTCATTACTTTTTTTGACACTCTTACAGGTTGGAGTTCGCACGCCTCAACGATTTGGTGTATGTGCATTACAACATCCGACTTCGAGTGAGGCAAATAGAATCACCAATGGATCTAGATGCCATTTCCTTAGACAATATTGATGTATTGTCTCCGTGGAGGGTGGAGTCTGAGGAGCCCATATTGGAGGAGTCACCTTCATGGTTAGAGCCAGTGGCAGATGATCCATTAGAGCAGGGGCAGCAAGAGGAGGACTCGGAGTCAGAGGAGCAGCAGCACTTAGAGGAGGAGCAGGAGGAGCAGGAGGACAAGGACACTGCGGGAGCATCAGCATCAACACCATCTGCTATAGATATAGGAGAGCATAGTTCCATGCCTAGCACTCATTATTTGACATTAGGTGCAGAGGCAGGGTCAGGGACTTCTACTACTAGGGGCAGGCCTGGCAAACAGCCCATCATGTTTTCCCGTAAAAGGGGGAGAGGGCAATAGATAGATAGCTGCTAGTTTTATTTGTTATGCTACATGTAACTCATGATGATGAGATACTTTTATATATGTGATGTTATTTTGTATTGGTTCTCCACATTTGAGTCCTTGAATGGACAATTATCAGGGATCAGCAGGATTTGGTATCGCCTTTGATATATCATTTCTATTTGACATCATATATATCAGTGTTTTCTTCATATTTATGTGCCAATGTGTTTATTTCATGTTGTTATTGCTTTATATGTTTAAAAATCTGAAAAAAATGAATATATTATGCATTTTTTATGCTTGCCGATATTTGTTGATATTTTGCCGATATTTTCGCCGATATTGCCGATAAGATATTTTCTGGACCCTCGCCGATATTTTCCCGATACCGATATTATCAACACTGGTATGCACGATGGGCAGTCAGCTAGAGCCAGGATGGTGCAGCGACAACATGGTGGCACCCTTCTATGTCTAACCTGGGACCCAGTTCCTTTTTGGTTTTGATATTTTTTTTATGACATTTTGATTTTGAAAACAAAAATTTTAAAAATTTCATCTCCATTTTTTTACGTGACTTTGATGTTTCTAAAGAATTAAATCAAAAGAGGACTTTGTGCTTTCACATTAAAAATTTAAATTTTTATGTGGCCTTTGGCCCATTAAAAATTTAATTCATTAAGCCTTTTGATTTTTTTTACATTTGTCACATTAAAAACTTAATTAATCATTTGCCACATTAAATTTGTTTCATAAAACTTAGCACATTAAATTTGCCTAAGGAATAATTAAATTTTTAATCTAAAGTTCCTTCTTGGGTTTTTTTTGTGTTAAGGGTTTGGGACTTTAAAATTTAAAGGGGAAAATTTTGTGGTATTAAAATTTTCAATTTCTTTGTAGTCAAACACATTTAAATAATTTTTAAAACGTCTCTAAATATTGACTATAGGAAAGCAAGACCTTTTTCTGGATTGGGAATTGTTTGAATTGTGTAGCATTTGAATTTCATGGTTCTACATGGTATTTAACTTCGAAATTTAATTTTCTAAAGTATTTTGCATGCTAAGGTTTTGAGCATTTTCTTATGTTTGACATCCATTGAGATTGTTCGTCCTTGAATTAATTCTAAGCGTGGTTTAATTACTTGAAGTATTTGATGTTTATTGCATGTTAAATATTTTGCGAATATTTTGAGTAATTATTAAAGTACTCTTTCATAGAACTGTGGTAAATTGCATATCTTTTGTATCCTAGACTGAGTTTTTGAGCATCTATTGGCATTGACATTAAATTGTGAAGAAGCTTTTGTTCTCTTTGAGCTATAATTGTATTAAAAAGATTTGAAATAAGCTTGTGGTTTAATTCTGACATTGCGAAGAAGTTTATCTTTAAATCTTTGTCTAGTGAAGTGAAAATTTCATTTTGGTGATTAAGGGTTTTGATAGATTGCGGCATAAGCGCTTCTAATCCTCGAATCTTTCTTCATCTCATCTTCTAATCATATTGTGCATTTGCATATTGAGTTAGTTTTGCATAATTAAAATTTACTTCCAAGCATAAGCTTGGTTGATAGAGAGATAGGTACCCATCCATCTTTGCTTCAGAAGCTTGCTCTTAATAGTACTTAAAACGGTGAACTTGTAGTCGTCAAAGCCACAGCTCTCTACAGCACCGGAGGCACCGGGTATGTTAGATTTTCAGGAGAGGTATCGTTATTCATACCTTAGTGTGCTTCACCTTATCTTCTCTCTACCAATTACTACGAAATCAGGCTCAATATAGAAAGGATCGAAGGGTTAAAACTTAGATAGGCATTTAACTAAAATTGACCGAGATTCTTGCATCTCACATTAGTTTTAGGATCTGCATTTCATATAAGATAGGTATTCATCCATGCAGCTGTTGCTAATCAATTACTTGGTCTTAAATTTCCTAGCAAGATTGTTGACTCCATAAGGCACTGGTATCAATCGTTTAAATATAATATAATCCTATAAGTTTTACTAAATATAAATCAAGTACTTGGTCGCTTCACTGTGTTTCCCGAACTGCTTGGTTCCCAACTAGTTCTCCGTCATTCCATTTCCATAGGGTCTACCCCCCTTAGCCTGCTATAGGGAGACAACTTAAACGGAGAGATTGGGGATCAGGGTGACAACCCCCGATCTGAGTCGTTGTCGCGGTGCCTAGACATTTTGTGCGACAACACACTCCATGTTCTAATCTAGAACCATGTGGAAAGCATCGTGTATCATCATCATGCAAAGGATCTAATCACCTAGTAGTCAAATGCCTTTACAAAAGGATCTAGTCATCCACTAGCCAAAAACCTTTTGGCGATATCATCAAAACCTTCTGACCAGCATCAACAAGACTAGCCTTGGGTCACCAGCTCAACAAGTCATCAGTTGGAGCAAAGTCAGTACCTTTGACCAAAACAAATGGTGAAATCTTGGGCCATTTACCATTCATGTGTGCCAATTGAATGGTAAAACACTTTCCCGATGCTAAAGGCACTCACTCTACCCACTAGCCAAGTACCTCTTGGCAATATGGTCAGAACCTTCTGACCGGGGGAGCACTCCAAGCCCTGATGTTCTCTGGGTCATTCTCCCTAGCCACATCACATGGCTCTTGGTCAATACCCTTCACCTAGGGAGAATCTCTGCGCTTGATGCTACAACATCAACACTCCCTCTCAACGAGGGAGGCATTCTCAACCACTCCAAGCATGTCCCTAAAGTAGACAAACTTCATCTAGGACAGAGGCTTTCTGAGAATGTCAACAACCTAGTCACTTGTAGAAATGTATTGGAGCTTCACTGGTCCCTTTTGTACCATGCCTCAGATGTAGTGGTACTTGATCTTAATGTGCTTGGACCTATCATGGAACACTAAATTTTCAGAAAGCTTCACATAGCTTTGATTGTCACAACATATCACAGTCGTCTCCAGCACCTAATCAAACAATCCTGCGAATAGCTTTTGAAGCCACACTACTTCACAACTCGCCAAACTAGCTGCAATATACTCGGTCTTTGCAATGCTGAGTGCGACAGATGTCTACTTCCTGCTCATCCAAGATATCATAGCAGAACTCAAACTGAGGCAACATCCTAATGTTCTCTTCCTGTCTCCAACACTCCCTGCCAAATCTGAATCTATATATCCCTGCAGTTATACTTCATCGTTTGAGACATATCTCAAACCATAATTGAATGTACCATGCAGGTATCTCAACACATGCTTTGCTACAATCCAATTTATATGCCTCGGCTCCACCATTAACTGGCTCAAAGTGTTTACTACAAAGCACATACCAGACCTGGTATCAAGCATATACATCAGTGAACCACTCAACCATCGATACATAGAGGGATCCACCAAATCTGAATCAGAGTCTCTTAGCTTCTTCAGATTGGTCACCACGGGAGTGGGCATGGACTTGCAGTCCACCATCCCAAATCTCTTAAGGATCATAATGATATACATCCCTTGACCAAGGAAGATCTCTCCCGAATTTCGCCATACTTCTAATCCCAATTAATAATGCATCAAGCCTAGATCCTTCATCTCGAACTCAGAGGTCAACTCCCTCTTACATTGATCAATGAGATTTTTTGCTCCTATCAGAAACAAGTCATCAACATATAACAACAAGATTATAGGCTCACCTCTAACAACCTTGTAGTAAAGGTAGGGATCAACATCACTCTTGGTAAGCCAAGACTCGTCAAGTATCCATCAATCCGAGAATACCAAGCACAAGCTGCCTGCTCGGGTCCGTAAAAAGCCATCTTTAGTCTACAAACATGAGATTCCTTCTCATGTACCTCAAAGCCCTAAGGTTGTTCTATGTACACTTCTTCCTCAATCACTCCATTGAGGAAAGTGGTTTTCACATCCATCTGATGCAATTTCCAACCCATAACAGAAGCAATAGAAATAATAGTTCTAACCTGGCAACTGGAGCAAATGTCTCTTCATAATCCTCTCCCTCTTTTTGGGAGAACCCTCTTGCTACGAATCTCACTTTGTGCTTCTCTATGCTGCCATCTATCGCACGCTTGATCTTGTAGATCCACTTGGAAGTCACCACTGACTTCCCCTTAGGTCTCAACACAATTTCCCACACATCATTCTTCATGATGGACTAATATTCTTCCATCATGGAATCCTTCCAAACTTGTTGGCCTGTTGCCTCCTCATAGTTGGATGGTTTTGAATCAATGGTCAGTGTTGCATATCATGAGTAGTTCTTAGGAAGTTTGCTTTTCGTCAAATTACCACGATGAGCTGCATGTCCCTTTGCATCCTGCAATGTACTTTGAAGCCATGTTGGTCTCTTCTTGGATTCTAGAACAATGACCTTAGGTGGGTGCATTGGCTCAATTGACGCTTCAGGTTCTTCCTAATGGTCTAAATGGCGTTCCACAAGTGTGGAAGGACCTGAACCTACATCCATGGAAGCATCTTGCTCCTCATCATCAATATCCATTTGAGATCCTTTAGATCTTCAGTAGCCTGTATCCTCATCAAAGGTAACATCCCAGTTGATCTCAACCTATCTTTGTCCGAGAACATAAATCCAGTAAGCCTTTGATGTTTTACTGCATCCAACAAATTTTCCTTCTTCCCAAAAGGTTCTAGCTTCGTCCTTTTCTCCTTAGGTACATGAATGTAAATTGGACAACCAAAGATCCTTAAATGCCCAACCTCTGGCCTCTCACCTATGAAAGCTTCTTCAGGAGTCTTATTCCCCAAAATCTGGTGAGAACTTCTATTATGAATATAAATTGTTGTTTTGGATGCCTCTCCCCATAAGAATTTGTTGGCATTATGATGCATGTGTTGTACTTGATGGCAACCCACTTGTAGCAGAACAACTCACTTGTATATGGTAACTAGATGAATCTACAGGAGAGATATCAGATGTGACAGAATGCATGGCAATTGTGTTTACAGATGTGACAAAATGCAGGGCAGTTCAAAGGAATCAGTTCAGAAGTAATGTACAATGGCAAATCACATTATAACAGGTCTATTCAGAGGGAACAAAGTAATGGTACAAAAGAATAGGATGAAGGAACAAAGGACTACAGATCAAAATCAAGAAGTTGAAGAAAAAGGACATTTTCAGGTATGTTAAGTTGTATACGCGGGTTCATTGTACAAAAAGAGCGTGTACACGCGGGTTCACTATACAAAAAGAGCGTATACGTATGCACGCACTTTCATAAAAGAAAAAGCATGTATGGAATGAAAAATTAAGGAAATTAAGGTGAAAGAATACCAAGGGTCAATACCATGGTATTATCCCACAATATTGAGCGGAGTAACGGTTATTTGATCCTGTCTAAGAATACCACAAGCTCTAAGTGTTGTTTTGATCCGAGGTATTGAGAAAGGCTAAAACTATATAAGGAGGAGAAGATCAAAGGGCTAAGTGCAGAAGTAATGAATATCTTATGAAGTGTTAGATCAAAAGAAAATATGCATGTTATGGGTTTCTGATCTGAATTAAGTATGCACCTGAGTGTTTGATGATGGATGAGATCTAATAATGGATCAGGATCATAATGACTTATCATTATGTGATCTGATAATGGATAGGCTAGATCTGATTGCTAACACACATTTTATCCTTTATATGTGATGATCTGGGTATGTCTGAAGTCTGGAATTGCAGTGAAGTTATAAGTAAGTATTTGCAGATCTATACATTAGTTCACTTTGGTGAAGGTGTGTATACATGCTGGTTTGGCTCTTCCAAGTAGCGTATGCAAAAGAAAAGCTTAATGTTCAGGGATGACTAATCTATCAGATTAATGTTGTTGTTTTATTGTTGTCTGTCAATGAAGTCTTCTTAGATATGAAAGTAAAACTGAATGCATAAAGAGTTTGTGTCTAATTGATTGATTGATTGAGTAAGAAGGGTGATCCTTGCTGCTATCTGTTTAGAACTCTGTAAATTGACAGTAGATCTTCAGAATGTCATTAATTGGTACAGTTTGCGGTTCAGAGGTTTTATGATTCAGTATCTTTAGAGGTATACGTAGGTTGGGCTAAAGGATGTTGCATATACACACAGGTTGGCTTCATTGAAGGAGCATATATAGTTTAACACATGATTTTTGAGGTTACAGTTGGTTCTAGCTTTTGATGTAGTGTTCTGGGTTCACATCTGCGTACTGGTTATAGTGATCTGCCTATTCCAGTTGATTGGTTGAATTTGATTAAGTTTGAATGAATGGTTGATTCAGTTGTGTCAGAGGTTCAGTGATTGTTTGATTCAGTATGTCAGAGGTTTAAGTGATTGTATGATTCGGCTATGGTTAATTCAGAGATTAATGATTGGTTTAAGTTATGTCAAAGATTGATGATTGAGTTTGAGTGATTGGTTTTGATGGTTGTATTGCAGTGGTGATTGATTTTGAGCTTCAATATTACTAATGAGTCCAGTGTGAAAATTTGATAAAATGTGGCCTACATATTGTAGTATTGTGTACCAGGAGTATCTAGTGTGAAAATTTATGAAACGTGGTCTTTAAAGGATACTGAGAGTTGGAGCCTTCAGTGAGGAAGTCGAAGCTTCCTGCTAGTAGTGGCTAGTGATTTGATCAGGGAATTGGAGCTCCCTTCCAGTAGCAGCTAGAGAACGAGTGAAGGTTGTAGCCTTCTGTAGGTCGGAACCTATGTACTAGTAAACATATCAGCTAGTACAAGAACTAGGGGGTTGTAGCTCCCTTCCAGTAGAAGCTGGAGAACGAGAAAAGGTTGTAGCCTTCTGCAAGTGGATGCCTACATACTGGTATGAGTCTGCACCAGTACAAGAATGTAAATAGATTTTCTTATTATTAAAATAAGACAAAGACGACAGCAACAGGTGGTTTTCACCACATTGGGTTTCCACCTTAAATCTTGGTGTTCATGTGTGTTGCTTATGTGTGATGGTTTATTCTGTTATTACTGCACATGGTTACTGTTTAATGTTTAATAAAGTATTCATGCACTAATTAAAGATCAACATATAATGAATTAACTTAATCATATAAGTTCACTGGATATACGTTGGTTGCCTTAAGACCATTTGCAGGCACACGTGAGTTCCCTTCATTGAAGTAGCGTATATAAATCTGATTATGGAAAGGGAAAAAAGTTATTGATTTGTAAATATTGATTCCCCCCCCCTCTCAGTGTTATTTCCAACAATTGGTATCAGAGCGGGTCCTTTGGCAAAAGCTTGATCGCTTGAAGGAGATCCGTAGTAACAATGGGAAAGAAGCTAAAGAAGAAAGCACCTCAAAAGAAGAAGACATCTCAAAGGAACTGTGACGTGGGAGAGAAGATTGACCTTTATGTTGAAGCAACTCTTCAGATTCAGAATCACCTCAGAATGAAGATGAACAAGTAAAAGAACTATCAGGTATGAATTTGTTGTCCTCTGGTGATACATTTCTCTATTCATTTGAAGATAATGAAAGTGACAGTGAAACAACTGAATTTTCTCTTATGGGTGAAAGAGAAAAAAATCAAATAGAGACGGAATTTAAAAAGCTCACAGACGCAATTAGAGATCAAAAATATCTAATTGATAAAAGGGAATGTGCCTACAAATAAGAAGTTACCAGGGTAAAGGCCCAGTTGGAGGAAGGCAACAAAATAAAGAAGTAGTACAAAGAAAAGGAAGATCAAAGTCAAAGGTTGCAAGATGAAGTGATATCATTGAGAAATGAAGTGAATGAAAAGGACACAACAACCAAGGAACTTATAGAAAGAACCAGCTAATGTGAAGGTCTTGAAGCTATGGTCGTTTCTCTAAAAGAAGATCTAAAAAATTCAAATAAGCAGAATGAAGAACTACTCCAAGCATTTGAAGAACAAGAAAATGAAGTTCTCGAATTAAGGCAACACATAGAAGAAGGAAGAAAAGCTGAAGAAATCATGAAAAAACAGTATCTTGAAAAGGAAGAGAAATATCAGGTTGAGGTAAAAATCCTAAAAGGTAAATTAGAAGAAAAGGATAAACTTTTACGATTTCAAGATAGTACTAAGATTTTGGATGATATTCTTAGTAGTCAAAGGTCTCATGCCATCAAATCTGGTCTTGGTTTTCATGAAACTATTAAAGGTGAATCTAGCTCACAAACTGAAGCAAGGAACTCTAATGCAAAATTAGAAATGCTCAACAAGGAGATAAGAGGTCAACCCCATCAACAACCAAGGAAAGAAAGAATTCAAAGAAAATCATTTACTCCTAACTATGGAAGTGATAATCGGTTCTTTCCTCTAATGAACAATGTTGAATGTTTTATATGTCATAATTTTGGACATGTTGCAGCCAGATGTAGAAGTAGAATGATTCAAGCTAATAACCGTCACACAGAAAGATCATCAACTTCCAGGTACTTTAAGGGATATTGTTTTTCCTGCAATATGTTTGGTCACAAAGCCATTAACTGCTATAGAGGGAATATGAAACATATAAGATGTTATGCTTGTAACAAGTTTGGACATATAGCAAAAGAATGCAGGGGCAAAATTCGGCCAACATACCAAAAGGAGCAAACTTCATCACACTCCAAGGTATGGAAGAAGAAGGAAGTACAGCCAGAAATATGTGGCATAGCTCAGTATACAGACAGAACAGACTCAGGAGAAACTGAGAGTATGAAATTTCAGTGTTCTAATTCTCATACGCAGTTATCATGAAGACAAGTCGCGTATATACGCGAGTTCGAAGCTGCACAGTCGTGTATATGTTGGTTTGATGAAGAAGCAGTGGGATAGACTCAGAAAAATGATCTGATATGGTTCAGACAATTATCAATTATCTTTTTTGTCTTGATGATAGATGACTACAGTCTGTGGATGTTATTTAGAAGTGCTTTTGATCCTCATAATTTGTTGATAACTTGATGTATATCTGATTTATTGATGATAATGGCTTGATATTTCTTACTAATATATGCAATGATCAGATCTGGCAGTGAACAGATGGCACAGGTTCAAGGGGAGAATATGATATGATTCTAATCTTGCATTGTTGGCATTATGTTTAGAAGTCTTTGGTACCTAATGATTCTTATCAATGGTGATGATGCTTATGTGGCTAAAGTGTTTAAATGATACATGATGCTATGTTGCGGTTATGAGTTACCTATGATGATGATACTTGTATTGCTTGGGGTTACATAGTTGTTATTCAAATCAGATTTATGGATGATTGTGGATGACTTTTGATGATGCATATAGTACATATATGTTGCTTACATGGTGATCTTCATAAGGACAAGAAGTACAAAGCTTGAGTACACAACTTCATTATTTGATGATGAGCCACTCATTTCTTTTATGTTATTGTCATCATGCCTTCAAAGACGCATAAAGTTCATATGGTGCAGTTATGATGCAAGATTCCTATAGTTCTTGACTCTCACATGGTTGAGGATTGTTGTTGTTGATGGTATCAAGAAAGCTTGACAGGTGACTATGAGCTCATGGTTTGCTAGATACATATTGCTATTTCTCTGATGGATATACATTATGCTAGATACATGGATGATTACTTAAGTTGCATATTGATAAATATTGTTGGTTGGCCAAGAGAATGGTGTTATTGCAGGCATATCTATTTGAAGACATGGATATTCGGAGACATGGCTTACTTAGTCACATAATGATGATGCCTTCTTACTTTATGATGATAGGTTTGATACTCACATATGTTGATTATCGTGGTTGATGCTTATCAGATGTGGGATGTTTCCTAGTGATGATACATGGTTGATATATTGAGGGTTCTTGTGGAAAGATCATGCAGTTCTTGTTGATGATGTTATGATCATAGATAATGACTATGGTGTTTTCACATACATATGATATGATGTGAATGATTTTGTGTTACTCCTTGGAGATATGACATATGCTTAGTTGATTCATGGAAATTTATGGTAAGGCTCTTTCTACTAAGGAAACGGAGCAAGTTGATCTTGATGAGATCAAGAGGATGAGTTGATATCTATATGCAGCATACTTTGTCACAGGTTGATGATAATTACATTGTCATATCTTGGGAAATAATGATGCACATATACAGGTTGTTGGTCTAGATGTTGTTGTTGGTCTGGATGTTGCTGACAGATGCTTATGGTGCAGATCATAAATGGTGTATGATAGTTGCTGATGACTATCATGGTCTTGTTTAGATCTTTGGTCTCTGTTATAAATGTCATATATATCATTCGATGTAAAGGTCATATAAAGATCCATGATGTAATAATATGTCTCTGTCTATTGTAGTCTTTTAATGAGTCCTTCTTGATCATATGATGTAATTTGTACCCCCACTATGCATGGGAAGGGTGATGTAATAATTGATATATTTCAGTCATGTATAAACAATTGGTATATCCCCACTTGGTTGGGTAGGTGAGTCAAATTTGCTATATCCCCACTTGGTTGGGAGATTGATGTATGTATGAATCATTAGGGATAGGAAGGTCATACTCACATAGTTGGGTTATAAAGTCATGTTATTCTTTTAGAAAATATCTTTTGCAGACTTTGCATGTGCTCAGGGGGAGCATGAACTGTATAGTGCATCTTAGCAGGTACAAAGGGGGAGTTTAATTAGAGAATTCAGCATGTGCCTAGGGGGAGCATGATCAATGTTCATATTCAGTTATTCAAATATGAAAGTCTTCATTTTGGTTAGCCCTTTGCCCTTGATATCAAAGGGAGAGAATATCTTGGTCTGCCCTTTGCCCTTGATGTCAAAGGGGGAGAGTATTTTGGTGTTGCTTGTTATCTCAAACAGTTTCTACAGCTTGCAATAATCAACAACAACATGGTTGCCATGAAGTCCAAAGGGGGGGATTGTTGGCATTATGATGCATGTGTTGTACTTGATGGCAACCCACTTGTAGTAGAACAACTCACTTGTATATGGTAACTAGATGAATCTATGTAACTAGATGAATCTACAGACAGATATCAGATGTGATAGAATGCATGGCAGTTGTGTTTACGGATGTGACAAAATGCAGGGCAGTTTAAAGGATTCAGTTCAGAAGTAATGTACAATGGCAAATCACATTATAACAGGTCTATTCAAAGGGAACAAAGTAATGGTACAAAAGAATAGGATGAAGGAACAAAGGACTACATATCAGAATCAAGAAGTTGAAGAAAAATGACATTTTCAGGTATGTTAAGTTGTATATGTGGGTTCACTGTACAAAAAGAGCGTGTACATGCGGGTTCACTGTACAAAAAGAGCGTATACGTATGCACACACTTCATTGAAGAAAAAGTGCGTATGGGATGAAAAATTAAGGAAATTAAGGTGAAAGAATACCAAGGGTCAATACCATGGTATTAACCCACAATATTGAGCGAAGTAACGGTTATTTGATCCCGTCTAAGAATACCACAGGCTCTAAGTGTTGTTTTGATCCGAGGTATTGAGAAAGGCTAAAACTATATAAGGAGGAGAAGATCAAAAGGCTAAGTGAAGAAGTAATGAATATCTTATGAAGTGTTAGATCAAAAGAAAATATGCATGTTATGGGTTTCTTATTTGAATTAAGTATGCACCTGAGTGTTGATGATAGATGAGATCTAATGATGGATTAGGATCATAATGACTTATCATTATGTGATCTGATAATGGATAGGCTAGATCTGATTGCTAACGCACGTTTTATCCTTTATATGTGATGATCTAGATATGTCTGAAGTCTAGAATTGCAGTGAAGTTATAAGTAAGTATTTGCAGATCTATACGCTGGTTCGCTTTGGTGAAGGTGCATATACACGCTGGTTCGGCTCTTCCAACTAGCGTATGCAAAAGAAAAGCTTGATGTTCAGGGAAGACAGGTCTATCAGATCAGTGTTGATGTTTTACTGTTGTCTGTCACGGAAGTCTTCTTAGATCTAAAAGCAAAACTGAATGCATAAAGAGTTTGTGTCTGATTGATTGAATAAGAAGGGTGATCCTTGCCGCTATCTGTTTAGAACTCTGTAAATTGACAGTAGATCTTCAAAATGTCACTGATTGGTACAGTTTGTGGTTCAAAGGTTTTATGATTCAGTATCTTTAGAGGTATACACAGGTTGGGCTAAAGGAAGTTGCATATACACGCAGGTTGGATTCACTAAAGGAGCGTATACAATCTGACACATGATTTTTGAGGTTACAGTTGGTTCTAGATTTTGATGTAGTGTTCTGGGTTCAGATCTATGTACTGGTTACAGTGATCTGTCTATTCCAGTTGATTGGTTGAATTTGATTAAGTCTCAATGAATGGTTGATTTAGTTGTGTCATAGGTTCAGTGATTGTTTGATTCAGTATGTCATTGGTTTCAGTGATTGTTTGATTCAGTTATGGTTGATTCAGAGATTAAGGTTGGTTTAAGTTATGTCAGAGATTGATGATTGAGTTTCAATGATTGGTTTTGATGGTTGTATTAGAGTGGTGATTGATTTTGAGCTTCAATGTTACTAACGGGTCCAGTGTGAAAATTTGATGAAACGTGGCCTACATATTGTAGTATTGTGTACCAGAAGTATCTCATGTGAAAATTTATGAAACGTGGTCCCTGGAGAATATTGAGGGTTGGAGCCTTCAGTGAGGAAGTCGAAGCTTCCTACCAGTAGTGGCTGGTGATTTGATCAGGGGATTGGAGCTCCCTTCCAGTAGCAGCTGGAGAACGAGTGAAGGTTGTAGCCTTCTGTAGGTCGGAGCCTACGTACTAGTAAACATATCAGCTAGTACAAGAACTAGGGGGTTGTAGCTCCCTTCCAGTAGAAGCTGGAGAACGAGAGAAGGTTGTAGCCTTCTACAGGTGGGTGCCTGCGTACTAGTATGAGTCTGCACTAGTACAAGATTGTAAACAGATTTTCTTATTATTAAAAGAAGACAGAGACGACAGCAGCAGGTGGTTTTCACCCACATTGGGTTTCCACCTTAAATCTTGGTGTTCATGTGTGTTGCTTATGTGTGATGGTTTATTCTGTTATTACTGCACATGGTTACTGTTTAATGTTTAATAAAGTACTGATGCACTGATTAAAGATCAACATATGATGAATTAACTGAATCATAAATTCACTGGATATACGCTAGTTGGCTTAAGAATAGTGTCGTGCACACGTGAGTTCCCTTCACTGAAGTAGCGTATATAAATCTGATTATGGAAATGAAAAAAGTTATTGATTTGTAAACGCTGATTCACCTCCCCCCCCTCTCAGTATTATTTCCAATAGAATTTGGGTAAATCCTAATCATGAATCATTGCCTTAGTAGCTTCCACAATGGACATGTTCTTGCTTTCGGCAACCCCATTCTCCTTGTTAGAGTCTTATAGTCACAGTGATCAAAATTACTCTTTTCACTATTGGTTATAGTCTTAGGTCAAATTATAATATTTTCAAATTAAATTTGACATCTCTCTTGGTTGGCAAAGGGTCTTGAGTCAATGTCTAAATGTATAATGTATATGCTACTCTCATCACAAGCCTAAGGTCATGGTCATCATCAAAAGTATCATCAGAAAATCTCATGGGTCTTTTGAGGTCATTTTCTGCACACAAGGTTTTACTTCAAAATCAGTTTCTGAAGTAATGGACATGAATTTTACAAAAGTGAAAGAGGTTTTTTCAATCACAGACCAAAGAACAAAAACCTCCTTCAGTTTATGCACAGGTGTTATGATTTGGGAGATATGCAGCGAGATTTGAGGCTTATGTTCAAAAAATCAAATTTTGAATTTGTTTTACTGTTTTAGTCATTGTTTTTTGGCGCACTTTTCTAACAGCTGGAAAGGAATTTTGAGAAACCCAAGGAGATTTTTGTCAAGCATGAGCCAAATATCAAAAACCTCTTTTAGTTTCTTCACAGGTGTCATGGATTGGAATATTTGACTGGATCTTTACAACCTAGTTTTACAGATTTAAACATTTAATGATTTCCTGTTTTAGTCATGATTTTGCGGCACATATTCCGAGGAGATGGAGATGAATCTGCAAAAACTGAGAGAGGTTTCTCTCAAACACAAGCTAATCTACAAAAACCTCCTTCAGTTTTGTAATAGATGTCATGATTCAAGAGATACGAGTTAATATTTGACCCCTATTTTCAGAAATTCGGTCCCTATTCCTAGCAGGGAGTGCCAAATTTAATGCAACTGTTTCTATCTTTAGGGAGATGGTTGAGCTCGACTCCCTTAGTCCAGGGATGAGATAATTGTATATATTTCATGAATTTCAGAGTGCAAAAGGTTGGATACTTGAAGCTCTGACATTTTGGAACTGGTGTACTTGATTTTTTGGCAGAATTAATATACTGTTGCAGCTATTTTTCTGGGATTCATGTGTTGTGGTCAGTGACATTGTTTTCTTCAGTTATTCTTATGCATTTGATTGTTAGATGTTTCTAGCAGCTATCCATATTTATGCTCATGTTAATCTCTTAAGTTTTAAACAGAATTCAGTGCCAGAAATGCTCTGTTTTGTTTGAGATTATCATTTAAGTGTTTTTATCTTCCAAACAAGTGAATTCATGCATGTATGCTCACTTAGTTCCTTCTATCTAATTTCCTCATCACCATACTACTACGACAGATCCATTTGTGTCTTTGATTACATCTATCTTGCCTCATTTAAATGACTGCAACTGATCTTTTGATCTATTTGGCATGGTTCCTAAACCTATTGCTTCATATCCAACAAAACCTAAATCAAAACTCTACTAAGTTAATAACTATCATAAAACCCTCATATTCTCTAGTCACTTCCATTAGCTATGAGGTTGATTTAAAGAGAGCCCACTCTAATTTGGCAGGGCTAGCTGCCAAGTCCAAAGTTGGTCTATGGTTACCTCTTTGGTTTCCTTTCTCAGCCTTGGGAAAACTAAGGAGTGCTAGCACTCCTGAGGGTTGTAAGGAACTATCAACTCCCTCTTAATCCCTGCTTCCTTGTAGAAGCCAATGAGGTCCTTGGAAGTATCTTCTCCTCCATTATCTGACCTCAGAACCTTGATCTTCTTCCCTATCAAGTTCTCTACCTGAGGTTTAAGTTCTTGGAACTTGTTGAAGACCTCATCCTAGGTCTTCATGAAGTTATCCATGTTTTCCAAGAGAAATCATCAATAAATGTTACATAGTACCAAAAACCACCCAATGATGATATTGTCATCGATCGACATACATATAAATGTATTAAATCCAAGATCCCCCTTAGACCTACTAACACTGCTTGGAAAAAATCTCTTGACATTCTTGCCAAGTGCACAACCCTTGCAAACTCCTTCATGCTCTACTTAGAACTTTAAAAGACCAGTAACCATATTCTTCAATGTTGGCAAAGCTTTGTAATGAATGTGAACAAGTCTTCAATGCCATAACTCACATAGATTGGTGTACTCGTGTACTAATGCTTGAGTTGATTGTCCCAGGAGTCTATACAAGCCTCCTTCTTGAACACGAATCACCTTTGAAGAGTCCATGCTTGGGCCCTTTTTCCATACAAGGACTTGTCCATCAACAAATGCAACTCTTTACCCTTTCTAGAGATCAAGTTCCTTATCAAACTTGGTACATACAACACATCATTAAATGAATATGTCTTCTCACTCCAACTGAAAAGATGTTGACCCAATACCTTTGACTACATACTTGGTATTGTCACCAAGTTCCACTTTCTGTGTTGACTTCCTTTCTTCCAATTCAATGACACGGTCACAATTACCTATCATATGTCTGGAGACACCACAGTCCACTAACCAAATGTCATTGTGATATGTAATAGTGCCTATAAGAGCAAAAAAGAAAAGACAAGTTGTACTTTCATTAGTCTTGATAGACATAGCCATCTGGTCAAAGATCTTAATCACCCAGTCAAATTGCAAACTAGGTGTCTTCAAGAGGTGCTCTTACTATCCTTTCTTCACCAAGGTTGTAAAGCCATGTTGATTATCTAGTGCTAATTTAGACAAGCACATTTTTTCCACTGATGATTACTTCCAATGATATGCAGTCTTACTTTACCATATTTCAAAACATCAATAAGCAATTACACTCATAAAATTCAACAGTAGATGCAACGGAAACAGTAAAGATCACAGTTCAAATACATTGCACAATAGACACCAAAATTTTCACGTAGGAAACCTAAACTCGAAAGAAAACCCGACATTCTAACACAAGAAAAACTAACAAATTGGAACAAGTTGTGGGATGACTTCATTCAGAGGAGATCTAAGAGAAATCATTGTTTGGAGGATAGTTGAAGAGTGGGGATGATGAGAATATTGTTGTTGCCAGTCGAGCAATGAGGAGCAAAGGCTCAGGTAGTGTTGGAAAATGTAACTAGGTTCGGTCTTCATAATTGTACTTGAATTCAAAATATAATATACTTGTCAAAAGAAAAGCAAAAAGAATTTTTATTATTATTGAATTGACTTGTTAAAGCATGGGTTTCATGCTTGGGTCAATTGTTATATGTCAAGCCTCCATTGTAGGCTTTAGGATTATTTATGTGGGTCAAAAGTCAATTGTTTATTGGTCAAAAGACTCCTCCATCAAGTCTGCTTCAAAAACGGCCTCAAATAGATCATCATCAAGTCGTCTTCATTTAAATAGAACTCAAGTCGGCCTCAACATATGAAGATACAACCCTTCAAAAGTCATGTCGGCTCATTTACGATGGACAAACCACTATATATACCAAACTGAGATTTTCGCATTTCACCAACTCAGTGGCTCGCATTTCAAAAGATAAATTCGGTGATCTCAGTGAGATAATTTCAAATAAGTTCAGAGAAATATGTTTTGGTATCAACAACAAAAGTTCGGATTTGTGAAAGGGAGTCTTGATGCTATTACAGTCAAGAAGTTCAGATCTCAGAGAGTTTGTTTCGATGCTACAACAAAAATATCAAGTTCGGATAAGTAAAGAGTTTCGGTGCCTTTACAGGGAGCTCGGATAGGGTATAAAGATGATCTTTATGCTCCCACAGTTCGTGTTGAGGTCTTGGTGCAACAATGTGACAGAATTCGGTGCTAACATAGTGATAAGGATCTCGGTATGCAAACACAGTGAAAGAAGGATGACTTGATGGAGGGAGCCTAACCTAGTTTGTAAGGGTCATGGTCGTCTCATCTTGAATCCACTGAAAGAAGAATTTTGACTGGGTTTTCCCCTAGAGTGGGGTTTTGCCCTGGCAGCGTGCCTACATCTTGTGTACTCTTTTATTTGTTGCTTGGCATTAGTCTTGATGATAAGAAAAGATAAATTGAAAGAACTAATAATAATAAACCATCCCAAGATAATGTCATTAATAAGGGAAAACATTTAACTACCAAATCCTTGGATTTTCCAACAAGTAGAAGGGGTGTGGAGTCAACCTCACAACCCAAGAAGAAGAAAAATTTAACTAAGTTCAAGTGTTTTCCCTGTCATAAGACAAGACACAATGCTTAATAGTGTCCAACTAAGAATAAGGGGCGAAAGGGCATGCAGTGAACTATAGTTGCATCAACAGAAGCTCAAGAGGAATCTGCCAGGAGGTATGAAAAAGAGTTCACAATTGTTTCCTACATTACCTCAGGCACATTGCCAATGGGTGTGTGGCTGCTACATGTTGATCAGAGTAGAGAAATAAGGGTTTTGCTTGCCTAGGTGCTAGGGTTAGGAGAAGAACTCACAAGACAGCTACTTTAGCAGAATATTAATGTAAAAAACACAAATGTTACATGGAAAAAAAAAAAAATGGGATTAGAGCCTACCTCTTTGGCTCTCCAATGTTGGCGGTAGCATTCAATCTCCCTTGCAAGCTCCCACAATCTCCCACATGCTCCTCAAGGCTCAAACCCTCTCAATCTCTCTCACACTCATAAAAAGATGTTAAGTGGGAGGAGAGGAGACCTTTTATTCTTTTTGGCCCCTCCCATTTCCTTCCAAAAAAAAAAATCCTTTCTTGGTTGCACACAAGCATCAAAGTGCGGGAACAATTTTTTTTTAAGGGAACAATCAAAGAGCAATCACTCCTGCATCACTCCCCAAGCGTTAAAATCACTCAGAAGCAATTGGGGAGTGATTCGGGAGCAGCACTCCCCAATCGCTCCCAGAGAAACCAGGAAGCGGAATTTTTTTTACAGTAGAGTACTCCCAAAAGTCGTTCCTAGTGTGCTTTTGTTCAAAGCATGCTTCAGGAACGGTTACAAGGCGGGGGCACTCCACCTCAGCCCTAAGCATGTGATTGCTAAAATGGTTAGAGTACCCTGTTGATAGATGACCAACCTTTCTTCAAGAAGAATGCTAGATGGGTGAGAGCACCAACCAGAGCAATAGGTGGAGAACTCTGGCATAATGCTATTTGAAGACCATCATAGGGCTGTTGGCTGGCTGGCTGTCAAATGAGGAGAAAAATTTTCTCCTGTGCATTACCCACGTTCGGTGGGTAACAGGCCTCATTGAGCTTGATTCTTGCTTTCCCCCTCCAACACTCTGCCAAACAACTTCACAATCTGTCACTAAAAGATCTCAATGTTCAGACATTCCTCTGAACTCAGTCTACAGCAAATACCAGTGTTAGAATGCATATTTTGGGGATAAACCGTCCCTCCAAGAATGGACATATGCTGCAGCCAATGCAATCTTCCAAGTCCCACTCAACAGGACACTGTGCCACTTCTTCAGATCCAAGAACCACAAATATGAACCCTTTCACAATTCCCCATAAGGCACTTCATCTGGCACCAGCAAGGTTCCCAATTTTCCACACATCTTTATATGTGTCCTTATCATGCAGCATTTTTCTGACATAATCCAGAGTGACATGCAGCAGGATAATGAATACTACTCTGAAATATTACTAAAATGCAATAGTTGACAAAACCACATGATGACTTCTACAATGAAAGATATGTATCGCAATTAACAGATCAACCTCTTCAAGATACATCAATAAAATGTAATCAGTTTAATTTCTAGCAGGGTAAATTCTGAGGCAATGCTATGATTTTTTCCAAGATGAAAAGGACATTTATCTGCAGCTTCTCAAAACAAATAATTCCAGGATTGTTAGCTCAGATGACTTAACCCTTATACAAGAATGGGAATGATATGTGGAGCAGTGATTTAGTATGGGCGTGATTTAGAACAAGATGCTTACAGCTTTAAGAAATTCTCTTTCACGGGCATGTTTTGAATCACGAACTGTAGTTGCATAGGTTGACCTGTATAAAAAGAATCAGATTAACAAATATTAACTCGTGCATTGTCAACTTACTACAGAAATGTATTTTGATTTATAAAAGCTATTTGTTGTATCCTTCTAGAAACGATATTTTCAACTATATAAAGAAATTTCAGACAACCTACAAACCTTATTACACTAACTAAATAAAAATCAACGGGTGAAAACCAATTGCTCCATAACGTGATTATTAACACCCACTTAATGGAAATGTATTCAGCTAGGATAAAATTACTGCAGTATTTCACATGGGAAACCGGAGGACACTCAATCTAGACAACCAATATAAGGAAATAAATACAATATAGAGCATGCCAACATTAAAAACTGTGTTAACAGAGGGTATGGTCTCAAAAAGGAGGATGCAATGAACATCACCTCTAAAATTTCATCAGAAATAATATCAAGATTACTCCAGTCTTCATAACGACAAACTGGAATAGTAAATGCATGCTCAATTCATGTCTGAAACTGCTAAACATTTAGTTAATGATTTGCTGTAAAATGTTGTTCCTAAAAATAAAATGCTTACTCTGTTATCAGAAGGTCAGGGCACAGGCGATCTATTTGAGCTGCTCCTAGATGTCTATCAGGAGTCATATTGTAATCCCCAGTATAAACAACACTGTTGTCACCAACTTTGATGTAGAACATAGCAGCACCAAGGACCTGCTTGCAAAACATCATGAGATCAACATAAACACAGAATTTGCAAAAACTAATGGAAAAATGTAACTCATATCAAAAATTCTCAAAACAAACATATATTTTCCAATGAGTATAACCTCATTCACAATTTATTTTCAAGATCAACCATGAATGTTGTATAAAGAACGCATGATATCCAGTTCCCCATAAGGGATTCAGTTTGTTGATGCAATGTAAGATGATACTATTAATGTGCACAGTACGAGGCCAAATGAGCCACATACAAGATATGGATCAATGTATTAAAAACTGGAACAGGCCAAGGGATCGACTGAACCAGAACCAGAAGTTGTTCTGAACTGGCCTGCAAACCTGTTTCTGAACAAGTTTACTAAAGAGTACATAAAATATGAAATTATATATATATATATATATGAATGATATCCTGTTTCCCATATGGGATCGGTTTGTTGATGCAATGTAAGATGATACTATCAATGTACACAGTACGAGGCCAAATGAGCCACATACAAGATATGGATCAATGTATTAAAAACTGGAACAGGCCGAGGGCTCAACTTGAATCAGAACCAGAAGTTGTTCTGGACTGCCCTGCAAACCTGTTTCTGATTGAGTTTACTAAAGAGTACATAAAATATGAAATTATATATATATGTCAACATAGATCCGAACCATTAGACACAAAGTATGTAATGTTTTCTCATGGGTATATCATGGAAGGGTGATATGAAAATGGCACCAAGTGAAATGCATCCCAAAATCATACATCACTCTTGTTGGAAAATGTAACTAGGTTCGGTCTTCATTAAATGTATTTGAGTCATTTTGTAATGTACTTGTCAAAAGAATAAAGAAAAGAATTATTATTATTATTATTATGACTTATTAAAGCATGGGTTTCATGCTTGGGTCATCATGTTTTAGGTCAAAGTCCCCATTGAGGACTTCTAGGATTTATTCTGAGTCAATAGAGTCATTGTACTTTTAAAGAGACCCTTCTTGGGCTTTTGAATCATGTAAAAAGGTTAAGTATTGAGTCAAATATGAATTACATTGCCTCCACACCAAGTCGGCCTTAACATGGTCAAGTCGGCCTCAAAGAACGCTATTCAACCTTACCAAAGGGCTATAAATAAAGCCATTCAAATTCCATTTGAAGCACTCTCTCTCACAAGCAAGTTCAATCTCTCTTGAAGTCGGAAGAAGTGCGAAATAGAAGGAGGAGAAGGAAGTGCGAGTTTGGTCTAGGAGAAGGAGAAAGGGAAAATCGAACCTTTGGTGCAACTATCTCTCTCTCGTGCCCTAGTTTGGAAGATCGAAGTTCTCTTATTGATGTCGTAGCCAGTTGTCGTATGATGCCGTAACCAGTTGCCGTGTTGATGTCGTAGCCAGTTGTCATGTGATGTTGTCACCTCAAGAAGCTGTATTGGGCCAAGATCGAAGGTTCTAAGTAAAGATCGAAGTCTCTAAGGCAAGGTCGAAGTTGTTGGGCCGCAGAAAGCGTTGCCAGTTGTTGGAAAATCGAAGTAGTTATATTAGGGTTTGGTTCTCCTTTCTTGATAATTACTTATGAGTGTGTTGGCTTCTTTTATTTCTTTATTATCTTATCTTTCATCAAGCAATTACCATATTATATGTGTATGAAGATCACAAAACAAGAGACACAAGATGTAGGCACTATGCCAGGGCAAAACCCCCATCGAGCGGAAAACCCAGTGAAGAAAATTCTTCCTTTCAATAGTATTCTTTGAGACTCTTCACCCTAGACAAAGACCAGACCTTCCCTCCACACCAAGTTAGCCTCCCAGATCTTTGACCTCTTTCCAGCAACTTCGACTAGGCAGCAGCTTTCGGCATCAGTGAAACTTGGAAGACTTCGATCTCCCAATCTAGGGCATGAAACAAAGAGAAAGAGGCACCAAAAGTTTGATTTTCTTCTTCTCCTTAGACTTCCCCAAACTCGCACTTCCCAGCTACTCTTGAGATATCGAACTAGCTTGAGTTATGATGCTCCAAATGACTTCGACTAGCTTGTATTTATAGGCTCCATGTGAGGTTGAATAAGCGTCCTTAGGCCGACTTGATCTCTTCTAGGCCAACATGGTGTGGAGGATACATAAATCATATTTGACTCCATAGTAAACCTTTTTACATGATTCAAAAGCCCAAGAAGGGTCTCTTTGAATGTACAATGACTCTATAAACTCAATATTAATCCTAGGAGTCCACAATAGGGACTTTGACTAATATAATGATGAGCCAAGCATGAAACCCATGCTTTAATAAGTCATTGTTACAACAATTAAAAAAAAAAAACTTTATTCTTTTGACAAGTTCATTTCATGATGACTTAAATACATCAAATGAAGACCGAACCTAATTACAATTTCCAACACTCCCTCTTAACTAGGGAGGTATTCATCATATACAAATACAATAGAATATCTCAAATGATATGAACAATGAAGAACTTTAGGCACCGCAATGCCATGGACTAGATCCTCGACCTGGGCAATCTATCCATTGGTCTCTCAACAATTTAGGCACCGCAATGCCACGGACTAGATTCCTAACCAGGGAAATCTATCCAAGTGAGAATAAAGTGGACTCGAGCTTTCAACTCCTCTAGGTACCATCAGGCTTATTTGCTAACCACCAACCCAGGGACCTAGGTGTATCCATGGTCAGAGCTCTATGACCCACGCCACCCTCCCTACTTTGGGACCTAGACATCAACACAAAGTGCCAGCCAGATGTTCTCCCAAGCAATGCTTCACTTGCAAAGCCTCAATAAATCTCTTCCATTTCCTTATCATCAATACAATCAGCAATGTCTACCAAACCCAACAGGTTTCTCAGATACTCAAACTTCTTATTCAGAAGAGCCTTTATTAGTATGTCTGCTACCTGTTCATCTATCAAGACATACTCCAACTTCACGATCCCATCCTACACCAGGTTCCTTATAAAGTGGAACTTATTATTGATATGCTTCGTTCTCGAATGAAACACGGGATCTTTAGACATCTTGATACAACTTTGATTGTCACAAGTAATCACAGTAGGACCTAGAGACTTCTTGAACAAATCTGTCAGAAGCTTCCTTAACCAAAAAGCCTCCTTTCCTACTTCACATGCAGCCACATATTCTCTCTCGGCACGACTTAACGTAATGGAATCCTGCTTCCTACTCATCCATGAGATCATAGCAGCTCCCAAACTAAAACATCCTCCAGTAGGGCTCCTTCCATCGGTCTCACTGCCACCCCAATCAGAGTCTATGAAGCCAATTAACTTGACTTCCTTACTATCATACTTTAGCAGTGATATATAGTGCCACGAAGATACCTCAGTATATGTTTAGCAGCTATGCAGTGATCATGACAAGGCTCCAACTGAAACTGACTAAGAATATTTACTGCAGAACATATATTTAGCCTAGTATTTACCAGATACATTAGAGAACCCACCAATTGTTGATAGCAGTGAAACAGGAATCGCCGACTTTGGCGATTAATCGCGAGTCATACTCGGCTCGGCGGCTAAACGATCCAATTGGAAACTCTGTGAGTCAACTCGCGTTGACCGAGTTTGACTCGTGGTCAACGCGAGTTTGACTCGCGAGTCTGGCGATTTAGCCGATTCTGCGTTTTTTTGGCGAGTCCCGCCAGTTTTTTTTATCGGGTTTTGGGTTTCGGATTATGGCGGTAAGGCGTTTATAACTATCTCAGTTACGTGATAGCGCTGTTTCATTGTTTCTGACTTTCTCACTATCGATTGGCGCTGAGTCCGCAGAGCTGCATTCGACGCCGCAGAGCCGGATTGCTGAGTACCTGCGTGAGCCGCCTTCAGCCTTGAGGACCGAGGTAACCTGCGTGAAGTTTGAATGGTTACGTATTCCGCAGAGCCGGATTGCTGAGTACCTGCGTGAGCCGCCTTCAGCCTTGAGGACCGAGGTAACCTGCGTGAAGTTTATTGACAGTGACTTGACATATTAAGTTTTAAGTTTTAACTTTTAACATATATATTATAAAGCTGCATCCGAAAGAAAATTTACCTTGGTTCCAAGACGATTGCTGGCCAGCTACCATTAGACGGGTGCATTGAATTTATCATCACACCGCAATTGCATTAGCACCATCGTCCCACTGCCATCGAATTCGAAATGACTTGCGCATATCCTAAAGTAAGGCACTGGATTATCAAGCCACAACTCGACAAATTGGCATCATATCTAACCGTTCTTGTCCAACAAGTGAATGCACCTTACACCTGGATACATGACCATATGGTCTGCTTATGTGGAAGACGTGCCTATGTCGAAAAAGTTTGGTCCAAGCAATACTCTTGACATTGTATGAATAAGCAAAGCTATCCAATTTGTGAAAAAAAATCACATTCCAATCATGCACCAAATCTCTGACCTTTTTTGCCACGATGTCTTTTCATCATTGAACCAGTTATAACAAAATAACCAAACATTCACCATATATTAATTGCACTACTGATAATAAAAAGCAGGGTTTTGCTGACCTCAGTAAGTTTTGCCTTCAATTCACCAAGTTCTTTGGGCGCCTGTTGATATGTGAATGTAAAAAAATGAGCGTATGTTACATAAGAAGGCCACCTTTACGATAAAGTCAATCTTGACCATATTGAACAGCATGTTATTTCTTATAAGGAGAAACCACAATGTTTAGACAACTAAGCAAACACCCACATCTGTACATACTGATAGAAGCGTGACTAACTAGAAACAAGATTGTATAAAGTTTAAACATAACACTCACCGCTTCAAACAAGCCAGTATTCTGTTTTCCACTGTCAGATGCCCTTGGAGATAGGCCCTCTTCTGATCCTTCAGGAACTGGAGAAGGAGGTTGGGGTGGAGGAGCATAAACCACCCTGAGCTTGCACTCCTCAACAACCTTCCCATCCTCCTTAATAAAAAACTATCAAAAGTTCAAAACAACAGAAATTGGATCTCAGAGCTGAGAACTTAATATTATCAAAATTCCTTCTCTGGATTGGAGGTGCCCTACTTTCCTAGGTAAACACTCTCTGTTCAGGTTGACAGTTGGAAGTTGGAACTCAGTATGTTCAGCAGAAGTCCCTTCATCTTCACATAAATCATGGTTTGGCCCTTATGTTGACCATGTCTTCTTGAATCTGCCTTATATTTGAACTACTAAATTCTAATGCTCTCATCCATGACCGAAGAAAGAGTTAACTGTTAAACAACAGTAGGGCAGCCAAAAGAGGTGCAGCCCTACAGAGAAAAATAAACCCCAGCACAAGTACACTAGAGAGAGAGAAATAATCCAGATTCCAAGCACAGGGTTCTGCTTTTATTGAAAGGCAACATTTCTATATGTTTACAACTTTACTGACATCTGTCTTCATTTAATTTTTTAAATTTCTAGCATATTTTAAATTTTTGGATCATTTTTAAATTTGATTTTTTGTTGTCTTTCACAGGAGCCACAAATTAAATAGAAGCCAGACTCCAAATCTTAACAGAAGCCACAAATTAAACACAAGTTCAAAGCAACAACAATGCCGAGAGAGCGGGACTTTGCTTGGGCTTATTGTGACAAGATTCCCGGAAAATCCATGCTCCTTTGTAAATTTTGCAAAAAGGAATGTAGTGGAGGCATTTATAGATTCAAGTTCCACCTTGCACAAATACCTGGCCATGATATAGGTCTTTGCGGCAAGGTTGACGACAATGTCAAATACCAAGCAGCCTTGGCCCTTGATATGTTAGAGCAGCATAATGCCAAGAAAGCAAAGCAAAATGCTGAAATAGGAACTGTTGGAGTTGATACTTTTTCTGCCACTAGCCCCATGTCACCTCAATCTGTTGAATCCTCAATGCCATTCCCAAGTTTTCCACACATGCCTCCAAGGCCAAGTCAAACTCAAAGCCATGCGAGTCCTTCAACTCCTTCCTTCAACACTGGAGGTGGAAACATAAACACCTTTTTTGCTCCCCGCACAAAACCCGGTTCCCAACCTACCTTGGATGGCACTGGTTGGAAAAAAAATATCTATAGTCAGGCAAGGAAGGCCATTGCTAACTTTTGGTACTATTCTGACATACCTTTCCACTGTGCCAGAAGTCCTTATTGGCAAGCTATGATTGATGCAATTGCTGTTGCAGGTCCAGGGTTCAAAGCCCCTACATCAGAGAGCCTTAGGACAGATATGTTGTTAGAGAGTGTTGAAGATGTCATGCTTGTGCTAGCTGAGTTTCGTTCATCATGGGTAGAAACAGGGTGCACCATCATGAGTGATGGATGGACAGATTAGAGGAATAGAACTTTAATAAATTTCCTTGTATCTTGTCCCGCAGGCACAATGTTTCTCAAATCAGTGGATGCTTCAGACAAGGTTAAGACTGCCCAACTTATCTGTGAAATGATGGAGGAAGTCGTTCAAGAAGTGGGAGAAGAACATGTTGTACAAATTGTCACCGATAATGCAGCGAATTATATGGCTGCTGGTAGACTTTTTGAGATGAGGCACCCCATTATTTTTTGGACCTCTTGTGCTGCCCATTGCATAGATTTAATGCTTGAGGACATTGGTAAGCTTCATTGGATACATGAGGTTGTGGAGAAGGCAAAATCCATAACCAAATACCTATACAACCACACTATTGTCCTAAACACTATGAGAATATACACTGAAGGTAAAGAAATTGTTCGACCTGCAGTGACTAGATTTGCAACAAATTTCATATCTTTGAAATCTGTGGTTGAGCAAAAGATAAATCTGAAGAGGATGTTGTTGGGACCTGAGTGGATGGGATCTAAACATTTCAAGACCCCTGAAGGCATCGAAATTGCTGCATTTGTGTTTAATGATGGCTTCTGGAAAGATGCCGAAGAGATTATTGCTGTGACGGAGTCCCTTGTTAGAGTTCTCAGGTACTTCAAGTCTTTTAACTTTTTCATTTTTTAAATTTCATTTCAAGTTTCTTTTTATTTACAATGTTTCATATTTCTTTAAATTTGGATGCTTGAACTTTCAGGATGGTTGATGGTGACAAACCCGCTATGGGTTACATTTATGAGGCGATGGATATCGCAAAGGAGGCCATCAAAAGAAGATATGGGGATGATGAGACAAAGTATATGCCTCTTTGGGACATTATAGATGCACATTGGGATAGGCAATTGCATTCCCCCTTACATGTTGCTGGGTACTTCTTAAACCCACAATATTTTTATGATAAGAGAAAATTTAATGAGGATGGGGAGGTTGGCAGAGGACTTATGACATGCGTGGAAAGGTGCTTCCCTGATCCAGAACAACAAAGTCGTGTCTTTTCCCAACTACAAGATTATAGGGCACCATCTAAATTGCTTGCCTATACCAGTGCCATAAGACAAAGGTCTAAGATGTTGCCAGGTACCCAGCTTGAAGGCTTCATCAATTCATTAAATTTGTTTAAACTTTATTTTGTATGTTAAATGTTTTATTAAATTTTCTTTTCTTTTTAAGTTTTTAGTATTTACTATTTACTAATTTAGTACTTCTAGTCTTCTACTCACAAACCCTTACCACTTGCTAGGTCTTTGGTGGCAAAACTTTGGTAGTGATACGCCAGATTTGAAGAGATTTGCCATTCGAATCTTAAACCAAGCATGCAGTGCTTCAGGTTGTGAACGCAACTGGAGCATGTTTGAGAAAATACATTCTAAGAAGCACAACCAATTGACACAAAAACGCTTGAATGACCTTGTATTTGTCCATTACAATCTACGACTTCGCAACAAACAAATACAAGGTGAGATTCGAGAGCTTGAATTTGAAGGTTTCATAATCTAGTTCGTACTTTAAAGTTTAAAGTTCAAACTTCAAACTTCAAAGTGAAATTTTAATTCACATTTCAATGTCTCATGATAATGACAGGTATGGATCATTCACCAATCGACCTTGAAGAGATAGATTTGCAAGCTACAAATGCGGCAAACTGGGTTCAATTAGATGAGCCTCCTCTTTTAAGCCTTCATGACTTGGAGAACTTTGAGAGTCAAGCAAGCGAAGGAGTGGAAGGAATCGCTTCTAGTTCTCACTCTTAAGAGTCTTAGACTCTTAGTTGCTGATTTTTTTTCTGATTAGTATGCAGTTTTTAACTTTTTTGTAAACTTTTAGAAGCATATGCTTCTAAGGACTCAAGACTCGGTGCTTTGGATCATGTGTGGACTCATAACATATATGAGATACTTATTTATTCATGATATTTTGGACATCTATTGATATTATGCATTGTTTGGACATGCCTTTACCCAATATTAATGAAAAATGGTTTTTTTAATTCAATATATGTGTATATTTTTATTTAAAGAATTCAACGATTTTTTGCCGATTTTTTCCCGATCCAATTAAAACTCTTCGCTCTTTTGCCTCGCCGATTTATTGCCGATTCCGAGTCTGGTAACATTGGTTGATAGGAGGTAGGATCCACGAGACTAGAGTCAAAGTCCCTCAACTTCTTGAGATTGGTGATCATAGTAGTAGTCATCAGCTTGGAATTCATTATCCCAAATTTCTGCAACAACTTGATGATGTACTTTCCTTGCCCCAAATATATCTCCATAGGTCCCTGCGATACTTCTAGACCTAGGTAATAGCGCATCAGTGCTAGATCCTTCATTTCAAATTCAACTGCCAACATCTTCTTGCATTCTTGAATTCTTCGCTCCACACTTATGATGAATAGATCATCCACATATAGTAGAATAATGACGGGCTCATCATTCACGACCTTGATGTAGAGATTCAGATCAGCAAAACTCTTCACGAACCCAATTCTAAGTAGATATGCATCCATCCTTGCATACCATGCCCTAGGTGCTTGCTTCAAACCATATAGGGCCTTCTTAAGTCTGCAAACATGAGAGTCCCTGCTATTAACTTCAAAGCCTTCGGGTTGTTCGATGTACACTTCCTCATCAATGGTCCCATTCAAAAATGCAGTCTTCACATCCATTTGATGGATATTCCACCCCATTGTAGCAGCCAATGAAACCAACAATCTAATGGTAGTGTACCTTGTTGTAGGTGCAAAGGTTTCTTCATAATCAATGCCTTCCTTTTGAGAGAAACCCCTTGCAACAAATCTTGCTTTATACTTGTCTATACTTCCATCAACTGCATGTTTGATCTTATAGATCCATTTAGATGTGACAACCGATTTGTCACTAGGTCTAGGAACGATTTCCCAAACCCCATTCTTCATGATGGATTGATATTCTTCCTGCATTGCTTTCTTCCAAACCTCTTGATGCGCAACTTCCTTGAATGTAGATGGTTCGACTTCAATCAATTTTGTCATATATGCAGCATAACCAGAATATATCTTTGGTCTCTTTCTTTCCCTAAAGGTTCCTTTCGCAACTTCATGTCCTTCAACATCTTCCAATGTAGCTTTCAACCAATTTGGCCTCTTCCTTGTGGTTGGGATGACCACCAATTGAATAGGCTCATTTGGTCCTTCTTCTTCGAGATTTGTAGTAGAGTTTTCATGATGAACTACTTCTTCTTCAAATATGGGAACTTCTTCATCATATGAATCAATAGGAATATCCTTTGATTTCTTGTATGCTTGATTTTCATCAAATATGACATTCCTGCTTACTTCAATATATCTTCCTTCCTTGATGTAGAAACTATATGCTTTGAAGAGAGACTATATCCAACGAATATTCCCTTGATACTTATAGAGTCCAAATTCTTTCGCTTGTCTTTCGGAACATGGATATATGTTGGACTTCCAAAGATTCGGAGGTGATCCACACTCAGCTTCTTTCCTATGAATACTTCTTCAGGCATTGTATTATCAAGACTCTTATGAGGACTTCTATTTTGAATGTATATGGTTGTCATCACTGCTTCTCCCCATAAGAACTTTGGTAGGTCTTGATCAAGGAGCATAGTTCGAATGCCTTCTTCAATTGACCTATTCTTCCTTTCGGCTAATCCATTGTGTTCGGGATAACAAGGAACAATGAGCTCCCTCTTAATACATGTTTCCTTACAATATGCAATCAATTTCTTAGAAGTATAACTATATTCCCCACCACTGTCAGACCTCAGAGTTTTTATCTTTCTTTCGGTTAGGGTTTCCACTTCAGCCCTAAACTCCTTGAACTTATCAAATACTTCATCTTTTGTTTTGAGGAGGTGGAACCATGTCTTTCTAGAATGATCATCAATGAATGTCACATAGTAGAGAGGACCTCCAAGTGATTTGTCAGACATGGGTCCACAAACATCGGAATGGATGGGGTCTAATATCTCTTTAGACCTAGTTTCACTATTATGAAATGGCTTTCTTGTATGTTTTCCCAAAGAGCATCCCTTGCACACATATTCATGATCTAACTTCATATTAGGAATACCATGAACAAGTTGACTAAGAGTAGGGATGACCTTATAATGTAGATGACCATACCTCCTATGCCACAACACAATGGGACTTATTTCCAAATGAACCAAAGCTTGAGGAGGTGGTATAATGACTCTATAAAAGGCTTCCTTCACGGACTCCAATAACCCTAGCTTTATCGATGCTAGAGTCTTTTCCCCAAACCAATTCTTTTCCATCAACAAAAGCAATTATTTTCCCTTTATCTTCTAAACAAGAAATAGAAAGCAAATTCTTTTTCAAACCTGGAACATATATAATGTTGTTGAGGTGCAGCTTCGATCCATTATCCAGCTTCAACAATGTTGATCCCAAGCCTCTAACAGCATAGCTTTTGTTGTCAACCAATTCCACTGCATGAGAACATGGCTCCTTTGATAGTGTATGAAGTTGTTTACTTTCCCCTGTCATGTGTCTCGATGCTCCACTGTCAATGATCCATGCATTGTCATCATTAAGAGATCCTATAAGGGTAGCCAAGAATCCTTGACTTTTGACCTTGTTGAACAAGAAGTAGATGACCTTCTTGATCCAGCTTCCAGTAGTGTTGATACCCATTCTTATGTAGTTAATCATAGAGGGAGAATCCATGTCAACAAAGAGATCTTCGAGTCTTCCTGACCTTCGCTCTAAAACCATGTTGGAAAATCAAAGTAGTTATATTACGGTTTGATTCTCCTTTCTTGATAATTATTTGTGAGTGTGTTGCCTTCTTGTACTTCTTTATTATCTTATCTTTCATCAAGCAATTACCATATTATGTGTGTATGAAGATCACAAAACAAGAGACACAAGATGTAGGAACTTGTTGAGACAGATTATACATTGAATCTATTTGGCTCAAATATCTTGAGTTCAGTTTTAAGAAGAGAGGTTCAAAATGTAAAAGAAGTTGAATGCCTCATCAGTGTTGAAGAATAAAGATAAATTGTTATTACTACAATGATTTCGAAGCAAGACAAGGAAAATTAAGGAATTATGGGATAACAAACCTGTACCCTTCTTTGAAGACATTGCTTAGTTTGTATTCAATAACAAGATGTTTTGAAAAATTCTTTAAGTATCAATGCTATTTGTTGAACCTTGCAAAATGCATTACGTTTGTTGCTAACATTGATTAAGCCAGAGTGTTTAAGTACTTAAGGATTAGACATATTTTGCAAATATGAAACAAGGATGTTCAGCCCTAGAATCTATTCTTTGCAATGAAAAGTATCACTAATATACATTTGAAGAAAGCACACCTTGATGAAGTTAGTATGACAGAGAGGTCGAGTCCACTTCAAGTTTGAAAACCAAAAGTATGATGGGTCATTTGTAGAACTTATCATTTCTACCAGGAAGGATAGTCTTTTGAGTTGAAAAAATCAAAAATCAATGATCAACTGAAAATACATATTTGCGATAGTATCAGTATGCTCTCTTGAGAAAGATATCTCGCATTTATTGAGAATTCTTTATAAGTCTAGTATATCCATATTTGTTTGCTGAGATAAGGAAAGGAGATTTGGCACATTACAAAGACTCTTGGTCTTGCAAAAAGGAGTTCTGAAAAAATAGGGTTTGTAAAGCCTAGATTATTTTTGAAGGATAATGAAGTTCTAGGGCTTGGAAATAAAACCTGTACTAGGCGTTTCTGCTAAAAGGAAGAAACCCTAGATTATGTAAGGAAGGAATGATATCATGTTGATGATGAAGACAATAATATTAAAGTTACAAGATAGATGCAAGAAGACAAAGATCAAGAGGGCATTGACATTTCCCTATAATCCTCAAAAGATAAGTATTTTATCTCTCTTCTTTTATTATTATTATTGTTGTTGTTTTACTCTCCTGTCTTTGTATTTTTTGCTTGGTTATAATTGTTCTTTCATGGCCTCCTAGTGAGAATTGCAGGTACATGTTGAAGACTACCAAGACTCTGGCAACAGATGAAGTGAAAGAACAAATCAAAGATTGTGACAATAGGAATTTCCCAGAATCGATAATCTATATTAAGAGATATTGCACTAGATGAGATCCGAGCTCAGAGGGAGTACGCAGATTAGCAAGTTTACCTTGATTGTGCCAAAGAGAAGTCAATAATGGCTTCCAAACAGATCTACAAGATCTAGAATTCAGTGGATGGCAGCATAGACAGGTACAAACCGAGAGTTAAGAACAGAAGGTTCTCCCAAAAAGAGGGAGAGGATCATGACAAGTGGTTTGCTCCAATTGTCAAGTACACTTCTGTTAGAACTATTATCATTGCTTTGAAAATTGCACCAGGTGAATGCAGAGATTGCTTTCCTCAATAAGTAATTGAGGAGGAAGAAGTGTACATAGAGCTATCTTAGGGCTTTAAGGTGCATGAGAATAAGTCATATGATTGAAAAAGGCTTTGAACAATCACAAGCAGACACATTGCGCTTGGTTGATCCTATTTGATTTGTCTCTGATGGAACCAACAAGACTCTCGTGTCAAAGGAAGCAGTTGAGGCAAAAAGAATTGCCTTTGTAACAATAGGAGCAATGAAGAAGCCTTGTTTTGGCTTCAGAGGGAGTTGACCTCTAAGTTTGAGATGATGGTCTATCAAGCTAAGGGAATAGCCAAAATTACCACAACAAGATATGTTTCAATGTGAGGGAGCAACCAGTAAGGGTGATAGGAAAGCAGTTGTGGTGATGAATCCAGTGAAGGAAACAAATCAGTTTATGATTGATCCAAGGCATGTTGCTCAACATGTGTTGGAGTACCAGCAATGGTACAGTTGGTCATGGCACAGTCAGTTATGGTTTGAAATATGTCTCAAACAGTGAAGTATAGTTACAGATTTAGATTCAGCAGTGTTGAGCAATGAAAGGATTCATCAGGATATTGCTTTAGTTTGGAGTCTGGACTCTATTATAATTCCTTGGACGAGCAGGAAGCAGACATTTGTCGCACTCAGTATTGCGGAGGTTGATTATAATGCAGCTGGATTGGCAAGTTGACAAGCAATATGGCTTCAAAGGCTACTTGCAGGATTGTCTTGATTAGGTGCAGGTGACGACCATGAGAACAATTCGAACCATAGTGAGATCCAGCATTGCAACTTGGTACAAAAGGAAGTAGTGTGGCTTCAATGTTATTCTATAGTAGCAGATTGTTGGCAAAGATCCTGTCACGGGATGAAGCCTACATATACTTCAGGAACAAGCTTGGACTTCTTAAGTGATGAGATAGCATCATGAATTGACATTCCCCCTATGTCAAGTATATTGACCCGAATTAGGCAAAATGGTCCGGCAGAGGACAATCATTCTTCTTGTGAAGTATGTTGACGCGAATTAGGAAGAATGGTCTTGGAGCATTAGGCCCCAAATTACTCAGGTAGAATGTGGCCTTTGACAATTCACCATATGTCAAAGATATTCACCCGAATGATTGTGAACCAAGAGTAGTTTGTATACCATGTGTTAGATAGACTGGAATTATGGTGACTAGTTGATGCTAAATGATATACCATGTGTCACAATTGGTGACAAGATTATGGTAGCTTGTTGATGTTGTTGGTTTGCCATGTCTCACAATTGTTGACACAAGTATGGTATCTTGTTAATGCTATTGATTTACCATTTGTCACATGTGCGAAGAGGACTGAGGAAGAGGTTGAGTTTCCCAAGGAAGATGATTTTCTATGGCAGCCAAATTTGTCTAGTATTTGACCAACGTTGACCAGCATTTTACCTCACACGTGTATTATCTGGGCACATTTCTGATCAGTTTCACTGCAGTTGACCAAATTCCTGAGGCAATTGCAGGAGGTCAAATTTCAGCCTGCTTGACCAGAGTTGACTAGCTGAGGCAGAAGGTCAAATTTCTATCTGTTTGACCAGGTTTGACCTTCGTGGACTTTATGGTCAGTTTGACCAAGTTTGACTCGCAAAAATCATATTGTACATTTTTTGAATTGAACAATTTCTCCTAAAAAAATATTGTTGGATTTTTCCCTAGTTAGGGTTTTCGCATGTAAAAATTTTTGTCTCTTAGTGCTTGGCTATCTCTTTATGATCCTATTGTCATTATTGCATTACAGTTGAGATTTTCTATGTATAATTTGCTTAATGATATATGTGATATAAGTAACTTGATTAAGAAATCATTAGAAAGTAATTATTAAATTAGAAGATCAGATTTCTCCCTAAAAATAGACATGGTATCAGAGCAAGGTTAAGAGAGTAGCCACCAAAACAAGTGATATGGACCTCATTTGAAGAGCAAGTTAAAGACATAGGCCAAGAAGAAATTTGTATGGCTCATTGTATGAAGAGCAAGGATCAAAGTTTAAATTATCTTTGTTTTGATCTATCACTGAGACACAAACTCAACCTAATTTGAGGTCTATTCTACGACGAACCTGAACATGTGTTAGGGCCACAGTAGCACTGTGAAGGCTGCATCCTGAGCATCAAGTTTTGTTATATCTGAGGCAAGAATGAGGCATGTTCTGCAGCCTTTCCTTCACAGAATTCGGAGACATCCATTCTTTATTCTAAAAGGTTGATTTGTGGCAAAATTAAGGACCATCTGAAGCATGTGTCTCAGACCTGTAATAATTGAAGTTTCGTATCTATACTGACAGCAAACGTAACCCTTGTCTGAGGAAGATTTCAACCCCCATTCGAACCTAATTTGGCCTTGTCTCTAAGGTAAAAATCCGGCCCTGTATTAGGGTGGAACTGGAGCATCTTTGGCCTACTTTGAGGCCCATTCTTTTTGTTGAGAAATGCATTAGGGCAGCATTAGAGAAACTTATTCTTGATTTCTCTAACTTGACATTTACCTATGATATTATATTTTTCTTTTGTTGATTATATTAGTGTTCTTATCATTAAATAAATGCCAAAAATACAAAATGAACACCAGATGTAGGCACTCAGCTAGCGAAAAACCCCTATGAAGGGGAAAACCACGTCAAATTCTTCCACTGGTAGATTCAACTCAAATTAAGACAACCTGGACCTTTTGACCAAAAACATAGACTCCCTCCATCCACCAAGTCAGCCTTCCATCTGATTAGGTCAAACTTCAGTCAGAATCTTCAAAGGTCAACATGAACCAGTCCTTCAAAAATCTTGGTCCCTTTTGTAGTCCTGAAGCTTGACTTTCCAACTTTGGCACTGCAATTTTCTTCAATGACAGAATGTGACCCATTTCAGACTTCCTTTTCTTCTTGCTTGGCATTCTTTTAATCTTGTTATAGAATAGTCTCTCCCTTATGTGGTTTGTACTTCTTCTTTTCTTCAAATTGCAGATCGAATGTCTTAAGTGGATGATCTTCACAATAGGTCGAATAGCTCCCTTATATATAGTGGTTCGATGCTCTAATATGAGGTTGACTTGACAACTTGTTTGAGGCCGACTTGAAGGGTGTGGAAGCCGACTTGGTGGAGTATAAGACACAAAAAAATAACTTTCTTTTCTTAACATAAGGAGCCCAAGAAGGGTCTAATACATTTGACTTTGACTATTGACACAAACCTAGAAGCCTTCAATGGAGGCTTGACCTAGAAACAAAATACATAGAGCATGAAACACATGCTCATAAAATAAATTTTCTTTTATAGTAATTTTTCTTTTTTTTCCTCTTGACAAATAGATTACATAATGACTCAAATACAATTATGAAGACCGATACTAGTTACATTCTTCAACACTTTTGAGACAAAATTCAACCTCCCTCGAGACTTTTCTTGAGACCTAGTCCAAGTTTAGTTGAGGCCTGTTTTAAGGCTCCTATGAAGCTAATCAACTCTGAAGTTGATGCAAATTCTAAGAAGGCTAACGCGATTCAAATTCCAAGGTTTCCTGAGGCATAATGAGTTTTAAGACAAAGTCAAGGTCTTATCAGCAAAAAAGGCATATTCGATTTGTAAGTACCGTAATCTTTGTCTTCTTATGTAGCAAATGGTATGGATATGCTTTGTGTAACTCTTTTTAGCATCGAGGTTAATAAGATGAGGGCAACTATGTTACTTCATGATCTTGATAAAAAAATTTGAGATAAAAAGGTTAAGTTGAAAATACCTTGTATATGTTGTTGAAATTAAAATAGTATTGGTTGAGATCGTGCTAGTACTTGATCCCTGCCAGATCGAATTGGTATATGGCAGAGTTTTTTTAGATATGGCCATTTTGATCATTTGAAATTTGATCAAAAGGTACATCTTTGATTGATCCACCAAGGAAGTTTCTCCTGAGCCAAAGGGAGTTGAGGAGAAAGGCTCCTTCATATCGAGCAAAAAAAGAATATATTTTAAAGTATGAAGTTTTTATAAAGATGGAAGACCTAGAAGAGAAATTGGAAGTTACAACCTGGATTAAAGTCCTAAGGGTTTGTGAAACCCTAGAACCAGACCTATTGACTTAGTTGCCAAGGCTTTGAGGTACATGGGCAAGAGTATCATATTTGTAGACTTAAGAAGTTTTTGTACAGACTGAAGCAGGCTTGGTATTCTTAGATCGATGGATACTTGATGAGTCTTGAAAGTGAGCCTATGATCTTATATGACTTATCTATGACGAGAGCAGAAGAACTTACGTTACAGAGGGAGCAACCCAGGAGGAGGATTTGCTTCTGCCATAGAGAAAGTAGTCAGGATTACCACAGGAAACTTTGTTTCAGAGGGAGTTGACCTCTGAGTTCAAGATGATAGATCCTAGTTTAATGCACTACCTCCTTGGTAAAGGGAAGTATACTATTGAGATCCTTCAGAGATTTGGGATGATGGATTGTCATGAGATTGAGATTAAGATTTGTCAAAAAGATGGAAAGTCTCCAAGAGCAATACACCTTCTATGAGTCGACCATGCCAAATAGCAACTATGCTTCAGTGACTAGAAAGGTTTCAATGTCAAAGGAAGCACCCAGTCAGGGTGACCAGAGAGCAGCTGTGATGACGGATCCAGTGAAAGAAGTCAATCAGTTTATAATTGAGCTGGGGCATGCAATGCAACATGTGTTGAGGTACCGACATGATATACTTAGATATGAATTGAAATGATGAAGTACAGCTACAAGGATATACAGATTCAAATTGTGCAAAGCGTGCAGAAGACATGAAGAGAACATCAAGATTTTGCTTCAGTGTGGGCTCTACTATGATATATCTTGGATGAGTAGGAAGCAGACATCAATCGCACTTCGCACTACAAAGGCAGAGTATATTGCAACTAGTATCGCAGGTTGTGAAGTAGTATGGCTCTGGAAGTTGCTCGCAGGATTGTTTGATCAGGTGTTGGAGACGGCCATGATGACAGGTCAAGGCACATTGAAGTACCACTATATTCAAGACATGGTACAAAAGGGAGCAGTGAGGCTCCAATGCATTTCTATGGATGAGTGGGATGTTGATATTTTCACAAAACCTCTTTTCGAGGATGAAGTTTGTATACTTCAAGGACAAGCTTAAAGTAGTTGAGGATGTCTCCCTCAATGAGAAAGAGTGTTGATTGCGTAGCATCAAGGGCAAACATTCTCCCTAGGCCAAAGGTATTGACTAGGTTGCCATGTAATGTGGTTAGGAAGAATGATTCAAAGAGCATCAAGGCCCAGAGTGCTGCCCTGGTTAGAAAGTTTTGACCATATTGCCAAGAGATGCTTGGATAGTGGGTAGAGTGAGTGCCTTTAGCATTGGGCAAGTGTATTACCATTTAATTGGCATGTAGGAATGGTAATTGGCACAAGGTTTCACCATTTTTGGTCAAAGGTATTGACCTTGCTACCAGTGACGACTTGTTGGGTTGGTGGCCCAGGACTAGTCTTGTTGACCCCCGTTAAAATAATCTGACCATATCGCCAAAAGGGTATTTGGCTAGTGGGTGACTAGATCCATTTGCTAAAGGGATTTGACTAGTAGGTGACTAGATCCTTTGCATGATGTTGATGCAGGATGCTTTCCCCATGAAGTGGATGGATACATTAACATAGTAGGCTCATTAAATATTTTCTTAGGAAGGAGAAATTTTTTTTTCAACAAAGTGGACATCTAATGAAGTGAAGGTGAATACCTCCCTAGCTAAGAGGAAGTGTTGTTTTTGGGTAGTTGCAGTCAATATTCCCCAGCTACTCAAGTCATCCCTTAAAGGAAATTTAAATTTGAATTTTTGAAATTAAAATTGCCTCCAAAAGTAAGGTCGGCCCAACATAAGCAGACACCACTTGGGGCCCTCCTCATTTCATCACTCACTCACATCAAATATTCTATTTATCTCACATGTGAGAAGAGGACTAAGGAAGAGGCCGACTTTCCTGAGGAAGATGATTTTCTATGGCAGCCAAATTTGTCTTGTATTTGACCAGAATTTTACCTCACACATGTGGCCGCAACAGTTGACTATTTGACCGAGATTTTATGGCCATGTTTCTAATCAGTTCCACAGCAACTGACCTAATTCCTGAGGCAGTTGCAATGCCATAAAACCAAGCACCATGGAAATGAAGCTAGGAAGACCAGCCATCACTGTCCACACACTAGGGATCTAAGACACACTCTCACATAAAGATCATCCCACGTGGCTTTAGAGGGTTTTAGATTTGCATTCCTTGGGTTTACAATGGTGATGCCAAAAAATGAATATGTGCATATATGTACCCCTGCTGAAAGAGGGGTAACATGCCCCATTAGCTTGGACCACTCACCCAAGGACATAATTTGGCAAGATCTTAGTGTTTACACCTCCATCATGAGTGCAGATGACAAGAGCAATTAGCCCCCCTTCTTTCTAAAAGTGTTTATTTTCTTTTCTCTCCACTTTTTCTAGCTATGCTTTACTATTACTTATTTACATTAAAATTAGATATAAATTCTCTTTTAATATTCTCTTTGCTAGGAGATGTAACGTGCACTTAGTTTATAGTTGTTAGTGCATGTTTAATCTCAAATCCCAACGACTTATTTTGGTCATTCAGGGGCACTAGTAAATATAAATTATATATACTCAATGAAAGTTGAGAGTAGGTCACCTCAGAAGTTAGAACACAATAGAATGGAACATTTTCATAAAAATGAGAAATATAAGCTTAAATTTGTATTGTGATTGCTTTTATATTTAAGTGGAGAATCAAAAAGGATGATAAAAATGCAACCAAAAGTTATATAACAATGAATAGGTGCGTAGATAAGGTAGAAGGGAAAAAATAGGAATATTTTTCCTCCTAACCATAACAACATCATTGTCTCTAACACGACTTACCATGAGCCAAACTACTTCATGGTTTGATTCAAGATGCTCCTCTTCAGAAATTGTCAATTCAAGACAAAGAGTCTCCATTTATAACAAATGTGAAGTGATGAGTGGATATATTTAAAGTGATTAAAAAATGATGATTGAGTGCAATGTATTTGTAACATGCCATCCTTCTTAACAAACAGTTACAGTCTCTAGCGAAGATCAACCCATATCACTTGTAATATTTTATAACTGTTCAAGTATGATACAATTCTGATCTCTAGCTTGAAAATTATTTGGCTGTGAATTATACATGGCCAACCACTCTACTCCGTGAAGCTCACTTATATCTTAGAATTTCCATTCAAAAAGAAAGCTAGTTAACTGAACTAGCAAGAAATTTACGAAAACTTACATGTCCAGCATAGTAAGCTCGAATCTGGAGATCAGTATCAACTGGCACTGTTTCTTTCAAATCTACTGCGGTAACTGCATGCCAGAAACAAAATGCATAAATTATAATAGAATGTTAACAAAGGAAAAATATTTCAGAATAAAACAAAGGATTGGAAAAAAAAAACAATTTGAAATTGAAATAGAGAATTGGTGGGTCTTGATTATAAGGCTTTCATCATGAAATAGAGGATGACTACAATGAAATGATCCATGCATATAACTAGATAATGAAAAATACAACACATCCAAACTAGGCATAGTTTTGTTTTCTAATACATTAACTAAGTTGAGAACAATGGATGCATGAACAAGTATCACAGTGGTTATGAAAGTTATGAAAAAGTCACCTTGCTCTAGATTTATTGTTGAGAAATTAAGGGCAATACAATTTTTCTATTTCTCTTTACTATGATAACTGCTTGAGACATTATTTTTCTTCAGATTTGATTGATATTATTAACATGTAGTGTTATCATCAACCAGCTATCAAAAACAAGAAAATCAATCATGCATAAGTACACAAGATATTGGCACCATGCCAGGGCAAAAACCTCTCCAAAACTTGAGAGGAAAAACCCTTGAACTCTTTCTTATAGAATCTTTAATGAGAAGTTACATGACCCAAACATTGACCCAAAAATGCCTTCAACATCAAATGACAATACCTAAAAATGTGTACGCAATCACATTGTTCAATTTTGCAGTGAATGAGCATGACAGTCTGCACCAAACAATTCGGATAGACTCTCCTAGCCTCTATCTATCCTCGCATTACAAGTAGATACCTCATACGCTGCCAAGGTGATGATTAGAGCTTGTCTACAAGACTTCACAAGGCAACAACGTTGACTGTCAACACAATGAAGGTAGAAGCCATAGATTTCAGAATGTATGCATATGCGTAAATGGAGTTAGGGCTCTCCTAGCCCAACGAAATCCTTGCACCTTTTCAACAGCAGTCTCCTTCTTGGGTTTGCAGCTAGAACAGCCCTTCAAACCATCCACACGGTTACATGATGCAAGACCCTAACCCAGATCCGAACATCGTGATGAGAAGCAGGCTCGATGGTGACTTCGCATGAGGGGACAGACTTCCTCACGTGCTGCGGCTACCTTCTCTTTCCTCGACCTTAATGTTGTTGCTCTTCTTCGTGAGAGAGATGAAATTGAATTGCATTTTGGAGGAGCCAAACGTGGCCTATATATAGGCTTTCCCTCTCATCCATTGAGCCAACGTGAGCTTGGATTAGGCCGACGTATCTCTTTGATTAGTTAGCTGAGCCGACGTGAATCCACAGTCTTCCTTTGAGCAGTTTTTCTTGAGTAAATCTGTGGGTACACATTTGAGTATTTCTTTGATGATCTAGAAGGACTTACATTCATTTCATTTACATAAATAATACATGACTGTCTTCATTTTTACATGACTTGTCTTGAGCTCTTAATTAGAGCAAAAATAATTATTTTTAATACAAAAATACATTGATGCAAAAATTTGACATAATGAAGATTGAACCTAGTTACACTATTTTCAACACTCCCTCTTAACTAGGCAGGTATTCATACGTACATGGCACATGGGCATTCTCAATGCAATAGTTCTCATAAGCAAAGAGTCAGATTAGTTATCCATCTGTTATAGCATCATTTCAACCAACATTGTTTCCATTTAGCAAGGCCTTGACTAACAACTCTATCTCTCACTTAGATCAGAGCACACAATGTTGGCGAGACCAATGACTGATAGACACGCATCATCATTGTCTCTCTTAGGGTCATACCCACCCAGGTGTTCTTCCGAGTATGCCCTACTAGGACTATTCTCATCTTGGGTTCCTAGCCCTCAAGAATATCGATCCTCTTGCCCACTCTTGTCTTGGATGCCCTACCACATCCTCAAAGAGTGTCGGATGCCAGATGATTACACAATCCTCCATTCTTTCTTCCAAACTGAAGACAAGAATGTCGTGTCTAACTCTCCCTCTTAATCAGGGACGAGTTCCAAGTTTCTCTTTTCTCATAAACTTGCTCGAGTTCCTTTGCTCATAGGAACTTCCCAAAGCTCCCTCTTACCCAGGGACTCTATCATCAGTGCTTTATAGGGTCTTCTAGTTGACTAACGATCCAAGACTTCGATGTCATCAATTTCTTCACATGTAGGGTTCAGCCATCCATCACTTTCCTCCGTCATGTCATTCCTTCTTTCCCAGAAAGTATCCTCCTTGGCTTTACATCTGGGGCTTCCTTCATAAGCTCATCTGTCTTCACTTTTCTTCAATAGTGATTGCTCTGGATCACAAGGTACATAGTTGTGACATCCTTCACAACTCTCCTTTCCTTGATCCTGCACACATACCCAGACTTTTCCAAGAGGTCAAACACCAAAAACAAATCACATATTACCTTTTGGTGATGGCCTTCTTTTAGTGACATCTTCTTGTAGGTATCAATCATCTTGCATACATGTTGACACATCTCCCAATGATATCTATTGTCAAGGGTCCTCATCTTTTCAGACTTCTATCAAAGTCTTCACATCATTCTGGGAGGTTTCTTGGTCAAGTCTTCTTGATCCTTTGGATGTTGACTGCCTTTGTCATGGTTGCATGTTTCACAATCTCTTTCATCCTCATGTCTTTCATTCCCAGGAGCTCTCAGAGTTCTTCAATTGTAGTCAACTACCTCATACTTCATATGAGGACATATTATGTTGATTTCATCTAGTTAAACTTATGTCTTTCCGCATCCTTTCAAAGGAGGAGATCTATTTCCTTTTGATCATGCTTGATCTATTTCACCTGCAACCATACATCATGACCTTACAATATTAAATATAAACATAAGCATACACACCTTGTTTTACCTTTGCTACTTCCTTGATTGAAAAGATCTTCAATCCCTTGGTCTGCTACATTTCTCATGTCATTGGACCATCGTCTCATGAATTCCAAAGGTTGGATTTCATGATGAAACACTTGTTGCCTTTCCTGACTAGGGGATCCTCCGCTGAGGTTTTCATCAGAGAATCTTCAAGATCTTGTATATCCCCATCTGGAAAATGCTTCCTTTGTCCTGGATGACTTCTTCCTTTCCTTTAATTTCCTTTATCTTTCAGATGATATGAACTCTTCTCCATAACCTTCCATAGTACTGAATCTTAGCTATACTAAACTGTCTTGAGGACCAAACTCCCCTTCTCATGCTTTAGTCTTTTAACCTTCAGCACTTTTGTCCACAACTTATCCTTTTTCCATTTTGCATAGGTACCATAAGTTGTTAGATGAGGAAGCTTCCTTGTCCCAAGGACACTTGACATCTTGCTTATCAAAAAAAAAGATGATTTTCTTCTTATCATCTTTCTCAAATCTCCCAATTGAGATCTCGTGAAGATGACCTTCCTTACTGCATTTCAAAGAGTACGTCTTCTAGTATTTCAATTAGGTCACTGCTGCACCATGACTGCAATCATCCTTGTTGCTCCTTCACCGAGATCATCATTGCGGTACCTTTATTGAGATCATAACAACGAGGTCTTTATGATAGCTACACCGAGATAGGGATCAAGACCTTGCCCTCATCATAGTCAAGATCATGCCCATGACCTTGTCTTCATAAAAGAACAAGATCATGATTGCTATTTTATTGTCATATCTTTACTGAGAACTTTATTGTTCTTTTACTAAGATCATCTCTGCGCTTTTAGCGAAACCATAACTATAACACTGAGATCTCGATATATGTATATACTATATATATATCTAAGACAACGGTATCAAGATCTTCTCATAATCAATACTGAGAACGAGATCATGATTTCGTTTAGGTAGTATGACTTGTTTATAATCAATATATTGAGACAAAGAGTGGGTACCTTCCTTGCACCGAGATCTTTATTGCTGCTTCTTCATTATGTCAACGATGTCTATTGAGATCTTCACTGTTACAATCACCATGATGACTGATTCATCATTATTGTACACTAGCTGAGCTTATCATCACATTAACTATGAGCATGTCAAGAGTATATTTCTAGACTGTGAGATCTTATTCCGAGACAGTGAGACTATATAAATACAGTGAGGGTTTTGAGCCCTTCTACATCATAGGTATACATTGACTGTTATGAAACAGGTCCACCGAGATTGAGATACTTACCTTCCAATGAGACTATAGTAGTTATTGTTGCTTCTAATACTATTATAATTCTGAGACTGATCATCTTTGTCACTTGTTGTTTCTGCATCTTTTCATCAAGACTGAGATTATATTCAATGATACAGTGATCATCAAGTATGCGACAGAGATATCATATACTGCGTCTCTTATGAATGACAATGTCATTACTAAGGGTATGTCGAGAGGGTATATCATCGTGATGTTAAAACTAAGACCATAATACTTATGCCAAGAACGTAGATCTGCCTCTTGTAACCTTAACCATTGTTGTTCATTGCAACAAAGACATTACTTGGATCAACCGAGGTGCTAGAAACGAGTCTTCCCACTATGGTATACTTCGAAGTCTTTACTTGTCATAATCATGTCGAGTTAGCACTGTTGTAGGATCTCATAGATCCTCTTTGCCACAGGAATACACTAACTTTGACCCCTTTCACGGAAATGAGTACCACTGAGGAGGAGAGAATTATCACTGTGATAATTACCGCATTTGTTAAGGCCTTCTAAGATGTGTGTCCAACCAAGATCTTCCTTTTGCCTTTTTTGCGCTGACCCATACTTGCTAATTGTTGCATGAGGGAGTTGATCTTCTTTACGCCCTTTGTTGAACCTTCCCTCTGATACCATGTTGAGAAATTAAGGGCAATACAATTGTTCTATTTCTCTTTACTATGATAACTGCTTGAGATATTATTTTTCTTCAAATTTGATTGATATTATTAACATGTAGTGTTATCATCAACCAACTATCAAAAACAAGAAAATCAATCATGCACAAGTACACAAGATATTGGCACCATGCTAGGGCAAAAACCTCTCCAAAACTTGAGAGGAAAAACCCTTGAACTCTTTCTTATAGAATCTTTATTGAGAAGTTACATGACCCAAACATTGACCCAGAAATGCCTTCAACATCAAATGACAATACCTCAAAATGTGTACCCAATCACATTGTTCAATTCTACAGTGAATGAGCATGATAGTCTGCACCAAACAATTCGGATAGGATCTCCTAGCCTCGATCTATCCTCGCATTACAAGTAGATACCTCATACGCAACCAAGATGATGATTAGAGCTTGTCTACAAGACTTCACAAGGCAACAACGTTGACTGTCAACACAGCGAAGGTAGAAGCCTTAGATTTCAGAACGTATGCATATGCGTAAATGGAGTTAGGGCTCTCCTAGCCCTACGATACCCTTGCACCTTTTCAACAGCAGTCTCCTTCTTGTGTTTGCGGCTAGAACAACCCTTCAAACCATCCACACGGTTACGTGATGCAAGACCCTAACCTAGATCCGAATGCTGTGATGAGGAGCAGGCTCGATGGTGACTTCACATGAGGGGACAGACTTCCTCACGTGCTGCGGCTACCTTCTCTTTCCTCGACCTTAATGTTGTTTCTCTTCTTCGTGAGAGAGATGAAATTGAATTGCATTTTGGAGGAGCCAAACATGGCCTATATATAGGCTTTCCCTCTCATCCATTGAGCCGGCATGAGCTTGGATTAGGTCGATGTATCTCTTTGATTAGTTAGCTGAGCCGACATGAGCTTGGATTAGGCCAACATATCTCTTTGAATAGTTAGCTGAGCCGACGTGAATCCACAATCTTCCTTTGATGATCTAGAAGGACTTACATTCATTTCATTTACATAAATAATACATGACTGTCTTCATTTTTACATGACTTGTCTTCAGCTCTTAATTAGAGCAAAAATAATTCTTTTTAATACAAAAATACATTGATGCAAAAATTTGACATAATGAAGACCGAACATAGTCACATGATTTTCAACATTTTTTAGTCCTCAATGTATTTGAACAAATAGATTTAAACAACCGATGATTATGACCACTGGTAATTGCAACCAGTGTATTGTATCCCTAATGGAAACTGTCATTATAAATACAAATGACTAAACATGAGATGTGCAACAAAGACCACAATTTCATATTATTGTGATGCCATAGGACTCAAGAATGTAAAAGCCCAAAGCCATCACAATTCTATAAAAAGGTCTTTGAAAGATAAAAATTGAATAATTTTACCTAAAGCATATTATACTTTTGCTAAAATATTTCACATTTGTCTGGTTAAAGGGCATATACACCAAGTGACCATAGGCAACGAACAATCTCCACCAAATTAAGAAGCCTCTTAACAACTTCTCAAGACAATTAAACTAAATTAAATAATAAAAATAATCTATTTTTAAGGTCACAGCCAAGCCTGACACCAAATTGGTGTACGAGACACTCTTGTTTGTGGGACAAGGGACACAACTCCATGCAGCGATTTCACTGTTGAAGTCTATAGAGGTGTACATACCTTTCCCTTCACTGGATTTGAACCTATAGTTGAAATTCTGATGTTCTATGTTGTAACAATCACTTATTGGAAAACTTCTATATGCTACAATATTAGTTAAGCAATTGTAGATAGAACATAAACCAAATGCACAAAGGAAGACAACCAAAAACAAAATGAGACACAAAGAATATAGGTCTGAAACCCAACCAGACTCTTCTTCTATTAGATATGTTGATTTGGGGTAGCATTGGATGTGCTCTAGCCACGAAATTTGGTGGAGAGGTAAGGGCACATGAGATCTCCAATACCTAAAAAGGGTTTGGGCAGATTCTAAACAGTTTGGGAGATATTAAAATAATTAATATTTTTAATAGAATCCCTAAGTCTAAACTTAGGGAAATTAAAATATTAATGTGAATTAATATAAAATTGTGTTAGAATGGTCCAAAAGACATGGATCAAGCCAGATCTAATCTTAGCCGTCGATTAGGGACTTAATCTCAGTCGTTGATTTGTCAACGAGAAAAGTATAAGAGGAGGCTTGAGGGTCACTTGGAGAACACACCAGAGTGATCAGTCATTCTATTCTCTAGAGCGGGGTTTGCTAAGAGAGATAGAATCAGTGATCAGTTGCAGCAAGGGGCAGTGAGTACGAGGCAGAGAGGCAGGGACAGTGCCGAGAGACCAACGCAAAAGCAGAGAGAGGCAGACACAGAGCCAAAGGGAGCCACGCAGAGGCAACAGAGATTGCACAGAGCCAGAAGGGCCTGCGTCATCCACGTAGAGGTTGCAGGAGTGACGCAGAGAGCCAAAGAGGTTGCGCAGAGCCTCAGTAGGTTGACGCAGAGGGTTTCAGGCTGACGCAGAGGCCAGCAGGGCTGACGCTAAGCTTCAGATTGTGCTGGAGAGGGATTTCGTGGAGCAGGCTTTCCGAATACCTATTTCCAAAGAGAGGTATTGCTGCCAAATTTTTTATCTCTGTCGGGTTAGCCAGTTTGGCACCCAGTGTACTCAGAAAAGAACTGCTTAATAATAAAACCCTCAGATAGTTGCACCGATTTTCCCACATTGGGTTTTTCCGGGGACATTAGTCCAAAAATAATGGTGTCATTTGTGTGCTTGTTTCTATTTCCTTCAGTTGATGATCTGTAATGTGTTGAGCATGCACTTGTATTTATTTTTAGTATTTACATGGTAAATAACTTGTTAATTAACAGAACAAGTAAGTAGGAATAAATCAGTAAAGTGCATGGAGGGTTTCTAACTATTAGACTTAGAAACTTCAACATGGTATCAGAGGGTGGTTGCAGATCATAGGAGAACTGAGGACATCAGCAGAGCAGAGCAACAGCAACAGAAAATAGTTGTCCCAAGTGACAGAAGTTGTTCCTAGCAGCAAAGCAGCAAGGAAGGGGTGACGTAGTGCCTCCATCATCAAGTTCAAGCTAAGAAGACGCTGCGCAGAGGCTGAAGGAGGCAAAGACAGGCTCACGCAGAGCCACGCAGATCCCAGGAGGGCTGACGCAGTTGGCTGAGGGAGCTAGTTTTCCAGTGTCGGGACTGCGCAGAGCCTAGGAGCTCTCACCTTTAGGTTGCTAGGGTTTAGGAGGCTGTGGGTAAGTTGCAGAGTGGAGCTGGTGGGGTACTGTAGTCAGAACAATACCTAACAGGGCAAGGCCAAGGAGGAGGGAGTTGCTACTGAGGGTTTCTAGCTGAGAAATCCGGATCAGTGGTGCAGTTGCACAGACGATTAGAGTAGGGGGCATCTCGACATCGGCAGAAGGGTTTCCAGGAGGGAAATCAAGGCTTAGAGGGAGTCACATCGAGAACTTCCAGGAGGGAAGTAGAAGAGCAGCATGGCACTACACAGAGTAAGAGACTAGGATAGACTGGACAGAGCCTCAAACTTCGCAATCTGGAAGGCCAGAATCTTATCCGTACTTGACAGAAATCGTGTCAAGCACTTCACCTTGAGGACGATAGCGATCCCAGTTGACCCAGCTGATAACGACAAGTATGAGGAGGCAATGGTGAGGGCCAAGACCATCATCCTTGACGGGGTCAAGGACCATGTAGTACCACACATTGCCGAGAAGGAAACGACAAATGAGATGTGGGAGGCCCTAAAGAAATTATACCAGCATACATCTGTGCAGAGAAGGATGTTACTAGAAAATCAGTTGCAGTCATACCAGATGAAGAAGGAAGAACTGATCGACACCTTCCTTGGTCGACTGAATGACATCCGGGATCAGCTGACTTCCATAGGGGCCACGCCAAATCAGGAATTGATGGTGAGAACAACCCTTAACACAGTCTCAGAAGACTGAGAGGTGTTTGTCCAGAGTATACTAGGCAAAGCGACCCTTCCACATTGGGAGGAAATGTGGACGGCTCTTCGCCAAGAAGAGATCAGAAGGCTAAGCAAGGCGGGAAGCAGCGGCAAGGGGATCAGACTCAAGAAGGAGGAGAAGGAGGATGTTGCCCTAGCATCTGAGGGAAAGCAAGAGAAATAGAAGAAGGAGGACCTCTCCAAGATCAAATGCTTCCACTATGGGGAGTTGGGTCATTATGCGACCCAGTGTCCAAGGAAGAAGAACAAGGGAGAGGCCTCCGAGACCAAGGTAGCGCCAGCAAGGGCAGAGAAGGAAGTGGAGACAGACAATGACTGTGCCATGAGTGCACACACGCCACTTGAGCGGAAGTGGGGAGACATCGAGTTGTAGTCAGACGGACTATAGGCGATGAGGGGTAGGATCCTTGAGGTACCCAGCCTCTTGGATTAGACCATGCTACGAGAGGCCCGAAGAGGAGTAGCAGGACTGGCGGATGTGGGTAGAGACGGATGAGGATGAAGCAGCAGAGATAGCTACAGTGCAGAATTCCCAAGACAGCGCGAGGCTAGCAAGCTGCAACAATGCGAGAGGCACAAGAGTGTTGCACCAGTGCAGGATGGCACAGAGAGGTGTGCAACGGTGCGAGATGCAGGGAGTTGTTGTAGCAACGCAGAGGTCAAAGAGGGAGCACTTGTCAGTGGCAGAAGGAGCTTTAGCATCAGGAGTACTCTAGCTTGACAGAGAGGTCAGAGTTGGGAGATCAGTTACTTACTTCTCAGTAACTAAGTTGTAGTGCAGTAGTTAGCAGTGGTAGTGCTATGGGCAGCATGATGAGAGGAGATGTAGTACAAACGCAGCAGTGGTAGTGGTAGGGCCATGGGTAGCAACACGAATGCAGAGGGAGCTGTCATACAGATGCAACAATGGAAGTGGTAGAGCTATGGGCAGCAGTACAGGATGCAGCAGTGCAAAGGATTTGGGGCAGCGAGCCTAGCATCAACACAGGGACCGATGCCGGATGATCAAGGTAATACTCAGTGAGGAGTTTGCTAGAGCACAGCCCTCACTAAAAGGGAGTGTTGATTTGGGGTAGCATCAGATGTGCTCTAGCCACGAAATTTGGTGGAAAGGTTAGGGCACATGAAATCTCCAACACCCAGAAAGGGTTTGGGCAGATTCTAAACAGTTTGGGAGATATTAAAATAATTAATATTTTTAATGGAGTTAAAATATTAATGTAAATTAATATAAAATCGTGTTAGAATGGTCCAAAAGAAATGGATCAAGTCAGATCTAATCTTAGCCATCGATTAGGGACTTAATCTCAACCGTTGATTTGTCAACGAGAAAAAGTATAAGAAGAGGCTTGAGGGTCACTTGGAGAACACACCAGAGTGATCAGTCATTCTATTCTCTAGAGCGGGGTTTGCTAAAAGAGATAGAATCAATGATCAGTTGTAGCGAGGGGCAGTGAGTACGAGGCACAGAGGTAGGGACAGTGTCGAGAGACCAACGTAGAAGCAGAGAGAGACAGACACAGAGCCAGAGGGAGCCACGCAGAGGCAGCAGAGATTGCGCAAAGCCAGAAGGACCTGCGTTATCCACGCAGAGGTTGCAGGAGTGACACAAAGAACCAGAGAGGCTGCGCAGAGCCTCCATACGTTGACGCAAAGGATTTCAGGCTGCCGCTGAGCTTCAGATTGTGCTGGAGAGGGATTTTGTGGAGCAGGCTTTTCGAATACCTGTTTCCAAAGAGAGCTATTGCTGCTAGATTTATTATCTCTGTCGGGTTAGCCAGTTTGGCACCCAGTGTACTCAGAAAAGAACTGCTTAATAATAAAACCCTCAGATAGTTGCATTGGTTTTCCCGCATTGGGTTTTTCCGGGGACATTAGTCCAAAAATAACGGTGTCATTTGTGTGCTTGTTTTCGTTTCCTTCAGTTGATGATCTGTAATGTGTTGAGCATGCACTTGTATTTATTTTTAGTATTTACATGGTAAATAACCTGTTAATTAACAGAACAAGTAGGTAGGAATAAATCAGTAAAGTGCATGGAGGGTTTCTAACTGTTAGACTTAGAAACTTCAACAAGATATCAATTGTTCGGCAGAGATACAAAGTATAATGAGAGATCAAAAGAATGAGTAAGTTCACCCAAATCTGAACAAGCTGTAGCATGAAGATCACTAATAGCAGCAGCTGATGCAAACACTAAATCAACCTTCAAGTTTTGCTCTTACTCTCCAAGTCTCTCTTCCTCACAATCTTCTTCAAGTCTCTACAACTCTCTCTCTCAATTTTGAATCCCTCTTTCACATGGGACCATATTCTTTGGTCATTGCTTCTTTCCATACTTGATCTTTCATTGTTTCTTCAAAAGTGCATGGTTTAGCTTGAATAATGTTGCTCATCGCTACAATGTATCCCTAGAACCGGCATGGTTTCTTTCTTTCTCTCAAGGTTCCTCTGGAGGCAACATGTCTACTAGCATCTTGTAGATTGTCACAAGGCCATAATGTTCTCTTTCTAGCAGGAGGATCCAAGGGGTCCATGGGCTCCATGGGTTCATCAGCAAGATCAGGCTCAAGTTCAGGATCTTCTTGTGCATCCAAGGCATCATCTTGACTTTCAACATTAGCAAGAGGAGGAGGAAGAGTGTCTCTCGCTTTTCCAAGAGCTACGTCTTCATCAAATGTTACATCCCTGCTAAACTCTATCGTTCTTTGACCAAGTACGCATATTCTATAAGCTTTAGAATTTTCACAATAACTAACAAATGTACCTTTTTTAGTTGAAGCTTCCAGCTTGGTCCTCTTTTCCTTTGGCACATTAAAGTAGACAGGACAGTCAAATATCCTCAAGTGTCCAACCTTGGAGTTGGGCTTTTCACCCATGAAGACTTCTTCAAGATTCTTGAAGTCTTTGAACATTCCAAATGATTGACCTGACTAGTTCTACTTTTTCTTGAAGGAAAGGGTCCCTTTACATGCTTTCCATTTGCACACCCTTGGCAAACTCCATCATGATCCACTCTAATCTTAGGCATTCCAGAAACCATCTTTCTCACATGAGGCAATGCTTTATAGTGAAGATGAGTGAACCTTCGGTGCCACAGTTCACATTGATGATTACTATCATGAATCAATGCATGGATAGGTCTTCCATTGATTTTATAAAGATCTTCAAATCATGATCCCAAAGTGAAGGCAAGTAATAATAATTATACATATTGACTTCATTGCTTACAATGATATAATTCATCTTTGATTGCTGCAAAAGAGGTTAGTTTAGAAAACTATCATTCCATCCTTTGCAAAAGTCATGATTCTTTCCTACAATCACTATTGTCAGTAAACACATGACCTTTCTCATCAAATGTAATGTGAGAGAATCAAAATGCCCCAATCTTCAGTGTTCAATTTCTATCAGTTATTCTTTCATAACCTTCTATGCATTATACTTCAGGACTAGCTCCCTAGATGTAGGCTCGGTGATGAATGATATGCCACCCCTGCAGATGATCACCTCATTCCCTAACATGTGGCTGTCAACTGACGCACCAATCCAATGCCACTGCTGAAAAGTCTCCCCCCCCTAGTGCGTTGAGTGTCACTCAAATATCTCGAGTGAGCTCCTCGTCCCCCGCTGCTCATGCCCAGAGTGCAGGAAGTCAACAGCAAAATCGATTGCGCCCGGGAGGGATGTAGAAGATGGTCAAGCATGTGAGTCCCCGCGAATACCATCAAGTATCGCTCATCTGTGTCCCTGTCAATCCTGGGTGAACTACGCCCAAAGGTATGCCCGATGTTTCCGTCCAAGGGTCTCCCTGGAGGCAACACTCCAAGACCTCACTGTGTAGTACTATACACCCCTGCATACCACCGATCATCCCAGTACTCCTGGACATGCCACTGTACACCGCGACCTACCCCTGTACACCACTGGATACCTAAGTTACCAGGATACGGATACGGATCCGGATTCGGATCCGGATCCGTTGGATTTTTGAAAAGCCAGGATCCGGATACGGCGAGGATACGGCAAGTACAAAAATATATAATAATATTTTTAAAAATTTTAGAAAATACATTTGATGTTTAAAATCAAAACCATATATATAATAATATTTTTAAAAATTTTAGAAAATACATTTGATGTTTAAAATCAAAACCATTCATGAATCACAACATTAGAACTAAAATTATTAGATAATTTATGAATCTGAACACTGAAATGATGAAATTTAAAAACTAACAAACAAATAAACATATAAATATTAATACCAACATATTGATATAATTGTTAAAATAAATTTAAAAACTAACAAACAAATAAACATATAAATATTAATACCAACATATTGATATAATTGTTAAAATAAAGTTATAACATAAAATATATATTTTTTTATTTATAAAAATTAAAAAATATTTTAATTTTTAACAACCAAACATAAAGTTATATAAATTTTTAATTATGACTTATAAAAATAAAAAATTTAAAATGAAATATAAAACATACGGTTATTAAACATAAATATATTGATTTAAAATAAATAAATTAAAATAACTTTATTATATATATTAACATCAAAATAAACTTTTTAATTAAATCAAAAATCTTTATATTGAAAGCGTATTTAAAAAACATATTGATTTAAAATAAATAATAAATTAAAATAACTTTATTATACATATATATTAACTTCAAAATAAATTTTTTAATTAAATCAGAAAGTTTTTATATTAAAAGGTTATTAAAAAAACTTAGACGCATAATTTTGTTGAAATCTTTATATATATATATATATATATATATATATGCGGGAAGATGGCATTAAGAAACTTCACGCTGGTATTAAGAAACTTCACGCGTAATCTTAATAAAATCATTTTATATATATGCGATATTAAAAGGCTTATATATATACCAGATGATATTAAAAATATGACCCGTAAATAAATTAAAATAACTTTATTAAATTATTATATATATATTAACATTAAAATAAACTTTTTAATTAAATCGGAAATTTTTATATTGAAAGCTTATTAAAAAACAAATTGATTTAAAACAAATTTATTATATATATATTAACCTCATTGAAATCTATGCGGAAGATGGAAGATGTATTAAAAAACTTCACGCTTAATCTTATATGCCAGATGGTATTATAAAACATAACGCATAATTTTATTTAAATATTTATATATATATAAGCGGGCAGATGGTACTAAAAAACTACGCCTAATTTTATTTAAATTTTTATATATAAATATATATATATATATATATAGATATATATATATATACGCCGGCAGATGGTCACTAACTAAATCACTACCTGACCGTACGCGGATCCTAGCGTATCCGTATCCGTACCAGTTTCGGATTCGGGGATCCGCGGTTCCACCTTTTGCCCTCAGCGGATCCGGTAACGTAGCTGGATACCCTCGGCTACAGCTATGCCATCTTGTACTATCCTATGTCCTGCTTGTCTCACTGTACCTGTCGCTCCCCGCATGTACTCAATGCGATGTGAGGCACTCCCACTCCACAATCATCAATGTAATCCAACATACTACAGCACACCCCCATGCGTCTCCATGCCCATCAACAAACCACCGCTCTATGCTAGATGGTCCTACCCATCCCTAAATGTGATGGCCTAAAGCTGTGTCCATATGCGTTGGCCCGCATCCAACCCGGATCATCACCTCCACTGTCACATCACCATGCTCTCCGATGAGGGGACCTCCCCTCCAAGTCCTCCCTAAGGGATCCAAGAAGTGAACCTCCCCAGGTGTCAGCAGCGATGCCACCACTGCTCTGCTCCTCTGTGTCTCACACAAATGCGAAGAATCCCCAGCTCCATACAAGGCACTGTCTAGTGGCCTGCCAATGCCACCTCCTCCGACAAACTCCTGCCAAAGTATGTTGATCATCCTGAGACCTCGTGTACAATTGTCATACCAAGACAACCCAAGGAGTCTGCCCAAAAACTGGTTGGCCACTAGTGTTGACCGAAACTCTCCTAGCGGAGGTGCACGCTCGACTGCTAGGTCAACTATACCCTCTAGGTCGTAGTCAATCGGTATACCTGGGAAATGATAGGTGGTCCCTCCTGGATCCCAATGCCAATGGAGGCTTCCAACATCCCCAATGCCTGGAAACTCCTGTTGAGCTCCACCTGGATCCACTACCATCTCCATAGTCCACTCCACCGGGTACCAACTTAGAATCTCTCGCTATCCAACCCCAAGAGAGGGATCAAATGCACGAACTCCTGCACATAGAACAACCCCAGCGTGCGAGTATTGCACCCTATGCAACGCAGGGCATCTCATCTCTCCATCCTGGTCAATACAATAAATCTTACTAGGTAGTTCTCTCTCTCTCTATCCAATGGGCCAAGGTAAACTAACAATGTTGCCAACCCCATCTATGTATGCCCGAAGAGGGTTTCTCTCACGCCCCCACATGCACTCTAACTGCAAGAGTAAGGAATCCAACAGCTCCCCAACGTGAGTCAATTTGGCCGTGGACTCGGCACAAACTGCTCTCATGCCCTCCAGCTCCTCATTCTGCTACAGAATAGCCTCACGTACTAACACGAATTTCCTTTGTAATGCTAGAAGGTCGACCTGAAACTAGTGGAACTGTCGTGGGCATCTATCAACTGTAAACTCAGTCACAGCTCCAGATACCTCAGCAACTGTTAGAATCTCGTCCATGGGTAGCACCCCCTCAACAGATGGCTCTATGTGTGTAGGCTCTATCCTCTCCACCAAGGTGTCAACTAGGGCTATCAACGAGGTCTTTTATAAAGGTGACTCATGTGCCACATCGGGTATATCGATGTGCTCCTCACCATCCCGTGGGCTCTCAGCATCATGCTCAACCTCCTCCTCTAGCTCCTGATATCTGAAGCCAGGTCTCCACCAGCAAAAGCGCCCCCTGGTCTCACCCTCTAACTGTCTTTGTCCTGCCTGCTCCCTTTCAGGAGATCTGGTGCCCTGATCTGGTCGACTTTCCCCACATGATGTAGATGGTTGCACCCCCACGACCTACATACCCCTCATGTCTCTACTGTAAGAGTGAGGATGGGTTTGATCTATCACCCTCCTCAACTAGGCCAACCTCTCATCGTCCCAATGAATTATACCCTAGAGTTTCTACATGCTAGGTTTCCCTTGAGCCATGGGTTTGTCTCCGGTTTCCCCCATAACTATGCACTCATACCCAAAGCTTCCATGATCTTTTGGCTAGTTTCCCACAGCTGGGCAAGGATCATGCTCTGATACCACTATAATGTTCCAAACTTAAATAAACAGTGATATGCAAAGCAAAAACGATTTACAGCACATAAATTTTAAACAATCAAGAAATGCTCATAAAACTCCAGAAGTAAGAACCAGCTGAGCCATTTTATTAATCAATGGAACAAGTACAACAGTGTGGAGGAATGAACCTGGCCTTGCCTCAATGGCAAATGTGACAGAACCCAGGTGATAATACAATGACCTCAAATGCTGGAAATGACTACTCCTCTAATGCTCTGCACTGCCCAAAAAACTCCACTGCTGGCAGCTAAGTCACTGGATTCGTCCTAAACCCCCTACGAATCCCGAATCCAGCGAATCCGACACAATTCGGTCCAGATTCATGACCAAATCACATGACACGTCGTGTCCATTTCCGACACGTCGAATCCGAGGTCGTGTCACGATTTTCAAAAGCGTGTCGCGATTTTGGGACACGTGTCCGGTTTCCAGGACTCGCTAAGCTCAGCGCGGGAATGAAAAGGGCGTGTTTGCTCATTAATATTTTCATTTGGCAAGTGATTTGTGTTGTTGCAGCAAGGAGTAGAGCATTCAACAAGGAGAATCGACCACCGGTCCACCAGGTAAGTTCTAATCTCACTGTTCAAACTTCAGTGTTTACAGTTTACGTTGAGCAGCTCCATTACCAGTCAAGCCCTTTGACAATCCTCGGTCTCCATCTACAAGGGCCTCAACTTACTTGGATAACGAAACCACTCCAATCACACTATTATTCAACGGTCAACCACTCCAATCGCAGCAAAGAAGGGTTATAACTTATAACTTATAACTTATAACGAAACTTCCTTGGATTTGCGTATTCAGAACAGAGTTTTCTGATCTTAAGATAGTGGGAAAATCTTATTTATTGGCATAGCCGCATATCACAATTGCTTTTCTAACACTGAGGCATTGTTGTTTGCCATTTGGTATATCCTCTGTGGTATGATTGTTGTTGGATTGATGGAAACCTTGGCATTGTAAACATTTTGATCACAGAGAATCGATGTTTCAAATCTTGAATGCTGTGACACTTAAAATTGATTAATGCACAGTCAGTGACCAGATTAACATTGTGTTAGGTGGTGTAATGTCCTGAGGGGATTTTTTTCCCTTAGGGTTTAAGAAAATAAGAGAATATTGCACCAAAATTCCAGCACTTTTTCAACTATCTTTAATGACCATAAAGATACAGTAATAGGCAGATAAATAACATCAACAGAATCCCTTAATTTATATTTCTCACAGTTTTACTTCCTAATGCAGTTATAGCATTTGGCAATTAGGAGCAGTAGTACACAAGGAAATTGCATTTCTATTCATATTTGGTAAACATGAAACCAGGTCCTTATATATGGATTTAACCCAAAGTCTGTCAATAATTCATACTACAGTCTACAACTAAATTACTAGTCACTGTACTAGTCAGTCACACTCATCCTCGGCCTCTCCTTCCACAGGATCAAACTGCAATCTTGGAGAAAACTTGGCTGCCCAAATACACTGAAATCCTGTACGAGCTTGGCATGTCTTTTGCAACCTTGAATTTCCAAAAGACATGCTAAAATTGTCTCTATTCTAAGACTGGCATTTCACCTCCATTTTTTTGCATTTTTTACAGCAGTTTGTATATGATTTTCATTTTTTATTTACAAATTTGTGCATGCTTTGTAAGTTTGTTCATTTTTTTTACAGGTAACAATGTTCATGGCTCAATCAAAGGCAGCAGTTAGGGGGCAAAGGAAGGGCAAGAATGTCATGGGTAGAGATGCCCTTCCTCCCCCAGTATCATCAGAGTCTGCTGCAAGTAATGTTGAGGGAAGAGAACTTAAAGACAATGATAAATATCCATTGTGGAAATATGTCACAAGAGAGGATAGGCCAGACAACAAGGGAAAGGGAGGAGGCAATGTGCAATGGAAATGCAATTTTTGTAACATTTCTTTCAAAAGCACATATTACCGTGTGAAATCACGTTTGTTGGCTTTACCTGGTTGTGGGATTGGATCTTGTAGAGCTATTACTTCACAAAAGAGAAAAGAATTGCAAAAGGAGGCCAATGTTGGTATGGAACATGTGGCATTGGCTTCAAAATCAAAAATACCCAAGAATGAAGACCCCCTTCCATTTTTTAGGAAAGCTAACACCAAATTTCCATTTGAGAGTTCTACTTCTACTAGGGGACAAGCATCAAAAAGAAGAGCACTTGGTCCAATGGACAAGATTTTCCAAAAAGAGAGACGGGAAGAGCTTGATCTCACCATTGCCTTCTTCTTCTATCAAAACTTCATATCATTTAATGTTGCACGTTCACCTTTATTTGTTGAGATGTGTCGAGCTCTAACTCAAGGGGATCCAGCAGGGTATGTGCCTCCTGGGTCAAAGAAGCTGAGAACCACATTGTTGATGAAGGCAAAAAAAGAGGTGCAAAAAATGCTTGAGCCTATTGTGGCAACATGGCCAACATCTGGGGTTAGCATTGTTTCTGATGGATGGACAGATCCATCACGACACCCAATCATCAACTTCATGGTGTCTTCCTTGAATGGTCCAGTTTTCATGAAAGCAGTGGATACACTTGGCAAATACAAGGATGCACAATTTATGGGTGAGTTATTTATTAAAGTTGTTGAAGATGTAGGTGTTGATTCTTGTGTGCAAATCATTACAAATAATGCACCTGTTTGCAAGGTTGCTGGCATGATTGTGGAAGCTAAATATCCACAAGTGTTTTGGACACCTTGCATTGTCCATTCATTGAACTTAGCACTGAAATCCATTGCTTCTGATGTGCTTTGGATTGGAAGCATTATTGAGGATGCAAGACATATCCGTAACTTTGTGCAAAATCATACAAATGCCCTCACTATCTACAAGGAGTACAGCAATCTATCATTGTTGAAGATTGCTGATACACGGTTTGCATCTTCATTCATGATGTTGAAGAGGTTGAGGGGGGTCAAGACCGCTCTTGGGTCCATGGTTATTTCTAAGTTTTGGTCTTTTTGGAGAAAGACAGATCAGGCAGCCTCTAAAAGAGTGAAGGACACAGTGCTAGATGATGCTTGGTGGGAGAGGGTAGATCTAATTATTCGGATCATGGACCCTATCATTTCTTTGCTTCGAGTTGCAGATACAGACAAACCCATCCTAGGAGAGGTTTATGAGGGATGGGATTCCATGATTGAGTTTGTGAGAAGCATTATTCTACAGAGTGAGTGCCCCGAGTATGAGACATCACTAGAGGCCTTCTGTGATACCATACATGATATTCTTGTTAGCAGATGGGACAAGAATTGTACACCTTTACATTGTTTGGCTCACTCATTGAACCCCAAATACTACAGCCATGAATGGCTGAATGGTGGACCTTCCCACAGATTCCCTCCTCACATGGATGGTGAAATCTCACAGGGGAGGAAAGAGGCATTCAGGCGGATTTATCAGGATAGTGCATTGCTTGCTGAGGTGGAGGATGCCTTTGCAGAGTTTTCCACTGGCAGTGGTCGATTTGGAGGTTATGATGTGATTAGAGACAGGGGGGCTAAGAAGCCCTATTCTTGGTGGGCAAATCATAGGGCAACAAGCCCTCCTCTTCAACAATTAGCCATGAGGCTCCTCTCTCAGGTGACTTCATCCTCTTGTTGCGAGAGGAATTGGAGCACATATGGGAATTTGTGTAGTGTGAAGAAGAGCAGGCTTGAGCAGTCCAGGGCAGAGACAATGGTGTATGTGCACACCAACCTTCGTCTTATTTACAGGCAGAGGGAAGACAAAGATGTGGGAAAGACAAAGATGTGGGATGTCTTTCCTGATGATATGGGTCTGGACACCACTGTTGAGTTGGCATTGGCCAACATGGATCTCAGTGATCCAGTGCTAGAGCCTGTTAGATTTGATGACTTAGAGGGGTCAACCTCCATACCAGCAGATGCAGAGGCGACTATGGATACAGGGGAGGAGGAGGATGCAGAGGAGAGTAGTGGGGACCATGATGATGGGGGCAGTGATGCTGATTCTAATGCTGATTGATGCCTTGAGGCTTGTATACCTGTAGTTGTTTTATATTTTCTATTTCTATTTGCCATTGGCATTGCACCAACACTACCTATGTAACACATTTTGATTTGATGACTTAATGAGAAAACTACAACTATCAATGTGTTTATCTTACTATCTTGTAGTTGTAAGTTGTCTTTTAGTTATGAATTATGAATCATGATTTAAATTTTTAATAGATTTATCATTTATGTGATCAGTACCACTAAAATTTATTTGAATTTTGTATGTACTATGCATGCTAATAGCTATAGATGAAGATCTATGTTTGAAATCAATAAATTTGTATCATTAATTAAAATTTGTGTAAGAAATATGATAATATCTAATTTTTAATATATATATATATATATATATTCTAATAAAATAATATATAACGTGCCCTGTTCCGGGGGGTTAGCGTGTTCGAATCCGACACCACGAATCTTGAACCCTACGTGTCCCGAATCCCCGTGTCAGGTGACTTAGGCTGGCAGGAAAGGGACTGCAATAAACTCCACCTCCAATGCTCAGAAAATGCTGCAAATTTAACCTCAAGCTCCTTGACCAAAACCCACAAAAACCCAAAAAGGATTTGGCCTATCTCCGAGTCAAATTCGAACCCACAAAATGGTGTGAATTCCCCAGCTAACTAGCAATTCACCCTATTATAAGAATTGGGATTTCAAGCCCGAATAACATCCGAAAAATTCTGAAATTTTAACCATGGACTCCTCTCAAAAAACCTAGAAAAACCCACGAAGGAATTTGGTTGGTTTAGACTTCTGAAATTCGACCCCCTTGGAGCCCAGCTTCAACTACAACTGCAAAACTCGGCCTGCTGGAATCTACCTGTAAATCCTCCCGGAAATGGACCCAAAGTGTTGGGCTGACCTCTGCTATCAATCCCCTGACTTCCCGGATGGGCTTCTGGCCTATGGCACCTGCTCCTTAGCTCCACGAAATTGTTGGACTAGCCCTCTGCATTGTCCCCAAGCCCAGTAATTCGAACTACTGGGATGTTGGCTCTGCTAGCTCCAAAATTCACAAGAAAGGTTGGCCCTTTGCTACTCTCCCAATCCTCTAACTCTCCCAGCAAATGCTTGATCACTGATAGCTCCAAACTCCCCCTGCGTATTCTCCAGCTAGCCAGAAATACGCACTCCCTGTTGTGGTTGAATGGTAGTGTTGTAACACACTCCCAGAACTCCTGAAATACTTATGGAACTGCCTCTCTAGGGCAGGCATGGATGGTCCCCCGAAGTAGAGGTTGAATCTCCCACTTGAGAGATTCGTGGCTAAACAGTCAGTTGACTCAGCTAAACAGCAGAGCGAATAGCCAAGTAATTTGATTGCAAGGTGTAAGAATGAATCCAAATGAGAGCTCTCTCCTCCTTTTATCTTTGTGGGCCTTCCTTGCCTCATGTGGGCCCCTCCATCCAACACTTCGAATTCCCTCCAAGCCATTCGAATGGCCTAGTATTCCCACGTACCTTCCACTAGCAACCAAATTAAGTCGAATTTCCTCCTAAGTGCCTAAGTCAAAAATGTTGGTTTCTTTCCCTTAGCCACAATTGTGCAAAAATGTGTGTAAACGCTTTGTTACAAATGTGTTTGAGAAGGGACATGACATGGAGCTGAAGGAGAGAACTTCTATTCAGTGTGATTTTCGCACTCCCTGGGCCAGCGTAGAGGGAGGATATTGTGCACATGTGGGAGGTGGAGACTCAACTTTTGTCGTTGATCCTTGTCGGGAGAGACAAGGGAAACATCTATGGAGGAGATTGCTATTTTTCCGGAGCCTTGGAGGAGGATTTTGTTGGCATCTTTGCAAAGCATGTGCTTCAGCAGTTTGGAGGGCATAGGGCCTCTTGGGGGTCGATTTTGGGAGGTCAAAATCTGGACAAACCATTTCTGCGTTTTTCTGGGTTTTCTGAGAGGAGTCCGTGTGTAAAATTTCAGAATTTTCCAGACGATATTCGGGCCTAAAATTGTAATTCTTATAATAGTGCAAATTGTTAGTTAGGTAATTTGCACCATTTTGTGGGTTTGACTTTGGCTTGAAATTAGACCAAAGTCTTTTTGGGTTTTTGTGGGTTTTGGTCAAGGAGCTTGGGGTTAATTTTGCAGCATTTGCTGAGCACCAGAGGTGGGGTTTCTAGCAGTTCCTTTCCAACCAACATTGTAGTTTTTTGGCCAGCACAGAGCATTAGAGGAGCAGTCATTATCAACATTTGCGATCATTGCCTTATCACCTGGGTTCTGTCACGTTTGCCATTGAGGCAAGCCCAGGTGCATTTCTCCATACAATTGTACTTGCTCCATTGGATTAATAAAATGGCTCAACTGGTTCTTACTTCTGGAGTTTTTACCTCAAAGGCATACAGAATCTACATTCCTACCAGCAGAAAGATTGTAGTGAGGCAAGATGTAAAGTTCATGGAAGACAGAGCTTTCAAAAGATCTCGAGAGATGCCTGCAGGAGATCAGTCATCAGATGTTCCATTAGTCCAGCAGTAGCAGGGACCGCAGGTAGAACAAGCAAGGGGACAATCACAAGATTCGAGTACAGTGACTAGTACCAGCATCTCCTCAGTAGCAAGAGATCCAGGAAGTTCTCAGCAAACAGAACTGCAGGTACAGATGGAGGAACAGATTGAACCTCCCACCACCAGTGGTAGGACCAATAGGGAAGTGTGTCAAACCTTGAAGGATGCAAAAGAGCTTGTCGGAGCTCCTAGAACCAACAAGAGGCAGCGCAGGAAACTTGACAGATACCAGGCCTTGGTGGTTCAAGTTGTAGAACCCTCCAATTTTCAGGAAGTCACACAACATCAGGTGTGGGTGGATGCCATGGTAGAAGAGTATAGTTCTATCATGACAAATGATGTTTGGGAGGTGGTGCCTAGACCAGAGGATAGATCAGTTGTGGGTTCCAGGTGGATCTACAAGATCAAGTACGCTGTAGATGGCAGTGTAGAGAAGTATAAGGCTAGATTCGTGGCAAAGGGGTATGCACAAAAAGAAGGAATAGACTATGAGGAGACCTTCGCCCCAGTTGCCAGATATACCTCTATCAGATCTGTCATATCCCTAGCAGCACATATGGGATGGGAAATTCACCAGATGGACATCAAGACAGCATTCTTGAATGGGGTGATAGAAGAAGAGGTGTACATAGAGCAGCCTGAAGGCTTCGAAACTCATGAGAAGCACACTCATGTATGCAGATTGAAGAAAGCCCTGTATGGGCTCAAGCAGGCACCCAGGGCGTGGTACGGTCGGATTGACAGTTACTTGTAGCAGTTGGGATTCATCAAGAGTGATGCGGATCGCAATCTCTACTATTGATGGTGGAGAATGAACCTCTCATTCGAGTTTTATATGTAGATGATCTATTTTTTACAAGATCATCGAGGCTCATAGAGGACTGCAAAAGGAACCTTGCAGCAAAATTCGACATGAAGGATATGGGGTTGATGCACTATTTTTTGGGGGTGGAAATATGGCAAAAGAATGGGGAAATCTTCCTTGGGTAAGGAAGATATGCTACAGAATTTCTGAAGAGATTCAGAATGCAGGATTACAGACCCATGGGAACACCCATGGTTACCAACTGGAAGAAGATAGATGCCTCAGGGGGCAAGGAAGTCGACCCCACCTTGTAGAGACAACTAATTAGGTCACTCATGTATCTGGTCAACACCAGGCCAAACATTTGTTTCATTGTCAATACCCTTAGTCAGTTCATGGTGGAACCAAAAAGGGTACATTGGGCAGCAGGGAGGCAAATTCTCAAAACGTGCGTGGAACAGTCGGACTCGGGTTGAAATATACTCGAGGAGATGATGTCAAGTTGAGCAGATTCACGGATGCAAATTGGGCAGGTAGTTCAATGGACAGGAAAAGTACCTCTGGATATTGCTTCAGCGTTGGATCAAGGATGATCTCTTGCTGCAGCAGGAAGCAGAAATTAGTAGCACTGTGCTCAGCAGAAGCAAAATATATAGCAGCCAGTACGGCTACGTGTGAATCCATATGGCTTAGGAAATTGTTGGTGAGTTTGTTCAGAAAGAAAATGGGAGCGACCAGTGTTTACTGTGATAATCAGAGTTGCATAAAACTCTCTGAGAATCCAGTATTTCATGATAGGTCGAAGCACATTGATATCAGATGTCATTTCATCAGAGATTGTGTTGCAGTATGCCCCCACAGGCTATCAGGTAGCAGACATACTCACAAAAGCTCTAGGGAGAGCAAGTTCATCCAATTCAAAGAACAGATGGGTAGGGTGGGGAATCTATTTCAATAGATTCTCAACAGCAGCAGTTGAGAGGGAGTTGCAATGCAGATGCAGTAGTTGACAGCAGTTCAATAGGGTCAGCAGCAGCACAAATGCAACACATATCAGAGTTACGCAGTTGTTGGTGGGCAGCAGCAGCCAGACATCAGCAACATCACAGGAGATGGTGCAGAGACAACATGTTGCTTCAGTAGATTGCAGCACTAGAACACATTCCTCGCTAAGAGGGAGTGTTGATTTTTGTAGCATCGGATGTGTTCTAGCCACGAAATTTTGTGGAGAGGCTAGAATACATGTATTCTCCAAAACCTAGAAATCGTTTCTAGAAATTCCACCTAGAGATGACTTAATTAAAATAATTAACTTTTTTAATGGTTCCTAGGTCTAAACTTAGGAAATCTGGTTAATAAAAGGGTATTAATTAAGTCATGGTGAGAATCTTATAGAAGACATGGATTGATTTCTAGTTAATCTTAGCCATCGATTATGTTTTAATCTTGGTCATTGGTGCTCCAACAGAAGATTATAAGAAGAAGTTGATGGGTAGATGGAGAACATACTAGGGCAGATACTCAGTTGCTCAAGTAGATAGATTTTCTCAGTGGCTGAAGTTCGGCAAGAGAAAATTAAGTCAGAGAGAGTTGCAAGTGGGAGAGAGAGGGCATCAACATAGTCTGAGAGTGCAGGACAAATCTAGAGGGCATACGAGGGCAGATACTCAGTATGCCCTGGGTAGATGGAGAACATACGAGGGCAGATACTCAGTTGCTCAAGTAGATAGATTTTCTCAGTGGCTGAAGTTCGGCAAGAGAAAATTAAGTCAGAGAGAGTTGCAAGTGGGAGAGAGAGGGCATCAGCATAGTCTGAGAGTGCAGGACAAATCTAGAGGGCGCAGCACAGAGGAGGGATGCAGATCATCAGCGCAAAGGGTTGACGTAGGGCCTATGCAGTCACTACGCAAAGGGTGACGCAAAAAGGCTAGCAAAAGGACAAGGGATCCTCTTCGGGGTCAAAAAAACACTGTGGAGTGTGAGAAATTCACCAGTAAATTTCTCTCAGTGATTCTTCCTCTATTTTGTCTATCCACGTATTGTACAGAAATTATTGCTGAAGATTAATAAAAGAAACCCTCATTTGCTGCACCGGTTTTCCCACATTGGGTTTTTCTGGGAACAATTGTCCAAAAATAATCGTCATTGTGGTTATATATGTGCTAGTATTTTCCGTGTATTTACTTTCCGCAAAATTTTATTTGTGAAGGCTGCAGTGTATGTATTTTGATATTTGCCGTAGAAAATTGCAAATAATTTGTTTAAGTAATCTAACAAATAGAAGAAATATTATCAATTATTGCAGTAAGATTCGGGCTCACCGAATTTTCACACTCCTCTTCTTCAAACCCCTTCTTTTGATCTCCCCGCTGACCACTTTCTAGGATCTCATCTTGGACGAAATCATCCCAAAGCCTCGCCTGGTTGGGCAAGTGATCCCGGCCCATAATACACTTGACAAAAACCTCCCAATGCTTCGAAAATCCATTCAAGGCTATACACACTAGCTCCTCCTTAGTAATCATCTCTCCAACAACAACCAACTCATCCCTGACCTATGTCAACATGGACAAGTAAGATGTCACGCTCTTGACCTTGGACATTCTTGTGCCATGCAACATGTCCTTGAGCATCATCTTTTGACTCTAATAGTCGTTCTAATATAGCTTTATAAGAGCAATCCCCATCTTCTTCATAGTATCCTTCTCTGGCAGATGGATATGAGACGATCTTTGACCCCATCAAGAATAATCCTCTGCGCCTTGGCCTCCTTGACCTCATGCAAAACAAGAGCAATTGGATCTGAGCTTGACGGCACCACTACTGTATTAACAAAATTCCACAGCTTGTTCTCCTTGAGAACAGTTGAGATTCAAACCTTCCATTGCAAATAGTTCGAAGAATTCTCAAGTCTGTCCTCATATCAAACATCGGTTGCCATTGTAGAATAAAACCCTCGAAGAGATTGAAAACTAAAATCTGATTCCTTTTATGTGTCCTAAAATCTGTGTCAAATATCCTTGGCTTTGTATTTAGAGTTAAGTGCTCTGATATTATGTTAATTTCTTTAAACCCGGTTACAAATTTACTCTCTCAACAAACAATCATAGATCTGAAATAAACAATGCTTTCTAATATGATTTGTAACAATATATATTCTGGTTTTTAACCAAATAAACAGCATAAGCAAAACTACTTGAAACCAATCACATGCAACAGAGAATAACACAGATATACCCTAGAAAGCCGGTGTCGGATAAACCAACAAACATTGGGCTTCTTATTTAGCTTCATTTGTTTAAGTAATTTAACAAATAGAAGAAATATTATCAATTATTGCAGTAGGATTCGGGCTCACCGAATTTTCACACTCCTCTTCTTCAAGCCCCTCCTTTTGATCTCCCCGCTGACCACTTTCTAGGATCTCATCTTGGACGAAATCATCCCAAAGCCTCGCCTGGTTGGGCAAGTGATCCTGGCCCATAATACACTTGACAAAAACCTCCCAATGCTTCGAAAAGCCATTCAAGGCTATACACACTAGCTCCTCCTTAGTAATCATCTCTCCAACAACAACCAACTCATCCCTGACCTGTGTCAACATGGACAAGTAAGATGTCACGCTCTTGACCTTGGACATTCTTGTGCCATGCAACATGTCCTTGAGCATCATCTTTTGACTCTAATAGTCGTTCTAATATAGCTTTATAAGAGCAATCCCCATCTTCTTCATAGTATCCTTCTCTGACATATGGGTATGAGACGATCTTTGACCCCATCAAGAATAATCCTTTGCGCCTTGGCCTCCTTCACCTCATGCAAAACAAGAGCAATTGGATCTGAGCTTGACGGCACCACTACTGTATTAACAAAATTCCACAGCTTGTTCTCCTTGAGAACAGTTGAGATTCAAACCTTCCATTGCAAATAGTTCGAAGAATTCTCAAGTCTGTCCTCATATCAAACATCGGTTGCCATTGTAGAATAAAACCCTCGAAGAAATTGAAAACTGAAATCTGATTCCTTTTATGTGTCCTAAAATCTGTGTCAAATATCCTTGGCTTTGTATTTAGAGTTAAGTGCTCTGATATTATGTTAATTTATTTAAACCCAGTTACAAATTTACTCTCTCAACAAACAATCATAGATCTGAAATAAACAATGCTTTCTAATATGATTTGTAACAATATATATTCTGGTTTTTAACCAAATAAACAGCATAAGCAAAACCACTTGAAACCAATCACATGCAACAGAGAATAACACAGATATACCCTAGAAAGCCGGTGTCGGATAAACCAACAAACATTGGGCTTCTTATTTAGCTTCAGGGAAAAAAAGATTTACAACAGTCTTATAATAATTTGATCCGGAAAATACACAATAAAAGATCCCAGCCTTCTCTCTTACTCAGTCTTTGTTCAACCTACACGTGCGACCTAGCAGAAGAACTTCTACGCACAAGTAAAGCTCAGCGTTATAGCACAAAAGAAAACTCAGCCTACTCGATCCAAGATAACTCCACCTCTCTGTTGATCTTGCTCTAGTCGGCTCAATTTAGCATTTTCTCGTTGTCGCTACCAAATACTGTGCTCCATTGAATCCCAACTCATGCCAATCAAAAATGTTTCTCTCCTTTGGCTCAAACCTCCTATTAAAAAGATCGAAACCTAATCTCAACAATTGAGATTAGATCTCGATGCTCAGATCAACAACTACAATTTAATCTATCATTGACTTTTCCTTTTTAGTTAAAAGGTAACCAACAATTAAATTAAATTGCCATCTTAGGCTTAATTATCTCTTATGGGAGTGATTAATGAATTTCCTGAGTCAAGACTTTAGATATGCAAAATCACCTTCTAAGCAACAATTTCGCATCTTGAAGGGCAACTCCACGTTGCCCAATTTTCAGCACTTAATTCACATGCTTCCACAAACTGCTTTTGTGGCTCCTACGGATATCCAATACACAGCTACAGTGTTAGAGTTAATGGTGACTTGGGCACAATTGTTTTAATGCCTCTAGTGGAATTTAACGATTTTAAATCAGATATGGCAGGTTGGCCTTTATACATTCAACGACTAATATATAGGGCTTTACTCAATTTTACAGTGTATGAGGTTTTCTTTTATATGTATAATTGAATGATTTTTTTTCCAAGTTTTTTTTCAATAAATTGTAATTGACCAAGCGTCAATATGCTATTGGTCAAAGACCAAAGACAGAGAAACCCTGTCGAAATTTTAATGTGACCAAAGGCAGGATTAAACGTGGCTCTAATACCAAATGATATGAATAAAATTCATTATCACACAATTATTCAAAATATCTAAAATATGAGAATATCCATCATAGGATAAATATTATTTTTATATGAAAGTTTGAATGTACACGTGATATGATTGAATATAATGAGGGTCCTGTATATAAAGCTAGGCGGGACCGCCCTTTTGTAAGGAGTCATGTCCCAAATGACAGACCCTTTTGTAATTAATTATACTTGTTATTATTATATTATTTTATACATAATTATGTTCATGATAGTACATATACTTCATTTCCATATATATATATATATATACATGAAATTTTAAGCTGTCCAAAATTGTGTGATTGTAGATTTGATTTTCACTTTGCACTGTCTTCCTGATTGGATAATTTCCAACACTTGTTTCTTAGGTTTGTTTGACATAACATTGTGCTGGAATTGCTAAGTGATTTAACATAAAACTTAAAAATAAGAGAACAGATTTTTACACAGAATCTGTGTAACAAAGTGATTTTCAGATCCCGTATATACTTGGGAAACTGATCCTTATGGGCTGAAATTTGTTGGCATTTGTTTGTTATCTTTCTTCAAAGCTACCTAGTGTGTTGAGTTGAGGTGAAGTGAAATATTCTGTTTTTTGCTGTTTTAAATTGAATATTTCAGATCAGATATAACGCTGCAAGTTCCCAGGGATTAGATCAAGGAAACCTCAAATGAATGAGGTGAAATTTCTGTATTTGCATTAATTGCTCCTTAGAACGAAATTCAACAGTGCTGAATTCCTTTATGCATGTTACTGATTTTCCAAAGCTTGTGAGATTGCATTTAATATTGTTAAATCAAATCTGTACTAAGAAGTATTACATAAATAGAAAATAATATAATCTCTTTCTTTCTATATGAAACAATAAGAAGTTACAACCTAAGTTACTACATAGTTAAACAATTACAATGCTTCCTTGTTCAATACCCAGTCTCCTTCAATAGTAGAATTTGAAGAGCAACTAAGAAATTTTAACTCAATCGAATGTTAAAAAACATATTTCATACCTTTTTTCATGCACTTCTGAATTTGAAGGAAACTAAATTGTTCTTCCTCCCCTTTTCTATCCACCATAACTTTGCGATAATCTTCCAACATTAAAGGTGCCAGAGCCTTAGTGGGGTACTGTTGTATGAAACATGCAAAAGGGGAGCATCAATCTAAACTTAAACCTTAGCAACTTGTTCTGATTACATTTCAGCTTTAATTTGTTGCACATATCCATAAGCAAAGCAAATAAACAACTTCTATCAAACCCTATAGCCTATGAGATATTCAGCCCCAAGTACATAAAGAAATCACTCATTGCTCAAAACCAGAGGAAACATATTTTTAAGACTTCAAAGAATAGATAAAAAAGAAAATATTTTTTTTAATGTGTACACATGCACACTTATAGATTGACCATGTTACTTATCCCATTAAGTATAAGATCAGAGTGATCTAACCTTGTATAATGAATCAAATCTATTTTTGTAAAGCTTTTAAAATTGACAAACAGAAATGTGAACTAAATATCACAGTGGGGCATGTTGTAATGTTCCTTTTTCTGGTGTTCCTTATGGCATGGATAGGATGGACTTTCAGAGTTGGGGGCAAACAGGTCACAGGTGCAAGTTGGCATCCTCAACAGGTCCAAGGGCTTTTGGAGGGGTTTTGAAGAGTTTTTATAAGGTCTGATGGCATTCGCTTGATAGATTCCATCATCCGCACAGTTTGTCTTCCGTTCCGTTGCATTCCGACAACTTCCAAAAAACATAGTTATTAATGGGCCTAACTCAACTGATTACGATTAAGGTGGCATTTCAGGAGGAATACTTGACAGAACACCTTAGTGTAATAGCTTGTTGGAACCGGAACGAGAAGATCTACAGGATGGGATGATTAGGAGTGATTTTCAGTGGCCAAAGGAGGCATGGTGGCCAATTTACCCTTTTCCCACATTAAAAAGAATATTTTAATGGAATGAAAAGAGGGCAAATTGCTCCATGATTAAAATAATAATAAAATAAGAGGTTCTAGACGGGTCCATCAGATTTACAAAAGAGGAGGAGGAGGACATCTTGGATTTGACATTTCTTCTTGTATGAGAGGTTGAGAACCTGGTTCTCTACTTCAATGGTAGCCCCAGGTCAAAAACCCTCGGGTATGTTGTTGAGTGTTGGGACAAAAACCCAACTCTCTTTGAGGAGACCCCATCCAGGTGTTTCATAGAGCTTCAGGGATATTGGAGTGAGGATCATTCAGGTCCTCAATTGGTGCATCATTGTCTTTCAGTTGATTTGGTGGAAATTGTTGTTGGAGGGAGAGTGCAGCAGTTGTGGAGTTTTGAGAGATCAGGATCAGCATATCAGTAGAATATTTGGAGGTCCACTCACCTATCATCTTTCCTATTTTGTCTCACATATATCCAATTGTACTTTGCATGTTATATTATAATAAATGAAGTTGAGTCATTTCTTGTGTTGCATTGTCTGATGTTATTTGAGTTTTTGGGTTTACTTCTGCAAATTGTCAATGTATTTGTCATGCTTGTATAATTTTTGGGTTGCTATTTACTAGTTCATTTTGGTGCAATTTCATGGGTTTTTAGTGAAAATGGTGACATAAAATTTTATAAAGAAAATTCACTGCAAAATTCCCGAAAGGGATATTACAATGGCATCAAAGCCTTGGTCTTGGCTCAACCTGTGGAGTTGCAGTGAATATGGTCTGACAAAATGCCCAACAAATTGTTGTCCCATGAGCAAATTGTTGGATGCATAATAATCATTCTACAAATTGAATCCATTGTGAAAAGTCGTCAAAGAGCCGAGAATTAAAAAATGTTATGGAACCAAAATTGGCCATCATATTAAAAAGGGCATAGAATTATTAAGTGGGGCGGTAAAAAAATTATTGAAGGGAGTCGAATCTTTTATGAAGGCCATTCGAAGCCCAATATTTCATTGTCGTGAGAATTTTATGAGGGACCAAACTTAAATTATTAAAAGGGTCGTAAGACATTTTTTTTTCAAAGTCGAATTGAGGGTCGACTTCATGATTTGATCAAACCCATAATTGAAGACTCTAAAATATATTTCAAGGTTTAAGGACATTGTTTTACAGTGCAAGTCCGTATATATATTGCAGGATGAGTCACATTGCAAATTTGTGACAAATCGCAATTTTCTAGAACGGAGTTGACGTCTTCATTGCCAAAGCCACACCAGTCGACATTGCCATCGATTGGTGCATATATTTCCATGTTCGAGTCCCTAAATTGAGCACTACATAGCTACGCCCAGAAGAGGGATCGATTTCTGAAGGGAGACGAGGCCACTGAAATGGGTCGATTCCAACCATGCTCATAATTCCCTGATACATAGGAACACGCAGCTACATTATTTGCTTCAGGCGACGTTTATACTTGAGGGATGACTAATTTTACTAGGATCGTGGCCATCGCTGGTGGGAATCAAACAATAAAAGCACTAAGGCCGAGTTCTTCAAAGGGAGAAAGTGACCGAACTACACCATTGCATGAAGATTGTTTTTGAAGGAATCAAATCGGGCCAATCTACACCAAGCTTTATAGTCGTGGGGACCGAATCGAGAGGACCGCATCTTACCGGGGCCAAAATTGAGTTCAAGTTTGAATTGTTGAAGCCGCCATTTGAACGAGGCCGCAATTATTTCTACAGGGGCAGAGTCGTGTGAATATTTGAAGGGTCGCATTCCAAACTTTTGAAGAAAGTTGAATGCTTATTCCATAAAGGCCGTGAGTATTGACCACTTAATTTTGATGCAGTAGAGATATTACTTCAAGGAAGGGTCGTAAAGCATTAATGTTACTAGAGACATTCAAGTGCAAATTATTTCCCAGGGCCAAGTCGAATTAATTGACAGAGGTACATTTTTCTGGGTGTGTTACCAGACAGGGAACGAGAGCATATACTCTGGAAACCTGTAGATATTGTTTTCCTTGTTGTGGTAGAGTCCTTGGGCAGACGCACAAGTGATAATATTCGTTGTATTGAGGATAACATCTCCAGAAGGCCACGTGGGTGATTGTAAAGGGGCCACAGACTCCCTGAACAGCGTTGGGCGAATGTGCAACCAGAAGAGGTCGAATTGGGAGTCTAACTAGCTAATTTGAACGAGACACCTAAGTCTTCCCTTGCTTCTGAACTGTGTTGAAGGTGAGGGGAGTTGAGATTACCTCTGATAAGAGGAATTATACACTAGAGCTTTCAAGGAGGACCCTATAGTCTATATTGACCAAGCAAGAATTCACAGCCCTGATCTCTAGATTTGCATCTAAAATTTGAAATTGATATCTTCCATCAAATGAATTATTACGTGCCCAAATTTACTTATTAGAGTGAATACCAGTGAAGCAATTGCCTACTATGTTGGTTGAACATATTTGAGAAGAGGGGAATGCTATTAGACTATGGGGCGTTCTCTCCATTGCCAGAGCAGGATTTTATCACTAGAAGACCGAGTATCTTAACTCCATTGTCGCTGAGCATAAATCCGAACAACGAGCAAATCTTGGGCACTTCATCTAAATTTGGAAAGCACCTCGCACCCACCGAGTCTTCATCACAAGTTCCAGTTCCTTATGCCCAATATTGTCATTTTATGCATCGGCTATTAGTATGATCATCTCGTATGGAAGTCTGCATGTATTCTGGAGGTAACACGTAGTGTTGGGTTCTTACTATCTTTGTGACTGAGTTCATATGTCCTTTCTGAGTTCTACATTATGGTATGACTAATTATGGATCTGAATATCACTCATATGTTGTTGATTTGAGAATATGGAACACTGGATGCTTTTTGATTTAAACAACAGAAGTATAGCAACAACAGTGAAGTGTTTGACAAAACACCTCTTAGAAAAGACACACTAAACTCAGAAAATTTCTTGAAATTAGAGGGGACTTTGTAGTGATGTTTGTTGTTAGGTTGGGGAAGAAGACAACTCTTTTTACCGCTGGAGATTTGCATTGGTCATATAATTAGTGAAATCTGATCAGTCTTGAGTCTTGAGCTACCATGATTATCCCTCCTCATTGCACAGTTGTGTTGTAAGTCAAAAGAGTGTCAGTCAAAACATCTTGATGAACTTGCCATACTAAACATGGATGAGACCTTTCTAAACCCCCTTAATAAACTAGCAGCAGAAATCAGCAGACCCTTCTCAAAGGGGCTCTATGCCATTCTTCAGAAAGAACAACCAAGAGATGTGCAGGAGGGGCAGGAAATAGGACACAATATTTTTGCTCTTGGGACAAATTTGAAGCACATGAGGGTCACATGGAAAGTTCTTTTCAAACTTGATGAACTAGATGCCCTCCTTTCCAAAGTGAGCCAATTAGAAGGGAAAAAACTAATTTGGGCTCTAAAACCAGCTATGCTTGCTCTCATACAACACAAGTTCTTGGAGGAACCTTGTGAAGGGGTTAGACTTCCAGTTGCATCTTGTCTTAATAACATCATGAGACTAACCGCCCCTATAGCTCCTTACAATGATGGTGTTATGAGGAGAGTTTTCAGACTGATAGTAGAGACTTTCCAGGACTTGGACAACAGTGCAGGCTCTACCTTTGGGAAGAAGCTTGAGATTTTAAAAGTCATGGCCATGGTCAGAACATATGAAATCATGTTTTATCTGGAGTGTGATGGATTGATTCATCAGATGTTCCAATGCTTCTTTCACATTGGAAACATCATCCTGACAAGGTCATAACACATATGTTGTCCATTTTGTCTTCATGTATGGGAGGTCGTGATGCCATTTGCAGGGAGTTGCAGACTAGATTATTGAGCATTTGGAGAGAACAACTGGTCTCACCTGTTGCTTATGAACTAGCCGAAAGGTTGGTTGAGCTGAACATTGAGATGCTCAAAAGAGAGTTCACCAGGAAGGAGCCCCGGTTTGGTGGATCATGCACCAAGAATGAGATGATGAGGAGGGGAATTTGCTTCATCTGCAAGGGACCTTGGGGACCTGACCACTCATGCTCAAGTGACAATAGGGAGATGACAGAGATAGAGCAGGTGGAGATCCCTTTTGACCTTCAGGGTGAGGACTCTTCTTTGGACGAGTCCATGGGTTCATACGAGGATGCCCCCAAGGAGCACGAGTCATGTAGAGTTGTTGACAACAGGCTAGGTTCATATGATGAGCAGTTAGTGGACCCTCTGAGAGACATTCAGGATGACGAGTCTCCAGTGATGATTCAGCATGAGCAGCATATGGTGGAGCATGAGTCAACTAAGGAGGAGGATGTGCATAGTATGCATGATGAGCCTTTTGGGGAGAGCCAGTTGGAGGTTCATATTGAGCCCGTGATGGAGGAGGATGATGTGCACAGTATGCATGATGAGCCTTTTGGGGAGAGCCAGTTGGAGGTTCATATTGAGCCCGTGATGGAGGAGGATGAGCAGCCACCCTTAGGGTCATCCATTAATGAGGAGCATATAGATGTATATACAGCGAACAGGGTGGCAGTATTTGCAAACACTTTTCCCCAAGAGGTATTGGAGGCTGACAGGTATGGCAGGAGTGCAGACTTCCCGATTAGAGGAGGGAGGAGCTGTTGGAGATGGTGGTGCATCCATCTTTGGGCCTACCCATTGATGCGGTGCAGATAGGTGCAGTGGCAGCCGGTAGAGCTGCAATATTTCCAGGCTGCAGCCCTCTCCAGGAGTACATAGACAGGGCTTGTAGCACATCTTGCCCACTTTTGCCTATTATAGAGAGAGGGGCAGGTTTCCTTAGACAGATCTTGTTGATTGACCAGATAGAGCATCATCAGTTGAGCAGGGACCCATATCAGCCTAGTAGACTTGTTCCTTACACAGGTGTCCATGCATTGGATTGGCGAGAGATCATGAGTTGGTACCCTATTGATGGAGTATCATTTTTAGTTAGGAGCATTGTACTGCAGGAGCCCTTAGAGGTGAGGGATACTACATGCTTCAGTTGGCAGCAGGATGTAAGTTGGCCACTCATCAGTATTTCAGCACAACATCAACATGGTGAGATTGACCTTGGTCTATGCCAAGGGTTGGATTGGAGAGAGGTGATGAGTTGGTACGCGATGGATGGAGCAACACTCATGGTTGGAGTTATAGCACAGCAGGAGCCATGGAGCATTGATACTTGTTCTTGGTGGCATTGGGATCCACGAGGATTCGTTGATGACAGGTCCAGTAAGAGATTGATCTAGGATCTAGGCATTGAGGGGTCTATTCATGGTGGGATGGCAAAGAGGCATAGCATCACCTAGTGGTTTGTATGAGATCCGGGCATTGGGTCTCAGTTGCATTGGGCCACCAAACTGGTCCACAGGTCTGGATTACTTGAGGGCAAGCAATCTTGGGGCGGGAGGATTTGTAATGTTCCTTTTTTTGGTGTTCCTTATGGCATGGATAGGATGGACTTTCAAAGTTGGAGGCAGACAGGTCACAGGGGCAGGTTGGCGTCCTCAGCGGAAACAAGGGCTTTTGGAGGGGTTTTGAGGAGTTTTTATGAGGCCTGATAGCATTTGCTTGATAGATTCCATCATCCGCACAGTTTGCCTTTCATTCCATTGCATTCTGACAACTTTCAAAAAACATAGTTATTAATGGGCCTAACTCAATTGATTACGCTTAAGGTGGCATTCCAGGAGGAATACTTGACAGAACACCTTATTGTAATAGCTCATTGGAACCGGAACAAGAATATCTATAGAATGGGATGGTTAGGAGTAATTTTCAGTGACCAAAGGAGGCATGGTGGGCAATTTACCCTTTTCCCACATTAAAAAGAATATTTTAATGGAATTAAAAGAGGGAAAAGTGCTCCATGATTAAAATAATAATAAAATAGGAGGTTCTAGAGGGGTCCATCAGATTTATAAAAAGAGGAGGAGGAGGCCATTAGAGGACATCTTGGATTTGACATTTCTTCTTGTATGAGAGGTTGAGAACCCAGTTCTCTACTTCATTGGTAGCCCCAGGACAGAAACCCTCGGGTATGTTGTTGAGTGTTGGACGAAAACCCAACTCTCTTTGAGGAGACTTCATCTAGGAGTTTCATAGAGCTTCAGGGATATTGGAGTGAGGATCATTCAGGTCCTCAATTGGTGCTTCATTGTCTCTCAATTGATTCAGTGGTAGTTAGTGTTGGAGGGAGAGCACAACAGTTGTGGAGTTTTGAGAGATTAGGATCAGCATATCAGAAAAATATTTGGAGGTCCACTCAACTATCATCTTTCCTATTTTGTCTCACATATTTCCAGTTGTACTCTGCATGCTATATTATAATAAATGAAGTTGGGTCATTTCTTGTGCTGCATTTTCTGATGTTATTTGAGTTTTTGGGTTTACTTTTGCAAATTGTCAATGTATTTGCCGTGCTTGTATAATTTTTGGGTTGCTATTTACTAGTGCATTTTGGTGCAATTTTGTGGGTTTTTGGCGAAAATGTTGGCATAAAATTTTATAAAGAAAATTCTCAGAAAAATACCACAAAATTCCCGAAAGGGATATTACAGCATGTTACCGCAAAATCTAGTAGGCCTCATACAAAGCCCCACCAAGCAGATCCAGACCTCATGGCAGCAAGAGATCAGCCACCAATGTCACCTCAACATCCTTTCTCTAGCTATTTGTTGGCAAATTGAACGAAGGGAAGCTTCCCTATATATAAATCACCTAAAAGATATTCTATAAAAAGGGTTTAAGATGACGAAAAGGTCTAATGATTGGGATAGGGTACTAGCTGATCCAGAAGGGCTAAAATACTCTTCACCAAAGTTCAAGCACTCTATCGTTAGACTACTTATGTAAATTCCCAAGTTGTTATAAGGGTTTGATAGATTTTCAACAGTATGGCATGCATATGTATAACAGCTAAAAGAAATACCCTTACAATGATGGGTCAATAAAGGGGCAAGATTATCAATCAGATATGCAAGGTTTAGGGCTTGCAATGGAGATTTTATAGCTGAAACAGGCATAAAACAGCAATATAAATGATGACACCAGCCCTAGAATTAAGGTTTTATAATGTGATAGATGCCGAATATTGCTTTTTACCAATTATTAAGTGCAATACCTACTAAAATGGCAATAACACATCAATTGAAAGTATTTTTAGCAATATTTTAAGGACCTTAACCCTAAACCTACATATCTAGAATTTTAGAGGAGAAGAAAATAGTTATAAAAGAGAGATTGATCAACATCTCCTCGACCAGTGCCTTGATATAAATGGGAAATGGAGTTACCTAGGGCAAATTTAACAAAGATGGCCTTGATGAAGAGGGTGAGAGGGCAATAACCTCTTTTTACAAACCCTAACGACTTCCTTAAGAGGGAGATTTTAAGTTCAAGGGAGGCACAATTCAGAGCTCGCTTGAAGGATTCAAGGAAAGCAATTTCACCTGGCATACAGAATCAAGACTTCAAGATAAATATTGCAATTTCACACATGATATCAAAACCCTAACTCACATAAGCTAACATGCAAAATATAAAAGATAGATAACAAACTTGCCAAATTTCAACAAGAATCTCTTCAATCTAGCCCAAGAAACCTCTCTCGTGAAAAAAACCTTCTCCACGACAAATTTACACCATAGAATCACATTACTGCCAAGTAGAATAGAAGACAAGAGCCAACGGACTCTTCTAAAGATGAAGGGTGATGGTGAATTATGATAAAATGAAAAGTGACTCCCCTTTATTTATATGAGGGTAAACCAAGTCACTTTTTCATGATCTTGAGCGTTGAACTAGGTCAAAGGTCACTAGCCAACCTTAAGATATCTTTAAAACTATAATATCCCCAATTTTGATTTTTAGCATTAGAGATGAGTTTGGGGAGAGGATGCAATTCCAACACTGGGACTTAGGAGGAAAAGAGAATATTGCGGCTCTAGTGGAAAGTGGGGACCACAAGAAAGAGAAATTCAACCCAAGGAGGGAACTCGCACTCTTGGAAGAGAGAGGAAAGAGAAGGGAGTGCGAATTAGGAGAGAGAGAGAGAGAGTGGGGACCACAAGGAGAGAAGGAGCCACGAATTATAAATAGAGCAAGAGGCACTCATTTTGGTCATTCATTCATCTATTCATAAACTTGTCTTTGACATAGCACGCTTGAGCAGAAGCCAAGTCTGCAAGTGTTGTTTAGCACACGAGTGTCTCCAAGCGGAGATCTCAACCCTTGCTTCGGTGGGCTTCGAGTGCCAGACCAAAGAGGGAGTTCCATCCTTCTCCGATTGTTCCAGCAGTGGGAGTGCGAGTTTGTGTGGAGGAGACATTAACAGCAGCGCAGAGACTGTGCAATGTTTGGAGGAGACACACTTGGGAGTTGAGCACTGAAGGGAGTTTGGGCCTAAAACTTGAGGTGGAGTCCAAGGAAGTGTTTTGGGACCTTTTCCAGTATTTTGGCGAAGCAACAAACGCAGTATTTGCTGCAGGTTACATCTTCTGCTTCTGGAAGAGGGCCAAGCATTTGGGGTCAATTTTGGAGCATCAAAACTAGGACAAACCTTTTCTGGGTTTTTTGGGTTTTTGACAAGACTCTCTTAAATAATTTGGCAGAATTTTCTAGGCAGATTTGAGGGGTCAAACAGGGGTTCCAATTCAGCCAGCAGCTAGAGGAGCTAGGGGAAATTTGGGCCGAAATTCCAAGGTCAACATTTGGCCAATTCCTTCGTGAGTTTTTGTGGGTTATTGGTGGATAGGTTGAGGTTAATTTCCCAGAATGTTCTGAGCAACAAAGGAGGCCCTAATGACTATTATTTGCAACCAGCGGTGTAGTTTTCACTAGGACAGTGCAGAGTTTGTTGGGGACAGCCATATTGCATGTTAGAGCAGCTGATTTCATCACCTGGATATTGTTAGCTTGCCTTGAGCAAGCCCAGGTGCATGCTTTCTGATTTTACCTTTGTACCCAACAATCATATTGATAAAATGGCTCAACACAGCGCAGTTTATGGAGATTTCTGGTTGCTTGATGTGTTGTAAATTTTTGTATATGTTTCTACTATGTTTGCTTTGTTTATCATTATAAATTTCTATTAGGAATATTATAGGGGTATCAGAGCCATAATCTTGGCTCGGCCTGTGGGAAACCCTTCGTTCAATGACAAGACAAGAATAACAAAAAAACTAAGAAATCATGGATCCAAATAAAGGTTAGAATCAAACAACATGGTGGTAACCTTGAATGAGGTGATTAGAATGGCACAAATGATAATTGATGTGGAGAAGTTGATTCATTCCGCAATTGGGAATTCGGACATGATTGCAACTGATGTGGAGTTATTGGGAGCAAACTGGAGGGCATACCAATCATTGGGTCATGGCATTCAGGTGTCCCTCTCTTTTTGGGAGTTCTATGAACTAAGAGGCATGCACAAACCAATGGAGATTTAGTGGAATTTTGCGGGGATGATGAGGAGGATTAAGGAAGAAGACGAGAGAGTAGTTCAAGGAGCCATGGTTGGCAAGGAGACAATTGAGCATACACCCGTTGATGAGATGACACCCATTGTTGAGGTATCCCAGGTTGTGACCGGGTTCTCAAGTGATAGTAGCACACCACAGGTTGATGAGGTGTCGGGAGACATCTCCACTGTTGATGAGGAGCCACTAAGTACAGAGGCATCTAGATCTATGGCAGAGTTGTCGGACAACAGTCTCCTACAGCTGATTGGTGATCATGTCTTGCATGTTGGGTTGTCTATGGAGGAGTAGTTGGAGGCTCATGTCGAGCCCATGATGGAGGAGGATGTGCAGCCATCCCTTGGGCTAGCCATTAATGAGGGGCAACATAGAGACCACACATTGGAATTATAGCATTGTTCGCTTCAGAGGCGCATTGGCAGGATCTATAGCGTCATCAGCCCATCCCTACGCATTGGATAGAGAGCGGAGTTATCTAGGCATACCAGAGGGGATGACCAGGTTAGCAGCATTGTTGGGTCACCTTTGCCCATTGGAGAGAGAGAGACATAGCTACCTAGTCAGATCTCATGTGTTGACCTAGGTAGTGGGATGAGACGATCGAAGTTGCACAGGGTGCAGCATCCGCATGTTGGGGTTGTTCTATGTGTAGGAGTTCGTGCATTCGATCCCTCTCTTGGGGTTAGATGGCAAAAGATTCTAAATTGGTACCCTGTGGAGTGGGCTACGGAGATAGTGGTGGACCTGGGTGTAGCTTAGCAGGAGCTTCCAGGCACTGGGGATACCAGCAGTGCAGACTGGCATTGGGTTCCAGGTGGGACTACCTATCATTTCCCAGGTATGTCGGTTGGCTACAACCTGGATGGTACAATTGACCTAGCAGTTGAGCATGCACATTCGCTAGGGGAGTCTCGGTCAGCACTAGTGGCCAACCAGTTTATGGACAGACTCCTTTGGTTGTCTTGGTATGACGTCTGTACACGGGATCACGGGGTGATCAGCATACTTTGGCAGGAGTTTGTTAGAGGAGGTGGCATTGGCAGGCTACCAGACGGTGCCTTGTATGGTGCAGGGGTCTCTTCACTTTTGTGTGGGGCACAGAGGATGCAGAGGAGCAGTGCAGTTGTAGCATCACTGCTGACACATAGAGAGGTTCCCTTCTCGAATCCCTCAGGGGGCATTTAGAGTGAAGATCCATTCATCGGCGGGCATAGTGATGCGATGGTGGAGGTGATGATATTGATCAGGTGTGGGTCGACACGTAGAGACACAGCTTTAGGCCATCACATCTAGGGATGTGTGGGAGCATCTAGTATGAGCAGTGGACTACAGGGGGGCATGGAGATGCAGGGTGGTGTTCTGTAGTGTGTTGGATCGCGTTGTGGAGTAGGAATGCCTTACATCACATTGAGTACACATAGGGAGTGATTGGTGCCTTGATGTAGACAGGATACGCAGCGGTACAGGATGGTATAGCCTTAACCAGTGTTATCCAGGGGTGTACAAGGATAGGTTGCAGCTTACAGTGGCATGACGAAGAGTACAGCGATACTTGGTGGTATGTGAAGACACATGATGCAGTGCAGCGGACTCTTGGAGCGTTGCCTCCAAGGAGACTTATGGACTGGGGCATTGGGTGTACCACTGGATGCAACTCACTTAGGATCGATGAGGACATTGTTGAGCATCTGGGGACACCGTGTTTAGCAGAGATAGGGCTTCGAGGGAGTTATTAGCATATCCGAGGCGAAGAGAGTGTCGTCCATAGGATCACTCTTGAGCATTCCGGCAGACTTTTGATCATACCCTTTGGGACATACCCACCCATCATCCTCCAGTGTTGCTTACAACCACAAAGTGTTTGGTTGTTTCCCCTTGACACTCTCCATTCAAGCAACGGGACATGGGAGGTTCACCCTACAGTTGGATGAGACACCGCGTGTCATGAGCCTGGAGGAGACTCTCCAGTTGAGACCCTTGGTAGGTGCATGAGTTGTTGGATACATGCTTAGGGATGGTGTGGTTGATAGCCGAGGTAGCATATGTTCCAACCCTAAGCTCACACTTGAGGGACGGTGGATGGTAGACTTCGTCTTCAAGAGGGTACCCAGACTCCGAACAGTGTCCAGGTGTATCGTCAGGAGTTGGGATAATGGATTTCTCTACGTGGTCTGGCAAGAACAAGGCAGGTTCGCATGCATGGGACATACTCTTGATACTTGGGGTCCACCCAAGGGATACATACAGGGGTCAGAGATGAGGGCCAAATGGGTTCTAGCAAATAGCAGCGCTATGCAGCAACATCCTATGAGGAGAGGGAGTTATGAGCTCCCCGTATGTTTGGGGGATCCAGGGACCCAGTTGGCAGGTGGATCACTCCCCTTTGTGATGAGCAGGGTCATGGCAGAGGGTGATCCAATTCACTTTGGGTTTGACACATGGGGGATCACTGAGACCTCCATGGCATGGCGAGGCAGACTTATCTTGTTATGGCTCAAGGTCGAGATTGGCAGTGGAGGGGTAGATATTGGCATCATGGGGATGCCCGAGCAGGATGAGCTTGGCTCTCACAGATCTTTCGCCACTAGGCCTCATGAGAGGAGGATACAGTCCGCACACGGTGGGGAGTATGTCATAATCAGAGTAGCACAACTTCAACATGGTGGCACCACTCTGAGATTAGCAGGGGACCTGATCATCACCGCTCTTCACAGCTCAATAACCTTTAGGGATGAGTTGGCTACTATAGGGGGAGATCATGCAGATCTTCCATTGGGCTTTAGCGAGTCACCGATGGCGTGGGGGACTTCGTTAGCATGGCAAGTGGGCCAGCAGGATGATATCAGGAGAAGCTCACATGAGCGAGACACTATCTCTGCAGGGATTGGGTGGTATCTTCAAGAGTATACTCCTGGAGTGCATGGGATGGCCTACGTGGTAGGACAACTTCACAAGGAGTTGGGCATGGTGCCGCATTATCATGATCCCCTACTCATTGATGGTATACAGGGGACTTCTGGTACTTATACCAGGCAGGATAGTGAGTGGAGCAAGGGGAGCTTCAGGTGGGGCAAGATGGATTGGGATCCTGGTATTGAGGGATTCTTTCATGTCAGGATAGTGCAGAGACCTGGGATGACTCAGTGGCACATTTGGGACCCCGGTATTACTGATGGTGATAGGGGTGATCAGCAGACAGAGGAGGCACTAGTTCAGGCATTGCTTGAGGACAAGCAATTTTTGGCGGAGAGGATTGTAATATCCCCAATTTTGATTTTCACCATTAGAGATGAGTTTAGGGAGAGGACACAATTCTGGCACCAGGACTTACAGGAATGTGAAAAATTCCTATACTCAAGGAACCCCTACTGCAGCAAAACTGAATTTACTTCTCTTGCTTGATTTTAATATACATTATCAAGTTATTTTCTGAAAACTACTGAAGTAAATTACTTCTACAGCCTACACCAAATTAATTTGATTACTTGAAACAATAAGCTGAGAAAAGAACAAGATACATAGGACACCGTTATTTTTGGACAAAATAGTCCCCGGAAAAACCCAATGCGGGAAAACCAGTGTAGCAACTCTGAGGGTTTTATATTATTAAGCAGTAGTTTTGAATACAATGTCGGATGCCCTGTCGGCAATCCAGTTACAAAGAAAAATATAATGGCAAAAAACTGAGTGTGATTACCTCACTTCACCCGGCAGTTTCCAGTTGATCTAGCAGCAGAACTGGCAAACCCCTGGCTATCTCTGCGCTAGCCCTGCGTAGGCCCTGCACAGCCTCAGAGGCTCTGCGCCAGCCCTACGCTGTCTCTTCTGCCTCTTGGAGCTTCTGCGTCAACCTCTTCCAGCTTTTCTGGCAGCTCCCCGACAGTTTCGAATTTTTGCGTGAAGGCGGCTTGCCTTCTACACTAGCCCTTCTGACTCTGCATCAACCCTGCGTGGGCCCAGACTGACCCAGCATCAGTCCCTCTAGGTGTTGTGTTGCCTCCACTGGTGGCTCTCCGCCTCTCTACCCAATATTCCCGAACTATCCCTACCCCTCTGCTGCAGAATGATCACTTAGTTCGAATTTCTCAACTTCCTAGCCCCAGAAATTTCGAACTCTAGATCAATTCGTTCTCTCAGTGTGTTTCTGAATGAACCCCAAGCCTCCTTATACTTTTCTCGTTGAGACTTCAATGGCCGAGATTAAGTCTCTAATCAATGGCTAAGATTAAAAACTTGACTTGATCCACTTTCTAGAACATTCTCACCCATATTTTGATTAATACCCATTAATACTTCAATTTTCCTAAGTTTAGACATAGGAACCTCATTAAAAATATTAATTATTTTAATAAAATACAATTGGGTGGAATTTCACCAAACGGTTTCTGGGTTCTTTAGAACTCGTGTGCCTTAGCCTCTCCACCAATTTTCATGGCTAGAGTACATCTAATGCTACCAAAAACTAACACTCCCTCTTAACGAGGAATGTGCTCTAGCAACAATGTCCAACTGCATGTTTCTCTGTCTTTGAAGCATCTCCTTTTCGCACTGTTGTTGCCATCAACACTATGCTACTGTTGCTACTGTATTGCTGCCCATGACACTGCCACTGTTGCATCTGTACTACAGCTCCCTCTGAAATGTTGCATCTGCTATGTTGCTAGCACTGCCACTGTTACCACTACATTCGTACTGCAACTCAGTCACTGAGAGAAGCAACTGAAAAACACCCAAAATTACTGAACTAACTATGCTCAGCATAATACCATGTGAATGTTGGAATCTGACTGCTACTAGTCTCTGACCCTCTGAATCTTCTGCATTGCTGCTGACTTCTGCACTGTGCCATTTGCATTGCTGCCAACCTTGCTCTGCGCTGATTAGTCTCTAGTCTCAGGCTACTGCATTTGTCTCTCCAACCAACCCACTGCATCATCTGACACTAAGTCCATCTCGCTACTGCTGAATCTCGAGCTCTCGTAGCAAGGAATTGATCCAAGAGGTGGGTTCCTCAAGGATCTTGCCCACATGTAGTCCTCCCGACTATAGTTCTATATCACCCCATTTCCCTCCTGGAGATGCATGGGCACTCATGGCAAACTCATCTTCGTCAATTTTTGCTGGAGCAACCTTAGGATCATGTTTCTCATCCTTATCCTTTTGCTTCAAAGGACACTGGGATGCAAAGTGGCCCATCTCACCACATCTAAAACATTTCACCTTCAAAATGTCCTCCTTCCGCTTCTGCTTCAATTGTCCCTTTGATGCTAGAGTTGCGTTCTCCTCCTCCTTGGTCTTCGTGCCACTCCCACTGCTGCCATTGAGGTTGACTTTAACCAGATTCCTCCTTAATTTTTCTTGTTGAAGGACTACCCACATCTCCTCCCATGAAGGTAGTCTTTCCCTACGCAATATACTTTGGACGAAGACTTGCCATTCATCCGAGACTCCATTCAGGGTCGTCCTTACCATTGCAGTAGAATGAGGAGTAGACCCAACTGCAGCAAGTTGTTCTCTGGTGTCTTGAGACGTTGAAGATAGGAGTTAACCCCTTCTCCCTTCTGTATCAATGTCCGCTGCAACTTTTGTTCTAAGTACATCTTCCGCTATTCGGAAGAACCTTCATAAAATGAAGACAAAGCTCCCCACATTTCTCGGGTTGTATCTTTGCCCTACAAGTGTGAGACCACATGATCTCGAACTCCATCAAATATGTACCTCTTTGCCTTTGCCTGCTCGGCCTTGTAGTTCTTCTTCTGATCATTGTCTGCGAGAATAGCCACAACACTCTTGAATTAAGCTTCGAGATCGTACTCCTCCAAAACAGCTAAGATTCTGGTCTTCCATATGAAATAGTTGGAAGCTCCTTACAACCTTTCCTAATCTCTGAGCCCATGTGATGCCATCTCACCCAAACTGTCGAATTGACTCCTCTAGTCATTGCGCAGCACTGGTCTGCTGCCTGGCAAGTGAAAAATTCGAACTTTTGGCGAGAAAAGTCCTCCAAGGAGAAAATTCCCTTTTTATGTGTCTTCGCTCTTTTTCAATAGATTTCTGCCTCGGCAAAAACTGCACCCTTCAAGCACTGCATTGAGGCTCTGCGTCACTCCCTCTGCCTCTGCAAGCTCACGAACCAGAAATCGTACCTCTTTGTCGACTCTCTCAAAGAGAGATTTCCTCAGAATCTTTGCTTTCCCGGCAAGGACTGCGCAATCCCTTCAAGGGGATTCGAATTGCTGCCAAATGCAGCTATTGGCCTCTCTACTCAACGTTGGATTTGCTCTTCCTATTTCAAAATCAATGCTCTGATACCATGTGAAAATTCCTATACTCAAGGAACCCCTACTGCAGCAAAACTGAATTTACTTCTCCTACTTGATTTTAATATACATTATCAAGTTATTTTCTGAAAAATATTGAAGTAAATTACTTCTGCAACCTACACCAATTTAATTTGATTACATGAAACAAGAAACTGAGCAAAGAACAAGATACATAGGACACCGTTATTTTTGGACAAAATAGTCCCAAAAAAAACCCAATGCGAGAAAACCAGTGTAGCAGCTCTTAGGGTTTTATATTATTAAATAGTAATTCTGAATACAATGTTGGATGCCCTCCCGGCAATCCATTTACAAAGAAAAATATAATGGCGGAAAACTGAGTGAGATTACCTCACTTCACCCAATAGTTTCCGACTGATCCGACAGCAGAACTGGCAAACCCCCGGCTATCTCTGTGTTGGCCCTGCATAGGCCCTACGTCAGCCTCAAAGGCTCTGCGTCAGGCCTGCATTGTCTCTTCTGCCTCTTGGAACTTCTGCGTCAACCTCTCCCTACTATTCTGGCAGCTCCCCGGCAATTCCGGATTTTTGCGTGAAGGCAGCTTGCCTTCTACACTGGCCCTTCTAGCTCTGGATCAAGCCTGCGTGGGCCCAGACTGGCCCAGTGTCAGTCCCTCTAGGTGTTGTGTTTCCTCCACTGGTGGCTTTCCGCCTCTCTACCCAGTATTCCTGAACTATCCCTACCCCTCTGCTGCAGAATGATCACTTAGTTCGAATTTCTCAGCTTCCTAGCCCCAGAAATTTCAAACTCTAGATCAATTCGTTCTCTCAGTGTGTTTCTAAATGAACCCCAAGCCTCTTTCTTATACTTTTCTCGTTGAGACTTCAACAGCCGAGATTAAGTCTCTAATCAAAGGCTAAGATTAAAAAATTGACTTGATCCGCTTTCTAGAACGTTCTCACCCATATTTTGATTAATACCCATTAATACTTTAAATTTCCTAAAAGTTTAGACTTAGGAACCTCATTAAAAATATTAATTATGTTAATAAAATACAATTTGGGTGGAATTTCACCAAACGGTTTCTGGGTTCTTTAGAACTCATGTGCCTTAGCCTCTCCACCAATTTTCATGGCTAGAGCACATATGATGCTACCAAAAACTAACACTCCCTCTTAGCGAGGAATGTGCTCTAGCAACAATGTCCAACTACATGTTGCTCTGTCTCTGAAGCATCTCCTTTCCACACTGTTGCTGTCATCAACATTATGCTACCGCTGCTACTGTACTGTTGTCCATGACACTGCCATTGCCACTGCTGCATCTGTACTACAGCTGCCTCTCAAATGCTGCATCAGCTATGTTGCTAGCACTGCCACTTTAACACTGCATTCGTACTGCAACTCAGTTGCTAAGAGAGGCAACTGAAAAACACTCAAAATTACTGAACTAACTGTGTTCGATTTCTAGGGCTAGGAAGCTAAGAAATTCGAACTAGGTGATCATTCAGCAGCAGAGGGGCAGAGAGAATCCAGGAGAAGGACATTCCAGAGAATACTAAAAGAGAAGCGGAGAGAGCTTGTGGAGGCAACGCAGTAGCCAGGAGAGTTGACGTTGGACCAGTCTAGACCCACACAGTCTTGACGCAAAGCCAAAAGGTCCAATGCAAAGGAGAAAGTTGCCGGTCACGCAAAAGCTGGAACAGTCGGAACAGCCAGGATAGCTGATGCAGAGGGCAAAAGAGTTCACTGAGAGTTTGAAAGGCTGACGCAGGGCCTACGCAAGGCCAACGCAGAAGTAGCTAAGGTTAGCCAATCTTGTTTCCGGATCAGTCGGAATTATGCCAGGTGAAGGTAAAACTCACTCAGATTTTCCGCCAGTGTTTTCTCTGTAAAGTATTTCTAGAGAGCATCCTAGATTTGTATTAAGATATTTATCTTGCATAATAATAAACCCTCAGAACTGCTGCACTGGTTTTCCCGCATTGGGTTTTTCTGGATACTATTGTGTCTAAAAATAAGTGTGTCCTATGTATCTTGTTCTTTGCTCTGTTTTCTGTTTCATAAGATCAAACATTTAATTAGTGTACGCTGCAGAAGTAATTTGCTTCAGCATTCAAAAGAATAACTTGATAATAAAAAATCAAGTAAGTGAAGTAGATTCAGATTTGCTGCGGTAGGGGTTCCTTGAGCATAGGAATTTTCACAAAACCCACTCTCAGGGATATTTGACTTGGGTATCCATAAACCCACTCGTAGTGGTATTGAGACAGTATCCATAAACCCACTCACTTTTGTATTCCAGCCATGGTATACCCTCTATCAAGTTGGGTATCCATAAAGCTACTCGCATTTGTATTTCATCATTTCACTCTGTGACTCCCTGTTCAGCGCGCAGGAAAGTGTTGAGAATGGTGCAATCCACCCATTTGGCCACAACCCGCTTCACTTTGTAAGGATTATTATTGTGCATTTACTAAGTCACATGACACAAGGACACGAGACACGGAGGACACGTAAATACGAGTATTCGACACGAGACACAACGACCTCGGAAACAGGACACGAGGGACACGTTATATATATATATATATATATATATATATATATTAAAAAATACTGAAATATAGTGCTTGATCCATATAGATATGAATCATGATGATATCTATTTAGTATTTAGTATACACTATTTACTAGTTAGTTTATTAATTTACTACATCAATGATGTTCACAGTTCAATGTTCATTGTTCATGTTATAATTTTTGTTATTAACTTCAAACAAGATTGATCATGTTCAAACTTCACGTAAGGTAGTTTATGAACTATAAATTTATGTGTTCAAACTTCATTGTTGACCAAAGCATTAATCGAGCTTTCCCTCCCTTTAGACCTCGAAGGTGTAGTGAGCAATGAGCACATGATGGGGAGCTGGGATTTTTATTTCAACACACGATCTATACGTGGTCACTCGTGTATAATTAAGTTAAGTTCCGTAAGCTATAACACAACTTACAAGAAATTTAAGTGCTCCAAACTCTCAGCAAATCATGCGAACGCTCGTCTCCTACATATCCAAGTCCAGGTCAATGTGAAGTTGTGAGCATTGCGCTTGAATCTGAAGGAATTCCTCACACTGCACAACAAATTGGATTCCAGCGACGAGCAAACTCAACTTCAGTGGCAAACAATGACAAAAAAAACCCCAAAAATAAACCATGTTGCAGGTTTTAAATGTCACTTTTCATGGGACACGTGTCCTAAGAACCAAAAACATTAGGGCACGTTTTCGACACGTCCAAAACAAGTGTCTCAATTGGAGGACACGAAGAAAAACGTTTTCGACACGTTTTAGGGCAGTTTTCGTGTCCGACACGTGAAATACAGGACACGAGACCCTGAGGGACGTGTCCTGTGACTTAGTGCATTTATTGTAAATCTAGGCTATGTTTAAGGCCAACCTAGTTACTATGTGGACCCATAACGCTTCTTGGGGAAGGTGCCTTACTTATTGAAATGTGTATAAATATTAAATACACACTCAAGTATCATTTGTAATTCATTATCTTGTGAGCTATTGATTTCTCTAATATAATGTGATTTAGCCTTCTGGCATTAGCGAGCACTGCACTCCTGTTTCTTTTGTATTGTTGTCTCTATCTTTGAATTGGGTTCATTGGGATAATATATATGCTTATGATGCCTATCCATGTGAAATATCAACAAACATGCAGAGTATCTGTGGCTTTCATGGTAAAGACACATATCGTCCATTCTGATTTTGGTTCTGATCACATCTACCTACTTCTTACTCCCTAATATCTTCACTGCGAGAATGATTTACTGATTCAAACCAAAAGTGTGTTAAGAGTTCTAAATTCATGACATGAGACAACGTAAGAAACAAAATGTGACATCAGATAATCCACCAATATGGTCATGTTATGACCAAACTTACAGTCATATAGATGGGTCCTTCGTATCCAAGAACCTCACTGAAGTATGGAAGAGCCCCTATGTGATCCAAATGACTGCAATGCAAGATGATAGTGAAATCAGTCAAGTAATGATTTATTTAACAATAGCAATAGGAACAAATGAGCTAGTTATGACATAAGTAACCTTACAAATGCGTGATTATTACACAAGTGATGCTGTCAGTGAAATCCCCAGTTTTAGATATTTTTGAGAAGTCAGGATATCGACGTTCATCCTGGTAGCCCATATGCATACCACAATCGAACATGATCCTTTTGTTCCCTATTGTCACCACCACACAGCTCTTTCCTACCTCCTGACCAGCACCTTCACTCAAACAAGTATAATACCAAATCAATTTACCTATTGTGAAAGATATTACCGCCCATCCTTAAACCAAAGTAAGCATATAGCAACTGCAATGATATTTACCAAGAACTAAACACTGGATACCCATTGTTCTTTTTTTTCTTCACCGACGTAAAAGCAGAGGCTGCTTGACTGTGCAGCGTTTTAAATATCTATTACCAGAAATATCTTGTATTTATTACTGTACTAAAAATACCCTAACATCCCATATGAAGCAGGACACCAAGAGTGATAGAAGAATGACTCGCATGAAATATCCCTGCCAACCTGCAATGAAACAGATGCAAAAAGCATTTCATTAGTATTGACAAAAATAGAAAGCATTTCAATTTCAAGGCATTAGTGGTGGATGTGATTGTAACAAATATATTGAAAGAAATAATCGAATTTGAGCATTACAAAGGGTAAAGTCGTAAATCCTTTCAAGGCAACAAAGTGTTTTTCAAGTCAAAAATCAATTTTGACCTGTCTAAAATTGAATAAGGAGGTCAATTAAGTCATCAAAGCCAATCATTGCAATCAAACTTTAGGGTTCAGGAACAGTCATACATGACACCCTAAGATGACATAAAATCAAGTGAGCGTGACAGGTGAGCATGAGAAAAATGGGTAAAGCAGAAAAACATTTACAAAACACTCTCAGGAAATCAAAGATTTGCAAGAGTACAACCATGAATTGCAAAATCAAATAAAAGAACTTTAGTGGAACTTACATAATAAACAAAACATAATTGATCATATGATTGATACACTGTAGTTAGTTGATAATCTTCAAAGCAATGTTGCACGAATCGGGGACGAAACGGGGGCGTTTTTTGAAAGCAGGGACGTGGAAGCGTCATTTTCCAAAAATCTAGGAAGCGAAGCGTCTGATATATATATATATATATATATATATATATTTGCATTTATACTCAAAACAAACATCCCAAATACCAAATTAGTTGTAGAAGACATGAAAACATGCATATTTTTGCATAAATCAAGATAGATATAGCATCCATTGTACATTAATGATTAATTATTCGAGCATCAACCATTTAGATGCATCAACCATCTAGAATCTAGATTCTTCTCCTCTTGTCTAGCCTTTGCCTCTACCTCGATTGTCTAGGGATATTAGTCAACATTGCCCAATTTTGAACAAACTACCTAATTCAAGACTTAAAATATGGTAGAAAAAGCTTAACATGCTTGATCGATGATTTTGACTTGATTGAAAGGTAATTTTTTGCTAAGGGCGTGACAAAGGAGTTCAACAATTAACACCACCAACACTAGGGTACATATAGGGCTTGGTGCTCTTGATTAAATGCTAATCGCATACCTTCATACTTGATATAATCTAATGAAATGCCACAATCCCATTGATCCTGAATTCCTGAAAACTGTTAAGTTTGCTAAATTTTGAATAGGATATGAGATTCTATTTTCTCCATATGAAGTCCAATGAGGCTGGAACCACTCTCGAACATGCTGAGTCATTTATGAGGGAGCATCTACTATATATATATATATATATATATATATATATATATATATATATATATATATATATATATATATATATTTGCCTTCATTCCTCACCCTAACCTAAGGTGGACCCACCCTCAATATGCAAACTCACCTAAAATTAAATAAAAAATAAAAAATAAAAATAATAATAATAATAATAATAATAAATTAATTAATTAAATTAAAAAATAAATAAATAAATAAACAAAAAATAAAAAATTCGATTTTCTAAACAACGCGGCGTTTTTTCCGGAAGTGTGTATGGAACAATATGGGAATCGTACGATTCGCCCTCCGAAGCGCCGCGCTTCAGAGGGACGCTTCCAGAATTTCCAAGAAGCGTCCAAAACAAGTGGAACTGCGCTTCCGAATTTGGAGTCGCGCTTTCAGGGACGCTTCCTATACAAATCCGTACGGGATGCACTTCGGGCATTAATTAGGGGGGGGGACATTTCCTGCAACATTGCTTCAAAGTCAAATTTGATGCAATTTGTGACGCATAGGATCTTATACAAAAAGCTAATGCAATTTGTGATAGAGATGAACTCATCCATAATGTTGATGTAAGTTGTGAGACAGAGCTACTACCAAAGAATATTGATGCAACATATGATAAAGAGAATCTTACTCAAAAGATCGACACAGCATATGATACAAATGAAATTATCAAAAAGTCGATGCTCATTGTGATACAGAAGACTTGACGAATATGGATTTATGTAGTGAATTTAGGAAGCAAACATTTATTGAAGATGAGTCACAAGCATAGAATGACAACAACAACAATACAAAAAGCAAATGTGAAGCAAAAGAACAACCAAATTGTCTTTCTAGATGTTTGTCAAAACTTGGGAAGAGTTATCACTCAATAGAAATCAACATGGTTTGGGATCTGACAAAGGAAATAGCTCGCATATTCTAGATAACTCAAAACCAATTCAATTTGTGAGCGCAGGGTTCCTCCCTCTTGACGTTCAAATCTCTTCAATCTTCGGATCAGTACACACAATATTTAAAAGAAAGAAACTCTTTATTAAATAAGAGAAATTGTTACAACTCCATTGTGTGGACGAATTTGTCCTTTTACAAAGTGAGGCCCATTATTTATAGCTTACTTGAGTTACAATACCATGGGCAAATACCACTTCCCATTGGGATCACAGAGCGAGTGGAGGTTGTGGTTCTTGAAAGGAAAGAAGATCGAGGTCCGAGGATCGAATCTCGATCCATATGGGCGAGGGAAAGTATGGTATCTAAGCAAGGCCCAAGGCATTTATAGCTTGGCTCTGGAAGTGATCTGACATGAGGATTCATGGAGTTTCTTGAAAATATTTTCTTGTAATTGCAAAATCTCGAATCTGCATGGCCCTAGTTAGGTATCCAACCAAGCGGCGTGTAATCTTTGAATGTTGTGCAGGTTTTTCTGTATTGGATGATTATCAATCGGTTCCTCCTCTACTTTCTTTTCGTTGGCTTCCCATCTTTTCATCATTTGTGATCTTCTTTGCCTAAAGGCAATTAACTGTGCTTCAAATATAATCCTGGCACTGGTTCTTGTGGTTAGGGTTTGTAATGTTTTTTGTTTAAATATGATGACCAGTGTGTTGATCGTAAACCCCAACGATTTCTTGATGGTTGGTAGTCTCAATAATGTTTCCAAAGACCACCATCTGATGGCCACCAGGCACGCCGTATGGAGAAGCTCTTGGGATTCTCCCCGAAAAATTTGAACTCTAATTTTGTTGCCTTCGATGCAAGCGATTTGAATGAGCTTCAGGAGGAGGATGTATGGGGAATTTGGCCCGATATGAGATCAAGCCCCACACAATACGAGACGAACAAGGAAGATAATTTCCAATGCCTTCACAAAATGGACTCCAGCAGTAGTGTTGGCGACAATGGGGGCACCATTGAGCCTGGAAAGTCACTGCAAAGCGACAACATCAGGCGCTGGAAGGAAAACTGCAGACTCTTCGTGGCCTTAAAGGAATGATGAATCCAACCGATCCTGCCTCTCATCTCTCACACGAAGGTCCGCCATGTTCATCATGAGTGACCCCCGGGAACTGAATCTTTGTGAGGATGATACCGTCAGCAAACCAGAACAAAAGTAACAGTAGCAACAACAAGCACATGATGATGATGCACCACCAATGGTGTCACGCCCATGAGTCGTCGTTGGAGAAGTGTGCGAGCTGGGAAACACGCTCTCAGTTAAACGTGATGAGTCACGGTGCGACGAGTCGTGTGCGACAAAATGCGACAAAGGCACGAGTTGTGTGCGACGAAAAATGTGACAATGGGACAAGTTTATACGAATGGTGGAAAACCGCACGGTGGGGTGAAGCCGACCCACGAGTTGGGCGAACCGACTTGAAGTGAAGGCGAACCGTTGTGTGGGTGACCGAATTGTATGGTCGGCCTAGGCAGGCCAACCCCATTGTTAACCATGGCGAAACCGTATATATAGGTGGAGGACGCATGGAGGAGAAGACATCAATCAAGCATCAACGCAATTCATCCAAGGCAAACCAAGCGAATTTGGCGAACAAAGGGAGAGGAGCATAAGGTGCAGGTCGAGGAGCAGGCAGATGGGTCGGGCCGAAGCACAAGGCCGAAAACGCAGAGAAAACCAAGCTGCAGGTTGGCGAGTGGACCGGCGGGCAAGCTGCTTGTGCGAGTCAGGCAGACTGCCGCAAGGTGAGCTGCCGAGGGCACGCCTGCCCAAAGTTCTGAACGGGAGTTACAGCCGGGCGGACGAGTAGTTTGGTGAACGAACAGTCGGCGGACGGGTGGAACAGTTCGGCGAGTGAAGTGTTGGGCGCATGCATGTTGGGCATTGCAAGGGACCAAGGTTTGGCAGAAATCTTGAAGTTGCAGAAAGATCTTGGAGATGCTCAGAATGAGATAGCGGTTCTGAAGAAGGCAATTGGGCAAAGTTTCGGTGGAGGAGTTGCTTATGTGAAAGTCAAGGAACGTGATTCTTATGACGGGACAAGAAGTGCGAAAACTCTTGGTAACTTTCTATGGGACATGGAGCAATACTTGGTGTGTTTGGGTATGTTTGATGATGAGGCCAAAGTAAAGGTAGCTACTCAATTCTTGACGAAGGATGCTAAGATGTGGTGGCGAAGAAAGATGGACCAGATTGCTAATGGCGATGCTGCGGAAATCACTTCGTGGGATGACATGAAGAAAGCTTTGCAAGCTCATTTTAGTCCACAAGACAAGACATGGGATACAAGGATGAAGATAAAATACATAAAGCAAACAGGGATCCTACAAGCATATCAACGAGAGTTCTCAAGAGCAATTTTGGAGTTACCTGATATGGCAGAAAGGGACAAGGTGTTCAATTTCATTATAGGATTGAAACCTTGGGCACGCAATGAGGTGAAGAGGCAAAAGATTAAGACACTTGAAGAAGCTTTTGCAACAATTGATCGCTTGGTAGAACATTATGATGAAGGAACCGAAGAGAGAAAGAAGAAGACTGATAAACTGAAAGAGAAGTCTACGAAAGAAGAGCCTTCGAGATCGTATAACAAGATGAAGACAAAGAAGCCCTTGAAGTGTTGGATATGTGAAGAACCACATACAGTGAAGAATTGTCCTTCAAGACCAAAAGTGGCAGCGATGGCACAATCCGATGCGAAGAAGAAGAAAGAAGAAACTTTCGTTGGAGTTATGCAGATTTTGGGAGTTGCAGTGGCTACGGAAGCGATCTCACGAAGAGATCCCAAAAGGAACCAGTTGGAATATGTGGAGATGAAGATTGGGAAAGGCATTGTTCTCACTATGGTGGATAGTGGTGCAACTCATAACTTCATGAGTGAAGATACTACGAGGAAGATTGAGCTAAAATTTATACCAGTTCAAAGCGGTGAATTCTCCACTTGATTCTGTGATTGGTGTGGCTGAGAAGGTTGATGTGACACTAGGTGAATGGACAGGGAAGGTCGATTTCACAGTGGTGCGGATAGATGACTATGAAGCTATACTGGGCATGGAATTTATGAAGCAATTTGAAGCTATGATAGTTCCACACATGAAGAAGTTGTATATTTACGACAGGCGAGAGGAAGTACCCATTGGTGTACCAACCATAGGGGCTACGACAGCCGAATGTAAGTTGACAGCGATGAATGTGGAGGATGTCAAGCGAGATGAGGAAGTCTATAAGAGGTTGTCTTCTACAGAGGCAAAACTTATGGAGCAGTCACAGGTGATTAGAGCATTGTCTGATAGTATCTTGGATCTATCAAGCAGACTAGAGGCAATGGAGAAGGATGAGGATGCTAGACCGGATGATCAGATGGAGAGTCGGGAAGCATACTTGCAGAGATTGGAAGTGGAAGATCTTGATAGATGGATTGAGTTGATATGTGAGGAAGAGGGAGAGCCTTCAGGCTCCACTTCCTCCCCATCTTCTTAGACTATCATGGAGATGAGGCTCATTGTTAACTGCTCATGGCAGTGAGTCTCCAACATTTTGAGCAGACATCTGGGGTGAGATGGACACGATTGGTAGCAGTGTGCAGTGATGAGTCATGATGATGTAGGGGCATGCGTTCTTATGGAGGCGATGTATGGTTGGATTAGCTACCCAACTAGTCACCAACATGAGGGGTACCAACACATGATTTTCTTGCAGAGTTTGGCATATCTATGGCATGAGGCAGGTCAGAGGTGGACACATCTGGATTACCCATACACATATTTGTGTGGACTTACAGTCTTGGCGATGGTGGTTGCCGGGATGGTGTTGTCAAGGACGACAACCATTTAGAGTGGGGGAGTATGTCATGCCCACAAATCGTCGTTAGAGAAGTGAGACAAGCTGGGAGACACGCTCTCGGTTAAACGCGACGAGTCACGGTGCAACGAGTCGTGTGCGACGAAATGCAACAAAGGCACGAGTTGCGTGCGACGAAAAATGTGACGATGGGATGAGTTTATACGAAGGGCGGAAAACCGCACGGTGGGATGAAGCCAACCCACGAGTTGGGCGAGCCGACTTGAAGTAAGGGCAAGCCGACTTGGAGTGAAGGCGAACCGTTGTGTGGGTGACCAAATTGTATGGTCGGCCTGGGCAAGCCGACCCCATTGTTAACCAGGGCAAAACTGAATATATAGGCAAAGAACGCATGGAGGAGAAGACATCAATCAAGCATCAACGCAATTCATCCAAGCCAAACCAAGCAAACTTGGCGAGCAAAGGGAGAGGCGCATAAGGTGCAGGTCGAGCAGCAAGCGGACAAGTCGGGCTGAAGCACAAGCCCGAAAACACAAAGAAAACCGAGCTACAGGTTGGTGGGTGGATCGGCGGGCGAGTCAAGCAGACTGCTACAGGGCGAGTTGCCGAGGGCGCGCCTGCCCAAAGTTCTTAATGGGAGTTACAGCCGAGCGGACGAGCGGTTTGGTGAACAAATAGTGGGCGGGTAGTTTGGGTGGACAGTCAGTTGATGGGTATAATAGTTCGGCGAGTGAAGTGTTGGGCGCGTGCACGATGGGCGAGCCAAACCCGAAGTGCGGGTAGGCTGCATGGGCGCAGGCGCCTGACCCACGAGTTGGGCGATGTAACCCGAGGGCGTGGGTGAACGAGTTAGCATGACGAGTCAAGGGCACGGGTGATATGAGTTGGGCACGATGAGCCAAGGGCACGGGCACAACGAGCGGGTGTAGTGACACAAGCCGGAGGCGCGACGAACGGGGCGAGCTTGAAAGATAGGTCGGGCAAGCCTGAACGACGAGCTGGGGTGAGCCCGAATAATAGACCAGGGAAGGTTGGAAGACGAGCTAGGGCAAGGCTGAACGATAGCCGAGTTGGAAAGTGAAGTTTGGCAGTTTTGCCAAGGTAAATTTGGGGTTGCCTTGAAAGGATGATGTTGTACATGAACTTGTAAAAATTGGATTATTATATATTGTTGGGCAAGCTCTAACCAAGGAGTTGCCCCTCCCTTGAAGAATATTGTACTTGTGTACTTTTATATGAATGATGATAAAAATGAATGTTTCCGCTATGTAAAAGAATGATGAATGCTTAGTGAAGTGAAAAATATTCTAAGTATTGAATGTTAGGCATAGTTCGTACTTGAAAGTATTGGTGAAAAGAAATCAAGTAGCGGTGCCGCACCTACCTATGTGCGGTTGAAAGACTACCGCCAGGATAGGGGCGTGACAAGTGGGCTCCCGTGAACGACCCGGACTGGAGCAAGATCTTGGGAGTCAGGATGGACAGCCTTAAAGATAATAACCCCAACCTCTTATTTTCCGCAATCGCCAATGAGGACGAGGACAACAATGACATGCCCCTCCCTCCCCATGAGTATCTCGCCTGCAAGCAGGCCCAAAGCCAGATGACAACCACCTTTGTGTTCGAAGGCGTTAAAAAGACTCTCTAATTTGGGTTCAAAACACAGTATGGAGGCAAACCGGCTATCTTGGATAATGGTAAAGCTAGAAAAGTCCCTAATAATCAATTCCTGAGCTCTTTTCTTTGGCATTGGTTTCTGATTTTGTGTTGTTATTAGCAGAGTGATTAATGAATTTCAATTAATCAATTACATGCTGAGTAAGCGCTACTATCCAGTACAAGCGCGACATTAGCTAGCTTATATTTATACAACTTCTATGGATGGAGTGTGATTAATTTATCCAATTAAGGATCAGTTTCCTCATAAATTCAGCTTCTTCCACCTCCCCATTTGATGCCTCCTATCACTCGTCATGTTCTCACCGACCTCACATTTGTAGTCGGAAATATGTTTGACATGGAAGGACATGTCACCAGGTTCAGCAATCCTGATTGGGTGAGTACGCATGAACTTGCTTCCCGAATGGCCGCAATTGTCTCGCTTGTCATGTCACAAGGTGTTACGTGCTCTCATATAGCATTACTGGAGAAAACAAACACTATGGGACTCCAACTAATCCAAGTATAGCTTCATGGATGCCAGGAGGATCTTCAAGTGGAGTAGATGTGGCTATTGCAGCTGAAATTGTGAACTTTGCTCTTGGTATTGATAGACATGGAGGTGTGAGAATTCTAGTTGCACTTTGTGGCATTTTGGGGTTTCGTCCTTCACATGGGGGCGTTTCTACTATTGGTGTAGTGCCAATGGCCCGGAGTTTTGACACTGTAGGCTAGTTTGCTAGGGATACAAATGTTCTTCGTCGAGTTGGCCATGTACTATTGCAGTTTCCATTGTCAGACTTCAGACGGAAAGCATGCCATAGTTGTTGATGATTGCCTTCGACTTTCGCAGATGCCAGAAGAGAATACTCTTGGTGTCATCCCTAGATCTGTTGAAAATCTACTAGGTCAAGTTTTAAATCATATAAACTTGGGGCAATATATTGCTTCCAAAGTTCCAAGTCTCAAGGTTTTCAAAAATGAAGAAGCAATTTCTACTTGGAAGAATCTTTAAAACACATACCTTTTACCACTAGATAAGACACCAGATTTCTACCATACCTTGGCAAACCAACAAGCAATCTATCTCAAGGTCCATTTTCTAGGCCATACACTATCAGTATCATAGTTGGCCCACAAGCATTACAAGGTATCTCTATCCTTGGGCCTTCGTACATCATGGTTATGGGTCACCCACAAACCCACAGTTATGGGACAGCCACACAAAACCCTTGACATCGAAGTCTATGTACTAGGCCATACATTGTCAACATCACAGTTGAGCCACAAGCATTATAGGGTATCTCTATCCTCGAACCACCGTTCATCATGGTTATGGGTCACCCACAAACCCACAGTTATAGGTCAACCACACAAAACCCTTGCCATCAAAGTCCATTTGCTAGGCCCCACACTATCAATAACACAGTTGGCCCACAAGCATTACAAGGTATCTCGAGCCTTGGATCTTCGTTCATCATGGTTATGGGTCATCAGACATCCGGTTATGGGTCAACCATGCAAAATCCTTCTCTTCATTGGCTCATATTCAACCAGCCTAGATCCATCTTAACTCCAGATCTATCAAGTGCCAAGAGGGATCAAATCATGGTTACGGGCTATCCACAAACCCACGGTTATGGCTCAACACACAGAACACTTCTCTTTATTGGCTCCTATTCAACCAACCTAGATCCATCTTAACTTTGGATCTATCAAGCGTTGATAGGGATCAAATCTCTCAAAGTGCAAATTTTTTTTGAGTGCAAAATTTGAGGAAAGGTTTGCACCTCGAGAGATTGATCCTACTCGTCGCTTGATAGATCTGGAGTTAAGATGGATCCAGGCTGGTTATAGTACCTCTTAAAACTAAACATCCAAGAGAGATTTGTTCCTTGGACACTGATAAATCTAGAGCTTGGAGATTTCTTTATGGGGCCTGTAATGAAACCAAGCCCCATCTAGGGCAAAAGGTGATTAATTCTTTTCAAAGGGTTGCTAAATTACTTTCCAGACAGGTCCGGATAGAAGAACAAATCACTGGGCTGAGATGCAAGCCCTGGCTGCACCCCTCAGAATTACAGTAGAAACGGGTATTTCTTCTCTACAGGTCTTTGGTGATTCAAAACTGGCCACTGGCCAGGTGTCAGGAAATTACGGGCTTCAAAACCTTACTTTGCAGACATGTTATGATCAGATCCATTTGATGTAGAGCAGATTCCAAACTATTACTTTCAAGTTTCAACAACATGTTATGGGAACACAATACAGACACAGATGGTTTATTAGAACAAGGCTTTGGCACTGAAGTTCAGGTCAATGAACTTGATGGATACAAGGGAGGGGGAATCCCTACCCACAGTCACCAGATCTACCTACGAACGGGTATTTTCATCCTTGGGGGATATGGTCTTTACTTTAAAATGGTACTCTTAAGTAGAAGATAGTGAAGATTTTCTCATTTTTTTTGCAGGACGCTGTGAAAAACATTGAACTGTTTTCTGTACTTAATGCTGCTAATGTTTTTTTTTTTTTTTTCGAAGTATACATAAGAGGACTTTCTATATGCCCGTAGGGTTAATCAGTGAACCTAAACATTGAACTTTTCAAGACAATTTGCAGATGTATTACTAACTGTGCTTAAGATTCAGGCAGGGAGCTAATTATGCTCTTTTCCATTTTTCGTGGTTCCATGTGCACTTGTGGAATGTAACTTCACTTTTTTCTTCCATGAAATAAAAGTGTTCTGAATTTTTCTTTGTGAAAAATGATAAAATAAAATGGAGACCTAAGCAGGACACCAATCTGAAACAGAGAAAACAGAAGGGAAACAGACGAATATTGCAAAAGAGATATGAGAGGCCAAGGCCCAATACTAAAAACCGATAAAAACCCAGAAAACAAAGTTATTTTTCTAATGTACAAAGCCATGGCTATCTTTGATTTTGCATCCATGCTTTCGTCCCTTATCAGTTAAAAATAAAACATAAAAATGGGGAGGGAATCAAAAGCAGATTTATAACCGAAGAAGTTCAGAGTACATGTGCTAATAAATGTCAAAGAGAGTGGGCCTTCTGGATTTCAAAGTTATACACAATAATAAACCTGGAAGGATTTCATCTGTTGACGTTTAAGGAACGTTGTGCCTTTGCACTTTAAATCCAAAGATGCACAGAGACTGTCAATGAATACTTGAAAATAGGTCCAAACGAACCAAAGAGACAGAAAACATAAATACAAAACTACTGAACCTTGGATTACATTCATAAGGCCCAGAAGGTTTTCATCTGTTTCTGTTTAAGGGACGCTGTATCTTACATTTTAAAGCCATCGATGCACATAAACTGACAACCACTACTTAAGAATAGGTCCAAAGGAAACAATGGGACCAAAAACAAATATATAAAACTATTGAACTTTGGGTTACATTCAAAAGCACAAAAATGCACTAAAGTACTGCGGTATCACTTAGAAAGAGGAAAGATTGTCATAAAAAAATTACATATATTTTTTTCATTATTCTTTCAATTCTTTATGACCATGGAATCCTTGAATTTAATCATGGTGGCCTATCCCATCTCCTGGCAATCTTGATATTGGATTGAATAGACAAGAAGAAGCCAGACTAAAGAAAACAAACTTAATTTTACTCTGTAATTCTTCTATGCTATTCGCGTATGGTTCCTTCATTACAGAATGTATTTCCTGTTCAACACGGGAGTGTGCCTGCACTTCAAAGCCCGTGAAGTTGGCAGAAACAATACAATTTCATATACACCATAATATCAAGAAAAAACTGAAATAAGCAGTTAGCACCTGTGAAATGCAGATGATGAACAATGCCAGACACCCAGCTGCGAATGCCATCTTTTTTTACAGAATCCTGACCACTTAGTCTCTACATATTCTGAAAACGCTCATCAGCCAATGATGCATCTCACAGTCATAGCTTCTAAGCGATTCACAAAGGCGAATCTGTGTCACTAATATTACAAAATTGCTAGCTTAACCAACATTTTCTACGGATCATTAGGTAACTTCGACTTTTATGCGTAATACACATGAATGATTCCTCACATCAAATTTTGGTTTAGAAATTTGAAAGTTAAAAAATTTCACACAACCGTCAACACTTCAAAGGAAGAAACCTAGAAACACCTTGATCAAATCTTATGTTAAGTAAAGAGTAAAAAATGCACCTTTGTGGAAAAATATTATATTATATTATCTAATTTTAAGGTCAGTTAGGGCTAATCAAAACATCAAATTGGTGAATGAGACCCTTTGTTTGTGGAACAAGGGACCCACCTCCACGCAACAATTTTACTGTTAAGTCTACGAAGACATATATATTCTACCCTTTTGGTTTTGAACTTGTGACCTCTTAAGAGAAAACACATGCTCTTAACTTAGGCCCACTTTAAAAACTTCTAAGGCAATAGATGAAAATATATAATAATAAGTCACGGAATATAAGTGATAAGCCAGTAAATATAGGTGAGTTTTATGGTAAAAACCTTGTATTCACGTGAGGCAGATTTATAGTGGAAAATATGAATTGGAAAATGTAATTTATAATGGATTATAACTTTTTATATATTAGGTTAGATTTATTTTAATTTCAGATTTGAGAGAGATTAAATATTTTCTTTTTAAAAGAGGTTTATATCTCAAGGGATTTGATCTCTCTAGGGGTTTCGTAGATCCAAAATTAAGATGTATCTAGACTAAGTTAATTTCCCCTTTAAATAGACTATATTCCACATGAATACCATGGGTTAATACCATAAGTTTTCATAAACTTGGAGCTCAAAAACCACCTGTGACCAAGTCAAGTTTACCTTAACTACCCAACAAAAATTAATAAAGATAACAATAATAAGGTAGAATTTTTATTTTTATTATTTTAGTTTGAAATTATTTTTATTTTAACACAAGGTTATTTTATTTTTATTTTTATTTTGTTCGAGTCAAAATAGTCCTCAGGAATGGAACTTGACACAATGGAGACCATTGCTTCCCAAGGGGGAGGAGGGATTGAATGAAAAGTGGCATCAACCCATGATTGTAAGTTAAGATAGCTATAAATAACAGGTTTCACTTTGTAAAAAGACAGTCTTCCACAATAGAGTTATAAAAATTTATGTTATCTAATAAAGAGTTTATTTCTTTAAGTATTATGTATTTTCTATTCCACTCTTAAAAGTTCAAATCTTTTTTATCTTCTTTTACAAAATCATGTTTAACCTAAGTAACATTCTCGAAATAAGAGGATGGGTTTCTATGGAAAATGCATTACACGAAAATTTAAAAAATTTAAAATGAAATTTTTTCTATTTCAAAAATCAAGAGAAACTTGGATGGGTTTCTATGGAAAATGCATTACACGAAAATTTAAAAAATTTAAAATGAAAATTTTTCTATTTCAAAAATCAAGAGAAACTTCTTTTTAAATTAGAGAAAGAAAAGAAGTGAAATTTTGACTAATGGCTAGTAAAACATAAATGATAGGAGCAAATCTCACATCACATGAAACAGAGAGCTTGCATGCTTTCTTTAAGAATCTGTTATTCTATTTTAAAGATCAAGAGAAACTTCCTCTTTAAATTAAAGAAAGAAAAAGAAGTGAAATTTGACTCAGGGCAAGTTGGAGATAAAATGATAGGAGCAACTCTCACATCACATGAAACATAGAGCTTGCATCCTTTCTTTAAAAATATGTTCATAAATTTAGAGATGTTAACTTGGGGGTTGAATCGATTGATACAATTTAGTACCTTTTGACCTCCACCGTTCCCATTGTGATTCTCAACTGGTCAGAAATTAGAATAGAAAAAAGTGACAAAATATGCCCTTCTGCAACAGCACATAAGTAGATAATTTTGTTTTCATTTGGGTTTGCAAACATTCTAGGCGAAAACAATGTTACATAATACAGACTACAATAGAAGAACAATGCACACAGATACAAAGTTTGTATCCTGCGATTCAAATTTGGATCCTAAAAGACGGCTCTTTGGCACAGCTAGATCACTTGCGACTTTCATTCGGATTATTCATCATAGCCTGCATCTTAAGTGCATTAGAATTATCTGTTGAAACCTCAACTTTTGAACATGTCAAAAAAAAAGTGTGGCCTAATAGCAAGCAGCGAGGTGATCGGGTTTGTATTAATGTGGAGACCTACGTGCAAAACCCCCAGTGTAGGTGCAAGGTTGTGTGAGTTCAATGGCCTAGAAATGCCCCTAATCGAATGAAAGCGTAGCCAAAGGACAGTTGTAAGTCATTATAAGCAGCATTTTTGAAAAGAAAGATGCTAACAGGGCCTTGGTTCACTAATAAGGTTGATTAAGTATTGAGCCATCCACCAGAGTTTATTCTCATTTTGTCCTTCCCCACCCGAATGGCATAAATCTCAAAAGAGATGAAGCCATCCAGGTACAATTCTTGGGACGATTTTGATGGAATAGCTACCTGCCAGACCTCGCACTGAAAGAAATCCATACTTTGGGGTTCAGACCTTGACGTTGGGGCATGTTTCTCAAAGAACTACTCTATGTCATCGTTGATTAACAACAATGATAGAGAGGTGCCATTGTGATCATGGTTCAGCGAAGATGGTATCGTGTCAAGGCAACCACTAACATTCAATTCACCGTTGGGGTCTGACACAAGTCCAGGGTGAATTTGACAAGTAGTACCCTTTTGTGATAATTTAGCAACACGGAAGTGTTTGTGATCATTGATTCAACCCTCAAGAGCATGTCACCAGCACAAGCAGCACCCCTCTCCAGGCCAGCTGTGGTGCTTCTCTTGAATTAAAGCAAAACACCTTTTCTAGCCAGTGGCACTATCATTGTGAATTTTGGCTTAAGCCAGAGAGCGATTTTGTTATTACAGCTATTTGTCCATGTCACCTTGACCAGTATCAGAAGAAGATGGTTTAGGAGGTTCTTTATTCTATTTGTACATTTACAATAAAGCCTGTGATTTCGTGTCAAAGTAAGAAGCATCAGTGCATTCATACCCGAGTCCTCTCGGTGCATGTTTATTGGCAATACCTCTTCAAGAACATAAACATCCTAAACCATGAATATTAATTAATGATAAAAAGTGAAAAATATGAGCGGTATTCATTAGGCTACCGTCAATATTTTACGATTTGAGCTTCCGCTCGTCCGCTCCAGCATTGTTGCATAGAATCTAGTTTCAAAGAACCGGAACCTTTCGTAGAATTTTTCCCTGCAATGTTCTTTGAAAACATCCCTGCATTTTCGGGTTCAGTGTGTTTTATTTTTAGTTTTTAAGCATAAAGAAATTGCATCCCGACAACCGAGAAAGGAAAGTTCTTGATATTATTCCACACGTCGGGAAATGAAGTGAAGTATCAGACTTCATTTCAAACACGCATCTACAGATCGGAGTGACCTTGCAGTCCCTATCTTCGAACGCTCGCAATCGCTGTAGTGGGCACCATGGTAATGTGTTGAGTAAGTATAGTGACAGTCCGATTGAGAAATTGGTGGGTATAACAAATTTGTTAAGCAGGTTTAACTAAACTGATAGTGGATTCTATAGCCTTCAAAGGGAGAAGCTAGCACAGAAGCCAAAAATGCAGTTGAAAATTTTAGGGCATCTATGAGCAGAGCAGCGTGATGAGCAGTGTGGTTAGCAGTATGAGCAAAGCAGTGTGAACAGTGTGGGCAGCAGTGTGGGCAGCAGTTTGAGCAGCGAACAGTGAGCAGTGTGAGAGTAGAGAGTTTTTATGCAGCAGAAGTATCGAGCAACGAGCAAGCAGCAGCAAATGCATTCAAACATGACAAAGAAACCAGAGATTTAAGAACATGTGGAGACAAATGATTTAGGACAAGTGAAAATTGCCTCATCCGCCAAAGCTGGGAAGTGGGTTTGGGTCAATGCCAAACAATATCGGGGCATTTTAAAACGAAGAATAGCCCGTCTAAATGGGAGCAAACAAGGAAGAAAACGAAGAATAGCCCGTCTAAATGGGAGCAAACAAGGAAGAAACGGTGTAAAAAGAAAAGTAATCGAGCCCTTCGCAAAAAGGATTCAAACAAGTCTCCTCCACAAGCATGTGGCAACAAGAAGTCCAAAGGAAAAGCCATTGATGATTCTGCCTTATATAGTCCCACACCCACACCTTTCCCCTGGTCATCTAATGTTTATGTGAAAGAATTGTTAAATGCAAAGCAAAGGTTGGAGATTTTAGAAGCTGAAGGGTAGGAAAGAGATCATAAAATTCATATAATAACGGCTGAGAACAAGGGGTTAGCAGAAAGCAATAAAATTTTAAGAAAACAAGTGGCATTGCTACAGGTAGCTCTCCTGATAGGGAAGACAAAATGGCAATGCATGAAGGCGGATGTGCAAAACATAAAGAAATCTGTAGTGGAAAGTATAGAGGTGGTGAATGTGAAATCATCCTAGGATAAAGGAAAAATGATTGCCCAAATAAACAACCATGAAGAGAATGCAAGAGAAGAAACGAAAGGAGATTCCACCAAAGTTTCCAAAACTTGGGCTCAAGTTATTAGCGATTCTGCTAATAAGGAAGGAGAAACAAATATTCAAGTTGACAACATGCAAGATAGTGAAGGCAAGGGAAGACAAAATAGAGCAGCAAACATAATTATTAAAGGGGTGAAAGACTATGGGAAAAATTAATGTACTCTTGACCTTGCAAGGGACTTCTTGAAAGACAAGTTGTTATGGCAAGGACAAATATGCCAAGCATGGAGGGTGGGTAAGTTTAATGGGGAGAGAGCCAAGCCCATAAAAGTCATTATGCCTAGCTTGCATGATAAATATATCATTCTAAACAAGAAACATCTCTTGAGGGGTTCTCGTTTTTTCTTAGAAGAAGATTTAACTATAAAACAACAGGAGGAAAGAAGGGAGGAAATTTTAAAGGTTAGAGCAACAAGAGATGAAGGAAAGAGAGCATGGATTTATAAAGGCAACGCTGTGATAGCGTGATTTGGACCTCCTTCCATAACAGAGCAGCAAGATGGTAATAAAGAAGAAGCAACAAACTCTTCAACAGGAAATCAGAAAGCAAGGTCAGTATGGGAAAACAGGGACAAAGACTCAAATGTGAGTCTTGCATGTCAAAATAAATAGCAATCAAGTCATACCCAGGTTTCTTTAAGATTAGTTTGTTGGAACTGCAGAGGTTACCCATGGAGACGAGGACCTGGGTTAGGGCCTATTGCGGAAAATAGAGACATAATTTGCCTCATAGAAACACATGAGCATGAAGGGTGCAAGACACCTTTGTTTGAGGGATACTGGAAGATGGCAGTGTGGAACAAGGCAGCAGCGAATGGCAAAAGGCACGGGGGTATCATGGTTTTAGTAAGGGAGAAAGAAGGTCCTCTCATTCACTTAGAAAAAGAAGACTCAAATAAGCAATTCATTTGGTTTAAAATATCAGAAAATGGAAACCACATCAGAATTGCAGCGTGCTATTTTGTGCCGCAGGTTTTAAAAATCTACAAAGGTAGAGGGCTTGACCACAAAGATCCATTTGCAGCTTTAAAAGCGGATATTGCAACATATTCACAGCTAGGTGAAGTCCTTATAGTGGGTGATTTCAATGCTAGGACTGCAAGTGAGCAAGCTAGAATTTTTTGTTGTAAAGATGATTGTGACCTTATTTGGCTTACAGAAGAAAGTAATCATCAGTGGGAAATAATTTCATAGGACAAGGGCTGCAATCTCTTTGGTGAACAATTGCTTAGTCTATGTGGGGCCTTTGATTTAGTCATGTGTAATGGCTTGACTAGATGGGCAAAGTCTGGTAATTTCACTTGCAATACTTACAATGGAGCAAGTGTGGTAGATTATGTAATTTGCTCGCATGGTTTGTGTGAGAAAATGGAAGAAGTTTTGGTTGGAGATCAATTGTGGGATTTGAAGTCAGATCACAAGCCAATTTATTTATGTCTCTTGGTTTGGAAAGAAACAATTAGAGTAAAAAATTCAGCATGTCCAACAAAATCTCCCATGGGGCAGAATTCTTTTGACCCCAGAAAATTGTAATACCTTCAAAATGACGCTAGAGAGGCTCTTCGAGAAGGAGAAAATTACAATTCACAACCTTCATAGTCGTGAATTAACACATTTAATTCAATGTGCACTTGCAAAGTGCAAAAGAACCAAAATTAAGAATTCTGAAACAAATTGCTTTCCGGTTAATGCTTGGTTTGACGAGGAATGAAAAAAGGCAAGGAAAATGTGGAAAGAGTCAAACAAGGATAACATAAAGCTCAAATCTTACAAGCAGTTATTAAGCAAGAAAAAGGTCGATTTCATGGTTTCAAGGAGGGAAGAACTAATCTTCCTTTGGGAAAATAATCCCAAATTATTTTGGAAGGAGCTCCAACCGAAAAAAAATACAAATTGGAAATAATATTACAGCTTCTAAATGGTTTGACTATGCAAGACAACTCTATGCGCAGGTTCCCAAGGTTGACCCTCCCCCTTGGTCAACACTGTTACGAAGCTCTTCATGGTACAAGAGGTAGAGATGGATATCAAAAACTTGGGTGTTGGAAAAGTAAAAGACTTAACTGAACTCCAAGCAAAATATCTAAAATGGGGCTCAAAGATTCTTGCACCTCACATTACAAAAATCTTCAACAACATCATACAACAAGGGCTCCCCATAGATTGGACAACTAGTCCGGCAATACCTCTTTTCGAGAGCGGTGACGTCAATAATCCCTCCAATTATAGGACCATCATGATAAACCCTTTGTTTGCAAAGCTACTTGGAAGCATGCTAGAAAACAAAATTAGCAAGTGGGCAGAAGAAAGAGATAAGCGTGCTAAAGGGAAAGCAGGTTTTATACCTAAACATTCCACAGTTGATCATTGCATAACTTTAAGGCACATCATTGAAAAAGTTTGGGAGAAAAAGGAAGAAGTCTTTTGTTGCTTTGTTGATTTCAGAAAAGCGTTTGACTCTGTTCCTAAGGATAAACTTTGGCACAGAATGGAGGAACTTGGGGTTCCTAAACATTTGAGAGCAGATGTGCATAGGCTGTATGAAGAGGTGAAAGTCAAAATTAGAACTTCAGCAGGCATTTCTGAAAGTTTTAGAAGCGATATCGGGGTCAAGCAAGGTTGCCCACTGTCTCCTACCCTTTTTGGTTTATATATCGACAAGCTTGAGGAGTGGTTAAATTCACAAGGGGGTGATGGTATCTATTTGTGCAAGTTTGTTATAAGGCTTCTTTTGTATGCAAATGACCTTATTTTGATTGCTAAATCAGCTCTTGGTTTGCAAGAGCACTTACTATCCCTTGAGCATTTTTTTGAAAGTGTGGGGATGCAAGTCAATATCAGCAAAACAAAAGTAGTGGTCTTCTCTAAGAAAAGAAAACATAACCAACATAACTTCTACTTTGAAGGCAACATTCTGGAAGAAGTTGCAGATTACTAGTACCTTGGAATTGACTTCAACAAAAATCTAAGCTGGAATGGTTGTAGAAAGAAAATAACTTTGGGGGCTTGGAAAGCATTTTATGCTTTTCAAAATAGGTGTAGAGAAGCAGAGTTATGGGACCGGAAAACCACTCAAACTCTTTTTGGGCTTCTAGTGATTCCAGTGATTCTCTATGGTTGTGAACTGTGGGCTAGCGGTACCTCTAACATGCAATGGAAACAAATTGAGAAAATTCAGAAGCGTTTGATTACAAACAAATTTAAGATTAAAAGTGCAGTTCCCTATGATATCTTGTTAAGTGAAACAGGGACTGCTCCTATTGAAGCAATTGTTATGGTGCGAGTCATAAGGTATTTAAAAAAAATTGAGCAAATGGAAGAGGGTAGATGTACTAAGGTTATCTTTAATGATAGATTGTGAAAGAGCAAAAAAACTTGGATGCAACGAAATAACAAATGGTTTAGTAAATGGGGTATTTGCTTGAACGCGTGTCCCATAAACAACAAAGAGATAAAAGCTTTTGTTATGGAAAAGTTCCACAAACATACTTGGAATAAGGAGCTAGGAAGAAAGAAAAATTACTATATTGAAGTGTTTAATCTCACTCATAATCATCAACCAAAAGCATACATAGAGGTCAATATCTCTTGGAGAGCCAAAATTCTTATTGCTCAGTTAAAGACTAATTCTCATCAACTCCGTTGTGAAACAGGGCGCTGGAAAATGCCAAAGGAAGTGTGGGAGGAAAGGGTATGCATTTTTTGTTCTTTCGGAAAAGTGGAAACAGAAAAAAATTTCATTTTAGAATGTGAGGCCTTCAAAGACAACAGGGAAAGTTATGCAGATATGCTGGCAGTTAGCTCTTGGGATAATCTATTTAGTGAGGGGTTTGTCGAGACGTTGGGAGCATTTATTTTGAAGCTCATAGAAAAAGGGCTGAATATATCACGCAGATGAAGAAGCAATATGTCCCATAGGCTATCTTTAGCCTCGTGGATGTTAAAATAATTTCTTTCTTTCTTCTATGAGCATCTTTTTTGTATTTAAGCGCTACATAAACTGTATATTTGAATAATCATAAGAAAGTTTAGTTGAAAGAAAAGAAAAAGTGATATCGATTATTTTAATAATGAAATAAAACTTCCCCTCCTACTTGTAAGGTTAAACTGCAATCAGGCTATTATCTGGTCTCACGTATGGAAATAGGGGGCAGATGCCAATAGAAAGCACGACCCTAATAGAGGTAGTTGATGACCAAAACGAATATTAGTTTTCTTGTATTTATTATCTAGGCTGAAATTATACCTTGATTTTGGAGTAGGGTTTCAAATTATTGTCGATGGGTTAAGAACTCATTTTTCTAGAACATAAGAAAACATAGGATAATGGCTCAAGATCTAAATACATATGGCAAGAGTAGAAATATGTCCCCTAACCAACAAACACCATAAATTTTCCTTAAATAATAGTAATCAGTGAGCCTAGATTCCTCGATAGCAGTTCGCCCATCACTGCACTCACTACCCACTGAAAATGGAGTTATGATAGGTTTTTGCAACAAGGGAGAAAAGAATAAAAAAATCAGATGAAACTTTCATTCAAATAAGATTAAAAAAGAAGCACTTAAAAAATACAGGTACAAAAAGGATATCAATGATGGTGCAACAATTTTGAAGATTAAGGAAAATGACACAACGATATAAAAGGAGAAAGAAGAAAACTTACCTGTGGTTTGCATGCCACAGTCTATTAGTATGTCTCTGAATTGTTCATTGATGTTGTTTCCTCATTCAATTAATTAATAGATATGATGATGATCAAGTGCCATAATAAAAGCTCTTGAAAGTTGCCCCCGCTTCTTTCAAACTTCACCTTTTTGTTATCTCCCTAGCCCATAGCTTTGTATCTCTTATGCTTCTCTAGAGTATTAAGCGATGTCTTTGCCTCGAAATGAACTTGTACATGAAACATAGGTAGAGGCATGGGCAGAGGAAAGCTATTACAAAATTGTTCGTTATGTTTTTGAAAGGGCTTGTCAACATACGAGAATGAAACCAGACAAAACAATAATTAAATATGTGTGACCAATCAAAACGAGTAATTTATATTCAAAATCGTTATTTTAGTTTTAGTTTATATTTTCTTTTTGCTACTTATGTCGTGTGTTGTTTGTGTGGGTATAATCTTATCGAGTGCCGAGTAAGCTAAATGTGAGGGAGAATTATACTATCTTATGGGGTGTTTTATGAAGCGTTTAAGGTGGACCAAGTTTTAGAGTGTCTTGGTGACAAAGTCACACATTTGAATGTTTATGAAATGAAATGAAATGATATTTTAAGGTCCACAAGACTAAAAATAGTATGTGAGACCATTAGTTCCTTGTTTTTCGCTTTTTTCAATTCAATCCTTTTCCGATTCAAATTGATGATGAATTGGTCCAACTTTCCAACAATCCCCTCGCTAAAAAGACAATGCCAAGACACTGATGCTAACATGTTCTCATAACTTTCTCTGATGTCTTTGAATGCATCGCATTCCAAAATGAAATGTTTTTCTGATTCCACAGCCCCAGACGTACAAAATGTACACACCCGTTCTTCCCAAGCTTCTTTAGGCCTTTTCCACCGTCTTGTTTTTCACCGAAGTTGATGTGAGTTGGTCATTAATTGAGCAATAAGAACCTTTTCCCTCCACGAAATGCTAGCTCCAACGAACTCTTTTTGTTGTAGATCACACGTAGGGTTGAATTCCTTAATTTAATATTTCCTCTTTCTACCCAACTCTTTTTCCCATACCTTTTTACGAAACTTCTCCATAACAAAATCCTTTAGCTCCTTGCTATTTGTGGGACAGGCATTGAGGTAGATATTCCATTTTTGCATCCATGTGTAGTTTTATTTCATCCATGTTTTCTTTCTTTCACTCATACCTTCATTGAAGATAATATTAGGCCATCTACCTACTCTCATTTGCTCAATTCTTTTTAGATATCTTATGAGCCACACCATAGCAATTGCTTCAATGGGAGTTGCTCTTGTTTCACTCAACATTATCTCATTAGGTATTGAACTTTTTATTTTGAACTTTCTCATGATCAAGCATTTTTGGATTTTCTCAATTTGTTTCCATTTTGAGACGGCAGTGTTGCTAGCTCACAATTCACACCCATATAGCATCACTGTACAAACTAGGAGTCCAAAAGAAATTTAATCGCTTTCCAATCCCATAGCTCTGCCTCTCTATATCTGTTTTGAAGAGCATATAATGCTTTCCACCCTCCTAAAATTCTCTTCTTTCTGTAGTCCTCCCAATTGAGTTTGTTGTTGAAATCAATCCCAAGGTACTTGTACTCATTTACTTCTTCAAGAATGTTGTCTTCAAAGAAGAAAATATGTTTGTTGGGTGCAGGAATTGCACTTAAGAAAACTCCTCAACACTTAATTGTCAACCCGGGGGATTCGTAAACTTAGAGACGAAGCACAGGAAATGCAATAGATGGTATGAATTTTCCTGATAAAAATTCCTACTTTAAAGAAAAACTTGCAAAATCAAAAGAGTAAAAGATAACTGAATCATCAAAGTAATCTAGTGCTGGAACAAGAAAGAATACATTTGCAAAAGAGATTTAGAAATAAAGGAGCAATCACTCTAGCTGACTATTGATTAACTACTGTGTGTGTTTTTTTTTTAGCAGAGACACTTTAGCAGTCTCAACAGATGGGCCCTTCAAACCTGCTTATGTAAAGATGTCCTTCTAGAAAGAATCGATCTTGCATTAGTGCAGTCTGCTTGCACTAGTGCATGAACAACGATTTATGCAGAGGGTGTAAAATGATGTCTATACTAAAAGCATTTTTCCTCGTGCAAGGGCTTGAACTTTCTCAAGTCCAAAGCACTCAGGTCCAGTAACAAGAAACTGGTTCTTGTACCAGATCAGAGCTTCTTACACTTTAACATTTAATTCTTGGAATCAATGCTTAATTACTACAAGTATTATGAAGCCAAATTACATACCAAAAAGATGAATGTTTCTGAGTTTATCAAAGTACAAAAAAATAGAGAAAAAATCTTTATAATTTATCCAGTCATGAAATATTAGTGAACGCAAGAAAGTTGTTAGAAGTAAACTAAAAAGGCTTGATGCATTGCACAATCTTGCATTAGTGCAGGTTCAATTCTTCTATTTTAAACCAGGCAGGAAAACCAAAGCAAACTTGCAGAAAGTGAATAGCACACCAACGTGCATTGGTGCAGGTAATTTCTCCTGCTCAGACCAGGCAGGGAAAACCAATCCAAACGTGCAGAAAGTGAATAGCACACCAACGTGCACTGGTGTAGGTAATTTCTCCTGCTCAGACCAGGCGGGGAAAACCAATCCAAACGTGCAGAAAGTGAATAGCACACCAACGTGCACTGGTGCAGGTAATTTCTCCTGCTCAGACCAGGCGGGGAAAACCAATCCAAAATTAAATGCAGAGAAAGGAAATTTAACTACTTCACACTGCAAATCTACTTTCACTCAAATAGAAATTCAGATGCTGTAAATTAAATCACACTTGGCAGTTTAAAACATAAATTACAAGAACAGAAAATAGGGAGAATGTGCTAGGTTGGCTGGGCCCTAGCCAACCAACACGTTTCCCTTTCAAATAGAAATGCTGCTCAACACTATATCAATTCATCAGCTGTCAAACATAAGGAAAACACGATTTATGAACATAAGGTGGAGCTCCCTTTCTTATTAAATCATAAAGGCAAATACATGATGAATTACAGAGTCCAGCCTAGATTTGGGTGATACCAGCAAAACAAAGTTACAACAACACTGCTGTAGCGTTGCTCCTCCACCGTCCCCTTTTTATAATCTTTCATAATGTTTAAAACAAGTTGTTCCTTTGCAAGGAATATGGGGATTGAATCCTAACCAATTATAATTACATAGTATAATAGTACAACTGTTCCCCTATTAAAAGAATGGAGATTTAATACGAATTTTCCAATTCTGGGATTTTTCTAGAATTCTGGAAAAAACAATGTTTTTTATAAAAATTCTTCAAAGACCTGTTCGTAATTTTTGGAATACTTTGAATCTCAGAAAACGGTTTCAACTGTGGGTAATTGGTTAATTTGTGAAAAACCCATTTGTTCGGATTTTCATAATTCACTTCCATTTGCATAAAACCGAGGTCAAACTCGGCGATTTAGAAATTATGCGGATTTTGAGCAGAGTTATTAATTTGCAATGTTGGTGCAGGAATGTGTTCTGCAGGAATCCTTCTGGTACTAGTGCAAAAATGTGTGGTGCAGGAACTTCGCCTTTATCAGAATAGGCATATAACCAACTTTGTAACCCTGCAAACACACAATCTATTATTAAATATGTCTTTAATGTTTAAATCTCATTAAAGCAAAGGAATAACAAATACTTACTTATTATCTCTGAGAATGCACAAAACTATGACAATGACTAGTCAAGCTAGACAAAAGCATGAGTGATTTCGAGTAAAAGGTGATATAAAGCAAGGCAAAATAGAGGCCCAACAATGTTGGCTCTGCTTCCTTTTATTAGAAAAAAACATTATACTGCTCTACAAAAATGCTTAAGGGCATATAAGTGCATTTGCAATCCATGGGCCAATTTAGAAATCAATACAATATCATCGGCATATAAAAGAAGCTTTATCACAAACTCCCCCAACCGAACACCATCTCCACCTTGCAGATTTAGCCACTCTTCCAATTTATCAATATATAGACAAAAAAGAGTAGGGGGTAGAGGGAAACCTTGCTTGACTCCAATGTCACTTCTAAAGCTTTCTGAAATACCTGCTGAGGTTTTAATTTTGACTTTCACTTCTCCATAAAGTCTATGAACAACGGCTCTATAATGCATAGGAATTTCAAGTTCTTCCATTCTGCACCACAACTTATCCCTAGGGACTGTGTCAAATGCTTTTTTGAAGTCAACAAAGCAGCAAAATACTTCTTCTTTGTCCTCCCAAACCTTTTCAACGATGTGTCTCAACGTGATGCCATGATCCACTATAGAATGTTTCGGCCTAAAACCTGATTGTCCTCTTGCCCTCTTTTCTTTTAATTTTGCCCACTTACTAATTATGTCTTCTACCATGCTGCCAAAAAGCTTTGCAAACAAAGGATTGATCATAATTGTTCTATAGTTGGATGGATTATTAGTGTCTCCACTTTTAAAAAGTGGTATTGCTAAACTAGTTGCCCAGTCCCTTGGAAATCCTTGGCGAATGATGTTGTTGAATATTTCCATGATGTGCAGTGCAAGAGCGTTCATTCCCCATTTTAGATACTCTATTTGAAGTTCAACCAAGTCCTTTGCCTTTCCTGTTTTCAGCTTCTTAATTCCATTCTCCACCTCCTGTAATGTGAAGAGCTTTGAATTTGTGTTGATCCTAGGGGGGACTCCGCCTTAGATTCATTCTCATAAAGTTGCCTTGCATATTCAAACCATTGATTGACTGTAATATTATTTTCAATTTGCTTCTTCCTTGATTGCAGTTCCTGCCAAAAAAGCTTTGGATTATTCTTACTTAAATATATTAACTCTTCTCTCCTTGTTTGCATGAACTCATTTTTTTTTCCTTTTTAGTATCTGCTTATATAACTTTACATTCATCTTCTCCTTTCCTGCATTTTTCAAGGTTCTCCTTTCCATTTTGCATTCCTCATCAAACTAAGCATTTACAGGAAAACAATTTGATTTTGATTTCCTATTTTTTGCTCTTTTGCACTTCTCAAGTGCACTTTGAATTATATTTGTTAACTCATGACTGTTGAAGCTTTTGAAACCAGTTTTCTCCTTCCGAATTAATCTCTCTAACATTGTCTTGAAGATAGTACAATTTTCTTGTGTTAGAAGAATTTTGCCCCTTGATAGTGATTGTCGAGAGCATTGGGTTTTCCTCTTATGTTGCCTTTCTTCTAACCATGATAACCTTATATAAATTGGGTTATGGTATGATTTTAAGTCCCAAATATGCTCTCCAATACTAACTTCGTCTATCTTTTCTATCAAGCTTTGTGAGCACATCACATAGTCAATGACACTTGCCCCATTGTATGTGTTGCAAGTGAAGTTCCCATACCTTTTCCATCTATATAGACCATTGCAAATGACTAATTTGAAAGCCCCACATAGTGTAAGAAACTCCTCTCCAAAATGATTGCTAACTTTGTCATCTTCTGAACACCTCACCCATTGGAGATTCTCCTCTTCAGTGAGCCAAATAGGATTGTTATCCTCTTTGCAACAAAGAATGCTAGCTTGATTATTTGTTGTTCTAGCATTGAAATCTCCCACTAAAAGAACTTCTCCCTGCTGAGAGTACATGACAATATCTTGTTTTAATGCTACATATTGATCCTTGTTGTTAAGCCCCTTATTTTTGTAAGTTTTTTAGACTTGATGGGCAAAATAGCATGTTGCAATTCTTATGTGCTTCTCATTCTCTGATATTTTCAACCATAAATATTGTTTATTTGTATCTTCTTTAATTAACTGAATGTGACAAACTTCTTTTTCTTTCACTAAAACTAATATTCCCCCATACCCTTTGTCATTTTTTGCTACCTTGTTCCAAACTGCCAACTTCAAATAACCGTCAAACACAGGGGTTTTGCAACCATCACGCTCATGCGTTTCCGTGAGACAAATGATGTCTCTACCTTCCGCAATAGGCCCTAACCCAGGTCCCCTCCTCCAAGGGTAACCTCTAAAATTCCAACAAACTAAACTTAGGTAGACCTAGGTAGGATTTGACTACTACGCAGTTTGGCACATAAGACTCAAATTTGAGTCTTCAACTGTTTCTGTCCATGTTGCTCTTGTTGTTTTCATCCCTATTATTGAATTCTCTGTTTTTTCTTTACTGCCAGCTTGCTGCCCTGTTTTTCCCGAAGGCCCAAACACTGCAATAACGGCTTTACCATTGTACAACCATGCCCTTTTCCCTTCATTTCTTGTTGTTCTAATTTTCTCCACTTCATCCTTTCTCTCCTCTTGTTGTTTTTGGTTAAATCTTCATCGAGGAAGAAGTGTGAGCCTTTCAAGAGTTTCTTTTTGCCCAAAAGCTGGTGTTTGTCTTGTACGCTTGCCATGGTGACTTTTATGGGTCGAGGCCTCTCTTCACATATCCTCCCAACCCTCCTTGCTTGGCAAATTTTCCCTTTCCAATGTAGTTTCTATTTCAGAAAGTCTCTTGTCAAATTGAGAGTACTTTCATTCTTCCCATAATCTCTTATTCCCCTGATAATAAAGTTTATTTTCCTGTCCTATCTTTCTTTGTGTTCTATTTCTTGTGCTCTTCGAGCACTTGCATCTTCTTTTTCCTCTGTCCTTATGTAACCATTAGCATCTTCAACTCTGGCTTTGATTTCTTTTGGACTATCTTTCCCACTGTTCCTTTTTGCCTTCTCTTTGGAAATGTCTATTTTCTGAGATACTTGTGTATCTACCTGAGTTTGTTTAGCAATTATCACATCCTTGTTTGCTATTATTAATCCTTTCATGCTTTGCCATTATTGCTTTCCTATCTCTAGAGCCTCTTGTAACATTGTTACCTGTTCTTGGACATATAGATCTGATGCCCAAGTAAGAGGTGTAGATGTGGGACTATAAATGATTTATTCTTCTTTATTTTTGTTTCTCTTATTTATTTTCTTTCTTTGGATCGGTTTTCTTCTCATTTGTCCCCATTTAAGGTGAGCAAGCCTACGCCTTAAGATGCCCTCATATTGCTTTGCATTTACCCAAATCCACTTTCCTTTTTTGTCTGTTGAAGCAATTTTGACTTGACCCAAATTATTTGTTTCCATGAAATCTTAGATTTCCTTGCTCTTTACGCCTTGGCTCTTCTGTGTTAAGCCCCTATACTATTAGTGTAACCCCTTATTGTTATTAGTACAACCCCCTTATTATATTTTTGTACCCATGTAGTCCCCATATTGTTACTATTGTGCCCCATAGAAGCCCACTATTGTTATTATTATGCCCTTACATTATTATTGTTGTGTTCGCTCTGATTATATTTTGACCCCTTAGACTCCTATATATAGAAAGGAGGTATTTTCATTTGTATCATCCAAGGAATCATTCATTTGTGTAATGTAAAGGAGGTTGCCCCCTCGAAGAGGCTGATTTCTAAGGCGTTGATCTATCTTTTCTATCTTTTTGTGAGCTGGTTTCATAACATTTGGTATTAGAGCTTTAGATTCTAGGGTTTCACTGCTCCAAATAGATCATCGTGGCATTTGCACTATAACTTTTTTTTTGCAACGTTTCAAATGATAAAAAAGACACCCATTTGGGTTGAAATTGTTTTGAACCTCGGGTCCGAAATTCAGAGCTTTTCGCGCTATATTTGTGGAGATATGATCTAAGGAAGTTGTCCTTTTTGCAGACTCCCAAATTTCATTCCAAACAGATGACCTGGGGAAAATAAGTCATAACTTTTGTTTTCAGCATCAGATTGAAATTTCGTAAGAAGTTACAGAAAGAGGATGGATTGTAGTTTTCTGTGTATATTTTTGAGATCCTAAGGTCAAAACAGTGACACGTGGTACTTCATACTAGTTTGCTCTTCTGAAAAGGTATATAATCAGGTCATCTTGGGAGATTGTGCATAACTCTTTCTTGGAGAATCTAAATTCGATCGGACTGGTGGCATTGGAAAGCAGACGCAGAGGGCAACTGCAGGTCGCAATTGAAGAACTAGAAGAGCCGAAATTACAGAGTTATAGTCATTTCAAGATCGAGGTCCTAAAATCAAGAAAATGTGATATGAGGAAGTTTGATGGCAAGGATCCAGTAAATTGGATACTTTAGATGGAGCAATATTTTGATTTACATGGTGTACCACTGTTACAAAAGGTATGTATTGCATCTTCATATTTAGAACCGGATCAATTTTTATGGTATAAAGGGCTTTGTTCTCGTAAACAACTTGTTACATGGTTAATTTTCACGGAGGAAATGATAGCACATTATGGGGATACAAAGAGAAACACCTTCTTTAGCCAATTGATAAATCTCAAACAAAAGGGTTCAATGGAAGAGCACATTGAGGACTTTCAAAAATTGAATAGAAGGGTAAATTATATTCCAGAGAAGCAAAGGATTGATGTCTTCATAGGGACTTTAAAGGATAACGTTCAACATGAGGTTCGTTTTTGGGAACCTGATTCATTGGAGGAGGCATTCGAGTTGGCAAGAAAAATTGAAAGCGAAATTATGGAAACAATGAATTCTACCCCTCACAAATATAAACATGGAAGTGTTGTTTCTCCTAGCCTTCCACAACCTACAAGGGTGACACCACGACAATTGGAAGAAAAAAGAGAAAAAGGGCTTTGTTACAATTGTGATAGCAAATGCACTAAAGGTCATAAGTGTGCTGAGAAGAAATTATTTTACATAGAGTATGAAGAGGAGGAAGAAAATGATCAAGAAACATCAGAAGAAGAGGATATACGCCAGGACCCAACCCCAGAAAAAGAAGAAATGAATCCGACCATATCTTGTAAAGCATTGGCAAGAATTACCACTCAAACTCTCAAGATAGAAGGACATATCAAGAAGAAAAAGGTTCAAGAAGTGAAAGATCACATCGAGAAAGAAGAAATGAATCCAACCATATATTGTAATGCATTGGCCGAAATTACTACTCCTCAAACTATTAAGATAGAAGGACATATCAAGAAGAAAAATGTTCAAGAAGTGAAAGATCACATCGAGCATCAAGAAATGAATCTGACCATATCTTGTAAAGCATTGGAAGAAATTACCACTCCTCAAACTCTCAAGGTAGAAGGAAATATCAAGAAGAAAAAGGTTCAAGTAGTGAAAGATCACATCGAGCATCAACAACAAGTTCTCCAACTTTTAAAGGATAATGCCACTTTGGTGCAGAATTGAATGAAAAAACAGGTAGATCAACATCGCAGTGAAAAATGTTTTTATGTAGGTGATTGGGTATTTTTACGGTTACATCTCAAGCAAGCTATTTATGAGAAGGAAATGTTGGCAATACTACATGCACTTAAGAAATGGCGGCCTTACCCAATGGGAAGACACTTCAAGGTAAAAATTGATCGTGATAGTCTTAAATACATTTTAGAACAAATATTATCATTAGAAGAACATAAAAAATGGGTCACAAATATGTTGGGTTATGACTTTGACATCATCTACATAAAAGGGAAGAAAGTTTTTGCTGCAGATGCACTCTCAAGAAAGGATGAGGATGTGGAAGCATTGTTTTGTGCTATTTCTATTATCCAACCAAATTGGATAAACGAAGCAAGGGATGAATGGAAGAAGGAAAAAGAAGTGTGGCCACTCATTCAAAAGTTGCAGAATATCCCAATTCAAACAATATTGCTAGAACTTGAATGAAAAATCATATTGGAACCTGGAGCAGTCACAGAAACAAGAACCCGCCAGCTAGGAAATCGATCAATTTCAGAGTATCTCGTCAAGTGGAAGAACTTACCCACTAAAGATTCCACATGGGAGGACAAAAACTTTATACATAAGCATCAAAAACTACTCAAGCGTTGAGGACAACACTTTTTGAAGGAGAGGGGCATGTTAGGCCCCTATACTACTAGTGTAACCCCTTATTGTTATTAGTACAACCCCCTTATTATATTGTTGTACCCATGTAGTCCCCATATTGTTACTATTGTGCCCCATAGAAGCCCACTATTGTTATTATTATGCCTTTACATTATTATTGTTATGTTGGCTCTGATTATATTATGACCCCTTAGACTCCTATATATAGAAAGGAGGTATTTTCATTTGTATCATCCAAGGAATCATTCATTTGTGTAATGTAAAGGAGGTTTCCCCCTCGAAGAGGCTGAATTCTAAGGCGTTGGTCTATCTTTTCTATCTTTTTGTGAGCTGGTTTCATAACATTCTGAGTGTTTTCCATGTTCTTGGTAGACACCGCCTCTCAGTTACATGATAATGATATTGCTGCATTTATGCGATGCCCCTCCACCAAGAACGAATCCTTCTCTCTCTGCCATTGCTGCAGACGGGCTGCTGATTTTGTTGGACGAGGCTCGGTTCCTCATGCTTTCCTTCTTTGAGTCTTCTCAATCAAAAGTTTTTTTTGGGTTCCTCGATCCTTGCTTAAAGATACGTAGTTCCGTAGTTTGAATTTTGGCTTGGCCCAGAAAGGATCCAGTCACAACATTGTTGTAACGCTCGGCCCAGAGAGGATCTAGTCACGTGTTTAGAGAAGAGATTCCACACAACTGTAACGCTCAGCCCAGACCCATTCTAAGAGGCCAAACTTCATCGAAAATGGCCAGAACATTCGGAAAACTGGAGACTTTTGTCAGAAAAGTTTGGCTTGCACATTCTTGTTGCCCACAGTCGCCATTAACGTTTGTCTGAAGATGCCCCGATCAGATTTTATTTTAACTTTAACCATGAGAGATCAAATTTTCATGATCCCATTGCATGTTAGATAGAGGACAGGAAGGTAGGAACTAATTGTGAGGGTTACCATATTTAAGGTCAACTAAATCTCACACAATTTTGGTTACATCATTCCACATTTGGATATTTGAATAGATTGTTTTCTCATTCAGTATTAAAATTAACCCTCACTTAAAAAAAATGATATAAAAACTTTAAATATTTAAAGTTTTGAATTTAAAAATATTTTATGTTGAGTTATTTTAGTTATTATATTACATTGATTTTTTTAATATTTTGAATGTTGTAATGGTTTTTTTTTAACCATAATTTTTATATTTTATTTTATTAAGATTATGTTTTGTTATCTCTCTCGTCCATATTAGATAAAAAAAATTGTACCTAAACTTTTTGGATACAATAAATTAAATAATCTAAGATGATGTGCAATTAACATTGTGCTTAAAATTTATAATTACACATGACAATTTTATAAAACCTTTGGATTATCAAGATCCATTTTTTTAGGCTTACACATTCTGACCCACTTAACATATAATATTCACTTTCTTATATGGTTTTTTTTTACATTTACTCTTCTATATAGTCAATTCTTATAATGCTTGCCATTTTCCTCTAATAGACATACCTCTCTAAGGTATATATGTTTAATGACCACCTCCTATGGACTTTGCATTTCCTAAATTGTTGCTTCAAATAATCTTTCAATAAGTGTTATTCACATATGATGTAAGCGAGACATTCCTCATATGTATGATGTTACCTTAGAGTATCTTTTATTAGATACGGAGAACACATCTAAATCCTCTATTCTAAAATTTCATCATTGGCACTTGCAATTATAAGCATTTATGTTTAAAATACACTCTTTTTTAGGATTTTGTTTAACATTTAATTCAAAACCACATATAATACTATAAACATTTTTTTTTAAAGCTAAACAACTAAAGTAACATACCATTCAAAGTACCATGCTTTAGTTGCCAGTGTTTAGGCCAAATCCACATGTGATAGTCTAAACGAAGTTCAAAAATAGCAAAGCAAGTAAATTACAATATCTTGGATGAGTTGTGATCACTTTGCCAAGTCTTAGCCAAGGGGGAATGAAGTAAGGATTCTATAATATGCTAGCGGGTTTAGGATTTCCATAGAATGGATCAAGACATGAAAGTAGTAGATTATTCATACATGATCTGCATTGGATGATTACATAATTTTTCATTTGCCTTGGTATTTTATGGGTGGAAAAACTAGAGGAATTAGCTATAGGGCCCATTTCAGTGATAGGTCCTAGTTTGGAAATTCAAGGTCCAAAACCTTGCCAATCAATTTGTGAGGCATCCAATGACATTTTTGGGGTCAAAATTTTACAAGTATATAACCAGTCCCTACACACTTTGCTACACACCAAGACCTTTTCAACTATGCAAAAATCACCTCAATCGATGCTCATATGTGGAAGTTAGTTACTCACAATTTGACCTATGTTGTTAACCATCATGGTACAAGTGGATGGTATGTCAACCCTCATTACTCACACATGTGGGGCTAGCCATGTGGCCTTTCAAGAAGATTCTAGAAGGTCCAAAACCTTATCACCAATTGAGGGTTAAGGATGCAAAAACCCTAACCTTATATGGCTATCAAGTTATGTTAAATATGGGGCCACGAGGAGGAGAAGGGGTTCCATTCTTTGGCATTATACTTGTTCTATAGTTAAGCATAGCATCTAGGGGTATGATTTGAGAGCATAATAGAGAATAATATTTTTTTGTACCATTCATTCAAGCCACAATGTAGGAATTTACGGGGTAAGTTCCTTATATAGAACACCAAATGACACCATTTACAAACAGATCACAGATCAGTACACCAGTATTCTTGACGTGGTTAAAACCCTCAAAGAGAGAAACAGTCCATGGCTTGAGCCAATGCGGCCACTTCAGGGAATTTATTAATGTAAAAGAAAGAAAAATTACATAAGCTTTTCTCATGAACGACCACCGAACAAATGACCCTCCATGCTCTTTAAATAGAGATCATGGACCAATCAGGTGTTAAGCCACATATCAAGTGTTGGTAATACCAAGGAGAGAATGAACCGTTAGATCAGTTCATGTCTAGAACATATTGTGACTGTCGGATTGTAAGTTACGAAAAGTACATACTAAAGAAACACACTTTACCTAACTATACACTAGACCAAGTTATACTTAATTATTTCCTATGTGTCAGAATATCCTATCATCCCCCCTTAAGAACAACTTGGGATAGGATTGAAGGATGTACAAAGATGACACAATAGGAGAATGAATGAGACATTAGAGCCTATCTCCCCTTAATGAAAACTTCCTAAATTCCAACCATAAATCGAAATTTAGTAAACTTCGCCTCTGTGAGAACCTTTGTAAAGATGTCTGCAACTTGATCATCGGTTGAACAATATTGCACTTCAAGAACATGGCCATGAATGAGATTTCTGATGAAGTGCATGTGTATTTCAATGTGTTTGTTGCCTTAATGTTGGACTGGATCTTTGCATAGTTGAATGGCACTTTGATTATCACACCAAAGTGTAGTCAGATGTTGCTGCTGAAAACCAATCTCTAACAGGATCTAACGATTCCATAGGGCTTCCTTACTAGCTTCAACGGTGCCACAATACTTTGCTTCTATTGAAGAAAGAGAAATGGCACTTTGTTTCTTGCAAGCCCATGTAATAGGTCCATAAGCAAGAGTGAAGACATAACCTGCAGTAGATTTCTGATCATCAGGGTCACCAACCCAATCAAAATCAGTGAAACCAACCAATAGAGGAGATACTTTGCACTATAATGAATCCAAAACTAAATTGTACCTCAAATATAACGAAGTATTCTTTTAGCTACTTTCCAATGACTTTCATGTGGGTTTTTCATAAACCGAGAAACAAGGCCAACAATAAAGGAAAGGTTCGGATGGGTATGGGTCAGAGACAAAAGTTTTCCAACAAGCTGACAATATAAGGTAGAATCAACTTCAGGGGAAGTACAAGTGACTAAAAGTTTGGCTCCATACTGAAGGGGAGAAGGGGATGACTTACAGTCTTCCATGTGAAAGTGGCATAGAATATCACAGACATACTTGGACTCGAAAAGGGAAATAACTTCTTTGGAATACAAGACTTGAAGACCAAGAAAATAATGCAAGTGTCCTAAGTTTGTCATTTGATTGATTTTTAAGGCTAGACTTCACATGGTTTATAAGGTTGGGATCACTACCAGTAAGGATAATATCATCAACATAAAGAACAATAATAATAAGAGACTTACTAACTTTCTTGGTGTAGACAATATTGTCAGAATGACACCTAGAAAAACCAGTATCTAAAAGAAAGCTATCCATTTTGGCATGCCAAGCAAGAGGGGCTTGCTTGAGACCATAAAGGGATTTCTTAAGCTGACATACAAGGTTGGAGTCTGTTTGTATAAAGCCAAGAGGTTGTTCCATATAAATTTTTTCATGCAAGTCCCCATGCAAGAAGGCAGATTTAACATCCATCTGATGGACTTCCCATTTGAAAGAGGCAGCCAGGGAAAGAACAAGGAAGATAGAGTTCATTTTGGCAACATGGGAGAAGGTTTCAGTATAGTCAATGCCTTCAACTTGTGAAAAACCCTTAGCAACAAGACGAGCTTTATGTTTATCAACTTTTCCATCTGGTCCAATCTTGGTTCTATAAACCCATTTGCATCTAACAAGTTTTTGTCCCTTTGGAAGAGGAACAAGGTCCCATGTATCGTTTCCCAATAATGAATGATATTCTTCATTCATAGCTGCGTCCCAATCTGGATGGCTGAAAGTTTTTGCAAAGGTGCCAGTATCATAATTCGTTGAAGCTTGAGCTAGTAAAGGAGAGGCTCTATTGAACTAAGAACATGTATGATATTGGTCTATAGGATCACTTGCAAGAGCACCTGTTGCATCCCGAGTAGCGTGGACCCATTTTGGAAGCTGAGGAGTTGAAGGAGGATCCCGAGAAGGTGGGGGAGGATTGTCATCCTTGCTGTCATCATCTAAAGAAGGAATATTTTCAGAAGTAGAAGGGATAGAGAGAAGTGCACATCTGCCGAACTAGGCTCGTAGGCTGATATATTTTCAACAAACTTTACATCTCTTCTAATGATAACATTTTTGGATCTAGGTTGAAGAAGTCTATATCCTTTGACATCTTCAGAATATCCAAAAAAAATACATTTTTCATTCTTAGGTTCTAAGGCTTTATGTTTCTCATCTAGAATATGGGCCCATGCTTCACTTCCAAAAATGCGAAAGTGACTTACATGTGGTTTAATTGAGCTCCATGCTTCTTCTGGAGTGATATTCTTTAGAACCTAAGTAGGAGTGTGATTTACTATGTAATTTTCCCATTTAATTGCTTCTGCCCAAAAATTAAGACTAAGTCCTTTAGATTGAAGCATACAATTAGCCATTTCCTTTAAGGTGCGATTCTTCCTTTCTGCTACACCATTTTTCTGTGGAGAATATGAAACAATATGTTGCAACTGAATTCCATGCTCAGTGCAAAAGTTGATGAATTTGTTGTTAACATATTCTTCGCCATTATCAGATCTTAGCTTAAGAATTTGATGTCCAAATTGTTTCTCAACAAAGGCCTTAAAGGCCAAGAACATGTTAAATACTTCACTCTTGAGCTTTAAGAAGTATACCCAAGTGCGTCTGGAGAAATCATCAACAAAAGTTAAGAAATACTTGAAGCCAGAGAATAAAACAACTAGAATTGGACCACATAAATCACTATGCACAAGCTGTAAAGGGGTTGCGGCGTGCCAAGAGGCAAGTTTTTCAAAACTATCCCGATGATGTTTACCAAGTACACATCCGGAACAAACACCATCTTTGCAAGATACCATAGGAAGACCTGTCACCATATTTTATTTACATAGACTTTGAAGGGAGCAATAGTTGAAGTGACCAAATTGCACATGCCAAAGTTTGCTCACTTCATCATTATGAGCAACAAATATCGAGGGAAGATTTGATGACCCAAAGTTGTTAAACTTATGCAACCTTATAGAATCGTGAGCAATGCCAGTAGCTAAAATCTATCTAGGATCTCTTACGTCCTTAATTACAACATCATGAGGTGAAAATTCAACAGTTTTACCTTTACGTGAATGAGTTATCTGATATACAAATAGAAGGTTGCAGGATAAGGTAGGAACACATAATACATAATCAAATTGACCATTGTCTAGATAAATAGTTCTAGTCCCTACAACACTAAGAGATCTGTCATCACCAACATATATATTTTTGGTGTTACAATCATTTAAAGATGAAAACATGGCTTTGTTTTTAGCCATGTGATAAGAAGCTCCATAATCAATGAGCCACTCATGAGAATGAGAAAAAGAAGATACATTTAGTGCATAACCAGACCAAGATGCTTGACAAACACATGCAGAAAGTGTTATTCCTGAAGATGAAGTTGAAGTCGAAGAGTGCTCCAAATGGATGTTATTCTTCTTCATTGTTGCTTCTAAGGCTTCCATCTTCTTAAAGCATTTGGTTTCTAAGTGGTCATCACGATTACAAAAGTTACAATGTCTATCAATCTTCTTCCCTTTGTTTTTAGTTGCCTTATCATTTTGTTGAGTTGATTTTTCATTGTGAGATTGAAATTCCTTATGACCCTTGTTTGGTTTAGGACCATTCTTTTTAGGATGTTGCTTCCTAATTTCTTTGAACTCGATTTTTGCTAAGCTACTAAGGCTTTCTTAGAAGAGTTTCTAGTATTATGAAGACCAATATGTAAGAGTTTTTCTTGCTCTCTTATTAAATAATCATAAAAGACATCAAAAGGCATCAAAAGAGGGGGAATTGTGGTCTTGTCGTTAAGAAATAAAGGTTTCTCTAGTAGAATGGAAGGTGGAAACAAACAAAGAGTCGGTTGGTTCTAACTTAGTAAGAATGGAATAGATAAGGCTACCATCTTTTTTCTTAACTTTAACACCTTCCAAAGAAGTCTAAAGGTTTTGAACTTGGACAAAAAATATTCAATGGAGGAAAAATTATCGGGGTTCAATGTAAGAAATTCATTTTCGAGTTGATAGGCTCTAATTTCATTTTTAATTCCAAAAACTTTATTGAGATTTTTCATTGCCTCATCAGGGGTATCAATTTCTGCGATATGGAATCTAAGGTCTGGAGAAATAGACATCCCTATCAACCCACGTGCTTGATCTTTCTTATTTTCCCATTTGTCTTGCTTATCTTCATCTTGAGGTTTAGATTCTTGGCCTAAGGCTATTCTATAAAGACCTTTAATTCTAACTAAATCCACAATGTAGGACAACCATAGGAAGTAGTTGGTGCTGTCAATAGTAACTAGGCACAGACTTTCAATTTTAAAAAAAATTGAAGTTGTATATTCCGAAACTAAGTGTTCAAATGGAAACATCTAAAAAATTAGGCCAATTAAAAAAACGGCTTTGAAAAAGGCTTCCAAATGAAGAAGTTATGGCTTTTTGAAGAAAAAATGTTGAAGATGCCAATGAACCACGTGAATGTTTGGAAATGGATGATAATGTTATATTAAAAAAAAATACCCTTCCAAACTTAATCTAATTAGCTCACTTAAAAAATAAAGATTACTTTATGTGACCCACTTTTATAAACAAGTGAGAGTCACTTTTACAATGGTACTTTATGAACTATCCACTAAATCATAACTTAAATAAAAGATAAACTGACTTTAGAATTATAAGTGACTCACTTTTTCTAATGGACAAGAACACTTTTACATAAAATAACTTTAAAACATAAGTTATATGTGTTTTTAAAAAGTAACTAAAAAAAATGGACTTGAACCCAAGACATATATTCTCATAAAGTAACTTTAGACCAAGTGAGCTAGTTTAAAAGGCTAGTAATTTTTGGAAAGGAGGAAGGGGGGTTTATTATTATTATTATTATTTTTTCCCTCAATGGAGCTTTCAGGTGTGTGCTTACTTGAAAACCCCATTTTTCCCACAGAACAAAAAAAACCACACAAATCAAATAAACAAGCAAATGTATCCAAGCCTTATGACTTAAAGTTAGATTTTTCCAGAAACTATATATTTTCCTCAATGTTTTTGATTTTTCGATATCGCACTAAGGCGCATCAGAAAAGAACATACGCATGAGAAAAATATTTCTTTCTGTTTCTGGTTTGCCCAGGTCGCACAGAGTCGCGAGGCAAAGAGCATACGCAAAAATGAAAGGTATAGATCCAATAATAATTTTTTTTTTAGGACTATAGACCGAAATAAATAACTATACTTGCAAATAAAGACTAAATACCTCCAGATCCTAAAAAAGACGTAGCTAGGGCTACCATAAACCTTTTCACGTGAAATGAAATAGGTTCTTCACTATAACAAATGCTCCTAATACAATAGAGTAGTTCTCTCGGCCCGAAAGCAATCAGAAATAGTAAATACATGAAACGATAGTCAGATGCAGTTGAACCGGCTTGGGATTTGGATCACCAATGGATACGGCCCTCGAATAGCTCTGATACTATGTAGGAAATTACATGGTAAGTTCCTTAGATAGAACACCAAAGGACACCGCTCACAAACAAATCACAGATCGGTACACTAGTATTCTTGATGTGGTTAAAACCCTAAAAGAGGGAAACAGTCCACGACCTGAGCCAATGTGGCCACTTCAGGCAATTTATTAATGTAAAAGAAAGAAAATTTACATAAACTTCTCTAATGAACGGTCACCTAACAAATGACCCTCCATGCTCTTTAAATAGAGATCATGGAGCAAATGGGTGTTAAGGCACGAATCAAGTGTCGGTAATATCGAAGAGAGAATAAACCGTCGGATCACTTCATGTCTAGAACATATTGTGACCATTGGATTGTAAGCTACAAAAAATACATACTAAAGAAACACATTTTACCTAACTATACACTAGACCGACTTATACTTAATTATTTCCTATGTGTCGGAATATCTTAACATCCCCCCTTAAGAGCAACTTGGGATAGGATTGAAGGATGTACAAAGATGACACAATAGAAGGAAGGAGGCATTAGAGCCTATCCCCTCTTAGTGACAACTTCTTGAATTCCAACCATAAATCGAAGTTTAGTAAACTTTGCCTCTGTGAGAGCTTTGTAAAGATGTCTGCAACTTGATCATTGGTTGAACAATATTGCATTTCAAGAAAATGGTCATGAATGAGCTTTCCGATGAAGTGCATGTGTAGTTCAATGTGTTTTCTACCCCGATGTTGGACTCGATATTTGCATAGTTGAATGACACTTTAATTATCACACCAAACTATAGTCGGATGTTGTTGTCGAAAACCAAACTCTAACAGGATCTGACGAAGCCACAGGGCTTCCTTACTAGCTTCAATGGCGCCACGACACTCCGCTTCTGCTGAAGAAAGAGAAATGGCACTTTGTTTCTTGCAAGCCCATGTAATAGGTCGATAACCAATAGTGAAGACATAACCTGCAGAATTCTTCCGATCATCAGAGTCACCAGCCCAATCAGAATCAGTGAAACCAACTAATAGAGGAGATGCTTCTGCACTATAATGAATCCCAAACTAAATTGTACCTCAAACATAACGAAGTATTATTTTAGTTGCTTTCCAATGAATTTCATGTGGGTTTTGCATAAACCGAGCAACAAGGCCAACAACAAAGGAAAGGTCAGGACGGGTATGGGTTAGATACAAAAGTTTTCTAACAAGCTCACGGTATAAGGTAGCATCAACTTCAGGGGAAGTACAAGTGACTGAAAGTTTGTCTCTAGACTGAAAGGGAGAAGGGGCTTGCTTAAGTCGACATACAAGGCTGAAGTTTGTTTGTATAAAGCCAGGAGGTTGTTCCATATATATTTCTTCATGAAAGAAGGCGAATTTAACATCCATTTGATGGACTTCCCATTTGAAAGAGGCATCAAGGGAAAGAACAAGGTGGTTAGAGTTCATTTTAGCAATAGGGGAGAAGGTTTTAGTATAGTCAATGCTTTCAACTTATGAAAAACCCTTAACAACAAGACGAGCTTTATGTTTATCAACTTTCCTTCTGGTCCAAACTTGGTTCTGTAAACCCATTTGCATCTAACAAGTTTTCGTCCCTTTTGGAAGAGGAACAAGGTCTGATGTATCATTTTCCAATAATGAACGATATTCTTCATTCATAGCTGCGTCTGAATCTAGATGGCCTGAAGCTTCTGCAAAGGTGTCAGGATCATAATCCATTGAAGCTTGAGCCAGTAAAGAAGAGGCTCTATTGAAAGGAGAACGTGTACGACGTTGATCTGTAGTATCACCTACAAGAGCACCTACTGCATCCCGAGTAGCGTGGACCCATTTTGGAAGCTGAGGAGTTGAAGGAGGATCCCAAGAAGGTGGGAAGGATTTTCATTCTCGTTGTCATCATCTGAAGAAGAAATATTTTCAGAAGTAGAAGGGATAGAGAGAGGTGGAACATCCATCGAACTAGGCTCGTAGGCCGATATATTTTCAGGAAACTTTACATCTCTTCTAGTGATAACATTTTTGGATTTAGGTTGAAGAAGTCTATATCCTTTGACATCTTCAAAATGTCCAACAAAAACATATTTTTCACTCTTAGGTTCTAAGGATTTATGTTTCTCATCTGTAGTATGGGCTCATGCTTCACTTCCAAAAACACGAAAGTGACTTACATCTGGTTTAATTGAGCTCCATGCTTCTTCTGGAGTGATATTCTTTAAAACCTTAGTAGGAGTGCGATTTAATATGTAATTTGTCTAGTTAATTACTTTTTCCCAAAAATTAAGACTAAGTCATTTAGATTGAAGCATACAATTAGCCATTTCCTTTAAGGTGTGATTCTTCCTTTTTGCTACAACATTTTTCTATGGAGTATATGGAACACTGTGTTGCAATTTAATTCCATGCTTAGTGTAAAAGTTAATGAATTTGTTGTTAACATATTCTCCACAATTATCAGATCTTAGCTTAAGAATTTGATGTCCATATTGTTTCTCAACGAAGGCCTTAAAGGCCAAGAACATGTTAAAGACTTCACTCTTGAGTTTTAAGAAGTATACCCAAGTGCGTCTAGAGAAATCATCAATGAAAGTTAAGAAATACTTGTAGCCAGAGAATGAAACAACTAGTAGTTGACCACATAAATCACTATGCACAAGCTGTAAAGGGGTTGAGGCATGCCAAGAGGCACATTTTTCAAAACTATCCTGATGATGTTTTCCTAGTACACATCCAGAACAAACACCATCGCTGCAAGATACCATAGGGAGACTTGTCACCATCTTTTCTTTACATAGATTTTGAAGGGAGTGATAGTTTAAGTGACCAAATCGCTCATGTTAGAGTTTGTTCACTTCATCATTATGAGCAACAAATACCGAGGTAAGATTTGATGAGCCAAATTTATTCAACTTATACAACTTTGTAGAATCATCATCAATGCTAGTAGCTAAAATCTATCTAGGATCTCTTAGGTCCTTAATTACAACATCATGAGGTGAAAATTCAATGGTTTTACCTTCCCCTGAATGAGTTATCTCATATGCAGATAAAGTAGGAACACATAATACACCATTAAATTGAATATTATCTAGATGAATAGTTCCAGTCCCTACAACACTAAGAGATCTATCATTACCAACATATATATTTTTGGTGTTACAATCATTTAAAGAAGAAAACATGGATTTGTTTTTAGTCATGTGATAAGAAGCTCCAGAATCAATGAGCCACTCATGAGAATGAGAAGAAGAAGATACATTTAGTGCATAACCAAACCGAGATCCTTGACAACCACATGTAGAAAGTGTTATTCCTGAAGAGGAAGTTGAAGTTGAAGAATGATCCAAATGGATTTTATGCTTCTTAATTGTTGCTTCGAAGGCTTCCATCTTCTTAAAGCATTTGGATTCTAAGTGGTCATCACGATTACAAAAGTTGCAATGTCTATCAAGCTTCTTCTGTTTGTTTTTAGTTGCCTTATCATTTTGTTGAGTTATTTTTCATTGTGAAACTGAAATTGCTTAGGACCCTTGTTTGGTTTATGACCATTATTTTTAAGATGCCCCTTCTTAGGATTCTTTGAAATTGGTTGTTGTTGGGCTGCTAAGGCTTTCTTAGAAAAGTTTCCAGTATTAAGAAGACTAAGATGTAAGAGTTTTTCTTGCTCTCTTATTAAAGAAACACAAAAGACATCAAAAGAGGAGGATTTGTTGTCTTTTCCTTGAGAAATAAAGGTTTCTCTAGTAGAATGGAAGGTGGAAACAAACAAAGTGTAGGCTGGTCCTAACTTAGTGAGAATGGAATAGATATGGATACCATCTTATTTATTAACCTTAACATCTTCCAAGAGAAGTCTAAGGGTCTTGAACTTGGACAAAAAATCCTCAATGGAAGAAAAATTATTGGAGTCCAACATAAGCAACTCATTTTCGAGTTGATGGGCTCTAATTTCATTTTTAATTCCAAAGACTTTATTGAGATTTTTCATTGCTTCGTCGGGGGTATCAATTTTTATGATATGGAATCTAAGGTCTGGAGAAATAGACATCCCTATCAACCAACATGCTTGATATTGCTTATGCTTGCTTATCTTCATCTTGAGGTTTAGAGTCTTGGCCTGAGGCTATTCTATAAAGACATTTACTTCTAATTAAATCCACAATGTAGGACAACCATTGTAAGTAGTTGGTGATGTCAAGAATAAGTAGGCATGGACTTTTAATTTTAAAAGAAACTGAAGTTGTATATGTTGAAACTAAGTGTTCAAATGGAAAGATCTCAAAAAATTAGGCCGATTAAAAAAAACAGCTTTGAAAATGACTTTCGGATGAAGAAGTTATGGCTTTTTGAAGAAAAGTTGTTGAAGATGCCAACAAACCACGTGAATGTTTGGAAGTGGATGATAATGTTATATTTTACAAAAAAAATCCTTCTTTCCAAACTTAATCTAATTAACTAACTTTAAAAAAAAAAAAGATTATTTTATGAGACCCACTTTTATAAATAAGTGAGAGCGACTTTTACAACGTTACTTTATGAACTATCCACTACATTGTAAATTAAATAAAAAATAAAGTGACTTTAGAATTATAAGTGACTCACTTTTTATAATGGATGATTTTTTTTTACATAAAATAACTTTAAAACATAAGTTACATGTGCTTTTTGAAAAAGTAATTCAACAAATAGAAAGACTTGAACCCAAGACCTATATTCTCATAACATAACTTTAGATCAAGTGAGCTAGTTTAAAAGGCTAAAAAAAAATTGGAAAGGAGGAAGGGGGATTTATTTTATTTTTTATTTTTTAATTTTTTGCTCACTAGAGCTTTGGGGTGTGTGCTTACTTGAAAAATATTTTTTTTTGCCCACAAAACAAGAAAAGAACAACCACACAATCCTAGCAAACAAGCAAATGTATCCAAGCCTTACGACTTAAAGTTAGATTTAGCCGGAAACTACCAATTTTCCTCAATGTTTCTGATTTTTCGAGATCGCACTAAGACGCATCTGAAAAAAAACATACACATTAGAAATATCATTTCTTTCAGTTTCTGGTTTGCCCAGATCGCACAAAGTCGCAGGGCAAAGAGAATACAAAGAAATGAAAGTTATAGATCTGGTTATATATATATATATATATATATATATATATATATATATATATATATATAATTTTTATATAGGACTATAAATCGAAATAAATAGAGAGATAAATAACTATAATTGCAAATAAAGATTGTATACCTACATATCTTAAAAATAACGTAGCTAGGGTTACCAAAAACCTTTTCACGTGAAACGAAAGAGGTTCCTCACTGGAACAAATGCTCCTAACACAATAGAGCAGTCCTCTCGGCCTGAAAGTGGTCAGAAACAGTAAATCTAGGAAAATATAGTCGGATGCAATTGTACCGACTTCGGATTTGGATCACCAATGGATGCGGCCCTCGAATAACTCTGATCCCATGTAGGAATTTACAGGGTAAGGTAGTTAGATAGAACACGGAAGGACACCGGCCACAAACAGATCATAGATCAGTATACCAATATTCTTGACGTGGTTAAAACCCTCAAAGAGGGAAACAGTCCATGGCCTAAGCCAATGAGGCCACTTGAGGCAATTTATTAATGTAAAAGAAAGAAAATTTACATACGCTTCTCTCATGAACGGTCACCTAACAAATGATCCTCCATGCTCTTTAAATAGATATCATGGACCAATCAGGTGTTAAGCCACAGATCAAGTGTAGGTAATACTGAGGAGAGAATGAATCGTCAGATCACTTCATGTCTAGAACATATTGTGACTGTCAGATTGTAAGTTATAAAAAGTACATACTAAAGAAACACATTTTATCTAACTATACACTAGACCAAGTTATACTTAATTATTTCCTATGTGTCGGAATATCCTAACATTCCCCCTTAAGAACAACTTGGGATAGGATTTACTATAGGAGAAGGAAGGAGGTATTAGAGCCTATCCCCCCTTAGTGAGAACTTCCTGAATTCCAACCATAAATCAAAGTTTAGTAAACTTCGCCTTTGTGAGAGCCTTTGTAAATATGTTTGCAACTTGATCACCGGTTGAACAATATTTCACTTCAAGAACATGGTCATGAATGAGCTTTATGATGAATTGCATGTGTAGTTCAATGTGTTTTCTGCCCTGATGTTGGACTGGATCTTTGCATAGTTGAATGGAACTTTGAATATCACACCAAAGTGTGGTCGAACGTTGCTGCTAAAAACCAAACTATAACAGGATCTGACGAAGCCACAGGGCTTGCTTACTAGCTTCAACGACGCCACGATACTCTGCTTCCGCTGAAGAAAAATAAATGTCACTTTGTTTCTCTCAAACCCATGTAATAGGTCCATAACCAAGAATGAAGACATAACCTGCAGTAGACTTCCAATCATTAGGGTCACCAACCCAATCAGAATCAGTGAAACCAACCAATGGAGGAGATGCTTCCGCACTATAACGAATCCCAAACTAAATTGTACCTCAAACATAACGAAGTATTCTTTTAGCTTCTTTCTAATGACTTTCATGTGGGTTTTTCATAAACCGAGCAATAAGGCCAACGACAAAGGAAAGGTTCGGACGGGTATGGGTTAGATACAAAAACTTTCCAACAAGCTCACGGTATAAGGTAGCATCAACTTCAGAGGAAGTAAAAGTGACTGAAAATTTGGCTCCAGACTGAAAGGGAGAAGGGGATGGCTTACAGTCTTCCATGTGAAAATGGCATAGAAGATCACAGACATACTTGGACTCAGAAAATGAAATACTTTCTTTGGATTGCAAGACTCGAAGACCAAGAAAATAATGCAAGTGTCCTAAGTTTGTCATTTCAAATTGGTTTTTAAGGCTAGACTTCACATGGTTTATAAGGTTGGGATAACTACGAGTAAGGATAAGATCATCAACATAAAGAACAAGAATGATAAGAGACTTACCCACTTTCTTGGTGTAGACAATATTGTTAGAATGACACCTAGAAAAACTAGTATCTAAAAGAAAGCTATCCATTTTGGCATACCAAGCCCGAGGGGCTTGCTTGAGACCATAAAGAGATTTCTTAAATCGACATACAAGGCTGGAGTCTATTTGTATAAAGCCAGGAGGTTGTTCCATATAGATTTCTTCATACAAATCCCCATGCAAGAAGGTGGATTTAACATCCATCTGATGGACTTCCCATTTGAAAGAGGCAACAAGGGAAAGAACAAGGCGATTAGAGTTCATTTTGGAAAAAGGGGAGAAGGTTTCAGTATAGTTAATGCCTTCAACTTGTGAAAAACCCTTTGCAAAAAGACCAGATTTATGTTTATCAACTTGTCCATCTAGTCTAAACTTCATTTTGTAAACCCATTTGCATCTAACAAGTTTTCGTCCCTTTGGAAGAGGAACAAGGTCCCATGTATCATTTGCCAATAATGAACGATATTCTTCATTCATAGCTTTGTCCCAATTTAGATGGCCTGAAGCTTATGCAAAGGTGTCAGGATCATAATTCGTTGAAGCTTGAGATAGTAAAGAAGAGGCTCTATCGAATTGAGAATGTGTACAACGTTGATCTGTATCATCACCTGCTGCATCCCGAGTAGTGCTAACCCATTTTGGAAGATGATGAGCTGAAGGAGGATCCCGAGAAGGTGGGGGAGGATTGTCATCCTCGCTGTCATCATCTGAAGAAGGAATATTTTCAGAAGTAGAAGGGATAGAGAGAGGTGGCACATCCATCGAACTAAGCTCGTAGGCCGATATATCTTCAACAAACTTTACATCTCTTCTAATGATAACATTTTTGGATTTAGGTTGAAGAAGTCTATATCCTTTGACATCTTCAGAATATGCAACAAAATCACATTTTTAACTCTTAGGTTCTAAGGCTTTATGTTTCTCATCTGGAATATGGGCCCATGCTTCACTTCTAAAAACATGAAAGTGACTTACACTGGTTTAATTGAGCTCCATGCTTCTTCTGGAGTGATATTCTTTAAAACCTTAGTACTAGTGTGACTTATTATGTAATTTTCCCAGTTAATTGCTTTTGCCCAAAAATTAATATTATGTCCTTTAGATTGAAGCATACAATTAACCATTTCCTTTAAGGTGCGATTCTTCCTTTCTGCTACACCATTTTGGTGTGAAGTATATGGAACAATATGTTGCAATTGAATTCCATGCTCAGTGCAAAAGTTGATGAATTTGTTGTTAACATATTCTTCGCCATTATCAGATCTTAGCTTATGAATTTGATGTCCAAATTGTTTCTCACCAAAGGCCTTAAAGGCCAAGAACATGTTAAAGACTTCACTCTTGAGTTTTAAGAAGTATACCCAAGTGAGTCTAGAGAAATCATCAATGAAAGTTAAGAAATACTTGTAGCCAGAGAATGAAACAACTAGAAGTGGACCACATAAATCACTATACACAAGCTGTAAAGGGGATGAGGCATGCTAAGCGACACGTTTTTCAAAACTATCCCGATGATGTTTTTCGAGTACACATCCAGAACAAACACCATCTCTGCAAGATACCATAGGAAGACCTATCACCATATTTTCTTTACATAGATTTTGAAGGGAGAGATAGTTTAAGTGACCAAATCGCTCATGCCAAAGTTTGTTCACTTCATCATTATGAGCAACAAATATCGAGGGAAGATTTGATGCCCCAAGTTTGTTAAACTTATACAACCTTGTAGAATCATCAGCAATGACAGTAGCTATAATCTATCTAGGATCTCTTAGGTCTTTAATTACAACATCACGAGGTGAAAATTCAATGGTTTTACCTTCACCTGAATGGGTTATCTGATATACAGATAGAAGGTTGCAGGATAAAGTAGAAACACATAATACATCATTAAATTTACCATTTTCTAAATGAATAGTTCTAGTCCCTACAACACTAAAAAATCTATCATTTCCAACATATATATTTTTGGTGTTACAATCATTTAAAGAAGAAAACATGGCTTTGTTTTTATCCATGTGATAAGTAGTCCAGAATGAATGAGCCACTCATGAGAATGAGAAGAAGAAGATATATTTAGTGCATAACCAGATCGAGATGCTTGACAACCACATGTAGAAAGCGTTATTCCCGAAGATGAAGTTGAAGTTGAAGAGTGCTCCAAATGGATGTTATGCTTCTTCATTGTTGCTTCCAAGGCTTCCATCTTCTTAAAGCATTTGGATTCTAAATGGTCATCACTATTACAAAAGTTACAATGTCTATTAATGTTCTTACCTGTGTTGTTAGTCGCCTTATCATTTTGTTGAGTTGATTTTTCATTGTGAGAGTGAAATTTCTTAGGACCCTTGTTTGGTTTAGGACCATTCTTTTTAGGATGCTGCTTCTTAGGATTCTTTGAACAAATGACCCTCCATGTTCTTTAAATAGAGATCATGGACCAATCTGGTGTTAAGCCACAGATCAAGTGTTGGTAATACCAAGGTGAGAATGAACCGTCAGATCACTTCATGTCTAGAACATATCGTGATCGTCAGATTGTAAGTTATAAAAAGTACATACTAAAGAAACACACTTTACCTAACTATATACTATACCAAGTTATACATAACTATTTCCTATGTGTTGGAATATCCTAACACACAATGCCAAAGGCAACTCCATATTGAGTGTATCTTCCTTTATATTTCCATTTCCATATCTCTTTGAAATTAATTTAACGATACATTTATGTCAATTCACATACATTTTCCTGTCGATTCACACACTTTAGACCAAATGAAAAAAGATTTTGACTAGACAACCATCGTTCTCCAAATACCTTTTCTCAATAGAAAAAAATTGTCTATCTGGCTACATGTAGATTTAGTCACTATATAAAGTATAATAACCTATGATAATGAATCAATGATGCATGTCCTAGTCATAAATTCTAAGTGATTCACAGAGGCGAATCTTTGTCACTAATATTCCAAAATTGCTAGCTTAACCCACATTTTCTAGGGATCATTAGGTAACTCTGACATTTATGCCTAATATACATGTTGTGTTTAATTTAGGGTTTTTTCCCTAGAAGGCAACCCTTCGCTATATATGAGGGAATTGTATTGCGTCTATGGAGTGGTGTATTCTGAGCGAGAAAGAGAGAGGAGATTTTTTGATAGCGAAGAGGGAATTGCAACGGATCTGTTATAGGTCGTATCTCTTCATTTTGCTGGATAATATGAAAGGAAGGACTGGTTGTTTCTTCGTGGACGTAACCCAAATTGGGTGAACCATGTATATCTGTGTCTCTCTTGTTTTATGCGTTTTCTGTGTTTATATTTCTGCAATATTTTATGCGTTCCATTGCTCTGTAATATATAATTTTCTAACAATTGGTATCAGAGTCGAAGGTCTATTTGGATGATAAACTTGCAGGAGAGAAGGGTTCCTGGTTCGAGTGAGAGAAATGGCGGAAGATGGTAGGTTTAGGGTTGAAAAATTTAACAGCCAAAACTATCAGCTGTGGAAGATGCAAATGCAAGATTATTTGTACCAGAAAGATCTATACCTACCATTGAGCGGAAAGACAAAGAAGCTGATGAGTATGATAGACACATAATGAAATATTCTCGACAGAAAGACACTTGGAACAATACGACTGTGCCTAGCAGCGTCGGTAGCCTTTAATATTTGAAAGGAAACGACAACAGAAGGTTTAATGTTGGCATTGTCCAAATTATATGAAAAACCCTCAGCCTCTAATAAGGTATTTCTTATCAAGCATTTATTTAATTTGAAGATGTCAGAAGGTGGACCTATTGCTGATCATTTAAATGAATTTAATACATTTACCAGTTAGTGAAGTTTTGTAAGGGTAAATTTTGATGATGAAGTTAGGGCTCTGTTATTTCTATGTTCATTGCCAAAAAGTTGGAATGGTTTAGTTATGGCCATTAGTAACTCTATCTCTGGATCTAGTACTTTAAAGTTTGATGATGTTCTCAACGGAAAAGCTCAGATGAGACATCAGGTAATGCTTTGAATGCAAGACTAGGGGAAGCAAAATGGAAAGTGGAAAGAGCCCAAGATGTCGCAGTAAGTCAAGGAAAGGCAGATCCAAGTCCAGATCAGGGATAGTGTGCCAGAAATGTGGGAAGAAAGGACACCTGAAGAAAGAATTCAAGTCTCGGAAGGGAAAATAAGGGGACGTGAGACAAGAAAATCATCATGAAGCGAATGTGACAGGTGATGTGTTGCAAGATGTTTGATCATTTCATTAGAAAATATTATTGATGCATGAGTGGTAGATTTAGGGGCCTCATTCCATGTCACACCTGATAGGGAACATTTTCATGATTATGTTTAAGGAGATTTTGGATAGGTTCGATTGGGTGATGATAAACCCTATAAAATCAATGGAATGGGTACAACATAATGGAAATCAATGGTTGTTGAAGGAGGTAAGGCATGTTCCAGATCTGAAGAAAAATCTAATTTCAATAGGGTAGTTGGGAGGTGAAAGATGTGTAACTACTTTTACAGATAAAATCTGGAAGGTCACTAAAAGAGCCCTGGTAATAGCAAAATGAGAAAAGGTTGGTACATTGTATTTATGCAATGGTATTTCTCATTATGTTAATGCTTTAATCTCTATAGGAGAAGATACGACATTGTGGCATCATAGGCTCGGACACATGAGTGAGAAGGGGATGTAGATTCTTCACTCAAGAACTTTGTTGCTAGGTTTGAAGCATGTTGATTTGGAATTATGTGAGAATTGTGTTTATGGAAAACGAAAGAGAGTCAGATTCCTCAGAGTTGAGAAAGAAAAGAAAAGCGAAAAATTAGAGCTTGTGCATACAAATGTATGGGTACCTGCTCAGGTATCATCCCTCGGTGGCTCTCATTATTATGTTACTTTTATTGATAATGCAACCCGAAAAACCTAGATTTATTGTAATCGGAATAAATATGATGTCTTTGATACTTTCAAGAAATGGAAAGCTTTGGTTGAAAATGGGACATGAAAAAGGTTGAAGTGTCTCAGATCAAACAATGGAGGTGAATATTGCAGCAAAGAGTTTGATAGGTACTTTTCAGAGAATGGAATTCACAGAGAGAAGATAGCTCCAGGAACACCACAAGAAAATAGTGTGTCAGAAAGGATGAACAAGACAATCATGGAGCATGCAAGGTGCATGAGATTGCATGCAGGATTTCCTTTACAATTTTGGGCAGATGTTGTAGATACTGTTGTTTATCTAATAAACAAAGAGCCTTCAAGTTCCTTGGATGGTGGTATTCCAGAGGATGCATGGACAGGTAAAAAGGTAAACTACTCATTTTTAACGACTTTTGGTTGTGAAGCCCTTGTCCACATTAATAAAGAAATTAGAACAAAGCTGGAGGCAAAGTCAAAGAAATGTACCTTTATTTGATATGGTGTTAATGATTTTGGTTATCGCTTTTATGATTACGAAAAACACAAAATCATTAGGAGTAGAGATGTCATATTCAATGATTTTTTTTAATAAGAATTAGATGCAAGAAAAGAAACATGAAAAGAAAACAGAGAATACACAGTGTGCTTGATGAGATCACAGAAAAAGTGAAGGTGCCTGAAAATCATAATGACCAACAACCATAACAACAACAACAACAAGCACCTCAAACACCTGAAAGTGGTATTATAAGATCTACCAGGATAAATAGACCCCCTAAATTATACCCTCTTTCATTATATTATGTATTGTTGACTGATTCTGGTGAACCAGAATGTTATGAAGAAGCAATGCAGGTAGAAACCAAGAAGAAGTGGGATCAAGCCATGAAAGAAGAGATGGACTCCTTAGTACATAACCAGAATTGGGACTTAGTCAGGTTGCTTGCAGATAAAACAACTTTGCTGAATAAATGGGTTTACAGATTGAAGGAAGAAGATGGAGGTAGAAAAAGGTATAAAGCTAGACTTGTGGTGAAGGGGTTTGAACATAAAAAGGGTATAGAATTTGATGAGATATTTTCTTTTGTTGTTAAAATTACTTCAATCAGCTATTTTAAGTCTAGTAGCAGCTAAAGATTTGCATCTTGAGCAGTTAGATATAAAGACAACCTTTCTCCATGCGTATTTGGAGGAAGAAATATATATGTAGCAGCCACAAGGATATGAGGTAAAAGGGAAGGAGAAACTAGTGTGCAGGTTGAAGAAGAGCTTGTATGGCTTAAAACAGGCTCCAAGGCAGTGGTATCTAATATTTGGCAGGTTAATGTTTGAACAAGGTTATATTAGATGTCACTCTAATCATTGTGTTTATCTCAAAAGGCAAAATGATGGCATCTATATTATATTTTTATTGTATGTAGATGACATGCTTGTTGCAAGTTCTAACATGCAAGAAATAAATGTGCTCAAAAGAAAATTTACAAACTCATTTTCAATGAAGGATTTGGGTGCTGCAAAACAAATCCTTGGTATGAGAATAACTAGAGACAAGAAGAATCACAAATTAATATTGTCTCAGAGTGAGTACATACAAAAGGTGTTGAAAATATTTGATATGCAGAGTGCAAAACCAGTTAGTATACCTTTGGCTAGCCATTTCAAACTAAGTAAGGAGGTGTGTCCGAAGACTCAGGAAGAAATGGCTTATATGTCTAAAGTTCCATATGCATCAACAATTGGAAGCCTAATGTATGCAATGGTCTGCACAAGGCCTAATATTTCACATGTAGTGGGAGTTGTAAGAAGGTACATGAACAATATAGGAAAAAGAACATTGGATGGCGATGAAGTGGATTCTCAGGTATTTGAGAGGTACCGCAAATCAAGCATTATGCTTTGGTGGTTCAAACATTGCTCTAAAGGGATATGTTGATGCAAATATGGCGAGTGATAGATATAACAAGAGGAGCACCACAGGGTATGTGTTTACTGTAGGTGGAACAACTGTCAGTTGGGTTTCAAAACTGCAAAGTGTTGTTGCACTCTCAATGATGGAAGCAGAGTATGTTGCTGCTACAGAGGTTAGTAAATAAATGATTTGGTTAAAAATGTTTCTGGATGAATTGGGTAAGAAGCAGGAGTTGGGTAGGTTATACAGTGACAACTAGAGTGCCATACATCTTGCAAAGAACTCTGGATTTCATTCCAAGATTAAACATATACAACTCAAGTACCATTTCATACGGTCAGTGTTGGAAGATGGACAGTTGAAGCTGGAAAAGATACACACTAGCTAGAATCTTGGAGATATGTTAACAAAAGTTGTAACCAGGGAGAAACTGGGATTCTGCTTAGTTTCAATTGGTCTTCAAGTATGATGATGAAGATGAGAAACAACCAGGTCCAAAGTGGAGTCATTATCCAACAAATGAAGCAACGATGCAGTTTCTATAATCAATCTCCAAGTGGAATATTGTTGGGTGTGGAGCCTGATCATCTTCTTTATTTAAAGGTATTTCCGCATTGGACCCCAGTTCGTAATGGGGTGGAAACACCGCCCGTTTTTGTGCGCCACCATGGGGTGCGACGACAATTCTTTAGACCCCCCCGACAGCAGATCGGGGACAATGCCCTCGAAGCCAAAAAAGATGTAAAATTTCCTTGTAAAATGTTGTAATTTTGTAGTACGCAATCTGGGCCATTCATTAGGCGGAAATATGACGGTAGAAGTTATGTTTAATTTAGGGTTTTTTGTCCTAGAAGGCAACCCCTCGCTATATATGAGGGAATTGTATTGTGTCTATGGTGGTGTGTATTCTGAGCGAGAAAGAGAGAGGAGATTGTGTGATAGCGAAGAGGGAATTACAACGGATTTGATGTAGGTTGTATCTCTTCATTTTGTTGGATAATATAAAAAGAAGGACTGGTTGTTTCTCTGTGGACGTAGCCCAAATTGGGTGAACACCATATATCTGCGTCTCTCTTGTTTTATGCGTTTTCTGTGTTTATATTTTTGCAATATTTTATGTGTTCCATTGCTCTGTAATATATAATTTTCTAACAATACATGAATGATTCATCACATCAAATTTTGGTTTAGAAATTTGAAAGCTAAATAAATTTCACACAATCGTCAACACTTCAAAGGAAGAAACCTAGAAACTCCTCTGGTCACAAATCAAAATCCTAAGTAAAGAGTAAAAAATGCACCTTAGTGGAAAAATACTTTGGAGATGTTCTAAGGCAATAAATGAGAAAATATAACGATAAGTCAGGGAATATAGGTGATAAGCCAGTGAATATAGGTGAGCTTTATGGTAAAAACCTTGTGTTTACATGAGGCAAATTTATGTTTATATTTAGCAAAGGATATGAATTGGAAAATGTAATTTATAATGGATTATAATTGTTTATATATTAGCTTAGATTTATTTTAATTTCGGAATTGAGAGGGATTAAATCTATTTTTGTTTTAAAATAGGTTTATATCTCAAGAGATTTGATCTTTCTAGGGGTTTGGTAGATCCGAAATTAAGATGAATCTAGACTAAACCTAGATTGGTTTAATTTCCCCTTTAAATAGGGTATATTCCACATGAATACCATAGGTTAATACCATGAGTGCTCATAAACTTGGAGCTCAAAAACCACCAGTGACCAAGTCAAGTTTACCTTAACTACCCAACAAAAATTACTAAAGATAACAATATTAAGGTAGAATTTTTATTTTTATTATTTTAGTTTGAAGTTATTTTTATTTTTACATTATGTTATTTTATTTTATTTATTTTTATTTTGATCGAGTCAAAATATTTACAGGATATTATAACATCTCTATCATACTTCGCTTGAGAGTACCTCTCAATGCAACAAATGCTATGCGGAACATTGCTTCCTAAGGGGGAGGAGCGATCTGAATGGAAAGTGGCATCAACCCATGATACTAACTCAAGAAAGCCATAAATAACATGCCTCACTTTGTAAAAGGATGGAGACTTTAACACAATAGAGTTGTAACAATTTCTCTTATCTAAAAAAGAGTTTCTTTCTTTTAAGTATTATGTGTTTTCTCTTCCATGCTTAGACGTTCAAATCTTTTTGATATTCTTTTACAAAAACATGTTTAACCTAAGTAACATCCTCGAAAAAAGAGGATGGGTTTCCAAAGAAAATGCATTACACAAAAATTTAAAAAGTTTAAAATGGATTTTTTTAACTTTTTAGAATTATCTTTTACTCTAAACAATGTTTTCTATTTTAAATATCAGAAGAAACTTCCTCAAATTAGAGAAAGAAAATAAGTGAAATTTTGACTCATGGCTAGTTGGAGATAAAATGATAGGAGCAAATCTCACATCACACGAAACAAAGAGCTTGCATACTTTCTTTAAGAATTTGTTATTCTATTTTAAAGATCAAGAGAAACTTCCTCTTTAATTAAAGAAAGAAAAGAAGTGAAATTTGACTCATGGCTAGTTGAGATAAAATGATAGGAGAAACTCTCACATCACATGAAACAAAAATCTTTCATACTTTCTTTAAGAATCTATTCATAAATTTAAAGATGCTAACTTGGGGGTTGAATCGATTGATAGAATTTAGTACTCTTTTGACCTCCGCCCTTCCCATTGCGATTCTCGACTAGTTAGAAATTAGAATACGAAGAAGTGACAAAATATGCCCCCCTGTAATAGCACATAAGTAGATAAATTTTTTTGTTTGTTTAGGTTTGCAAACATTCTAGCCGAAAACAATGTTGCATAATACAGACTATAGTAGAAGAACAATGCACACATATATAAAGTTTTTATCCTTTGATTCAAATTTGGAACCTAAAAGATGGCTCTTTGGCACAACTAGATGACTTGCTGATCTTCGTTCAGATTATTCATGATAACCTGCCTCTTAAGTGCATTATAATTATATGTTGAAATCTCAACCTTTGAAAATGTCAAAAAAAAAGTGTGGCCTAATACCATGCAATAAGTGATCGGGATTGTATTAATGTGGAGACATACGTGCAAAACCCCCACAGTAAGTGTGGATGAGGACAGGTGCAAGGTTGCCTGAGTTCAATGGCCTAAAAATGCCCCTAAATGAATGAAAGCATATCCGAAGGACAATTGTAAGTCATTATAAGTAGCATTTTTGAAAAGAAAGATGCTAACAGGGCCTTGGTTGACTATTAAAGTTGATGAAGTATTGAGCCATCCACCAAAGTTTATTCTTGTTTTGTTCTTCCCCACTTGAATGGCATTAATCTCAAAAGATATGAAGCCAACCAGGTACAAGTCTTGGGATGATTTTGATGGAATAGCTACCTTTCAAACCTTACACTGAAAGAAATCCATACTTTGGGGTTCAAAATTTGACATTGGGGCATGTTTCTCAAAGCACTATTCTATGTCATTGTTAATTAACAACAATGATAGAGGATCGCAGCTGGAGAACGCGGGAGCGCTGAAGACCTTCTGAGAGCAGCTGCAACACCGCTGCCTCGGCCTGGGCCGCGAGGCCTGCCTTCCGGGGCCTGGCTTCAGCCATGGCCCATATAGATCCTTCTCTTGGGGACGCAGAGAAAGCTTTTTCTGACCTGGTAAAGTCTCTGCCCCCTGCCCGACCGAAACCAGCAACTTCAAAATTCGTCAAGAAACTGGATATTCTCCAAGAAGTTCAGCTACCTCCATCTCTTCCTCGAATGGCAGCTCTATCATTAGCAGAAAAAGGGCTCATAGGGCAGTTTACAGGCTTATGGCCTTCACCAAAGACAGTCCAGCGATGGGTGGAAAGGAATTGGTCCGACAAAATACAAGGAAAGATCTCGATTCGCTTCTGTGGCAAAGGCTACTATACCTTTCATTTTGAAACCAAGGCAGACAAGGATTTGATATTCAGGAACGGGCCCTATTTTATGGACTCTCGAGGGTTATATCTGAACAAGTGGACCCCTGACTTCGACCCTGAGCTAGATATTCCTAATGCGGTTCCGGTTTGGGTCCGTCTTCCTCATCTGCCCTTGCATTGTTGGGGAGACGAATCGGTCAAAGCAATTGGGAATGCAGTAGGTAAATACATTGACAGAAGCGAGCCCAAAGATAACATGCAAGCCTGTGCAAGGATTTGCGTAGAAGTGGACCTCGGAAAAGGCCTGCCAGAAGCCATCAAGCTGAAGGTGGATGACTGGAGCTACATACAGCAGCTGGACTACGAGCAAATACCCTTTAAATGCAAGGTATGTCACGAATACGGTCACTTTGCTAATAGATGCACTAAAGTAACTAATCTGGAATCTGAAGACCAAGGAGGACAATGGGAAACTGTGAAAAAAAAGAAAGCAGCACCTCAGTCAAAACAAGATCCATCTTCTGAACATCCGGGCTCCTCCTCCCCCCGCCCCACCTCTCCTCCTCTCAATCCTCCTGGACCTTCCCAAGAACCCTCCTTCCCCTCATCCTCCAACCCTTTCCTTATTTTATCCTCTGATGATCCTCAGACTGATCAGCCCTCTCTGGAACTGACCGATCCTCCCTTGATTTCCTCGACCCCCTCTCAGCCCTTCACCGACCCCCCCCTCCCAGAACCACCAGAAGTTCTTCAAAAGACATTGGCGCCTCCAGTGACATCCACAAGAAGCCGGGACCAGGAAGAAAGTCAGCCAAACAGCATCGGGAAGAAAGCACGCAAAAGGATATAGCTCTAGGGATCCAAACCCCTATGGACTCTTTCATTACAGGATCCCAAGAAAAAGAAACAGTAGGAAAAGACCATGAGAGGCGAGCACCTCCTCGCTCGAATGCCTCATGATGAAGCTTTTATCTTGGAACAGTAGGGGTATGGGGCACCCCTCTAAATCAGCTGCCCTACGAGATCTTCTTCAAACAGAAAGACCTGAAATTGTTCTGATTCAGGAAACCAAACAAAGTCAGAGCGAAATGCAAAAAATTGTAGATGCCCAAAAAAACTTCTCAGGGGCCAGTAGCAACTCCAGAGGAGCTTCTGGAGGTATTACAACCATGTGGAACAATCAGTGCTGGGACTGTAAGTCTTCCGTCCTCAATCAAAACTGGGTAAGGACTAATCTTAGTAACAAGGAAGAGAGCTGTGACCTCATCATTTATAATGTTTATATCCCCAATCATTATCGGGAAAAGGAACAGTGCTGGAAGGAACTGAAGGAAGATATAGACAACGAGCAGAATACAAATGTCATTCTAGCTGGAGACTTCAATTTAGTCCTCCATGCGAATGAGAAAAGAGGGGGCAATTTCACCCCCGACTCCTTCAGAAGACAGATGGAAGTGATAATGTCCGAACATGAACTGATGGATATCATCCCAAAAAACAGAAAATACACCTGGAATAACAGAAGGTTGGGGCCAGGCAATATCATGGAAAGATTGGACAGAATTTTGGTTAATGTCTCCCTCCTTTCCTCCTTTGCTGCAGGCCACACAAAAATTCTCAGTGCCACAGCTTCAGACCACTTTCCCATTCTCTTAACGCTGGACTCCCATTCTCAATTGGGACCAATTCCGTTCAGGTACAATCCTTTGTGGAGAGACAACGCTGAGGCCGAAGCTATCATAGAAGCAACATGGAAGCATCATGTAGAAGGCTCCCCAAGCCATATATGGGAAACAAAAATCAGAAATACAAGGAAAGCTCTCAAGGACTGGGCAAAAGGCAGCTATCAAGAGCCAGAAAAAATTAGGAAAAAAATACAGCAGGACTTGGAGGAAATCCAAAAACAAATAGAAGATCAAGGATTCACCCACCAGCTGAAAAGCAAAGAATGGGAAGCTCAAGGGCAGCTAATGCAAATCAAGAGAGCGGAAGAAATTAAGTGGAGAATTAAATCGAGACAACTATGGCTGAAAGAAGGTGACAAAAACACGGCTTACTTCCATAAGCAAGCCACTGCCAGAAAAACAAGAAACAATGTAAACACTATAATGGATAGTCAAGGCAGCCAGCATAACAACCAAGAATCCATCAAAATAGCTGCCTCCCTTCACTACAAAAGCCTCCTCACGGAAAATCAAGGAGAAGCTGACTATTCGGCGCTTTTACAGCATCTACCGGAAGGAATCTCTTCAGCGGAGAATGACAGTCTAAATCGAGAAATAACAGAGGAGGAAATCAGAAAAGCTATCTGGACCCTGCAACCGGACAAGTCTCCAGGTCCAGATGGGTTCCCAATCAATTTTTACAGGGATCATTGGCACTTGATTAAAAAAGACCTTGCAAAGATGATGAGGGGAATTCAAAGAAAAGGGAAAATGGGGGGCTTCACAAACTCAACATTCCTTGCCCTCATTCCCAAGGAAAACCGCCCCACTTCCTTCTCCAGGTTTCGACCAATTTCATTGTGTAACTCCTCTTATAAGATCTTCACAAAAATTATAGCTACTAGGCTCCAACCCCTTCTTCCTTCCCTTATATCCGAAAATCAAGGAGGTTTCATGTCAAACAGGCAAATTCATGACACCATCACCTTGGTTCAAGAAGCCATTCATTCCAGCACATCAAGGCAAGAGAAAGGTTTTGTTCTTAAGCTCGACTTAGCCAATGCCTTTGATCGAGTAAGACACTCCTTCTTGTTTGCTGTCTTGAGGAAAATGGGGTTCAATTGTGCCTTCATTAGCACCATTGCTGCTTGTATCTCAGGTCCCTGGATTTCGCCTCTCATAAATGGGCGCCCTTGTGAAGCATTTCAATCCTCAAGAGGGTTAAGGCAAGGTTGCCCTCTTTCCCCTTATCTTTTTATTATTATGGCTGAGTCATTCAGCAGTACTCTAGATCACAATAGAAGAGCTGGCCTCATCTCTGGTATCAAATTCGGAAACGGAGTTAAGAACATCAATCACTCCCAATTTGCTGATGACACTCTGCTCATCGGAGGAGCTTCCACTACTATCGCAAGGCGCTTCAAGACCCTTCTCGACCAATTCATGGAGTACTCAGGGGGAGAGGTCAACTTTCAAAAAAGCTGCATCTATGGATGGAATATCTCCAATCAAACTGCTCACAGCATAGCTAACATTTTTGGAGTTGCCTACAAAGCAAACTGGGATCACTTCACCTATCTTGGGATGCCGGTCACCCTGGGTTCTTTAAAAGCCGCTACCTGGAATGAAATAATAGACAAAGTCAAAAGGAAGATTCAGCAATGGGGAACTCAATGGCTTAATCCAGCAGGCAGATTAATTCTGCTCAAATCAGGTATATCCTCCTTACCTCTATATCGATTTACTCTTTACCAAGCTCCTGCCACATTTTATCACAAGCTGGAAACTGCCCTCCGCAATTTCTTATGGCAAGGAGGGAAAAAAGAAAAAAATAGATTCAATTTGGTCAGTTGGAAAAGCGTAATCCAATCTCAGGATAGAGGTGGTCTGGGAATTAGAGCACCTAAAATCCTAAATCTAGCATTTGGGATCAAAATGGCCTGGAGGTTAATTAATGAGCCAAAAGCTTGGTGGAAACAGGTCATAGAAAGCAAATACCTTACCGGCAAAAGGCAAAGACTTCTTGAAATTGACATTCCCAGCAGAGACTCCACTAAGATTTGGCATCTCTGCAAGAAAGCAATTCCCATCCTCAAGCAAAACATCTCAAAGATCCCTGGGGGAGGGGACAGCATCAATTATGCTACTGACAAGATAATGGGTCTTCAACCTCTAAACACAATTGAAGAAGCCATCCCTTACATTCTCCATCTCAATAGTAAAGGCATTCAGAGGCTTGATCAAATATCAAAATGGGATGCAGATACAGGAGCCTGGATTAGTTGGGAATTTCCAGTCATCCCTTCAAATCTAGAACCAAGCTTCAAAGTCCTTCAAAAAAATCTCCAGAATAGAGCACCCATTAAAAAAGGAGCAGCAGATGGATTTCGATGGGATCCCACGGGCTCAAGCTACACCATCAAGTCTGGCTATCAATATATCTGCAACAGTATCTATCAGACTCCTATTTGGAACCAATGGAGAACAATCTGGAAATCCGAGGCCATTCCCAAAGTTAAATTTTTCATATGGCTGTTGTTAAAAGGCAAAGTCCTCACTTCTGAAAATTTAAGAAAGAGAGGGATCAATGGACCTTCAATTTGCCCCAACTGCTGCTCAGCAGAGGAAACCATCCATCATCTGTTCCTTGATTGTCCCTTCGCGAAGAGATGCTGGATCAACTTGTCCAACTTGGGCAATATAAATTGGCAACCCCAACAGAACATTGCAGAGGCAATTCAAGAATGGAGAAGGAACTGCCCATGGAAAGACAAGAGGAGCAAGATTGTCAAAAGAATTTGGGCTATCATACCTCACAATCTTCTATGGAAAATTTGGCTCACAAGAAATAAAAAAATCTTCCGAAACAAAGAGAGCAATGTCCGGATGACATGCAACAAAGCTCACATCTTGGCGCAAGAGACAATTGCAGCAAAATACACAGGAAAAATTAAAGCAGCAGATTACTCAGTGGAAGAGAGATCAGTTATCAGGCACATTATAGATCAACCAGGTCATCAGCAGGATACCCAGAGAACAGATAGACAGCATCAGGATCAGATTAGGGAGTGGGAAATTAGACTCCCAACCCAGGACTATAAGATGTGGATCCAGAGCAACAATTGTCCAATTTTATACTTCGATGGTGCTTCAAAGTCCAACCCAGGACCAGCAGGAGCGGGAGGAGTAATATTAAATAAATCAGGGGAAGAAATCTGCAGTTATGAATGGAGCCTGGGGAAAAAAACAAACAACATTGCAGAGGCCTTAGCTCTCTATCAAGGTCTGTTGCAATTAAAAAATCTGGGTATTAGAAAAGCTTTAGTTTTTGGAGACTCTTCTATAATAATTCGCCTCATGAATCGTAACCAGAGATCTCCGAACAGCAGCCTCCAGCAACATATTAGACGTATTAAACTCCTCCTCCAATTTTTTGAAAACATCAAACTTTATCATATCCTTCGCACGCTCAACATGGAAGCAGATAAGCATGCGAATAACGCAGTGGGAAAGCAGGAAGGTGCGTTGAGGCACAACAAAAGAGATACCTTCCAACCCCTGCCATGACTCAGGAAAATCCTGACTTTGCCCAGATTCGCAGGTCCATCAAGTGTGCGAAGGGCATGGCTTCTACAGCATCAGGACAATTTGCAGAGAGCATGAAATGCACAAGCAGTCAAATCCAAGCATCGATCCAAAGAATAATCTACCATCCAAGGAAAACAAATCAATACAGTGCTGGCCTGAAGATCGAAAACACTGCAACTGGAGATTGCATAATAGATTTCGAAAAATATCTCATCACTTCCGAGGGTCCGGTTCCAGCTAGGCATTCAGTCTATCGTTGGATTCACTCTATAAATATGGGCAGAAGCAAACCAAGAATTGTCACTCAAGGTTATGCGAAAGAGCAGCTACATCGGCCTAACGCAGGAGCTCTTGTTCAGAATCTCAGAAGAAACCAGTCTCTGGTATTGTTTCATTTTGCTTTGTTTATTTCCACTTTAACTTCTGTTGTGGTGTTTTTCAGGAACCGTCTCTGCAGGGTGGCTCGTTTAGCTGTTCCACCATCCCTGCTCTCTTCGCTCTCCCCTCATCGCCTCTGCCAGCCGCTCTCAATATCCTCCTCTCGCCCCTGCAGCAAGCTTCCCCCAGCTCCCGCCTCCCTCTTCTCCACCGTTCCCTTCTCTTATTCTCCCCTCTGCCCCATCTGCCCCTATAGTCTTCTGGTTCTTTCTGGCTTGCGCGCCTATTCCCCGCCCAATCTACCTTCTAACCTTGTCGCTCAGGAAGTGGGAATTATTACCTTCTCTGACAGCGTCTCCAATCTCCGTCTCCAAGACAGCAATTTCAACATCATTCTAATCTCTCCCGCCTTCTGGACTTTTTTCCCTTATTATATCTTCCTTTCTATGGCGCGCAGTGAGGATTGTTTACACTGTGCTGACCTTCAAGCTGAGCTTGAAGAAATAAGGACTCAGCAGTCACTGATAGAGGAAAAGCAGGGTCTGCTAGCTGCAAGATTAGAAGAGCACGACAGGCGCCTTGATGAGCACAGTAGGAGACTTTATGAACAGGACCGCATCAATACCGAGAAGTATAAAGCAGAAATCCAGCTCTTCATGCATAGGGTGTCCTCCCTCCAAGAGCAATTTGAGCAGCTCTCAAACCGCTGTGGCCATGTCGAGGAATCGCTCTCCACTCTGAAATTCTGGCTGGAAAAGCACACCATCGCCACCAGCTCCTCCAGTGCAAATCATGGAGCCAAAGATGAGAAGCCAGAAGAATCAACAACAAGACACATACAACACATAATGATTGACTGAATGAATTTCAAATGTATTTTTCTGTTATCTTCCTTTATTAGAATCTATACTAGCGCTACCTCTAGCAGTAGTAGGAAAAAAAGTAATCTAAGGATCAAGGGGGCAGCCTCATTTTGTAAACCCCTTGCCTCCTCTCAGTCTGCGCAATCTATGTACAAGAGGATTCTACATCCTCGTTTTTTTTCAGAATATAATATATAGCAACCGACCATTTCAAAAAAAAAAAAAATTAACAACAATGATAGAGAGATGTCATTGGGATCATGGTTCAACGAAGATGGTGTTGTGTCGAGGCAACCACCAACATTCAATTCATCGTTGGGGTCTGACACAAGTCCAGGGTGAATTTGACAAGTAGTACCCCTTTTGAGATAATTTAGCAACATAGAAGTGTTTGTGATCATTGGTTCAACCCTCAAGATAATTTCACCAACACAAGCAAACACCCCTCTCCAGGCCAACCATGGTGCTTCTCTTGAATTAAAGAATGCACCTTTTTTGGCTAGTGACTATCATTGGGAATTTTGGCTTAAGCCAAAGATCGATTTTGATATTACAACTATTTTCCCATGTCATATTAGTATATTTTTTATATCTAAGCGCTACATAAATTGTATATTTGAATAATCATAAGAAAATTTAGTTCAAAGAAAAGAAAAAGTGATATTAATTATTTTAATAATGAAAGGAAACTTTCCGTACTAATTGGAAGGTTGAACTACAATCAGGCTAGTATATGGTCTCAAGTATGGGAATAGGGGCCCGATGCCAACAGAAAGCACAACCCTACTAGAGGGAGCTGATGACCAAAATGAATATTAGTTTTCTTCTATATATTATCTACGTTGAAACTACATCTTGATCCTAGAGTAGGGCCAAATTGTTGTTGATTGGCTAAGAGCTCATCTTTCTCGAACATAAGAAAACATAGGGTAATGGTTGTTGGGGGTAGTATAGGGCATATTAATGGACCAACATTTAATTGTCAATCCGAGAGTTTGTTAACTTCGAGTTGCATCACTAGAAATGCCAGAGAGAGCTCCCAACAACCTGCAAATCAAACCCTATTCCAGCTTGCGCATCAATGTCAAGAAAATAAATTGAATCCTACACTCTAAAGGAAATTTTGAGAAATCATGAACACCAATCTTGACAGTGGAAAACAAACTTCAACCAAATCATTTGGAAAACAAAAGACAAACCTAAATTCTTAACAAATTGCAAAAGAAACCCTGACCATTGCCAAAAGGTAAATTCTAATTATCGTTTAACTGGAAACAAAGCGATGCCTACCAATTCAAACTAAGAATCATAAGAAATTGGGAGAATGTAAATGATGAAAGAAATGAAAACTCAAGATCAATTCAAACCATTCTTTGTGCAAAGAAAATTAAAACAAGTCTGCCCTAATTCTACCTCATCTCTCTATGTAACATAATTCTTTTAAGAAATTCAAACCTAAAATAATCATCAACCTTGGCAGATATATTTATTGTGTAAACAAATTTATGAAAGAAGTTGCTCCAATATAAATGCTCTCACCTTCTTTGTCCCTCTGTAATAAAAATAAACCTTGCTTTGGACAATGACCAAAAGTCTGGTTGCAACTACGATGTGAAAGAAACATTATCGATCTCAAACATGATGCAATTGCCCTTTATCAACGTAGTCTCTTCAGCATGTAAGAATCACGATTCAAATGTATAATAACAAATAAATATATA